>OY756971.1:22405000-23605000 GCA_963580455.1 Euonymus europaeus | reverse complement strand
TGAATTGGAGTTCACTGCTCCTGATTTTGACACCAACATAAGCAACAGCGAGACAACCACCATGGCCGGCAACAATGGCAACAACTACAATCCAGGGAGTGAAACCCATGAAGGAGACCAGATATTTGACTCTAAACAAGAGCCACTCGACAATTCAGCCATTAAAATTGAGCTTCCACAACAAACCACGTCCGTGTCTCCGACTGAAACAATTTCCAAAAGAAAAATCCTCCCCATTGAACCCATTACCAAGGCCCAATCTCCCATTTCGTTGTTGAAATCAGCCCCTAAGCTACGAGTCCTCATGTTCAAGAATCCCAAGATGGCCTCGATAAAAACGGAGAGAACAAAGAAAACAGAGAGGACTACAAAGCAACAGAGCAAGCTCTTTTCGGTCAAGTTCAAGTTCGAAGAATCTCCAAATCATTCTGTCTTCGCCACAGCAAATACTTCTGAGAGGCAAAACCCTGTTAAAAATGACTCATTACCCGATGCCACTTCAAAGAGCTTCTCAAAAGATGTTATGCAGAGGTATTTAAAGCTAATCAAGCCTTTTTATGTTAAAGTTTCGAAGAGAAACGGCGAGAAGATGAAGTCCTACGGTGATTCATCGGTGACGTCATCCCCTGCATCTTTTCGTGCAACTGCTCCGTTGTTTTCTCCGATGAACGAGAGGCAGGGGAATACGGCATCCGGTTTTGGAACGGTATCAAAGCATTTCTTGAAGAGTAAATCGACTTCTGCGGCTATTAATGCTCCGCCGTCGCCGGCGAACAGGAGAGATGATTCGCTGCTGTTACAGCATGACGGGATTCAAGGTGCAATCATGCACTGCAAAAGATCGTTCAACTCCACTAGAGGTTTTGAATCGTTTGTACATTCACATTTGCTCTGTTTTTTATTTCATCCAAGGTTTTCCTAAAGTCTCATGTATTGAATAATTCCTTTTCAGATTCTTCACTGTTATCGCGATTCACAAGCGATCCATCGCCAGGAGGTTCTACAGATTGGCCAAGAAATTCCAACGAAGAGAATTGACGTCGTCATCTTATTTCCTCGTATGGTTTGCTTAACGCTTGTAACTTGTAAGGGAAAGTAAATTGAATAGTAAAAAAGAAAAATAGGTTGTTTGGTTTCCTTGAAAGTACAAATAGAAAATCAAAGGGAAACTAGTAAAAAAAGAAGAAAATAGAAAGAATCAGTCGATGTTTGTATTGTGATGTGGTAGGGGTAGGGGTAGGCTTCAGGTACGATGGGCCGGTGAAGAAGACGGGGTTGTCTGTAAAGTAAAATCGGTCATCATGAGGTTTTTCTCAGCATCCATCACCAGGTTATATGGAAAGATTCTTGATTTTATCTTTTGTTATCTTCTGCATCATCATCTTACGTTTGAAAGTATGGCTCCTTAGCCGTTCTGTTCATGTCAGGTGCATGTGATTGTAAATTTTAATTGTCATTTCTCTCTGTCCTCCTGGAATTTAATAGTGAAATTACTTGATCGGGCTTTGTCCCCTGTAGAAATTTTCAGACAACGAGGGGTAAATATGAAACTACTGGGAAAATCTTGGATCCCCAATTTGTTTGAACACTATGGATTATGGAAGGGAAGACTAGCATGGTGCCTTCCACGTTGCATACACTCCCTTAATACAAGAACAAAAGCATATTGTGATATTGGTCAACGCATGTGTAGGATATAAACTCAGTACTCAAAGACGGGGAAACGCATTCTTGGCGTTGAAAAAACCGAAGATTTTAATATTCAGTTTGTCCACTTGATGTTCGGAAGCTGCCATGCAAAATTTGTACAAGTTATGTCATGATATGTGTATTTTCAACGCAGAGTTTATCTAGTTATGATTCATATTGAGCATGACAAGAAAATACAAGACTTTTCATGTAGGGGTGATAAAATTTTGTCACGGCAGATATGTTTAATTCAAATTAAATCAAATTTAGATATAAATTACATGTCCGATATTCTAGTCCAAATTTAAAAATATTAATGGATTTAGTTGTCAATCTATATAATCCGTTTCTAAGTAACTCTCGTTTAAAGTTTTTGCACAATAATTAAAGAAGCTATTAAATAGTTCTAATATTAGTAAAAAATAAATGCATTTGACTAAAAAACCTTTTTAAAAAAGATGAAAAATTAATTAATGTGTGAAGCTATTAAGCTTTGAGTGAAAAATGAGAATAATGATAAAATTTAAAAATATATATTAATTATACTTTGAATTAATAAAATAACGAATATTTTAAAACAAAAATAAATTTCTAACACAACAATTATTTAAAAATGGGGGAGAATATTATTTTCATCCATCACTATTTACCAAAGTACAATGGGAAAGACTTTGATGTGGAAATTGAGAAGACAACAACGCAAATAAAGCATTTGAAAAATCGATGTTTGAATGTGGAAGAGGGAGCTTGGTGGGTCCATAATAAAGGAATGA
The DNA here is from genome assembly GCA_963580455.1 of Euonymus europaeus. Taxonomy (NCBI): domain Eukaryota; kingdom Viridiplantae; phylum Streptophyta; class Magnoliopsida; order Celastrales; family Celastraceae; genus Euonymus; species Euonymus europaeus. Next base: position 23,602,538 of record OY756971.1, on the reverse strand, counting down.
GAACCAAATGGCTTTGCAATTTAAAAAATTCCAAGGAATAATGACAATAACGATGACAAATGAGACTGAAATCTGTTGCCCCCGCTCCCCAATTTAATAGCAAACTTCACCCGTCATGGTCTCCTTATTGAAAAATTGAATGTGCAAATTACACAATGATATGAAATTCATGGACCTTTAATGTATCAAACGACCTTCGTGATATACATTAATATAGTAGTTGGTGAACAGTGCCGACTTTGGATTTGAGTGGCGCACTGTCCCTGAGACGAAGGGGGAGTGACGTCCTAATCAGAGACAAAACCACCCAAAACGTGGTTCACTGCACTTAAATGAGCATCATACCATTGAAGATTTTAATACTTGCAAGTGTTTTGGGGATAAATACGGTGAACCAGCAGACATCAGACAAAGAAAGGACCCGACCCGACACAAATGTCTTAATTCGAGGATCATAGATTTCCTCTGATGATCTTGTGTCCCTTGGTGTTTAATGCAAATCGTGGTTGAAAAAACTGAATTCGACATAGAGACGAGATCTTTTTGCTCAATTTATCAAAAACTGAGAGAGAAAATTCTATGTAGTAATTTTTTTCAGTATATCGAAAGTAAAACTGCCTCTCAAAGAGGTTACAAGACTTTAAATAGTAGAACGAACCCCTAATTACAACATAGGATGTTTGCTGGATATTTACATGTCCGGACTCAGATTGTTTTGAATTTTCAGATCTATTAAATTGACCATATCTGCATTGATTTAAATATGTTTAGTCATTCAGATCATAATTCGATACAAGTTAGGGTCCGAACAAGTAAATCAAACAATATTTTTATGCTCGGAATCAAACTTGTTTTTAAATTGGATAAATTTTTTGCATTTTGAATCAGACTAATCGATTATCCGGATCGGAGAGAATTATACCCCTAATTAAGTGGTAGGTTTATCAATGGAGTAATCATTTTAGAAACACCGTTCGCCTCTGCGAGTCAAGCTCTGCGTTCATTTGGTCATCAAAGTCTTTCATTATAGCTTTCCGGTTCTGTGGCCCCAAAGAATCAAGAAAACAGGCCCCAAGGCTAGTAATTGGTGATGAACCAGTTCAATTCAATCCACAAGTAAAAACAAGCTGGCCCTCAATCTTAGAAAATGGCCCAGATTCTCTTCGTTATGGGCCTACCGTCACATAAAAGAGGCCTACGGCCTACCTTACCAGCCTAGCTTAAGATCTTATCGTTCTCAATAGTCAATAGTATATCGTAGTCACGGACTGGAAGCCTAAGGCAGATTTCGTCGTCAAGTGTTTGTCTATTGGCCGTGGATATGGTGCTTTCTCCAAGGACAATATACATAAGATTCTGAGAGGGACATAATACAGTGAACTCGTGAATTAAAGAGTAGGGATTATTAGCATGACGACCATGACACGTCAAAAATGTAATGAATGAAAGAATCTTACTCTAATAGCACCACAATAGTGGATTTTTATTAGAGAGATAATAATATACGAAAATTAGTATTTTTATTGATGTAACTGTATTGGAATATGTGTTTTGTTGATTTAACTATATTAAAAAAATGTGTTTTGGTTATTTTAAAACAATGAGACTCAATATCAATTTTAGTGTAATTTTGTTAGAAAATAGAAGAGTAAATATTTGACTTTTTCTTGAAAGAGAAAAATGTATTGGAAGATATTTTTTACTGATGTGATTATATTGAGACACGTGTCTTACTTATGTGGATAAGTATGTGACACCACTTTTTATATAATAGAAGTGAGATCCAATATATGATTTTAGTGAGGCAACAAAAGTTGATGGTTGTGGTTTATCTAACATATATAATAATACTCATAATACGTAGCCCTTGACCTTCACATAAGCCGATCACTCTACCTCTCCCTTCACTTCACATAATCACATTGCGCCTTCTCCATGGATCACTCAACACCACCATTACCTTTCAAAGCATACAGATTGATTGCGTCATCCATCTCCTATGCCAAGTCCACCACCGCCAACAACTCCATTGCTCCACTCTTCCTCTTCAAGGCCTGCACCATGACCCCGCCAACTCAAATCCTCCAAGACATCTCAGTCACTGCCTATCCATCTCAAATCCTAGCCATTGTTGGCCCCAGTGGAGCTGGAAAATCCACACTCCTCGACATTTTAGCCGCTCGAAGATCGCCCACAAATGGCAATCTTCTTCTCAATTCTTTACCTCTCAGTCCTTCTTCATACCGAAAACTATCCGCTTATGTCCCTCAATATGATGCATGCCTTCCATTGCTCACTGTGGCTGAAACTTTCACATTCGCTGCTCGCCTTCTTTACCCGAAAACATCTGACATTGACACAATTGTTTCTTCTCTTCTCAGTGAGCTTAGGCTTGCACACTTGGCCAATACAAAACTCTGTCATGGCCTATCCGGCGGTGAACGTAGACGTGTTTCTATAGGCCTGAGCCTCCTCCATGGCCCTGCTGTGTTGATTCTTGATGAACCAACTTCAGGACTTGATAGCAGCTCTGCTTTCAATGTAATGCAGACCCTGAAATCGATTGCTACTTCGCGTCGCAGCACTGTGATCTTGTCCATCCATCAACCAAGTTTCAAGATTCTGTCTACTATTGATAGAATTCTTTTGTTGTCCAAAGGAAGAGTAGTTCATCATGGAACAGTTGCTTCACTTGAAAGCTTTTTACTCTCCAATGGCTTCACTGTCCCTCCGCAACTCAACGCCCTTGAATATGCCATGGAAATACTGAACCAGCTCCAGGAGAATAAACCCAACACCCCACCCTCACTTCCTCGATCGCCAGACAATTCTACGACAACTCAACCTAATCAAAAAGAAGCTCGAGATGTTCGATATAAGAGCTCAAGACTCCATGAAATCTTGATTCTTTATAGTAGATTTTGGAAAATCATATACCGAACAAGACAGCTACTTTTAACAAACACCTTGGAGGCACTAGTTGTGGGTCTTGTTCTAGGAACAATTTACATCAATATTGGATATGGAAAGCAAGGTATCGAGAAGAGGTTTGGTCTCTTTGCATTCACTCTTACTTTTCTCCTCTCCTCAACAACCGAAACTCTTCCAATCTTCATCAATGAAAGGCCAATTATACTCAGAGAAACCTCTAGTGGGGTTTATAGACTCTCATCGTATCTAGTGGCAAACACCCTCGTTTTCTTGCCATACTTGCTAGTAATAGCTGTTATATACTCTGTTTCAGTTTACTTCTTAGTGGGTCTCTGCGCTTCATGGCAAGCTTTCTCATACTTCGTTTTGGTCATGTGGGTTATAGTCTTGATGGCCAACTCATTTGTTCTGTTCTTAAGCTCTCTGGTTCCGAATTACATTGCTGGGACTTCTTCGGTGACTCTGATTCTCGGTGGTTTCTTTCTGTTTTCTGGGTACTTCATTTCCAAGGAGAGCATGCCAAAGTACTGGCTGTTCATGCATTTCTTCTCCATGTACAAGTATGCGCTTGATGCACTTCTCATTAATGAGTATTCCTGCCTTGTCTCAAGGTGTTTGATACGGTACGAAGAGAACAAAACTTGTCTGGTAAATGGACAAGATGTGCTGCAGAAGAGAGGGCTCCATGAGAGGCAGAGATGGACGAATATTTACGTTTTGATTGGGTTCTTTCTGCTCTACCGTGTTCTTTGTTTGCTGGTTCTGATCAGAAGAGTCTCAAGATCAAAAAACTAAAATTAAGTGTTCTAAATTATTAATAAATATTGATTTCAATGTATTATTGTCAATGTTCGCATTTGATATTGTTTATTACATGCTAATCAATTAAAATGATTGGAAGTAATCATGTGAATCTACATTGCATGAACCTTTTAAAAACAACATAACCGTTAAATTATTGGAGAGAAATTGTGCTTATTTAAACTTTAATTACCGACTCTCTTTTTTTAACCGAGAACGACAAGAGACAAATTTGTTATTTGAACAACTGATATGAGTCTAAATTAGGAAAATCATAGCGCATCCACAAATATTTATCACATGGCAGTCCGATGAGTGTGAATGTGAATTGAGTATTGTCATGTTTGGTTTGAAATTAAGAGTGAGTATGAGTGTTAAAAATTTTAATTGTACAATTTTCATATGATCCTAGTTTTTTTTACATAAAAAAGAATAATATATATCAATTAAATGATTGAAAGTACTTAATTAATAATGATGGTAAAAAAAATATTTTAAACATCAAAACTCATTCTCCTTTAAGGAGATTAGCTAATAACATTTTTTTGACGAGTTTTGTTAATTTTCATAAAGAGAGAATGCTGGTGAGATGAGTTTAAAATTTCATCTTAAACTCAATTAAACGAGATAGTGAACGATTTTCAAATTTATCTCATTTTATTGTCTCTTTAGATCTTCAACTAAATGCCCGTAAAAAATATCTCTCAAATCCATACCCTACCATACCATACCAACTCGCTCATGTATATTTGGATGTAACAACACATCCGGCTTGGATATAATCGATGAGCACATAGGGATCTTCCAACGAGCAAGGGCACCTGTAAGGCTGTAAGAAGTACACAAATGGCTAAATAAATGATTGATTCGTCGATTTGTGCCATCATCAAATCAAGATAGGGCCCAATATAAGCAAAAAAAATGATATTTAGTCCATATTTTGGGAACCTATGGTGACCCATTTTTAGTTTTTTTTTAAATTTTAATTAATTATTCTACTGTATTAATCAATATGTTGAGCATTCATTTGATTTTACATTTTTATTATTATTAATTATTAGATCGTTAAGGTTTCGTCAATTTGTTTATCTTAGGGTTTAACATGAAAGTCGTCAGAGTTCAGCAAATCCGTTTCCCTTAGGACTTAACACTTATTGTCTAGATTATAGGATGAAAATCTAATACATAAGCCCATTAGAGTTTAACAAATTTTTTTTTTTTAGAGTTTAATATTTATTGTTTAGATTTAGATTACTAAATATGATTTATTTATCACTATCCTAAATAAGTGAGAGTGGGACCCATAGCTGTCTTAAATATTTGGAATCACGGGTCTATATCTACGTTGATTGACGCACTCGAGAGTGCAAGAAGTGAAAACCAAGGAATGTGACATTCATGCAATATGGCTTTTGTCGGATACTGAAAATGCCAATTTGTTTGGTTGAATCAGCAGATGTTCACGGGTTCCTCTGCTTTTGTTTGGTTACCACCACGTGAACGTCTTCTTGTTCTTCGTAACTATGGGTGAAAAAACAATGGTTTCGAGTCGAATACGAAGTATTTCCACATCCAGATTTACATTTACTTTAATTTTTATAGATATATTTAATTGGTCATATTCGATTTGAATTAAATTTATATATATAAATAAAATAATAATTCAATCCGAATTAAGATTCAAACAATTATTTCTGACAAGATTATTTTGTTTAGGCCTATAACAAATTTTAACTAAACAAAATCTTTGTATTTAAAATCAAAATTTAAACATATAACTTATGTTTAAAATTAATTCAATTCATATTGATTTTTTTTTATATTTAGACCCAACAAGATTTTGCCACCACTATTCAGAACCATTACGGTCGCAACCTTTGCAAAACAATCCTGAGAGTAAATGTAACAATGTCAGCATCTGCCCACAAGGCATATGACTCAATGATAAATTTAGGTGGATTGAGGTTCCTCAAAAGTAGGGAGGTCACAAGTTTGACGCACGCCTAAGACTTTGTTCATGAAATTTGTGTCACTACCCCCTTGCCTTTTGTTGTTGGGTTGCATAATTTGTGACTAACAATCTATCGACATTTCGAGGGCACAGGCCGATAGATGAGTCGTTTGGTCCTGCCCCAACCAAACAATGCAAGCATTCATTCTCTTAATTTGGTTCCATTTCTATTAAAAATTATATATATTTCTCAATATAATCAAATAAGCATAACACATTTATCAATATAATCACATCAATAAAACATATATCCGAATACAAAATCATTATTCAAACATCTACTTTTCCATTCTCTCATAGATTTTTCAACAAAAGTACATCAAAATCAATACTGGATCTCACATATTTTACAAAAAGTCAAGCCACATACTCATCTGCATTACCAAAACTCATATCTCAATATAATCACATTAACAGAACACATATCTTAATATAGCAATATCAATAAAAACACACATTCTCATATATTATCAAATATTACCATTGCGTTCGTTCTGAGGGAGCTTCGTGCATGTGAGCTTAAATGGCAATTCATCATGTTGGGCCAACCCAGTGATTAATATATAATAGATGGGCCGAGCATCTTGAACTACTCAGTACTCACAGGTTGACATAATAAAGTTGCTAACCACTATTTAACTGGGTCGAACAGATTCATAATACGGAGTACGGGTCACACAAGCAAAGCAAGCTGTGGATGCTCGACTTCGGACATGAAAATAAGCCCACTAAAACTTGGCCGTTCTAAACCTATGAAAATAAGCCCAATCACTTACTGGCCCAATAAAATATATACTCAAGGCCCAATCGTCAAACAAAAGCTATAGTTTTTTTAATTAAAGAGGATGTCACGACTCAGCACCTCAACTTGTGGCGCCTAGACCCATGAACCCCTATCTTTTGTTCTATCCAAGAATCCTTCAGGTAAAATTGAGTCCAAATTTGGCTCAGTCGGGGATGTGTTCCTCCAGTGGATGATTTCGAGCCACCCCAAAAACCTAACCCGACTCCGTTCCAATACAATCGCCATTTCTTTCAATTGCTTCACCGAGAACACTCCCATGCTACCAAAACAGAGACACACCACACTCCGAATCGGTTGTCAATTGAGCCAACTCAGACACTCGTGCTTCCATTTACTCTCATCGGTTGCTATCGCCAGTCCTATGAAATACATTAGGCTATGCTTGACATGAGAGTTGAGAGATATCAGGTTGAGTGAAATCCTTGCTTGGTATATAAATGTGTTAGGAATGGTTCGCTATATTTAATACAACAGTGAACACTTTCGAATCCCTCATTTTCAAGGGTTCAAGAAAAGGATTAGTAAGTGTTCGCACTAAGCACGAGTTGAGAAAAATTTGTGAACCTCCCAACCCATGCGCGAGTAGAGCGTTAATGGTAGAACATTTGACACATATTCCCTATCAGAGTAATCAAAAATGGCAAAACGTAGTAGAAAAATAAGTTTGTTGTCAGTATCTAAGTCAATTAGTCAAATAATCACCAGAAGTGTAGTAATGATCTTGTCCAGTTTAGGAAAGTCGAGAAGCATACACATTACACAAACCACTCGCACGAGAAGTGTAGCAATAGTAAACGAGGATGTTAAGACTATCCGAGACTTCATTCGCCGCATTACAAAAAAATATCAATGATAGATTTATGAGGGTTTCTTGCAGGTTAGGGTTGTTAAGGCGAGTACGCTCGAATAAATAGGTTTAACAGCAGATGATTACAGGTTAAATCATAAATGACAATGAATGAGGCATTTCTTTATTGTAAATTTATTCAGCTATAATTCAAACCAATAAAGATTATAATTTTTTGTGAAGTCACTATACACATTTCCAATCTCTACTGAAAGCTGAGACAAAGTTCCCGGGTTCTTGCTCGCATCTTGATTTATTCTATCTTTTGTGCGTTTCATCTGGAATCATTTTCTGAGCGGTGGGATTGAATACCTGGACAGTGGACTAGGAAGCCCTCGCTCAAGGGGTACATACTTCGGACTTTTAGTTTGTGTTCTGGGATTCGAATTCCATTCAGTTCAACACTTGGGTTGGGTCAGACAATCCAACCTTGAGGGAATTAAGGCACCGTAGCAACATCCAATGACACTTGCTACTTACGAGGCGGGAAAGATCAACTCCCTATATTCATCAGCCTATATCTAATAGACTTTCATGCAAGGAAATCTCTCCATCTATGAAATTGCATATCCGAGTACGACTGCTTTCAGAGGTTACTACTATAAAGAGGTAGTTTGCTCCTAGCCATACTCGACTACCTTATACGTCTTCGATGTCACTGACTTTCTCGCTTGAATCGGCGAAGCCTTGTCTTTGTGAACCCCTTTCAGTGCATGTAAGGTGTCCATGCATCAGTCCATCTATGGGCCAATCAATCTTAACAAAACCAAAAGTCCTGCTCTAACATGCCTTAAACGGGATCCACCACTATAAGAAAATATATAGACGATTACTGACAGAATATTATTGACTGAACCATTCCGTTGGCAAATATCGACGACATGCTTATTGACGTATTAACAACGAAATTCAAAAGTACAACCACGAAATAGTTATCTACATATAAAAGTACAACCACTTCTTAACGCAAAAATAATACAATATATCTCGAATTTTTATGCAATAAAAGTGAATAGAATATATTTGATCGAATCCAATCTCTTCAAAATAAAATTGAAATACTTGATTTTAGTATGATTAAAGGAGGTCTTATTTCTACATATATATTGGTCGTGTTTTAATTTATACTTACCGCTAAAGTGGGGCAATAACAAGGCAATTATTCCATGTGACTTTAGGTTTGACTTATCAGGTCGATTCTAACTATTTTGGTATGATGAAGTGATATCATATTTTTTAGAGAAAAAATTCACAAAAATGAGACAAAAATCACATAATTTTTTTTAAAAAAATAATGAAATGGATAATATATTTTTTTAAAAAAGTTAGTTTCTGATATCGATCAATTGTCAAAAGTCCTATATAACTTTAGTTGTCTTACTCAAGAGATGACCTATGACTTATCATGAGAACCGAAATGACCTTCTCAAGAGAAATGCAACGCATATTTAATCTTATCATCTATATATCTAACAAATATTTAAGAAAAACAACTATATTTTTTAAAAAGAAAAAACCGAAACAATTTTTTGTCTATATTTCGATTACAAGGTGAGGTATACATGAACTGCATGTGTATGATTTTCCTTATTTTCGTTCACCTAAAAAACATTATTATATATTTTTAAATGTATGTCTATATTACCCCACTAACCAAGGGGAGAAAAACATTAAAACCCAATTTTACCCCCCCACCTATTTTTTTTAAACCCGCAATACCTCCCTTAGCCACCACCTGCACCGGCCGTGGCGACGGAGCTACCAGGAGACCAGTTATTGTTCCCATCAACCGCTCTGGCAGCACTAAGTCCTCGCAACTCCTCGAAGAGATCACCATTGATATCCAACGTAGGAATCAGAACATCATCGAAATCCTTAACCTCATCTTCCTCAACCTTGTCACTCTCCCTTTCCGTAGGAGCTGCAGCAGCGCTCGAGGCCTGTGCGGTGTCGTCGTTTTTGGTTCCGATCTTTGGGACTTTGTTTCGGGTACTACCTGCGAGCGATCCCCGGCGCGAGGGCATTGGATGTATGTGGTCGCCAGTATACGTCAGAATGAACATATTGGGGTCCGTGTTGCTTCTATCCACTTGCTTCCTCGCACTACACTCCCTTGAGCTGCTGCATCTGTAGTAGTTTCTTGGGTATGAAAAGCCTTTAATGGGCTTTCGTCCATACTTCCTCCAGGCCCATGAGTCCAATAACATGTTCGCTGCTGTTACAAGATGTACCACCCTTTCCTTCTCGTACTTCCTGCCAAGAAAAATATGAACACTAATGAAAGCAAAACAAGGTTTCCTGTTAATGATGTCAATTAAAAGATCTTACGAGACATTTGGTTACTAATCTAATGAGTTTGATATAAAAATTAACATGGTATAAAATGAAGAGTAAGCATGTGTGTTGAAATTTTAATTGTGATTACTTATTAATAAAATGATAGAATAGCTTTTTGAATGTCAAAACTTAATCTCCCTTATCTCGCCATTTTTGTGAGCATGGCTAATTTGCTCGTCATTTTTGTCAGTTTGGTTAATTTGTACTAGGTGATCGAGAATAAGGATGAAATGAGTTTGAAATTTCACTCCCCTTAGTCTTGAACCTAATACCAACCAAATGCCCAGTTAATACCTCTTCCTTGGTCTGGATGGCTGAGGTTGCGCTTTTGCTGGAGATTTCTCTGGCTTTTCTGGGTGTATCTGTTGTTCACTGTTGCTGGATTCTCCAAATACAAAACCAGAGTCGGTGGGTGGTTGTGGTAGGGTTTGATGCATAGCTAGTGGCTGCTGATCCTGGATTTCATTGAACAAGGAGGAAGTTCTAGGTTTTGGCAGCAAAAAGGGAACGCACAAGTATTGCAATTCATCAAAGTCATAATCCCTTGTGGTTTCTACTAAATCGGGGAATGGAAATTGTACTAATTCATTTTCAAGTTCAGATGGTAAAGAAGCTAGAAAGGCTAATGGGTCTTGGTCTACCAGGCCATTTTGGGCGGTGTTTGTGGTGGAGTTGCAGCTCCTGACCACCGCGGACAGGTCCCAATCTGCCATCACAGACAGGCAATCAACCATGAAACTTTCAAACACAAAACAATTGATGTCCTGTCTGTGATTTTGCAAGAGAGAGGCAGAAAGAATGGCGCTGACTTTTTTTGAGGTTTAAGAAAAGAGAAAAAAAATTGGGTTGAGCACTGACTTTGTCAATTGTTTATTATCATTAATTCATTATTTATAGGAGGAGATGGGGCATTGGAATTTTGGTACTTTTTCCTCTTTTCTTTGACTTTCTCAAATTGTCAAATATGGGGCCCACTATATGTTGCACTCGACTTTTTTCCATCACTCGCTTTTTCCAAGACGTGCACTATACAGTAGTACACCCCTTCTTATCCGACTTCTTGTTGATTTGTTGGCACTTGGCACTTGCCATATCCGACATATCCATCGACTTGTCAAGAGTTCATCGAGAGTAATTCAAACGCGCCCGGTACTGAGACTGGGCCTGATTTCACAATGTGACTATAATGAGGTTGCAAATCTCTTTATTTTTTGATGGTCAAAACACAACATATTATTTATGAGTAATGATAACTATTGCCCTCTAACTATCAATAATGATCCACCACAACATTATCATATATGTGTAAATATTTTCACCTAATTTTGTAGATTTAAATTTTAAATACACATCCGACCAAATTTTGACTGCTAAAATTTGTTATCCTTATCTAATGGTTTAAGGGCATACGTTATCAGATAAGAATATCGTTATCATTTTCTTGTTATTATTATGGGCAACAAATTTATTTATACATATGCCAATATCTCTATATTAAGCACAATTACAAGAAAGTAAAAAATCTTTTATGGCAAGTGAAAATACAGTATATATGGGAAGAAATATTATTTCTCTATCCCATTAGGGAAAATTGAAGAGAACGAGAGAATTTGATAATGCTAAAATATTAATGTTTCCACCCACGAGAGTACAATTAAGGTATAGAACGATACAAGTTATAGAAACAAAGTTATTTTTATATATAATAAAATCGGAATGACAATATACATAATCAAGAATATTTATGTCTTTTTTAACATATAGTCCCATGCATAGATATAACTTGGACAGAAAATCATTTTTAATTGAATTACAACATTATTTTTTATTACTAAGAAATAATTGATAATTAATAATGTCAATTGTTAATTATTGTTTAAAATTCATAAATGATTAGAGTCTCAATCGATAAATAGAAGAAAGTTAAACGATAAATACACGTACATATATATATATATATATATAGTGTTGAGGTTTTAGGTTTAGATGAATTACAAAAATGTACGTATAAGCTTATCGTGCGTGCACAAGGATACTCTCATATTGTATCTCCTCAATGAGTGGTAGCTGAGCCAATGGTGATGTTTGGAAAATTGTGCCCTCGCCTATGTGGATGAACTAAAAAAGGAGCAAGTATATGTATATATGTTACTCTTGGTGAAAGGTGAAAGGTGAAAGTAATAAATATTGTAACATGCACATGTATGTGGCTTGCGCTCTTGTTATGAGCAGACACATGAGATTCATATGATTCTAAAAAAAACGATGAGAGAGCGGACACAATCAGAGTAAGTTATAAAATTATTATAACGGAAAATTTATTTTATTTTATAAAAATCATGAATGTGTTTTGATCTGAAATTATGAATCTAATTGCATTTTTTTTTGTGCGAAATAAAAATCAAATGAATCCTATATTTTACTTTTAAAGGTTAAGTTGTAAGAAAATTAATTAACATCTAGAAATTATAAGGAGTCCCTTGGTATGCTTTGTATAATATTACAACCCTAATAAACAAAAAGTGTTAATGTAAATAGAAACAAATGGAATCATTAAATGATTGGCAAGAAATAAAACAAAAACCAGTGAACAAAATTAGAAACGAAAGGGATAATATATGCCACCAACAAAATGCAAGGGCATATCTGTACATAACCATTTTCCCGACTATGGGCTGAAAAGAAAAGAAAATAAATTAGAAAATTTTGAAAAGCCTTCATGGGAAGATGAGAGAGATACACCTTGACTAGAAAGTCAACACAAAAATGACTAATTCACCCTTAATTTTATTTGCTTTCCCCTTATAATTTGGGCAACGGCATATGATTCTCTTTTGCACGTTGTTGATAAACCAAAAGGTAAAAAAAAGAGAGAGAACAAACTCTCTCATACTATGATTCAGGATGAGCGATTTTTAAAAGTCAAATTTATGACCTTTAGTTTACGGTCTCCATAATTATATTTACTGTGTCACATGTTCATTTTACCATGAATATTTGAGTGTAAAACATAAACAACTCATGTGTACAAAGTTCACGTATGGACAGAAAGAATCGGAGACGGAGGAAATTAAATGAAGTAAAGTCCTCACAACAATCATAGTATATAGGGACCACCACTATCACTTTGATGCTAAACCTTCCTTCCCTTGGGAGGAAATGAAATATTTGGCTTAGTTCGGTTCTTTTCCAATTTTTCTTCCTCTTTATTTGGCTAGTTTGCTTCGCCAATGTATATACACCCCTTCTCTTAGGGGGAAATGAAATCTTTGGTTGATATATAATTCAGTTCTTTTCCAGTTTCACGTCCTCTTTATTTGGCTAGGTAAAGTCCTTCCTTATCTCTCCACTACAACCGTTTTTGCTTATTGAGAGAGAGAGCACTTACGATGTGTGGGAGAAAGGTTATCAAGACCGGACCTGACCTAACCTTGTTCACCATTAAACCATAAACCAATAAATTTTTCAGTTTGATAAGTTTGATAACCGATTCAACATTTAGAATCTTGCTGGGGAGAGAAAGTTCTAGCACCAGGAGATGTAGAGGGAGCCCCACAACAGCAAATAAAGACCATTGCCACCAAGTGTTTCTTCTTGTTGCTTATGACCATTGAATGTATGTAGTAGTTGCAGTAGTATTTATAATGATCGCTTTGACGCATTTTTGGCATTCGTTTGTGCCATTAGCCCATTATATCCAGACGGATAACTGAATATGGTTAGCCCAAATGGGTTCCGTTCCTCCCCTAACCGATTTAGTCCTCCACTTGACTATAAAAAAACTGCTACAATACTCCATGGACTGGACAAAAATCAATGTCACCACATGCACACGTAACTCCTGAAATCATATGACTGAAAGTCTCAAGCTAACTGAGAAAATTACATCTGCTTAGATTCATTGAAGGTCTATACATTATCTTACAACATCTGTCTTCATGAAAATGTTTCAATACATACCAGAGAAAATTCTGATTAGGCCTACAACGGCATCGAGAAAGAAACTATCTGTTTGCTGTATGGAAACTAACATCCAGAAAAATTAAAACGCGTGTGGACAACACCAGCTCAAGCAGATCAATGTTTGCAGCTGATTAATCCAAGTCGGAGAACCGAATAGAATTTAATGCAATGAGTGCACCATGCGACAGTGTCTCAAGACCTGACCCCTTAAGGATGCAAACTTTGGGTAGAATGCATTTCCAGGTTTATGTGCCCTTTGTGTTTGATTTCAGAAAATAAGTTTCAACTCACCAAAGGAATTGGATGCTAAAACTTTTTAATCGTTCCCTTGGCCAACCCATCGAGCTGATCCTGCCTTTGCCATGCGACCCATGCGAGAATAGTAGTCACCCACATTTGCCACAAATAAGGGATCCCTATCTTCAAATTTGTACTCGTTACTGCTACTCTCATAAGATGAACTTCCCTGTTCAGTTTGTTCCAATTCTCGTGTCAGATCTTCCATCGTTTTCTTCAGACTAGCTTTGCTCATTTGTCCTACTTCTCCAGTTGATATGCCAACCATTGTTATCTTTGGAAGGAAAGGACTAGAGTGTTCATTATGGTCTACGGATCCTCTTGATAAGCTTTCAGCTCTGTAAGAGAGTTGCAAGTGAAAAATGTGAAAACCTAAAGAAAATACATCACAATTCACAATGTCAGATATATCGCATATAGCCAATAGTGTTCACCTTGTATCGGATCCTTTCTGGGGTTTAAATTGTTGCTTCAACCACGGGCGTCTAAGCCAGTCCCCAAAAGGAAATCGGAAATCTGGTCCCTTTTGAAGAGTGACTCCAACGTTATCTTCTAATGCAAGCTCTGAGCAACCATCTTGTCTTCCAGAATTGGTGGGACTGTTCGTTGATTCAGAGGCTCTTTTAATAGAAAATGCACTTCTGCAATGCACCAAACAAGCAATTAAGATGAGCCAAGATGCACATTCAGCCTTGGCAGGCCTGCTTGTTGACTCAGAGGCTCCAAACTGCCACTTTCCAAGTATTTATGAATTGCCTAAAAAAATCATTCCCTTTTAACACTCACTCAAAATGGTATAGGATGTACCTTTTCTCGAAAGAGTCTACCATGTATGGGAATTTTGGTTGAATGCCTGTGGCTTTTCGCAACCACCTATTACCCAAAAGTACCTTGTCAACTGCATAAAGAAGTTGGATTTCAGCAGCCTTAGATATAACACTCAAAGGTAATCCAGAATGTCCCATCTCATCCATTACTTCTTGAATCTGTAAAGAAAATACGAAATCCATCAACAAGTTAAATGATATAGATTTACTGGGTAAGTGCAAATAAGAATTAGGCCACACTAATACTCTGGGGCAGATTCTTTGAATATTTGCCTGCTCAAACATAAATGGCTTTCTGCTCTGACGAGTGTACAATATAGCATAAAAAACTTGCACCATCCAAGAGAATCTGACAATAAACAAACTAGTCTTAAATCCTTCGAAAAAAGAAATAAATAGACACTTCCCTAGCTGGTCATAACATCATTTATCAATAATCACAAAGAAGCCTCTCAAGTGGCTAATTAGAAATCCTAACTTCCTAATCAATTTTCATTGGCTTTCTAGTTTAAAAACAATGGCAGAAAGAAATACAAGGTTACAAAGTTTTGCACCTCTGGGGGCTCCAATAGGCTATCTCCAATTTCTTCCAGCACATCTGCAGCCATGTTGTCATCAACAACATCTCGTCGCCGTTGCATGTGCCGAGTTTGAATTAAACCATTGAAATGCTGGTCAACGGAGTCTTCGAGAATGTTATCTAGCATGTTTTTATCAAAAAAATATGGAGTATACCTGATGGAAGAAACAGAGATAGTTTCAGCACTTGAGAATTAAGTTGCATGATACAAAAATCAACAACATTGATGCAATAAAGCAAGAAGGCTTATAAATAAAAGAAGAGGTGTCCTAGGTAGCAATTCTAATGTATCAGTTGATAAGAAACTAATGGCCAAGATACCGGAAAGAACCCAGCAGTTGGCATGTAACTTTCCAACAAGGTGATGGCTAACACACTCGGTTTCGTTGATTAGAAAACAAATTGCAAAAACCTTAATTAGAAAGCCCATTTACCTAGTCTTCAAGTGGAATAAGTAAAGACGAGAGGAAGAAACGAAGGAAAGATGATTTTAGTGGTGAAGCATGGGAGGAAACACACCACTTAATCCCATCCGTAGTAGCAATCGCAATATCTAAGTTTTGAGCACTAAAGACGGGAACGCCATCAACCCTTTTGTTTCCACCATAATGCGTGCTTGTCCTAAGAATTTTGTTGGCTGCCTTTACCTGAGAGAGCAGCAAATCATCAGAAAAGAAAATGATAACATGGAAGGTAACATATTACAAAAACCTGATCAATGTATGTTACCTGTCTCTCATTTGGAACAAATTGAAATAAGTGAGGCTTTTCCTGCATTTTGCACAATAAAGAATATAAATTTCTCTGAAAAATTGTATTTGACACATAATGAGTGAGATTTCCCTTTAGATATAATTTCAGCAATTAAAATAAAAGGTAGATACATAAGATCTCAGTGCATGCCAAAATTGAACTGCAAACATAATTTTTCATGTGGTATCTAGCCTAATCAGCATGATGGATTTTAATATTCAACAATGTGAATCTATATATGTCTATAAATTGTAATTCCTTTTTGCACTAACTAGGTGCCTCAATCAAAATTTAACACTAAAAAAAGCATTGTTACTTTGATAATTGAAAATAATTCTCATTTTTCTCAACATTAATCCCCATATAGCCATAAGAATGCTGGACAAAAGAAAGACAATTGATTTCCAAACATACAACGACAAACGTACCTATAGATACTAAAACACAGAAATAAAAAAGTGGTATTACTTGGAACCAAAAAGATTGGCAACAACATCCATAGAGAGACATTTTAGAAAACGCCTTAACAAAACAGGGAGGTGGTGCGTGTGTGTGAATTACGTTCTTTAAAATTATGTGCTTCAAAACAAGACAAAACAGAACATAAATAAATTGAGATCATGAACTTTCAAAACAACGTGAATTTCTTTATGTTACTTATTTTCATATGTGCCAAATAAGAGGAGGGGAAACAACACATATGTGCAAAAAGTAAAAAGACAAAGTGATGAAATAAGTATGGGACTGTATGTAAAGCATCTAATAACACATAGAAATAGAAATCGTCTACATGAGTCAAGAAAGAAATACCTTGAAATGCTCATATGCTAAATCAAGCCGACAAGCACCCACCACACCACTTGGAATATTCAACTTCTTGACATATGTAACTAAAAACAAAACATCATGAGAATCCATAAATTATCATCAGAATGAAAACCAAATATAAACATCATTACCACAGGTTCAAGCAAGAAAAAAAGACAGGTAATTCATCAACGACAAGAAAGTGAAGAAAGTTAATTCTATCATCACACAATACCTGCATCGCCTAAATCCATGAAGAAACGGAACACAGGGCCATTCCTCTCACTCTTGGTAACTGTTGCAAACATCTTCTTAAGCCACTCAGGTGTCCTACAGATGAAATCAAACTACTCGTAAGTATTTCTGACATTTAAAAGAAAAACAAACAAAAGAAAGGTAAAGGAAAATTGTTCATAATGGTCTTTTGTTGAAAACAATTATCAAGCACCAAACAGTGAAAATATTATGTCAACTGACAAATATGATAACAAACAGAGAATGAACACATGTATGGATTCGAAACATGGTTTTAATAACACAGAGTTCACACAACTTCGCTTACAATGGATAAGGTGCATATTCCATTTACCACAAGTACTGTGGCCACTACCAACCTTTGTGAATGGATAAGAGCTAAGTATAATCATCTAAAACTTTAATACAGCAATCCCTCGAAAAAATTTCATCTTGCAGTAGTACCAATACACATTTCATGCTGCAGTAGTATCCCAATACAAGCTTGTGTATGCCTATATAGAAGAAATATATGTAAAACGATAGATGATAGACTGAAGCAACGACCTCTTGGAAATAAAGGGTATGTCGAAATGGGTAGAGACCGCCATGAGACCGGTCCCGGAAAGATCGCACATGCTGAAGACCTGACCCACAAAGGCGGGTCCACCGCCCTTCCCATTCGAATTGAGCCCTGCAATCCTTACCGTGGACGGGAACCCCGATCCAGAGTCCCCGGAGGGAACGCCCTTGACTGAAGCAGGATTGGAGGAGGATAGCGAGTCCAGTTGACTGGACTCGATGGAGGAATTGCGGAACAAAAGTGGTACGCAAGCTTTGGAGGGCGGAGACTGTGCCGTTTTAGGAGGGGATAGGAAGGCGGTGGCGGTTGAGTGAAGGAATTGAAAGTGGTTGTCATGGTGGCGCTGCGGTCGCTTCTGTGGTGAAGCCATGGCCTGTGACTTCGGTTGTTTCAATTTTTGTATTAGATTTTTTTTTGTATAATCAAAACTCAAAGGGGTGTAGAAACTAGAAAGCCCATCCAGACCCAGCAGGATCGGAGTTAGAAATCTCAACGGGTCGGGTATCCTCTCGATTGTAAAATATAAAATTGTTTCCACCAAAATTGTTTAATTTTAAATTTTAGGACTTGAGAACTGAAAACATGACTCTTATCTCTTATCTCTTATTTTATTTATTTTCTATTTTATTATGATGTCAAGGATCAAGATCACAACAACCGTTGATCTTTAGTGACTTAGTCATATGAGATCCATGGCTAATCTTGTGTTCTTATAATATAATTCATAAAATTAATATGAATAATTGAATATACATTTATTTAAATACAAACGGTCCAGTTCAATTAAATAATGGATTCAAAAAATAAAATCATTGACCGAATCATATATCATTGTTTGATTTAGTTATCCAAACCGTTGATCAAAATAAAGTCAACTAAACAATCCAAACCGGACCAACCAATCTAATTTTCAGTTATGACCCGATTTTTGGTCAGGATTGCACAACTCTAGTTCAAAGTTCAAACCAAGATACCCAATGCAAACGTTTTGTGATTGAAGAAATTATATTTTTAAAAAAACAAATGGTCAGATATAAGAAATATTTGGGTCAAATATATCCTATGAGAAATAGCAAACGTTGCATTGGATGGTGTGAGTTCGGAACTATTACACGAATTTGGGAATTCATTATACAACGTCCTTACAAGTATACCGAGTTTGCCAATATCTTGGCAGCAAACCCTCAATCATTTTAGTTGGATCATTAGTATGTCACTCACTACTCTCTCTCTCTTTTTATTCTGTCACGGCCACTTCGTCTGCCTCGTTCTACCGCTAGTAACGATTCTTTTGTTATTATTTGATTTCGAATAAGAGTTATTTAAATTTTTGATCCAGATATGTAATTAAATATGCTATCGCCTAGATATTATTAAAACCTAAACCATAAATCTTAAACTTAACCCACAAATCTAAACCCTAAATCATAACTCCTAAGTTTGATGTAATTTTTTTTAAAAAAATAAAACTCACAATTATATTGTTTTTTTGAGAATAATTGAAGAAAAAAAAAGGTGCCGGAATTGAAGCTCTCCCAACTCTAGCGTACAAAGTGTTCCTTATCCACTGCTTTTATTTACATGTGCTGAGCTGTACCACATTCTTTTGTGGTCTTCGCACACAAACGCTAACCTCATCCTCGTCGCCGTTTGAGGGACAAAAACAATTGGACGTCACTGGATCACACAAATCGCTCCAGATTACTGTAGAAGAGAACAGAAAGAGAGGTAGACGACGATGTTGATGGTGGAGTCCACCATGGCCGTTCGATTTCCAGCTGGTGTGGATTTCTGCTCCTCCACGGCTCTGGCCCGTAATTTCCGTTCTCTCTGTGTGACCACAGCTTGTTTACCACAAAACTAATGACCAATGGATTTTTGTTTTTTAAGTTTCCGTTTGGTTTCTCTGTATTTGTGCATTGTTCTCGCGTTGTATTTTCTCGGCAGGCGAACCCAATACGACGCTCCGTGCTGATTAACGTTTTTCTGTTTCTTTCAAATGTGGTGGTAGATTGTCATTCTATGTGGAGCTCCGACGAGATTACTGGCTTCCGCGTCTCTTCTCTTCGTTCATTTCACTCTGGCAGCTGTGACGGGCCATGGTACTGGTTTTAACTTCAGCTTTTAAATTGTTTGTGGTATACTTTAATTGTATACAGTGGAAGTTAAGACAGGAAGTTCAATTTCTAGAATACAGGAGTTTGAATCTGAAAGGTAACATATATTGAGATTTTTATAGAAACTTTACATGATTCGATATAGATGTCCACTGGATGAGATGCTAAGCATCGATTACACCACTAATATCTTGAATGAACAGAGTTGTGATAATCGAGAATCTGAATCTTTTCGTTCTGTTTATGAATAAAAGCCTCTGCTAAGAATGTACTACGATCCCTTGCATCGTAAGCAGGGAAGCACAGCAATACTTGTTCATCTTGATAACTGTTGATGGATGTATATCTGTCAACATTGGTCTGTGTCATTGTTCTGGTGTTGGTGGATAGGTGCTGTAAGTTAAGTGGTTCCCTGTGGCGTGTAAACTAACCTATCAGGCTATCAACATACCACCTAATGTAGTGATAATACGTAATCACCCCACCGATTAGTATTGTTTGAGATACATGTATTGACAATGGGGAAGGACTGAGAGTTTGAATCTCCCTCTAATCACTATTCACTAGTTCACTGCATACGACAGTAACAAAAATGTCTATTTAGAGAACCTTTCTTGGTGAGGATTATTAAGTTACTGAATGAAAAAGAAACAGAGAGAGAATGAACTATAGCCAAATCCAGCAAGAAAAAGAAAACAATGATGTACATAGTGAAGGTGAAGAGTATATTAAACCCATCCTGAACAAATATTTTCCAATACAAATTAGAAACCCTTTATCAACACCTAAATGACGAGCGGCTTCACTTTTGAGTGGTCATGGGACTAAATTTTGAAAATGTGAATAGCCACTCTTTAATCCTACTCTTGAACTGCCCTCGTTTAAAATTTTTTCCCATACAAATATGTTCTAGGGTAACAAATTCCCTGAACAATACTAAACCTGCTAATATGGATTATAGTTGGTTTTTTTTCTCTTAGTTCTCTTGCTCGATGTAGTCGTGCATGATGTAGGGATCCTGCACTACTTTTCTGTTTTTGTTATGCTTCTCACATATCAAAAGAAAAAGGGTGTTCAGGTCACAGAAGCCAAGAACCAAACTTCTATTTTGTTTGTTTATTTCATATCCAAAAATTGTATGCTTCATTATATATCCTATAAAAAGTTTTAGATGACATCACTTCAGAATCAATGGCTTCAGTTATTAATATAATGGCAGGAGTATATTGCAAAGACGGATGGGTGGTTCGGTCTTAAGAAAAAGCGGTTCGCTCATAAGAAAGAGCATTCGAGCTTCCACAGAGTATTTGGGGTCTCCTCCAGATCCTGCAAAGCAGAATAAGAGGCAGCACTATCATCCGTTTGAAGACATTGCTGAGTCTGTATCAGAAAATTGCAGAGATACCAGACTCACAGATGCAGAGACAACTCGGACCATCATTGAGGTATTATATTGCATTTATTTGCCTATGAGAACTAGGAATGACTTCTAGTGCAGTCTTTCTCTTTGATACATACATGTTGAGTTAGTGACGTGTTATAGAATATAGACACCACGCTTGTGTGACTGCCCTCTTTGCCGTCCCCAATCTCTTCCTTTTCTCCGCTAAGAGTCATGCAACAAGGATGTATGTCCCAATGTGGTCTGTATACCATAGTGGGGTCATTACTTCTATACAATTTTCACCAATCTAGTCCATGCATTTCCGAGATTGGTACAATGGTCTTATAGATCTTCTTTCCTAGCTCTAATGACTAGACTTCCTTATAGGAGACAAATTAATTGGGACTCAAGGACATTTGGACTTCAGAAAACACAGAAAAGTTTCTGAAATTGTGGCTGCATATTTTTTTGTTTGTGGGAAGAACCTGAAAATGAGTATGAAGTATCGGTGTCCAAAAATTTCCTAAGAAATGTTTGGTTAAATGCTAATGACTATCCCCTCTGGCACATTGTTTGACTTTGTTTGATATGGGGCATTTGAAGTGAGGGGTACAGCTGCACTGGCTCATACACCAAGTTGAAGGTCAAACCTTTTTCATTTTGTCTTGAGTTGGAAGGATGCTGATTTTATTTTTTATTTTTTTCTTTTTCTTAAATTCCTTTTCTGGATTTTGCATTTAGTATCATATTATTTAACTGTCTTTTATTGCAAAGAGATCTTCTAGACTTTTTACCATCTTGACTTTACTT
Organism: Euonymus europaeus; assembly: GCA_963580455.1. NCBI lineage: Eukaryota > Viridiplantae > Streptophyta > Magnoliopsida > Celastrales > Celastraceae > Euonymus > Euonymus europaeus. The sequence continues at coordinate 23,580,451 of OY756971.1, read as the reverse complement.
TCACAATTTCACTTATTCAGCATGCTTCCCTTTCTCATTTAGTATGAAACCCCTTCCTTTATCGCATGCTTCACTCAGCCTCTTGATTAAAAACAAATAATCTTGGTTTTAAGTATCTGCGATAACATATTTTAACATTCTAATGAAAAGGCTTGCAAATTTTACTTTTTGCTCATGTAGTGACAAGAGAGTAATACATGCTCAAATTGATAACCTCCAAGCACACTCTACCTTCTAGAAACTTAAAGCAATATGCTAGTGAATTTGTGCCTAACGTCAACTATCACCAGCCATCTGTAGCCATTGGAAAATTGGTAATTCACCTCCAGCTGAAAACATAATAAAACAATGATGGCACAATGTTAACTAATTAATTGCAGCCTTTTTCCTCTTGTCCCTCACCCCCCATCCAAAGCACATACAGAACAAAAGGAGGAAAAAAAATGTGAGATAAGCCTTTTGAATTAATATGATATGCCTTATGAAAATGATATATGTATCCTAGACTTACACATCCCATGGTATCCCATTGTTTATTCCATTGTGTTATCACAATGGAATAACTTATGCCATTGTGTGAACACAATGGAATAACTGCGCCACATGTGTATGGGATATATAAGCCCGTGATGTTTAACACTATTGTATGCTTATAACATTAAAATCGCAGTATCCTAACTATCATACATGCATTATTTTTAGTGAATCTGTGCAGCTGGTCAAGCGTTTTGTCTCACCATTTACATAGCTAACATTTCTTGTAGTGTGTCATGTTCAGGTAAATAACAAAGCAACTGTGATGTTCCCTGATTTGATCAATGATGATCCTAAAAATGTTATCTGCCAAGAGTTTCCTTATGTGAAAGATGAACATGGAAGTAAGTCCAGCATTTGGCATCACTATTTACTTATTCTGGCTGGCATGGCAGGAATCTGTTTTATTGAAGTATTGACGATGTCTTGCAGATATATATTTTCAAGTGAAAAATGACGAGGACAACATTTTACAAACTCTTACATCAGAAAATAACTTTGTGGTATGACAATTGTTTATTCTGAAAAGCATGTGTCCTTTGCTTCCATAAGTTAATACACACAAGAATTAACATGTTAAGACGTGTTATGATGAAGATGAACAAGTTTTACGCCCTTTTAATTATTCAAAGACAACGCAAGAGCGAAAGATTGCAATTTTATGAGGTTTCTGTGGTTTGTTTTATGGCACAGCAAGTTGTTATAGGCTTCGATACTATGGAAATGTTGCAAGATATTGAATTATCAGGTTCTTCGGAGATTGATTTTGGGATTGATGAAATTGAAGATGAAGATAGTGATCTTGAAGATGCCGATGACGATGATGAGGAAGACGATGAGGATGAGGATGATGTCTGATATCTTTCCCTTTGGATTTCAATATCTTGTTTATTTTAGCTTTTGAAGCTTAAATTTTGTAGCTTTGCAACATTTTATACAAATATATGTAGGATTGGGTGGCTGTTCTTCAAGATGAAGATGATTCTGATTCCGATTCTGATGAGACACTGGGAGACTGGGCAAAATTGGAGACTATGCGTTATTCTCATCCCATGTCTTTTGCCAAAACACTGGCTCAGGTGTTTAAAAATTTTGTTTTATGGAGACAACATTGGTTCCATTATAGCATCTCTAGATGTATGTTTGGGAAGTAGTTATGATCTCGGATGAGCTCTTCTCCATTCTCATTCTTATTTCTGCTGCATAGGTTGCATCAGATGAGCCAATAGATTGGATGGAGCAGCCCCCTGCTGGTCTGGCTATCCAAGGCATTATAAGACCTGCCTTAATTGAAGAGCACTCTGACATCCAGAAGCATATGTCTGGCAATTACTCCCGCAATCCTGAGATAACTCAGGTTGTTGTTGATGAGAAACTAGATGATTTTGGTGTGTTCAATGGTGAGAAACAAGAATCACAGCCACTCAAAGATGGCTTAATCTGGTCTGAGGAATCAATGAAAGCTGAAATTCCTCGAAATGGAACTTCATTTTACAAGCTGGAGATGATTAAAATTCAGCTGATTTCAGTACATGGGCATCAGGTTCATATATTATTTATTGTTGTTAAACATTATTCTGTTGAATGATGCCTTCATTTACACTTTCAATCAAGTAATGTTTGGCATGCTAAGGCCTCTTTTACCTTAAAGTTGATCGTAAATAAAGTTTTCAACTATTTGGATTGCTGATTTAACTTTCATTCCTGATTTATTTCTGAAAAATCATTTCGAGGCTGATCCTGCATTAAAAGAATGAACTTTCCTAGATGAGATTACTCGCATGTTTCTCACTGCCACTGTAAATTATTTTTCATCTACCTTTGTGCACGTGTTCAATATAGAGTTCTTACATTCTTGTCCTCTTGTTATTGCTATTATTATTGCTACAAAAGCTCTCGCCCAAAAGTTGAGGACCTTGTAGTATTTTGTATTGAAGTTAGGTCAGCACTTTCCTTCATTTTCTTGGTGACATATTGACTAGTGAAATAAAAAATGAATCAGTAAAGGGTGATGTTTTTATTCCGTGTGGTCGATATCAATCAGCTAACACGAGGGAAATAGGAAGCAATCATTTAAACCCGGTGGAATGGGTCATGCCGTCTTTGAATCTCTTCCCTCCCTCCCGCCCGTCCGCTGCTTGGTGACTCTGTCGGCCCATTCTCACGGTGGATGCTTTCTAATCCATAGTCCTTATAGTATGACTGGTTGATTTTTCAGCACCTAGTTGGATGCTTGATAATATTTCAATTCATATGTTTTTCAGCACCTAGTTGTGAGAATGCATTTACAAATTGCAGTGAATTACTGTTTGTTTTCATTTCTACAGACTGTTGAAGTAGAAGACTTCAGGAAAGCTCAACCTGATTCTATTGCACATTCTGCAGCCAAAATTATCTCTCGCCTGAAAGCTGGAGGAGAAACTATTACGCTAGCCTTCAAATCTCTCTGTTGGAGATGTAAAGGCATCCAGGTGGAGGTATTACCCGAGAATTTTTAATTAAATTTCTGAAATATTAAGAAAATTCTGTAAGGCTAAGTTGGCTATCTGAGAGTTGATTACCTGAGGTCCTATTCATATTTTTCTTCAATGCTTGATGGTAGATTGACAATAGATTACTTGAAGTCTGACTGTAGATTACATTTAGTCCTAATGTTGAATTTATAATGCCCATCCATGTTACCCTCCACCTTTTTCTCGGAATACGATTTTGAAGCCATTGAATAAAAACTACAATGCAATAACTGTTTTAATTTTTAAGTACAGAATACCAAATTGTCCAAAATCCTAGAAACTTATTGTTATCTGTGAAACTTTTTGACCTCTTTGTGTGATTCTTGCAGGAGGCTGCAATTATTGGTGTAGATTCCCTTGGTTTTGATTTGAGGGTTTGCTCGGGAACGCAGATCCAAACATTGCGGTTTCCATTTAGCACACGAGTATGTCATTTATTTCATTGAACCATAAATTTCTTGTTGATTCCATTAAAATGGATATGCTTGTTCTTATGTTGCACTTGCATTTGTCACGCACCGTACATTTTAAATCATCATTCTAGGGAATGTGCGTGTGTTGCTGTTTGGTTATTGACAGCAATGTTCGAGTTTCAATTGCGATATTTCCTTAAGAGGCTTGCCTGCCCCATCATAGAATTAGTTTTCGTTGAGAATGGCTCTCTCATTTGCATAATACCACTCATATTTATGCAATAAAAAACTTTTTTATAAAAAAAAATTCGCTGCCAATAATTTCTTTTATGTTTAATGAGTTGCTTGCAGGCAACATCGGAGTATAGTGCAGAGAGACAACTTAATGATTTACTATTCCCAAGGATCCACCACATACCAGTAAAAAAGCAGCAGACTCATCAAAATGAAGTCTAAATTAACGTCTTGAATTTAGTTTTTCTATGGTTTGTTGTATCAATTTCTATGTAATTTATCCAAAAAAAGGGAGGGGGAAAAGGGGAAGCCACTTGTTTTTGTGGCAGTTAATTGACGGGTTTCTTTCTTGTTAGTCGGATGACTCTATTTCTATTTCAGAGTCGCATATCCTAAGCTGAAGTAGCATATTAGCAGTGTTCAATGCTGGAGATATGTTTTGGTTGGAATTATATTGCGCTACCAAGTCTTCTTAAAATCGTGTTAACTCGTGAGTATTTGTTTTTTGGTTTAAAAATTATGATTTAATGATTAGAGTTTAGATTTTAGAATTTAAAATTTAGGACTGAGTTTTACTATTTACGAGTTAGGGCTTAACATTGACTTAGATTTTTCTTTAAAATTTATTATATTCGAACATTATAAATATTAAAATACTCTCAAACATTTTTTTAACGGGATTTAACATAAATTTGGGGGAATTGGAGCGCCCACTAGCGCTACTATTTGAATGTACGAGCATAGAGACATCAGACTTCACGTTCCATGTCAGCCTGAGCCTGATACACAAACTGTGCAGCAAGAATATCCGCAGCAGCCGAACCCACAGATTTGAAGACCGTAATCTCTCCAGACTCTCTTCTCCCAACCTTCTGCCTATTGATCAATTCCACCAAATTTCCTCCAATATCACTTTTCTTGATCACTCCTCTCTCAAAGGCACCCACCAACTCCCCCGCCTCAACCAATGCAACCTCGTTGTCAACGAACACTTTACCTCTTCTTATAGCTTCATCATCACACTCCCTCATAGTCTCCTTGAACGATCCTACCAAATCCAAATGAGCTCCCATCTTCAATTTCTCACCCTTCACCAATGGCGCTTCAGCATTTGTTGCACAACTCACAATATCACCCAATCCAATGATTTTCCCCAAGTTCTCTCCGCTCTCAAAACCCACCTCACCAGCAAACTCCTCTTGCAGTTTCTCTGCCAAACCCTTAGCTCTCTCCGTAGTTCGGTTCCAGATGATTACCCTCCTCAAACTGGGTCTCGCAGCGAGATGGGCCTTGATCAAATGGGGTGCCAAGGCACCCGCACCGATCATCACAAGGACTTTGCTGTCCTCTCTAGACAAGATCTTTGAGGCTAATCCAGAAACGCAGGCTGTTCTATAGAGGGTCAATATAGTACCATCCATCGTGGCCAAAGTTTGCCCAGTCGTAGAGCTAAATAGCACATAACTTGCGTGGATGCCAGGCAAATTCAAACTGGAATTTTCGGGGAAATAGGTGACAAGCTTTACTCCTATGTAGGGGAGAGAAAGGGAGGAGGACCAGGAGGGCATCAGGAGGAGATTAGAGGATGGGGAGACGCCATAGCTTTGGCGAATTGGGGAATACAGCGTTTGTGAGGCTGTAGGGAGATGAGTATTGAAGTGTCGGATTAGAGAATCATGAGAAAGAATGGAGTGGAGCGAATCTGCTGTGATGAAAACTGGGGAAGTGCCTGCGGTTGTGCGCTTCCCCGGATCAACTGTAGCTGCCATAGATGATGATCGGATGGGGAGAGTAGGAAGGGGATAGAGATTTGGAAGCGAAACCGATGGAAAAACGAGAAGGAAGACCGAGACTTTTGAGATAAATATACTCTTACCAGTCCGTCTAATTTTTAGGGGAAGGTGCGGCTGCTGCGTTGGCCATTTGGACATACACGTACTCGTAAACCTTCTATTAGCTTAACTTTGACACTTTTTTTGTACTGACAATTCAACTAACAAACATTAGAGATTATATATGATAACTGCTTATAAAAATTGCATTATATTGTTCGTTTAATTTTGACGATTTAATATGAAGTTTTAAGAAGGGTTGAGTACCTGTTCTGGCCAAGGGATGAGTACCTCCTTTTCTTGAACCTGCATCTGTCCGATCTCATTGCTACATTTAGGGAGCACGTACTTGGTTAGAAAAAACAACTTGGCAAATGCAATCAATCAAATGTCCAGTGGTAATCCAACAACAAACTCTCCATAAACGAGAAGGGACGGGCAGCTACTGAAATCATATAAACAAGATTATTTACCCAAATGAGTGGTAAAAGACAAACTAATTGCATTATATCATAATAAGGTGAGAAACAACCCTTCAATCATATCATCTACTTGTCACAGTTTTGGCTATCGACCAAAAATGTGATTATCAGTTCTGTACAAGCAAACACGATAGATTAGCCTCCACATTCAGGGACTTCGTCGCAAGTGAATCCATTGAAAATAATATTGTATGCCTTTCTAATATCTGACATCTAAATGCAAAAAAATAGCAATGGTCAGCTCTTGTGAAATCTGTAGTCCAGAATGTGGACATAGCTTGGAACTTGAACAGGGGGAAATCCACTTACTCATCCCTTTTGATGTTTGTCAAACCGCTGTGGCCACTTCTTCATTCATGAGGAGAATTCAGAATTGCCGTTAAAGATCCTCACCGTGCCAAACTGTCTACTTTGGCATTGAACCCCTGCATAGACGGAATCCCAAATATTTAATTTAGTTGCACTGCATCAATTCAACCTGGGATGCAGTTTTTTCCGCAGCCATCCACCAATCATCATCTTCATCAATGCCCTCCTATTTTCAAAATACAAAGACATCTAGTCAGCTTAAAACATTTTAGTACTTATTGCGACTGTAATTAAATTACACCTTACAAAGAAATTTTCGAAAAGAAATGCATTTGTATCACACAACTACATAAAATGCATTTCTCAAGAGCTAACACTAGAAAAATAATACGTTCAGATAAAAGTTCACCACAAGAAATCATAGAATCAAGCCTGCCAGATGAATATCCTGATCCATCCTCTGATTTGGAAGACAACCAATTGTTTTCATTTCAGCAGCAGATAATTTGAAGTGGTTTAGTTTAAAATGAAACCGCTGACCAGGATCTTGAGTCATTTCTACATTTTACTTGTAACAAAAGTGAAAATTATTGAGAAGCAAAAGGAATGCACACATTAAGGTCAAAAAATGTTAGCCAGTGAGTGAACTACTACTTAGAAGTAAAAGGCGAGGTAAATATAGCTAGACTACAAAGTTCTTGCCAGTGAAAGCCTTGTTTACTACAAAGGGAACGCATCCTTAGAGAAGCTTTCACTTCACTGCGGTAAAATGTGTTCATATGGCTAGAACCTCAAATGGTAAAAAGATAATTTCCCCAGTCTTATTCATCAAGTATGATAGACAGACTGGTGTCTTAGGCTACAAACTTAGGGTCAATGGTTATTGACTGATCACATAGAGTAACCAACAGTTCCTATTAGTATTCCATACAGAAGATGTTAATGAGACCAAAGTATGGCAGCCTCAATAAAAAACTAATACAATTAAAAGGACTAACCCTTTTGCCGATACCCAACGATGTTTGATTACTTTCAATAGTATCTGCTACTTTTACAGCCTCAAGCCACCAGGAATCTTTGCCACAACCATCCATAGTGTTTTCATCATTGTAAAGTGAACTTTGTTTCTGGTCATTGTCGAAAAATTGGTGTTCAATGACATTGTCTGGAAATCCTCCAAGATGCATCACCTGTACTGAACCAGAGATACACTGAGTACTAGGAAACACATCCATCGGGATAGGACGCAAGGGGGATCTGTAACCTGTCAGCATCAACAAAATCAATTCAAAACAATCAATCACACACCAAAAAGGTATCTCCAGTGATAAATTTACAGAATTGAATTGTCATGTACGATGTACCTGTGCAATCTGGATCATAACATTTCTGGTAGTACACAGCCCTTCTGAGGTCAACAACGTACATCACTGAAAACAATGCAAAGTTGATGCTAATCAAACTGCATGTCAGACTAACTTCATGGCATGCATGCATGCACATATATGTGTATGTGCATATATATCACCAAAAGTGTGAACTGAAGAAATCCAAGCATAGTCCAGACTTTGAAACAATATCAAAATGGACTCAAGCATAGTCGGTGAAATATTTGAATAGCTCTCTGATAAGGCCCACGCCCATACGCGAACCCAAGCAGCCAAGGCCCAACTGCACCCACCCATATGGGTCAGCTGTAACCAAGGCCCAGGGCGGCCCATACCAGCCCAAAATCTTGGCTACTAAGGGAGGCCCATACCTCCCCTTATCAACAACACCCTCCCCACCACATCTTTCGATGTGGGACTATCACTCTCTTTCCAAAAAGAGGCGGAAACAGAAAAGTTTTACCATGATTGCTTTTATGTTGTCTGCCAATTCTCTCGCAATATCTATTTCTTGACATGCTGTAGACCATGAGTCCATATTCTGAGAACCAATACCAGCTCCGAATTTTTCCTAGAATTGATAGCATGATACCAACAAAACTATAAGAAGAAACACAGTAGTACAGGATTTGAAGACAATAACAAAAAATAAAGTGAGGCTTTAAGCAATATCATACATACTCGACCACCTCCTGAGTTGGCAAAAGAAACCAACGTCTAAGCTAAAAATACAACTAGAAAAATTCTTAAAATTCAGAGATTAAAGGGCTGCAAGGGTGCAAATCCCCTAATTATGAAAGAAATTGAAAGCCTCGCTCTTGTGACATGCTATCTTTCCCCTCTTTAATCCCAAGAAAAGGGTGAGTCTTGTGTGTTAGTTTGTGGATCACGGTCTCACACACTAATCCCTACAGGCGGGCTATGAAAAAGAGGAAGAATGTGACAGTAGGTACAACAAGAACAAAAGGTGTTATTCCTAACCTAATTATTTTTTTGTTTTCTTTAGAAATAAAAAGAACTTTATGAGAAAACAACCGAGACGTGCCAACCCAAGAACAGCAAAGGGAGATAAGTACAAGAAATAAGGTTCAAAATGCCAAACATAAGGTTTTCATCCATATAGATCATGGTACCTGGCTATTGGCTTGCAATTCAATTTCAAGGTGTTGCAACTAGCAAGTCAATTTTTCCCTCCTTTAAATAGGACTGACATGACCATATTCAAGCTATTGTATTTGAATTTCAAGGGAATTGCACGGCTTATCAATTGCATGGTTGCAAAATTCCCAAGTCCCAAATTACAAAAAGAGAAACCATCTGTCATTAAGAAGTTCAATATCATTTTCAATGGCTTCACAACCCTTAAATTCAACTCACTCCAGGAGTCAAAAGAATGGCAATAGGAATGATGGAAATAAAAAAAAAAAAAACTCAGAAGTCTTCCAGCAGAATCACTTAATTACTCGAGCCAATTCCCACTTAACATATACCACTGGAATGTTAGAAGAGACAGTTAACAGCAGGAACAAAATGGTAAATGAGCCTATAACTTTTATCAATCCCTTCAGTTTTCCCGTAGAGATGCACGACTGAAAAATGATACTACCTGAAATGTTTCCAATTGAGGCAACGGATTCTATAAATCTATCCAAAGAAGGGAATGACGACTTTCCCATGAAATAAGTTGCAGAAACATCACCAGAGCAAGCACTCAACACGTGAGGGGGACCGCAATATTCTTTCTTGAAGTTATGGTTTACCTGTACTCGGAAAGAATATCAAATGTTTAACTTTGTGTACTCATACAATAAAATGCATTTCTTCATCTTCAATCTAAGAAAATAGTAATTGAACAATGAAAAGCACACTTGGATTAAATTACAAGGAACATAAAAGTTACAATACAAGGTACCTTATGATTAAAAATAACACAAATCTGAACTAACCTCTGTATCATATTGCAGAGTCTTTATGCAGTCTAACTCCATTTTGCAAACAAGAAGCTTCCCACAATCCAGATCTATATTACAAATTAATGATGCCATAAACATCTCCTCTTCACTCTGTCATTCAACAAAAAAAAAATTTGCTTAAACCCTAAACCCTGCACAAGTTGACTTGCTAGTATTTATAAAAGAAACAAGTAATAAAAAATTCAACAAGTTGATGAAGGGGTTATTATTAGGTACGAGAATTACTAGTATCCATACTACAACTATCCTGTTAATTCAACAATTCCTAGGATGTAAACTCATCCCCAGCGAATATTATTGTCCTTAGTTATTCACTTATTCAAAGAGGATAAAATATGAAAAGAAAGAAGTGATTTGGATCAGAAATGGCATGCACATTGGGCTACAAATATGTAACCTGAATCCATGGACTATTAACAATAGACTAGCAATTCTAAGCCTTTTTAAAAATGATGAAGAAGAGGGAAAAAGGAACAAAAGGAAATCACATCGCCTGGAAATATTTCATAACAAAATAAAAGCAGTAGGTCCAATCTTAAATAACAATTTGCCGGAAGGTTTTTCCATGCTGCACTAACACAAAAATCGTTTCATGGAAAATGAGAAGTTAACAGAGAAGAAGACACCACCAATGTGCATATATGGTAAGATCTTTCAAAGAAGAGGGAAGAAATAGCACCAATACAATTTGCATCTAGAAGTTGCCAAACTGTCTGCTGAATAGCTACTTCATCCACACATGAAATTCTTAAGTAAACTATAAATTAATATGTGCCGCGAGTAAAAAAGAACCAGAATTTGAATCAATAATCTTCAAACAGTACCATACCAAATCCTTGCATTTGAAGCGTCCACTAGGTAAAAGAAAAGAATTTTTGCCTGCCTTCGATGATAGAGGTAAGCGAAAGCAACGATTTCTAGAATACACAGCAGTATCCACAAAAAGTTGCATTGGAGATTCAGAACCTGAATCTTTTTTTACAAACAATTGTTCAAATTTGCTATTGGTCACCCTTCCCCTAGTAATCCGCGAGCATACCTGTTATGGATCGTCACATAGAGACAACAATTTATATTAGTCTTACGAAACTCAGAAAAATCCGTTACAGAAAGGAAAAATTCAGAGAAATTATTAACCTATATTGAGTTAAAGTTCAAAAAGATAAATATTAAGTTACCCAGCAACTAAAAGATAAGCTTTCTTAGTAAGTCATACCTCCGCAACAAATGCACCTGCATGCAAGTTGTCCTTGAAAGCGGTCCTTGGTATTTGAATAATTAAATGGCGAGAGAACTTTTCTGTAGGAGTATTTATTATGTAACAATTAGTCTCCATATTTGAAAACTCAAGCTTTGAAGTTGATCTCTAGCTTTATGATTCTCATGCTATAAATTGGAAAACCAAAGACCATGAATTATGATGAAGCAAAAGGCATTCATCATTCCAAAGTAAACTGTTCCTTTGGAAAATTCACTCCCTCTCCCTCTGCCTCTAATGTTTTTAATTGGAAAGACAAAAATTCATATACATTAGTAAGTGTACAAAGACTTCACCACAATAGATAAGAGACACAGCAGATATTGTGCACTAGTAATACGACCTACCTTCAGTTGAGGAATCAAGTTCTATTATCCATTCTTCACTTCCTTCTAAAAAATATTTCTCGAATAAGGTATCTAGGACAACTGAAATCAAGAGATCGACCATTTCATCCCCATTTTTCTCTGAATTGTACCTCTTACTGAACTCCAGATCAAAGTATAGATGGCATGGCAAACCCTGAAAGCATGTTCATCATAAATACAAGAATCACCCCAGTGAAAAATCACACATATGGAAGCACCTACTTTTCATTGAAATAACTTTATAGAGTACCAAAGCACAGTGTCAAAAGTGATGGGAAAATACTAGGGCATCCTTGCAGAAGTTGATATTCAGAATACATATAGCATAAGGTAATATTAGGCATCCTCCAAGAAGTTTATATTCAGAATACATATAAGGTAATATTGTTCTATATATCACTTACCTTATTTGAAAATTGAGGCAATAAGTCTTAAATGTTAAGTGGCCAAACTTTACAAAAAAAAAAAAATCAAACTTTAGATACATACAGAATTACTAAAACTGATAATTTGTATACTCATATTTTACACTGCCTATTAGATGCAAAGCAAAAGGCTTGCATGCAGGTGCATTTACTACTAGAATGCAAAGCAGCTTAAGCTTTAGGCGTTGCTGCTAAAAATTCCATAGGATATATCTGAAAATGAAAGGAACCAAATCACAGACATTTGAATATGCAATTAGGACACTTTTATGAGTTGCTAACTTGTTCAGTCCACTGAGGTCTGAGGGTAATATCGAGAGCATATCGTGCTTGGGTGTGGTGAATGGTGATGATATCATAAGCCCTAAATGATATGCTCCTCTGATACAAATGCAAAAGAAATCAGCAAACATTAGAATAAATTTGTTTTTCTAAATTAAGAGTTACTTGGTAGCAAAAGAAACTATGTAAGCAAGCAGGAATGGAACATCTTTTAAAGTGATATCAATCCACAGCTTCAAGAAGATTATATCAATATAAAACCAGCCCATTTGGAAAAATTACCATCCTCTTCTATATGCATTACCATTGTGTATCCAAATATCATAATTTGAAAGAGTAAAATAAAATTTTCTCACCTCCTGAATGACTTCATAATGGTGGCGAATTTTAGAATCCATGTTTCTGTACCTGAAATTAAGAATAGTAGCGCAACCAACAACTTGAAATGGTAGTATTTCAAATTAGTCATGAGTAAAATAACAATGTGGAACAAAAAGTAAAGAAGACCTGCACCAGAACTCCTTGTATGTGGAAACAAGAAACCTCCTTTGTCCCTTAACGTGATCTTGATAAGAGAAAATATGCACATCCCTATGCCTCTTTAAAAACTTCATCGCTTCATCCTGCCTAGGAAATGTAGCCCATACTTCATCCCTAGGCAAACATGTGTCTAAAGCCAATCATATTGTTGAATACGGCATGAAAATACAGATAATAGTTACTGCCCAAGTGGACCTCTCTAAAACACGATACAGACACACTCTCTTTCCCACACACATATACACGTTGTAAGAGAGACAGACAAACAAAGACGACACAGAGAGATACCGGAGAATTAGCATAAATAGAATCACATGCGTACCTTAAGTCTGATTTATTTCGTTCTGCAAGATCGACACGTATTTCACGCAACAAACGTAACAAACTGACTGGTCTTTTTGGAGGTACACCATGTGGAGATCCATAAAATATGACTGGAGAAATTCTCTTTCCATAGCTAAGACTGTCTTCTTTAACCACCGCCGAACCAGGCTGAAGCAACATGGTAAAATATTTTACTTAAGCTCCAGAATAGAACAACTTCAAATCATGTATTTTTACCGAGATGGATGAATATTATGTCAAGAAAGAAAGATTGTTGTAATGTTGAACACAGTACTTTAATATAATCGGTTTAAATTTATTTCAAAGAAGGCTTTTAATGTTTTGAATATTTTGAGATTCAGAAGACTCGTTGCACATAGAAAAAGACTGTGTGAGCAGTGAAACTCAGAGCAATAATATATAATCATTCAGAGATGAACTAAAGCAATGGATAGTATGCCTGCAAAAGTGATGAATCACATAACAAGAAGTATGTAAGCATTTAAGGATGAACTAAAGTCATAGTCTATGACTCATAGATAACATATACTTTCTCCATAGGGAGCTGTGCTTCTGTTGCAATTTTCAGCCCTTGACTCGCTGATCCTGGAGGTGTACAAGCCTCATTCCTGGAACTGTTTTGCCTCGATTTGTCCTTGCTTCTTTTTCTCTCTTTCACAGCAGATTCTGTAAAGATGAAAAATCAAAAGTTCGTGACCAAAACATAGATAACGCAAAACAATATTATCATGAATCAAGCAAGAACACAATCCAATTAAGGAGGTCAGACAGCGGATGAAAATGGTCAGATCTAACTCACCCCAACTTCTTGTAACCTTGAATGTAACAACCGTAACATCATAGTATGAGCGAAGATTATCAACAAGTGTCTCAAACCTTACAATTTCACAGTATCAATTGCCGACTTAGGTAAGAAAACAAGCCGGCTAAATCCTACTGTGACTTCAAAATTGATTTGAACCAGCATCGATTTGCAAATTAATTCCGCATCAAAGCACTAGTGCACATTATAAAAGCAGTATATATGTGAATACTTCAGATTATTCGATTTTTTATTCTTTTGCTGATTTCTCAATAGCCAAACAGGGAAAGAGTGAAAGCAACAAGAGGACTTACCAGGAGGAGAGATGCCACACTTGAAGCACGCGAACAACCGATCAACATCGTCCATGGTGTTTGTGTTTGAATTTGGTGAGTGTTCTCCCTTTCTGAACAGGAGAAGCTCTCTTTTATATATCCGTGATAAAAGAATAAGCGGGAGTTCAATTTTTTTAAGGCTGCCCCTACACTCGCAATTTTGGCTAGCGAATTGACTTGGGAAGTTGGTATAGAAAATTAGAACCAGGCAACAACAATAAATGGGGTATTCTATTCCTTAAAAATTTGAAAATCGATTTTGAAAACAATTTTTATTTTTATTTCAGACACTGTCGTGATTTATGTTTTTAATGTTGAATTTAGGATATTCGAATCGATTAATAAATAATTAATGTATCATAATTCAAAGCGTCTAAAACCCAACCCTATCATCAATTATAAGAAAGTTTTGAAAAATGTTAATAATATGTTAGTAAAATATTTGAATCCCGAAATCGTATAAAATAATTGCAACACTTAACCACTAATTTAATTACTTTTTATTGTTGTTATAAATGTTTCTTAAAAAAAATACCTAAATTTTTTAACAGTGAAAAGATATCGTAAACCGTTATGGAACGATTCCAATTTTAAAATTTTAAATGACTTTTTAAATGATTTTAGTATATGATACCTTGAGTGGATACAGTCTTCGTATTTTCTAATTTAAAGGTGTCTGACTCGTTGTCATTCCTAACCATGCCACCAGCATTATAGTGCTATTCTTTTTTGTAAAAAATAATAAAACGTGAAAAAAAAATGTGGTGTGTGAGATTGTGGGTCAATTCTGACCACAGACCAAGTTGTGACTTGTGAGCACTTGAAGCCAATTAAGGAGTAAGGGCCGGATCAGCGGTCATTTCCTTGGTTTGGATTTTGGAAGGCCAACTCAATTTTTTTGATTATTCTTATTGCCATCCACCGCCTTAAAATGGTCAAAACCCAGATATTAAATCACCGACCACGATTATGTGTTAAAAATCAGTGTGGCTGTGATTGCAGCTTGCTTGAGGATTAGTTTCAACTTTCAACTGCTCCCATGCCCATTCATCGTCAGTCCTTTGTTAAATATCAGTAAATAATGAAAAGAATCAGTATCAAACTAACATACTTTGCAGTAGAAAACAAAATTGAGCTGAGCACGAAGCCCGGTTTCCCCAACCATGCTGAATTGTTGATGACCGATGATAGATAAACTTACCAAAATAGAACATCAGTCGATTGCCTGTAGTGGTTAGGAGCCATATTTTCATTGTTATAAAACATAGATTTCATTTTTAGACTGTCGGCATTTGTATTATATAGCAGAGGAGTTTGCAGGACCTGACATCAAATTTTCCAAGTTAAGTAGGTTTTTGTCAGGTTATATGGGACTGTCATTCATTGCAGAAAATGATCAATTATGCATATATCAGTGACGAATGCATATATATATATATATATATATATATATATCACTTCACGGCCATGACCTTTTTGCTGTCGGCATATATTTTCTTTTATACGAGGAAACACGATCCAAAATGTCACACCGTGATAACTGAATCAGATCCAAATCTCTGCTTACATGAAAGACCCTTATATCCTCCATGGACCAGTAAGTCCGACACCCAAGAGTGGGAAGATAACACTGGTTGGCTTTAACACACGGCTGAGCAATGATTCATTCACGCAGTTACAAGAATAACACCCATGATACTTGAACTCACAATTTCTCATGACTTGCGCAAGAAGTTAGTGCCGTCAAGTACATCATCTCAGCCACTCTTTGTTGCTGTCAGCATGCACACTCTCTGCTGATCCTCAGCTGCTTTAGTTAACCACTCTTCACTCATTGTCTATATAAGAATGCTAATATTCTCTTCTCTACTCAGACTTCATGACTTTAGGAGATATACCCAACAAGACAAAATGGCCGCAAATGATGTTCCATGTTGTGAGCCTATGTTCTGGGCCTATCTAGTCACATGCGTGGCTCTAGTGGCTTTTGCTGGACTCATGTCTGGTCTAACTCTAGGACTCATGTCACTTAGCCAGGTTGAACTGGAGGTTATCGCAAAGGCTGGCCAGCCCCAAGAACGTAAAAATGCAGGTTCTAAGGATCATCAATTACCTTGGTTTTATTGCTTTGTGAAACAAAATACAGCTTACATCAATTTGATTTGTACTTTTGATTACAGAGAAGATTTTGCCACTTGTTAAGAACCAGCATTTACTACTATGCACTCTGCTCATAGGCAATTCCCTGGCAATGGAGGTATACAAGTTTTGGCATATTTACTCACACTGCTGCTTCACTTAAAATTTGGATCAAATGAATCCTGTATTAATTATCTTTTTGTTGAACAAGGCCCTGCCCATCTTTGTCGATTCAATAATGCCAGCTTGGAGTTCTGTATTGATATCAGTCACCCTAATACTAGCCTTTGGTGAGGTAACTAGATTCTTCAACTATAGCTGGATATGGTTATTTTCTGTATTATAGCTCACTTTATATAATTGTTTTCGTTTACAGATTATTCCTCAAGCTATTTGCTCTAGATATGGGCTAAGCGTTGGCGCAAAGCTGTCGGTAATAGTTCGACTGATTCTTCTACTCCTCTTTCCTTTATCTTACCCAATTAGTAAGGTAATCTCTTCGACAGAAAGTGAATAAATTTGAGATTTGACTCCATTCACAGAATAAAAACATATGCACGAATTTTCTCCTATTGGCAGCTGCTTGATTGGATTCTTGGAAAAAAGCATTCTGCACTTCTGCGACGAGCAGAACTAAGGACATTTGTAGTTATGCATGCAAATGAGGTTAGTTTATAGAAACAGATTGAGCCGGTTTTTAATCTCCTGGAGCTGACTGTGGGAAGATACCTAATAATGTGTTTATATGAGTTCATTAGACAGGGAAAGGAGGAGAATTGACACATGAAGAAACAACCATTATCACTGGAGCTTTGGACTTGACTCAGAAGACTGTTAAAGATGCTATGACTCCAATATCAAAAATATTTGCACTTGATATAAATTCTAAGCTGGATGAGTATGCATCTCACACTTAGTCTCTCCTTATATAGTATGCTAATCCTTATTCGATTACCGGGTATTTCAGATTCATCATCTTCTTTTTGATTCCCAGTAAAACAATGGAGTTGATGATGGAGAGAGGACATAGTCGGGTACCAATTTACTCAGGGAGTCCAATGAATATTATTGGCCTCATTTTGGTATGTATGGTCATATTTTGTTTTCATTGGCAAAATACGCTTACTTACAATACAATTCACAGGTAAAAAATTTGATCAAGTGTCGTCCCGAAGATGGAACTCCTATAAGAGAACTCACCATCAGGAGAATCTCAAGGTCTGAATGTATTTTTGTCTGTTTTGATTTATGTTCATATTTACTGACTCGAAAATTTTCTTCCATGAATGTCACAGGGTGCATGATCGTTTGCCTCTGTATGACATGAAGAATCAATTTCTTGAATGTCACAGGCACATGACTGTTGTTGTTAAGTGCAAAGATGATATTAATGAGACTGGAGAAACTGCAATAGATAAAACAGGCGTTTTCAAGATCAACATCAATTCAAATTCTAAACAACAAGAGATCAAAGGTAAAATTAGTCCATTTACACACAGTGATGAATCTAGAAAATGAATTTAGGGGCTTGGTCAATGGTAAAGTTAAGAATTTATTATAGAAGAGGGGGCCAAAAGTTGACTGGAGGTTCAGGGCATCGGGCCCAAATTGTTTTTAGGGCTATTTATTGAAAATGACGGAATCTAGACTTAGGAGTTATGATTTTAATACTAAATTTATATGCAATGAGTTTAGTTTCAATTTTTGAGGGGGCTTAACTTGAGTGCTCGACTTTAAATTAAAGTATAATTATTTTTTAAAAAATAAAATAAAATTTGGCCTTGAGCCCCCTATTCAACAGTGTGGCTTCGCCACCGTTTACACATGAGTCTTGTGAATTAATGTCATTATCAATTGTGAATATCGCGTCGGATGTCCAAATGCTAAGTTTGTATGGTGTTGGCCTTAGCTTAGGATCATATTGTTCGTCCAAACAGCAAGCTTGTCTCAGTTACCCCAAAAAAAAGTGGATATGGTCTTCTAACATTATTTCAGGTATGGGCCATCCCTACTTTGGGCAAAATGAGCAACTGATAAGTTCTCCCTCAGTGAGTTCTAGTCATTATGAAATTAAAAATCCATCAATTGAGAAAGTGATGGATGCTAAACTTTGGAAAGAATGCACAGAATATCTTCCATTTCAAGATGAGGAGGTTATTGGTCTGATAACATTGGAGGATGTCATGGAAGAACTGTTGCAGGTTAGTGCTTTATCTAGCTTAAAACTCATGTTCATCATCAGTAATATCTAGGCAGTGAAATGAGAACATTTCCATCAAACATTCTTCCGAATTTCTGCATTTCCAGCACAAATATTACTCAAGAAACTCACATATTATACTGCAATTCTGTAGGAAGAAATACTAGATGAGACAGACGAGTACATCGACGTTCACGACAAGTAAGCAGGTTCAGTATCATTTCAGTGTCTTATAATTATGCTATTCTGATCACTTTTCCCGCTGTGTATTAGAATTAAGATCAATATGCTTAATTCACCAAGATTGGAATCAATGGGATCCCCAGGGGTGGCACTGGCATCCCCAGTTTATCCATCTTGTCACAGGAGTACTCCACATTCTTCACATACTAGTACTCCTGTAGCTCTATATTCACCAGTCTTGCCATACATTCATTCACCAATTGCAAGGCCAACTCTCTCTGCTTCCCCTGTTAAATCTATACCGAGATCTCCAGCTAGTTTTGCAGGTGCTGCTCGCTATTGATCTTGTTATCAGGTATGCACAAAGATCATAAAAACAATAGGGTTCGTTTCATGGAAAAGTCAACCGTATGCACTTACAGATTGTTTATGCTACTCTTAATTTTGCAGGCATAAAAACGAATAACTTTGCCACAACGAGAAATGGGAGGGATAGATAAATATATGCAGTCTAAAACTGTTTGGGGATTTGATTTCCCAGACATCCTACAATGTAAAGTAAAACTAAAATAAAGAAATATACTTGGCCCCAATTTATTTATATTTTTAATAAATTGAGGTGTGTTGTATTTGAATCTAGTTGTTAAAAAGATAAATTTGTCTCATGTCGTTCTCGATTAAAAAGTCTTTAGAACCAGGGGCCAAAGAGCCTAGTGCAGCATTCTAAAAATACATATAATCATACACGTAAAAATTTTAATGTGCCTAACTTTTGTTACTAAAGTCCAAGCAAAGTGATAATCCATGGCTCACTTTGCAACTGATTGGCTCACAAGTTTTTTTATTAGTGGCCTAGTTAGGGTTTAACTAACTAAGTAACTATGAATGATTCTACTCATAATTTTCGAATTTGAATTCACTGAGTGGAATCTCAAATGAAACATGTGATTTGTAAGTGTTAATTAGCAATTTTTTAACTTATAAACTAGTGTCCTTTATTGTTCTTATTAAACAAGTCATTCGAGATATGAACCTATCAATATCAAGATTAGAGTTTGTTTTAATCTCCGACATGTGAATGACATGTTATAATACGTCACTGGTAGTAGCATTTTAAGGAGGTGTAAATAACCTCAAAAAATTCCGGATCCCACCAAACTTTTCACATGATCACAAAGAGATGATTTTAATAATAACCCCTAACATCATATCTTGACTCCGTTCCTGGGCCAAAACTGTTAGAACAGTGTGAAAAATCCAATGACACCACTTTCAGTACCTCAGATAGGGACAAATTTGTTAATCTTCCGAAAGATAGAATCTGATCAAATATCTATCAAAAATATAATTAAAGGCAATGCCACTCATTTTTTGGTAGAGGATAAGGTAACCAGCCACAATAACACACACCCACCCCTAAACACATCTCAACAAGAGCCAAAACAAGACATGGAAACTCTACTCTGTTCACAAAAACCTCCTCTCCAACTCCCACAAACTCCTTCAACATCCGAACCAAAAAGCAGCCCAATTCTTAACCCAACAACCAAACAAACCCTTACCCATGATCAGAAATCATGGAAACTACAAGCCAATGCCAAAGGTTTCTCAGGAAGATCACCGGCGAAAGAAAGACCCAAAAAGGTAGAAACAACACTGACATACAGAACCAGCGAAGATGACGACGAGATTCCGAAAGAGGTGTTTTACAGAATCGTAAAAAGAATCCTAGTTTCTGTGGGTGTTCCGATGGCTCTTGGTCTTTTGTCGTTGAAGATTTTTGGTGTAATTATAGAGCAGAAGTTGTGGGATGTACCAAGATGGGTGCCTATAGTGGCGACTTTGTTGACTTTTGGATCATCAACTATTGGGCTTGCTTATGGGGCCTTGTCTGCAAGCTTGGATCCCCAGAAGAAAGGTTCACTTCTTGGGCTTGAAGAAGCCCAACAGAATTGGGACGAGATGTGGAGAGACGAGGAGGAGCGCAAGAGGCGATGATGGGGAGTCACGTGCCTCTCACGTGTGAAATGTGCAGTTGACTGGAGCGTCTGTATCCATATATGTACATTTATTGTAGCCAATTTGTTTTTTCTATCAGATGAATCAATCATCAGTATTTTAATTTTTATATTAAATATTTGAAATCAATATAAAATTGTGTGAACTGTGAAGTAGGCAGGAAAGTGAAGACTCCTGAAGTAGCAATGTGTGCCAGACTGAGCTGTCTTTACATAGACATAGTGGTTCATTTGTTAGGGAAAAGACTGAAGAAAAGCAACTTTTTGTTACACAACATCTAGATATTTTTGAAATGTATATGAATCTACTAACTCGATGAAATTCGAATTATTGAACTGCTCAAACTATATGTCCAAAGCAAACAGCATGACAAAAACCATCAATGTCACTGAGGAGTTCAGATTCATGAAAAGATGATTCCATCTGGCCCAGACATCAACAGCAATACCCTACCAAATTTTCTGTAGTAAGAATCAGCACCTGAAGTTAACCTGGTTGCCAAATGTTTCCTTAATCACCACCTTTTACCGACGTCTCTTCTCACTCCCATCTCATATAGGCCGCTGCAGGCAGCTTGGTTACTACCTATTCCAAATGTATGATCTGAAAACACAACAAATAATAAAGGGTAACGCATTATTTGTCTAAAAAATTTCGAATGCTAAATCGCAGAACAAAAACAGAAGTATGGGCAAGGATTCAGTCAACTTGAGTTCCTTGAACAGAAGTTCGTGCTATTTACGTACCTAGATTTTGCATTTGAAAACCGCCATAGATCGGACGCTGGTAATTCATGCAATGGCCTTTCTGCATTTGGTGCAGCTCTTCTGCATGATATGGCATTTGATGTACTAGCTGATGAGGCAGTGCAAAGTTTGACATTCCACTTACTTGGTTTGGAGGAGGATAGTTGCCTGGAATGGGCATCGGCTCTAAAAGTGAATGAATTCTGTGATTGTCAAACCATGTTGGCTCAACATGAGGACGCTGGAAAGAATAAGGACGCACGTTGGTAGGACAACAACGGTAAGGTGGGGGCTCATAAGGATCAGTCCGGAAACCCATGGGCTCAACCACAGAACTCAGATGAGCTCTTTGAGACTTTAAATGGTGAAAGAATTCCCAGTCTTGACTTGCCTGCGAGTGAAGAGGCAGTGAGTGAGAGAGCTGTGGTTGCAGATTGTGATAAGAAGTTTCCAGTCCCACTCTATCGTACATACTAAAACTGCATGTAGGGCCTTCCCTATTTGGTCGAGTATATCTTTCATCACTGCGAGAAACAACAGAAGCCGCTGGTTTCTGCGTGACATCACCTGGAGTATTTGAGACAAACAAACCAACTCTATTTGAAATCCCGTCAGGCATGGATATTGAGTCGTCCTGAAAAATCCAGTCATCAACTGTAATCAGGCTGTCCTCATCAGGCAAACAAATATCATCAAAAGAATTGGCTTTTCCACCAGAACTATTGGCAGGATATGCTACTTTCACTGGAATATCATTACCAATACACTGATCCCCCTCACTCGTACTTAAACCACATGTCTTAGCACAGATTGGAAGCTCAAAGCCTACATGATTGATTCCAATGGATCCATCTACCGTTAATGAAATGATATCGATTTTAACAGAATGTGGACCTCCGACAGGATCTAAGGTGTCATTTTTGGTCATCCTGCCCATGTATACTTCTTGGCTGGTTTCCAGTTCAGTTGACAACAACTCCTTAGACAAACCTGCTCCCAGTGTCCCATGATGGGTAAACATCTTTTTCGAAATTTGAGTGTCCAGTGTGTTTAAGTGTTTGCCATCATCACAAGCTTCAAAAAAAACTCCATCTGGAGATCCTATGCTTAAAATTGAAGATGTTTCTGAATCTGATACGCTTTTCCCCTTATCTAGAAAAGAATTGACGCAACGGGATACTCCAAGAACACTTGAAGAATTTTTTTGATTGTCCTCCATATCACTGGTACTCCAGCCTTGCTTGCACTGATGATAAGTAGAATAGTACTCATTGCCACACGAAAAAATTGATTGCTCCAAGTCATTACAAGTAAGGACTGCTGGAGTCACAGTTGATTCCTCATAAGTATACAGTTTGTTGGAGTTTTCATCTGCAGACGGAGAAGTAAATGTCATAAGCTTGTTCAAAAGTTCATCTCCTCCAGAAGAAAAACTTGTGGAGTTGGTTTCATCATGAGATGCTACATGCATTTCAGATTCACCTTTCATGTGTCCAGACGAGATGCTACCAGCTGTCTTTATCCCTAAAGGATATGAAAATTAGAGATTTAGGTTTAATCCCAATAATTTAAGGGTCCTTTTAACATTTGCCAAAGGGCACATGTTAATAAATTGTGCAGTCAATGAGAGTGGAGGAAATGGGTTTATGCACAATTTTCAACTACATAGAAAGTTGTGTCAAAAACAAATACTCTACTCTCATTAGCCAACACATTTTCTTAGCATGTGCCCTTTGGGCACACATAAAAAAAATCCATAATTTAATTAACCAATTTTAGAAAGCTGAAATTCGTGAAAATTTTTGCCCTAGTTCCAGTTGGAAGGGTGAAAAATAAAAACCATGACAGCCAACATTCGCAAGTGTACCTTCTTTAAGAGACTGATGACTGAAGCTGGAGGAACATAATATGGAGCTCCTGGTGTGATCATCTTTAACATGACAATGCTGGTGAGATTGAAATTTAAGGATGTCAAGTAACATGAATAAAACTAAAAACTTTGGTTTCAAGATGATGAATAGTAAACAATACAAGTGACAGATACTAAAGGAAAATATATAGATGAAGACATACCTAAGAAAATATTTTGAAAAATGTTGAGGAAACAACCAGATGGCTTGTTGGGTTGTCAATTTTTTAGTCCTTGGTTTACAGTCTAAACACTATCCAATAACAGTCTAAGGTCTTCCTTTAATTAAGTTTACCATAACTTCCTATAAGCTTTGGCCTGAGTCAAAGGTGAAAAAAAGGCTCAACCTGTTATAACCATTACCTCTTCCCTCAATGACCATGGCATTAGAATTACCATGCGCACTGCAAAGATTAACTACTGGCTAACTGAAACCAAATAACTCCAGAAGGCAGAGTAGGAATATCGATTTCCACCTCACAAAGTGGCATATACTCTGTATTTTGATTGTTAAATCTTTGGCACCCATGAAGTTCTCTTCTATTACTCCCTGAGCTATCCTTAGTCAGTGATGCTATATGTGAAAGCTCTGTTTAATATAATGTGAGTCCCTAGTGGAAAACTCAAGTTTCGTTTTTCCTGAAAAAGATGGTTAGGCTTATTGCTGCAGTTAAATCTGTTCATCCAAAGAAACTGGGAAATTTCTCTAGTGCTATGAGAATTTGAAGCCTTCATAAATCCCATTGTCTTCCTCCAAAAGCAGTAACCTAACTTTCAAGGCCACAATTGTCTTTGGGGCATTTCGCATTATGCTAATTGCCACAGAGGTGAAATCAGATCCTCGGGGGCACTAGCAACTCAGTAATCAGTGGAATGAAATGGCGCTAGATAAAAGATCCTTGTGTACAGCCAGATTTTAATAGGCTATCTCCCCTTAGGGACATAGCGAGCAATTCCAAACCACTAAATCCACGACCACGTCAGACTAAATTATGTGGTATTGTTAGTATGCAGGAGTATATCCATATTGCTAAGACCTTAGGTTGATAACTTAAATCTTAATTGTGAGATCCTGACCCAAAAATATTATGTTTGGTTAAATTTTAAGTAATAAATTATTGAAAAATGGGTTCGAAGTGATAACGGACCATTGGAAGTGTATATGGCCTAAATGATAGTTTTTGAACTAGGTTCGGTAAATCGGTCATAACTTTTAGCACAGATGTCTGTTTCGGGCCCATAATATATCAAATCGAAGCTAAGAACGAGACGGAGCTAAAAATGTAAGGCCACACGCCTAGGAGGTCGCCTAGGCGTGTACAAAAGTTGCACGGGACAGTGGGTTCAAAATTTAAACTTGAGGTCAATGCGCCTAGGCGCAAATTCTGAGCGCCTAGGCGCTCCCCGAGCTGTTAAAAATCAGTACGCGACCAGAAATGGTATTTTCTTTGTGAGACTTGATTCTAGTGAGAGAGAGAGAGAGAAAATCAAAGAGAGAAAGTGAGGTTTTGAGAGATTATTGAAGATTTGGAGCTTGGGTTGAAAATTCAAGCAACATTCCAAGGGATTTTAAGATCAAAGGTGAGTTTTTCCATGTTTCAAAATTCTAGGTTTTCGTTAGATCTAGCATGATTCGTGAAGAGTTAAGTTTTGGGGTTTATATATGTTGATTCTAGGGTTATTTATGATTGTTTTACTAGGTTTGATCATTGGTTTAGGTTGAGTTTTGAATTGGGTGGAGTTTGGAGGATTTGGTGAAATCCTAGAGAGAGAAGGTATGTCTCTCTTGATTTATGATTAAATTCATATTTTTATGGTATATGGATGTAATTGATATCAGTATATGGGATTGGTTGGTTGAAATGGATAGGTTGAGAGAGAAGCTCGAAACCCTAGTTTTGGGAATTTGAGTTGGTAAGCTTTTGCTTGGGAATTGAGGTAGGGATTCTTACCCCATTTTCTATCGTATTGTTCTTCTCTAAAGAGCGGTTGAAATTCTTCATTGGTCTTTATTATTTGTGTTCTTGCCTAAATTGTTCCTTAGGAAGAACGAACCTTGTTGTTGGTTATTGATGAATTTGCATACCCTTTGAATGCTTAATCATCTATTGGGCATGATAAACCTCGTTCATGCATCATGTAGTTATGTACGTATATAGGATTGTTATATATACGAGCTTATTTTGCATGACATTATTGGACAAGAATTATAGATGCATTGGGTCTACGAGTATGGACTCGTAGTATCCTTAGGTTATACTTTTGTGATGATGTTGGATACCGAATGGGCACATTGTTGCCGGAAATCGGGATTTTCATGATGTAGGTGCACCTATAGTCGTTTCGGGGCAAAGTGCAAGGTTTCCGATGATTTTCCGGAATATTCGTTGACTAGTGTCAGGCGCTGTAGGGTGTAGCCCGAGGTTATACATTGTTGTGACATCTTAGGATGTCATGTTGCTGCATTGAGCTTGTTTCATTATTCAGCCTTTACGTTCTTATGATTCATTTTGTTTTTCTCTACTGAGCCTCCTGCTCACCCTATTACTTTTCTATATCCTTCAGGTGAGACTGGTGCTGAGAACCAGGCTGCGGATCAGTAGGAGGCGGCGTGACATGGAAGGCCACCCTAGGAGCACTAGGATATGTATTTGGTTGTTTGAGAACCTTGGTTATGAATTAAGTACATGTAGTACTTTTATTGGTTGACTGTTATGTTGCTTAAATACCTTTTCGGTATGTTTGATGGATGGTCGGGGGGTATGCCGTGTGATCGGGACTCTTGTACTTGGATATAGGACCTTGGGTCCGGATTGATAGACTTTGATAGTCTCTGATAATATTATTGATATGAATATGTTTTGCTTATTGATTGCATGTGATTAGGAGGCCTGAGACCCTGCCTAGAGTGTGAATGTGGTTAGATGGCCAGAGGCCCTGTTAGGCTGCGGAACTTCTTTGATTATTATTGATTATTATTTCCTGTGTTAAATGGGATGTGACTCCAAGTTGGCACCCTCCGATATACGGGGAAGTGCTGTCGGATTTATGTTAGAATCCGGGGTTAGGTTGGCGTGTGGTGAGGTCCTTAGTGACGGGGCACACGCCTAAAGTGGCGCTCCCGGCTCAGTGCGTGAATTCTGGGTCAGGGCGTCACATTAATACCCACGCATGAGAACTAATTAAAGAGGAGTCAGATTACATCAGAATGGGTGTTCCACAAACCATTTCAACTGTTCAAGTTATAAATTTAGTAAATAATTCATTGTCGGAGCAAGAAGGGGGAAACAATTCTTACTCTTATGAAGCTGATACATATAGAAATGTAAGCAACTAACAAAAAAAAGGGACTCTATCAAGCGAGAAAAAAATATCAAGGTCTAACCGCTTGTTATGACTTATGCCTCTTGACAAAAGGTTGACTATTGGATGAGAATGTGGAAGATCAAATAAAGAGTTATGTGATTGGAAACTTTGTACCATAAATTTCCAACAAAAAATTACCTCTGGAATGGGGGAAGCAGCTAGGGGTTTTGTTGCATAATCCTCTTCAAGGGATATTCTTTCAATACCAGGGGTTACAATCTGTGTGGCTGAAGAAGCTTTTGAGGAAGAGGAACGCCAGGTAGAAGCCTTTTCTACAGCTGGAGGGGGTTCGGATTTGTTAGAATCATTGCATTTGTTGGAAATTTCTGGGTCTGAATTTTCTTTCTGCTGATGTATATTTTGCTTCTCTTGAATAGCCTTTTGATGTTCCCTCCTCATCAACTCAAAAGAATCTGAGGATAGCAATTCATTTATGTCATAAAAGTCAAAATACACTACCAACTCAGAACCACAACGAGGCTGCATGCATTAATGAGAATTTACCTCTTCTCCTTCTTTCATCTTCTGCTCTCTCTGGGCTCAGATAGTTGGAAGAACAAAAGGTTTCACCATTAAGCGAGTCATTACTCCGTCTCATAGATTGGACTTTTGCCTGTAAATATAGACCACGTTCACCAGACTCCTACATACTATTATTTATTCATTTTTCTCAATTGTCCAACCATAACGAACAATTACTAACATCACCAATAATAAGGACGTTTATGGTGCTGCTGAACGACCAACTATATATAGACCAACATTATGTTTTACCAGACCTTAGAGATGTGGGGCGGACAATATGGTGCAGAACTTCTTTTGAGAAGATGACAGCTATCTTCTAGAATCCGTGGAGAACAAGTCCCTTCTACACGCTCATATACCCTTTGAAAAGCAAAATTTCCCAACAATCCAGGTCCTGGATTTTGCCAAGAAGGTTGAGATCGGTTGGAACTAAGTCTGCCAGAATCTGCATGATGACAAGTCTTTATTTGTCATAAAAATCAGTGTACTTTCAAACTTTATGGAAGCTATCTATGAGTCTACAATCCCATATCATATACATTAAATTGGTAAAGCAGTTACACAGCAATAAAAAATAAAACTAAAAAACAATATACTCCATATAAAGTAGGTAAAAATGCCGTGGGCCAATTCTGTAATTCTTCTCCGTTATAAACTGTCAATCAATCATGCATACATGTGCAAAACACAAAGAAGGCTCCCCATAAAAAGATCATGAAAGTTTGAAAGGAACCTCCTCTAATTTCAGTTAGAAGTGGCTTTGTTATTACATCTTAGTCCACCACAAAAAAAAAGGCATATGGTTTTTGGCTTTTTGCTTTAGAAAGAACAACAATGATCATCTATAAAAATCCTCTTGGAAACTCAACTTAATGTGAGCCCAAAAGATATGATTTAGACATTTAGTAATAGATCCATATAAAGTATAAGACATTTTTGTTATTTCTATGAGTTCCAAATACAGAAAATATTGCTATTGTGGTGGTTGAATCAGTACCACTTGCTATCTAATCCACTTCAACAAGGGATGGTTGTAAGACTGCTTTCTTTCATGCTATTATAGAGGAACCACCACAGCCCACAGGTAACAGCGCACAAAAACAACTTGCAGTGGAACAATATATGATTACAAAAAGGCTATTCAACTTTTGTGTTTCTCATCATATCGGCAATGAACACAAATATGGAATCTCATGTAAGAGTTTCACTTACTTTGGACTATGTTATTAGTTTCACTTTCACTTTCACCTACATAGCTCTAATGCACCACCAGAAAGAAAGCTTTCGGGTGTGAATAAAAATTCCATTAAAATATCTCAAGGAGAACCACAGTGCTATAATAATAATAAATAAAAAACAACTCTCTTGTTCCCGTGCACAAAAGGCTTCCGCAATGGGTGGGATTGAGAACAGAAAAAATGTATGCAGATATTGTCCCACATAATAAGTCAAAAGGTTGTTTCCAGAAATTGAATCTATGACCTCTAGATTACACCCATGCAACTCTAGCGCCATGCTACAATAATGAGACTTGGAAGATTGACAACAATGTAACATCAGACAGCCTATAGAAAGATTATCAGATTCAAATTCAATCCCATACCTGAACTTTGACGGGATTGTGATAAACCACCCAAGCCATTCACTTCACTGTTTCAGGATTGCAAAATATGATCAATATGATTCAAAATGCACAAAAAAAAATGCAACTTAAATAGAAACGTATCTCAAGGGATTAAGCCTACAGGAATCATCTTACCCAAAAACCGATGAGTCAAAATCTTTTGGTAACCTTTGGCATGCATCCAACTCCGCCAAGGATAGAAGGAAATCTCTCGTATAGGATAGTTTTGATTTTCTGTTTATCAGAAAAGTATTCATCAGGGGAAAAAAAAAACATCAGAGTGTCTTTTGGCGTGTAAGGCATCTTTAGAAATCAAAAGCTTCCTACAATCTCGTAAAATTTACGATTTCTATTACTTTTTTTGTTCGATTTTCTCAGCGATCACACAGGTCGTTTGAAGGAAACTTTTCCATTTTTTATTGTCGAAATAAACAAAGAACCATCAGCTTAAATAAACAAAAGAATAACCATATTTTACGCAGAATGGAGTTCGATTTACTTATGATTTTCTGGAGTATCATCCTCCGATTTCGACTTTGCCAGCGAACACAGATCTTCTCTTCCTGAGCTCATTTTCTAAGTAAGAGAAAGAAAAAAATATATGCTATACAAACAAATCAGTTTCAATGTATGAGACCGGCCGCTTAGGTCAAGACGTCCTAAAGATCGAAATACTAAGCTCTCTCAGAAATCAAGTTCTCAATCAGCAAGCAAAAGGTACTTCTCAGCCCAACTGTGTGCATTCGAAAACCCTAACGATCTAACTTTCTTTTTTAACAGTGACACTGAAACATCGCGCGGAAGTAGCTTTTGCTCGCACTTGCGCTCAACAGGACAACAAGCAGAAATAAAATGGGAAAGGAATTGACTCTTTCTACGTAAATTTCTCGAGAAAATTCGAGAGAGAGCTGTGCAGATTTTGTGTTCAAAATGCCTTAAATCCGTTTTTGGAATCATAGAAAATGCGCTGAAGACTAGTTGTTGAGACTGTGCGCGTACGGTTACGAGGACCACCTACGGCTACAAAAGATAGTGGAGCAGGGCGGTGAATCTGTTAGAATACCCGCTTTTTTTTTATGTAAATCCATCACAAAAAATTCAAAAAATATGATATAAAATCAGATTATTCTACTGTTTGGCGGCATCACAAAATAAAAATACTGTCCTAGTCTCTAAAATAGTAAAACTCTTAACACATTTGTCCTGAATTTTTTATGGGCCGTCCAATTTTCCCATTAACCAGTTGACCGTGAAGACAGGAGACCAGTCAATCACAAGCACGGAATCAGAAAGAAGTCCATTAACGAGGCCCAAAACTCAACTACGCAAATCTAATCAATGAACAGACTGGGCTTGTGTCTATAATCCTGGCCCACAAAGATCCATATATGATATATCAACGGGGTGTTTATGTAGGGTTTCAACTTTCAAGGCACTATAGTCGAAGTAGAGCTTCAGTACATCTCTGCTAGCAGGCGCAGCCGGCAGCTATCCTCAGGCCGTTTCTCGTTCTTGAATCTCAACAATGGTAGCTATTGTCTCTCTATATACATTTGAACATTTTGACATATTACTAACTATCCTCTTGAATATGCGACTTTGTTACCAGATTATTCCCGAGAAGAACCGGAGAGAAATTTCGAAGTATCTCTTTCAAGGTTTTAATCTTCTCGCGTACTGGTGTTGATTTGCCTTTCATTTTTTTTTTCTGAAACAGAAAAAAAAAAAAATCTTTCGGGTTTTAGATATTCGGAAACTTTATAAGGGACCCCTGAAACTTTCAGTTAATGCTTTAATTAAACGCCTCGGTTCCTGATGAAGGGAACGCCGATTCTCTGATTTGTAAGTCCAATAAATAAAATGGTTTATTTTGGATTCTAATGTACCATTGATTTCATATTCAAATCGATGTGAATTAATGCCACGTAATCGCGGACAGTATCTTTGCCTGTATATTTTTTTATTTTTTGTGTCCTTTTTTTTTGGGTTGTCTTCTGTACTTGGATGCTGCAAAGATTTTAAACATGGTAATTTGATTGTATATCTTGCATTTTTTGTGGTGTTTCCAGGCATAAGATATCATAACTACCTGTGCTGAGTGAGAAAATTGTTGTCACTTTTCTGACTTCTTTGGTTTGTTGTGTGGCATGAATTTCTTTGGACTATACAGAGGGAGTATTGTATGCAAAGAAGGATTTCAACCTTCAAAAGCATCCGGAAATTGATGCGCCCAACCTCCAGGTGATTAAGTTGATGCAGAGCTTCAAATCCAAGGAGTATGTTCGTGAGACGTTTGCATGGATGCATTACTATTGGTATCTTACAAATGACGGGATTGAGTTTTTGAGGACTTACCTTAATCTTCCATCAGAAATTGTGCCTGCCACTTTGAAGAAGGCTTTGAAACCTGCTGGTCGCCACATGGGAGGACCTCCTGGTGATAGGCCACGGTAATAAACCTTTTAAGATATTAATGACTTATTTAGTGAGGTGGTATTATTTTCATATATTAATTTCACTCTTGTTTGGGTTGTGTTTAATACATATTTGATAATTTAAATTTCCAGTGGCCCACCTCGCTTTGAGGGTGACCGTCCAAGGTTTGGTGACCGTGATGGGTATCGTGGAGGACCTAGGGGAGGTGATCTTGGTGGTGAAAAGGAAGGAGCGCCAGCTGATTACCAGCCTTCATTCAGGGTAATTAATCTTAATAGAATGTCTAAATGGATGGAACTGCAGCGTTCCACTAGGCCTATGGATTTCATGAAGGATGTTATTTCTTTAGTGTTAAATTATTTTTAGGTTATAAGTCAGGAAACCCCCTATACCCGTATTTAAAATAGCTTTGTGTTCAGGAAAAGTACCTTGATCATGGACTTTTTAGTTTGTATTGTAGGTCTCTCTAATTCTATAGTGGTGTAGCCTTGAGCGAGTGTGCATAAATTAAGGATGTAATTCAGCAGTGGTCAGACAACCGTTAGATGGTTCCACTGGTTGATGGCTCATAATGCTGTGCATACTAATTCCATCCTACATTTGTGTCTAAATGCAGTTAACTGTTAGCATCAATGTCCAATTATTATTTGCATGATGCAGGGATTGTCCACCTTGATTATGCACTTTGTATCATAGGCTCTCTAATTCATTTGGTGTAGCCTTGAGCGATGGTGCATAAATGAAAGCTGTTTATTCAGCAGTGGTCAGACAACCATGAGATGGATCCACTGGTGAACAGCTTTTTATGTTGTTTGCCTACTAATTTCATCTCACATTTGTTTATTAGTGATGCTACTGTGTTACCCATCTCAAAGGAATTCATTGAGTAACAATTTGCAAGTGTTCTTATTTTATTTTTAACCGTTGGCCTATTGACCGTCATCATACAGTCAAATGCAAGAGAATGTAGTTGCTCATGTTCGAGGAGTGTTTTTTTCAATTTGTTCTAGCTCACTCTGTTTCTTATTGGCTTTAGTAGTGTATCTGGTGGGAGGATTTTTTGTCTTTGCTATTGCTCATACTACTCTTATTTTCTCTTGCTCCCCCACTTTTTTCCTTGCTTTTAAATTCTTGCTGGTTTTGTCCCATAACTAAATGACTCTTGAAGGGTTGCAATATGCATTTGCTCATCCACATATTGGTCTTTTGATCTTATAGGGTTCTGGCGGCAGGCCTGGATTTGGTCGGGGTGGCGGGGGTTCTAGTGCTGCTCCATCTGGCTCAGGTTTTTAAATTGTTGGCAATGTGAAGATCACAGTTTCCGCCATTTCTGATGCTTTAGAATATTAGCAGCTGTTCGATTACCTGGTTGAATTACTTTTGCATTATGCAGACTTTGAGATCCATTATAAAGGGTTACTTCTTTGTTGGGTTTTATTTTTATTGGAATTGAATTAGTGCCTTGTACTCTGAAAGAAAGTTCTGACAATTTTTGTGTGTAATATCGACATGTTTCAAGAAGATTACATTAATATGTTTCTCCATCCGGTATCTGTACCTAGCGTTTAAGATCCCTTAAGTTACTTGTGGTGATTAATGTTCTATTTTCTTTTTGCATGGTTCAACTCTCAATCATGAAGTTGCGACTTGCAACCTCCCACCCAAAACATTCCTTTATTCAAGATCTACCTAGATCCCCAAATTTTGTGTTGCATGTTTTCTTTGCTTGAATTTTTATTTATCTTTCCTGTTTCTGACAATCTTGTAGTCTTTGCTACTCACTGCTGGCCCTTGTGATTTTGCAAGTAGGCTGACTGAATGAATTTTGCACGACTAGGATACTAAGATTGACAATGCTCCAGACAGGTTTCAAAGGTTTTGTAGTAGTTTAAGGTCTTAATGTATCAAATGTTTTCGGCATGGGTCTTTTTTTTTGTGGTAATTGTCCACCATGTAACCCAAATCAACCGAATATAAGATAGCTGATTTCAGAAATATTTTCTAGCAATTCCGCAAAAGATCTCAACAGTTTCGATTTAGTAGTTTTCGTACTCGAACTCGAAATACATTTTTAAGTTCCAGAAAGATAACTAAGACACGAGAACAGAATACTACAATGGGACCATGAAAGACCACTGACCCATGCACTAAGACTCCTTTAACAACTGCTAAGTATTATATTGCATAACATAAACTACTGAATATCCATAACTCGACGCTGGACTCTTTACATTTCAATCATCAAATTTAGTCTACTTCTTCCATCTTGCTTTCCTCAGCAACATCATCCTCGAGAGCAGGCATGTCAGCATCTTCACCGGTGTTATCATCCTCGTCAATGCTAAGACCCAATTTAAGCATTCTGTGAATCCTAGCAGCAAATGTGTTTGGATCATCAAGACTGAACCCAGAAGTCAAAAGGGAAGTCTCAAAGAGTAGCATCACAAGATCCTTCACAGACTTGTCGTTCTTGTCAGCCTCAGC
Source organism: Euonymus europaeus (assembly GCA_963580455.1). Taxonomy (NCBI): domain Eukaryota; kingdom Viridiplantae; phylum Streptophyta; class Magnoliopsida; order Celastrales; family Celastraceae; genus Euonymus; species Euonymus europaeus. The sequence goes on along the minus strand of OY756971.1, from coordinate 23,546,787 downwards.
TCTTTTCCTCAACTCCTCCATAATGCCATTGTCTGGATTAATTTCCATCGTCTTCTTGCTCGACATGTAAGAGCTCATGCTGCTGTCCCTCAGTGCCTGGGCCTTCATGATCCTTTCCATGTTTGCTGTCCAGCCATACTCGCCAGTCACCAAACAGCAAGGAGAGTCGACAATTCTGTCAGAGATAACAACCTTCTCCACTCTGTCTCCCAGAATATCTTTGATAACCTTGCAGAGGTTCTCAAAGGACTGCTTCTTTTCTTCCCTTTTCTTCTTCTCTTCTTCAGTCTCATCATCAAGCTTCAATCCCTCCTTTGTGGCAGACACCAACTTCTTGCCATCGTACTCCTTTAACTGTCCAACAGCATACTCATCAATGGCATCAACCATGAAAAGGACTTCATAACCTTTTTTCTTAAGTCTCTCCAGGAACGGAGAGTTCTCCACAGCCTTTCTGCTTTCACCAGTAATGTAGTAGATGTCTTTTTGGCCCTCCTTCATTCTGGTGACATAGTCTTTCAAGCTTGTCAATTCTTCACCACTCTTCGTGGAGTAGTATCGCAGAAGGTCAGCCAATTTTGCTCTATTCTGACTGTCTTCATGAATACCCAACTTCAAGTTCTTCGAGAAAGCTTCATAGAACTTGTTGTAGTCCTCCTTGTTCTCTGCAATTTCGTTGAACATTTCAATGCATTTCTTCACAAGGTTCTTCCTGATTACCTTTAGAATCTTGTTCTGTTGTAACATCTCCCGAGAGATATTGAGTGGCAAATCATCAGAATCGACAACACCTTTGACAAATCCCAGGTACTCAGGAATCAGCTCTTCACAGTTATCCATGATGAATACTCTCCTGACATAGAGTTTAATGTTGTTCATCTTCTTGCGGGTGTCAAACAGATCAAATGGAGCCCTCTTAGGAACGAAGAGGATCGCCTTGAATTCAAGCTGACCCTCGACCGAGAAGTGCTTGACAGCAAGGTGCTCCTCCCAGTCATTGGTCAAGCTCTTGTAGAAGGAGGCATATTCCTCCTTGGTGATCTCCTCAGGTTTCCGCAGCCAGATGGGCTTCTGCTTGTTGATTAACTGCCACTCATGAGACACTTCCTTGATCTTCTTTTTCTTAGATTTAGTTTCCTCATTCTCATCAACCTCCTCAACATCCCCTTCCTCTTCCTTCTTTTCCTTGGGTTCATCATCATCATCATCACTGATTTCCTTTTCGGTTGTTTTCTCAGTCCAGAGATAAATTGGATAGCTGATGAATTCAGAGTGCTTCTTCACAAGGTCCTTAATCCTCCTCTCTTCCAAATACTCCAGCTGCATCAAAAGTAACAATAATGTATCAGTAAGTCATACAAAATATAATAAATTAATTAACTGCAATCAAAGATTAAACTGTCAATCATCAACAGCTTCTATAATACTATGTTTATTACCTGGTCTTCCTTGAGGAAAAGTATAATTTTTGTTCCCCTGCCAAGCTGCTCACCATTAACATCCCTTGTAATAGTGAAGGAACCACCAGCTTGGGATTCCCATATGTATTGCTCATCGTCATTGTGCTTGGAGGTCACAACGACCTTCTCAGCCACAAGGTAGGCAGAGTAAAAACCAACACCGAATTGGCCAATCATGCTCACATCAGCCCCTGCCTGCAACGCCTCCATGAATTCCTTGGTGCCAGATCTCGCAATGGTACCCAAATTATTCACCATATCTGAAACAAATACAACAATCATCATCAGACTCCATCAGCAAGGGTTATAAACTTAGAATTGTCACCAACTAGGCAAATACCATGATTCATAAATGGCTGAGAATATTTGGATCACTCCAACTAATCCAATTCGACACATTTTCCATACTTTCAGAAAAATTATTAAAAGTTCAAGCACAAACACTAAGGCACTACAGTCACTGTATTTACCTGCTTTGGTCATGCCAATACCACTGTCAATGATAGTCAGGGTCTTGTTAATCTTGTCAGGAACGATTCTGATGAACAGCTCTGGTTGAGCCTCGAGCTTGCTCTTGTCTGTTAGGCTCTCAAACCGAATCTTGTCCAAAGCCTGCGCACCAAAACCAAGTTGATCAGTCTCACATCACATTCTCGCCCCACACCAGTACATACTCGAATACAAGCCCATTTGATAAACGACTCCGATACAAAAGCAACAAAACAAAATAAATTAATTAATCCTTGCATAATTTCAATTTCCATTATCACACGGTTATTAATCTGGAAGACTTCACTCCTCTGTACAGATCAAGGAAACAATCGATGATGCTTCAAAACGAAACAATTATTCTGTTTCCAAAAAACTCCCGTTCAATTAGGATTACGTTCATCATTCTTTTTCAACCTTTCAATTAGGATTACATTCATATTTTTCTAACGCCCAAAGGCTTAAACTATCAAAGTTTCATAGCAACAGCATTTCGGAGAAACTAATCAACGAGCATTTCCGAGAAACAAGCAAGCAAAAAAAAAAATATACATAGGAAAAGAGAGAAATGAATCAATGATAAACATACATCAGAGGCATTGCTGATGAGTTCACGAAGGAAAATCTCCTTGTTGCTGTAGAAAGTATTGATGATCAGACTCAAAAGCTGGTTGATCTCAGCCTGGAAGGCAAAGGTCTCCGCATCGGCCATCTGTACATCCGCCATCAGCCCTTTCACCACAAACGAGCAGAACGCTAGACAGCAAACGAGAGCGAATTACTTTTAGAAAACAGAGCACGCAAGAGGAAAGACTTATCTGATCTGAGGGAATAGCAATTGGAGGTACATTATATAGTAGTTTAGAGCTTCTGGTCTCTTCTTCTACTAGCTTGCGAAGAGGAGCGAGCGGATTCTGGATTGTTCTACGAAACGACAACGTTTGGCTGAGTGAAACGGAGTCGTCATATCAGCTCTTTGGCGCTTTTTTAGAACTTCCGTTCTGTGGTCGCGGGGATTCGAGAGAGTTCGGGCAGTTGTCTAGTCTGGAATGTTCTATGTCAACTGACCATTTACACTTTACTGCTGACTTGCATCGCCCACCCTAATTTTTTTTTGAATAAGCAACGTCTTCGGTCAACCAAATGGGCCGCAAGTTTGCCATAAAATTCCCAATCCATGGGCCTTAAGTTCCCGAAGCACTTATTGGGCTAACTAGTACGCCTTATGGGCCCTAGTCTATTGTCTTGTCAAGTTTTACACTATGGAAAATTTGCAAAATTAACCTACTCCATAATCCGAAAATTCATATTTAATCTTTTTTTAAATTAAATAAATGGCATACTTTTGTAACCAAAATACTAAATAACCATCTTCCACTTCTCAAATATTCTTCGTCTTATCCACTTCTCATTAACTTCTTTGTGTCCTTTCCATTTCTCATTTCTTTGGTTCTTTCCATTTCTTAATAACGAATAATCGTCTTCCTTCTCGTGCTATATATATGAAGAGAAATTCTCCAGTAAGTATACTCACAACAATGAAACAACCACGTCTTACTTGAAGTCAATAATATCGTTTGCACGTTTGTTAAGGCAGAAAGTCTGTATTGAGGTCACTAATCTCGCCTGCATGTTTGTTAATGATGAAGGTTCTAGTTACTTTGAAGTCACTTTGTGATGAGGTCGAGCACTTTTTTGGTGGTCGAGTATTTATTCATTAACGGGTTGATTTGGTCGAGTAGTCTTTTATTTACTTGGCGGGGTAGTGATATGTTTTTTTTCTTTTTCTTTTATTTTGTCTTGTATTTATCTGTTTGTTTTTAATGTTAATTTGGTTGAGTAGTTCTTCATTATTTGGTCAGCTGATTATCTGTTATTCTGTTAATATGGTCGAGGACTTCAATTTATGTTAATTTGGTCGAGTAGTCATTCATTATCCCAGTTGAATATTTCTTCATTTATGGTCGATCATGACTTCATCATTTTTTTTATATATTATATTTTATTTGTTTTATGTTTTAAACAATTTTTTAAAAAAATCCTCATGCAATTTGTGTGAGTGTTTTTTTGTTTTCGGGGAATCGAAAATATTAGGAAGGTTGACAACTTTCTATGTGTGGAATTGAAGGCAGCTAATGAATTGACTTGGAGGGAAAGGGTGGCGGTGCATCTACCAATACAGCTTCTCCATAGCTGTCTTCCCCTCCAAGTCAATTCCCTAGCTGCCTTCAATTCTAGCAATAAGAAGTTGTTAGTATCCTTAATGTTTTCGATTGCCCCGCAACGGATAGAGCTCTCATGCAATTGCATGAAGATTTTTTTTAAAACGAAATGTTCGACCATAAATTAAAATTTTGCCCGACTTAATAAAAAAAGTGACAAAAAAATGCTCTGAAGGATATTTTAATCATAATATTATAAAAATATATCATTTATTTAATTTTTTAAAAAACAGATCAAATATGAATTTTTAATTATCGAAGTCATTTTTACAAATTTTCGTTATACTAAATAGAATTTTATTATCGCGCTTATTACTGATCTCCACCGTATTGGAAGGCGATTTTGATGTCTCGGCCCCGCAGAATTTGAGATCGGGACCGTTCTACGTCTCCGGCATGTAAGGCAAAAAAACTAATCAGACGGTCATCATTACCTTGCCCAACTAGGGCCCACATCATATAACTGACATTTCCCCTGAAGAGTTGCCAAGTGTCACCAAAATAACTTCCCAAAGAAAATTCAGATAGTTCTTTCAACAACCACAGCCCATCATCTGCCACCTGTCTATAAACATTCGCAATTACGCGATTACCCTTTCCATCTTCTCTAGTATCGTGTGAATTGTGATCAGTTATCTCCATCCGCCTCCTCTCAGTCTCTCTCTCTCTCTCTCTAGATCCGAACGTTCTGTCTCAGGTGGTATTTCTTTCTACAGCTTCCTCGGATAAAGAGCAAAGATCTAGGCGTTCTTATGTCTTCTACCATTCGGGCAAGGTTTGTCCTCGATATTTTGTTTTGTTTCTCCTTCAAAATTCTCATTGTTATCGAGAATATGGTATTTTCTGGCACGTAATTGGGTTTGAATTGATGGGTATTTGGATCTAGCCTGGATTTTTGAGTTCAATTGATTAAGTTTTTGCAATATGCGGTAACCGTGTGTGGTTTGCGTAGATCTAATGGTGAGGGTTATGGTTGTATCATTTTATATTATTGAGTTGAATTGGAATTTTCGGTATATAAAGAGAACGGATGTAGTGGTGGGAATTCTGTTCTTTAGTATTTTCTGTTTGGGATCCTTTATACTTTGTATTTTTCCGTTAGTTTTTGATTGAAGACTAGTAGACGGTATGTTCGTGTACATCTGTTTTTATATCAGTGTTCTTGTGCAGGAAGATGAGAAGGGTAAACTGAAATTCAAAAGGAATTATTAAAAAAGAGCACAGCTTCTATAGTATGATAGTAGGATGTAGCTTTCAAATGGATTGAATGGTAAAACATCATTCTTGTAAAGAATTGTCATAGAGGATTAAGACTTGGTGATTACGACGTCAAAGATGCTGTTGTAAGTATGCTATGTTTGTGAAACCAATTCCATGTTTGTCAACGTACAATTTTTGAGAACTAAGAATCTCATTGCGTTTGGTGTTGGTGTACAAGTTCGGAAACACAAGATTGAGTCTTAGCTAAGTGAAGTTCAAGTTTAGAAATTCTCTCTCTCAAATGAGTGGACTCCTCTTGCTACCTTGATCTTTGATTGCCAAGCTCAATGAGCTCACTAGGCATACAGGAATTCTTGACTTCAAATTCAACAACTACCTTATTCATTGAATCCACAAGTGCTTCTAAGGAAAATTTCTCCTTTCCGATCACTTGATACTTCACTTTCAATTTCTTATGAACCTGGTCAAGTTTGCTAAATTCAATACAGATTTCATTTTACGCTTCTCTAAGAGATGTTTCATCTTCATCATCAGACTCATCATCACTTGAGCACATCTCTTCACTTTGAGAATCCTCATAAGAAATAGATGCAACAAAGGCGGTGTAGTTAGCAACCTCACCTTCGTTTTCGGAATATGAAATACTCAAACACTGATCCTACCAACTAGAACACTTGCAATCTATGGTGTTTTGCATCTGAAAATAAAGTACATAATGTTCTCATGCAATCCGTCAATTACAAATACATTTTCAGTTTGAATTTTGAAATTTCAGTTGTTTTATCTGTAAACCCCTTATGTCTTCATTTTAGCTGCATCTAAGAAGTCAGTCTTATGAGCTTTAGAAATATACTCGTAGTGCATGTGCCTGCAACTGCTCATTCTTTTTAGATACAGTTCAGGTGTGCTTACTTTTTGTGATGAGGATGTGAATCGAATTGAGAGAGTCATCCTCATGTGTGATACATGTCCTCGATGAAGACATGTGCTTATTTGTTGCATGAGTATTTGATAGGGACTCATACTAGATGGAGGTTTATTGTTTTTTTTTTTTTTTTTAACAATCGATGCATGTTTAATTTCTCTGGAAATTGGTCATGGCTCACCGACATCCTTCATTTCTATTGCAGGACAGAAGGCCATGTGATCTGTTCCCAGAGGGTGTTTATTAATTCCACATTCTTATCAACCTAGAGGCTAGAAGTGTTTCCTCGGTGCGCAAGATGAATAAATGCATGGGCTGTGGGAAATTAGGGAGAATGATGCCAAGAGATGAGTCTATGGGTGGTTACCATTTTACTCTGCTGTTGTCGCCTGTTGTTTCTGTTTGGGATTGTATCGTTCGTAAAATGAGGTATTCCTACAGACCTGAGTGGGTGTAGTTATTTATTTTATTGGATTATCTGAACAGCGAAATTGCATAGAAATCATTTAGAGTGAAAAAGGAAAGAAAAAAAGAAGAACAAGAAACAAGAGGGAAACGCATAGGTAAATGTATACATTTTAGGGTTATTCTTTAGGATGAGCTGAGCAAACAGGATCAAATATATTTTAGATTGGTAACTTTCATGGATAACACGGCATGTAATAGGATGCAACCTGTTGTGAGAAAAGAGAAGAAAAAGCAAGCTAAGGGTGAGTTGGATCGTCTTAAACAGGCTGAGAAGAAAAAGAGGCGCTTAGAAAAGGCTCTTGCTACTTCTGCAGCCATCCGATCCGAGTTAGAGAAGAAGAAGCAGAAAAAGATTGAAGAACTGCGGAGGCTTGATGAAGAGGGTGCTGCAATTGCAGAGGCTGTAGCTTTGCATGTCCTACTTGGTGAAGATTCTGATGATCCATGTAAAATTATGCTAAACAGGGAAGAGGGGTTTAACCCTTGGCATTGTGCAGAGAATTTTGACCTCTTTATGGGTGAAAGGAAAGCATATCTTCCTCATCAAGACCATGTAAATTGTCCCCTTGAAGGGTTGGGATGGGTTTCAAATGGTTATGAACATGGATACAAGTTGGGGGACCATGAAAGTGGTGACTGGTCACTCTCATATGCGCCTATTGAAAGAAGTCTCCATGCACCATATTTTGATGCTGCAGGCCGGGGTACTGCAGAGGTCTCTGCTGGTCTTCTTGCAGCTCAAGCTGTCTCATCTCTACAGATAGCAGAGGATGCAGGTGGAGACACTGTTGTGCTTGATCAAATATTGAGAGGCTAGACGCACTAGTCCAGTTATATTGTTGTGCTTCTTGAGAGAGTCTTGATCATGGTTTCAAAAACAGTATGTACATATTCGTGAATGTTTGGTTACAGTAGTCGTGAGATCTGCAATCTGTGTTAAATAATGTTGCACTATGCGCTGTCACAGTTATTTATTTCGTTTCGAATGTTTGTCAGACTGATTTTTGTTTCTAGTGGTCAACTACTGCCATGAATTTTTAGAGTATTTTTGCAAGTTGCTTGATGATTAAAAGAAAAGTATTTTTTTTCCCCTCTAATGGGGTATTACTTGATAGTAAAGATTAGTATCTACTGGTAATGGTTGCCTTTTTTTGTGAGAAGGAAAGCAGTTATTGATTGTTTTATCAAATGATCGGCGGCTATGTGGCTGACTCCCAAAAAGGTGTTAAAAGGAGGTGTATTTCTTGCTCCTTACGACCTCAATGGGGCATCAGCTGCTCTGTTGTCATAAAAGCCCCTGAATGAGACATTTCTACTATTTACACTGCTGGATTACAGTAGATGAAGCCTGTCGTTGGTATCAAGTTCCTGTTTTTTGCCTTTGGTCTCAATGAAATTATGTGATGTACTTTTTTGTTCTTCAGACATAGATGAGTTTGCTTCAAGGATGTTCAGTTTGCTACTGATCTAATTCTTCTCTCACAAAGATGGAGAGGAAGTGTATGATTTGCCTAAACAAGTGCGAATCTCTCTCTCTCCCCCCTAATGGAGATTATTTTATCTCAATTTGTAGACAACATTCTGAAAAATGGGGAAAAGAAACTGAAGGACGGCATTCCTGTTTTCTGCTAAAATCTGTGTTCATTGAACAATATAATACATATATATCCATGCAATTGTCCTCCTGCATTCTATCATGGCTGTATAGAACTATAACCGGGACTCTGTTTGATTACTCCTGCACCCTTCATTTCTTTCCTTATCTCATTGACACCATCCCATTCAGCCACTGTGGCATACAAATTCGATAGTAATATGTAGTCCTCACAACCTCTAGGCTGATCATGTTCAGGGAAACAACCCATTACTCGACTGGCTAGACCCGCATCTCCCTGACTTTGACATGCTCTCAGCAAAATTCTCCATATGATTTCATCTGGTTTAAATGGCATATGTAGAATGTACTCAAATGCCTCGTTGATTAACTGAGCTCTGCATAGAAGATCCACCATGCATCCATAGTGCTCCATCCATGGCTTTATGCCGTAATCATTCATCATAGAATCAAAACAATTTTTCCCTTCATCAACCAAACCTGCGTGGCTGCAGGCAGATAATATGTTGAGAAAGACGACACCATCTGGTTTGAAACCTTCTCTTTGCATTTGACAGAAACGAATTAAAGCTGGCACCCCGTGCCCGTGCAATGCGAGCCCGTGTATGATAGTAGTCCAAGATACCATGGTTTTCTTCACCATCCCATCAAAAATTTGACAAGCTTTATTGATATTGCCACACTTGCCATGCATATCCATGAGGGCATTTGCCACTGGAATGCAATTTTTCTCGAACCCCGTCCTCTCCACATACTTGTCAATCCACTCTCCGAGCTCAAAACTTCCTAACTTTGAGCATGTAGAAACCATACCCAGCACTGTAATTTCATCCGGTTTTATGTTCCCGGACTCCATCTCTCTGAACAAAGCTAATGCCTCACTCAGATAATTGTTATCACTAAAGCCATTGATCATCGAAGTCCATGAAACCACATTTCTCACGCCCATAGTTTGAAAAATTACTCGAGCTTTCGACAAATATTTACATTTCAAATACATGCCAATTAAAGCATTCTGAACAAAGACATCCATATCCAAAGAGTTCCTGATAACATAACCATGAATCATAGCACCCACTCTCAAGTCTCTCAACGCTGAGCAAGCAGAGAGGATGCTAACCACAGTCATCCCGTTCAGTTTCATATTGTCCTTTACCATTTCATGAGAAACAGCAAGAGCTTGAACAGGATAATCTTGTTGAACGTATGCAGCCAAGAGTGAATTCCACATCACTCTATCTCTGTGTGGCGTTTCGTCGAACACTTGCTGGATGCACCTAACTTTATCAAATAAACCATACATAGTGAGCAAGGCAGTTTGGATTATCAACTCAGATACAAAACCCAATTTGCATATTTGGCCGTGCACCTGTTCTCCTTCGTAAATCTCTGACACGAGCCCACATGCTTTGACTACAAACAAGTGCGTATAACTGTCCACCTTCAAACCTATTCTCTTGACATAATGATAAACCAAAATCGCATTCTTTGGGTCACTTGCTTCTAGATAACCTTTAATGATCGCGTTCCAAGTGTAAGTATCTAACCCCTCAACTTTCTTAGCAATCAAATGGGCATTTCTGGTCGTACTAGGAAGGGAACTATATGCAAAAGAAGTGACAAGTTTGCTAGCTGCAGGAGGGTAATGAATGAGGCCGGTGGCTATCATATTGGCATGAACTTGATTCAGTTGGTCTATGTCCATGCATCTTTGTAAGAAAGAACTTATGTCTAGAAGCGGTTGTTGTTTGCATTTGACGATTGGTGTTGCTTGAATTAGCTTTGGCTTGATTTGGTCATGAATGTTTCTGGTGGCAGAGAGTTTCAAAAGACCACCAAGTCTACCATGCGAAGGAATGGGAGGCATAGGCACCAGGCATTACCAATCTGCTTCCGCTCTACATAGGTTTGTGAGCTCAGTAATATGGCATAGTGAGCGTGCATTTGTTATGCAAATAAATAATAACCTTCTCATTTGGAATATGAAACGGCGAAATATATACGTTTTTTGCTATAACCCAAACCCTAATCTCTCTTCTTCATCTTCTTTGCTGACAAAGATATCATCTAAGTTTTACCAATTCGATCTGAGTTTAAACTCAAGCGGTCAGCCCCACACATCCACACACACGGAGAAAAAAATACCTGACTGAAATATATACATCTTTCATTTTTCCGCGAATCGGTATTTTTCTCGATAATGCACCTTCTTCTGACGTTGCAAACTCTTCAGCTCTCCCATGTACCTGTTATTTATTGCATCGTCATTTCATTAACAACCCAAGATGCAATCTAAGAGTCAACCCCAGCACAAGGTCAAAACATACCCCTGCTCAGTCCCCTCAACCAGAATGCAAGTAAAGAGCATCGCCACTCGAACCAAATGAAAAATCATAGACCTCAAAAAGAAAATGATGTCCAACAGAGATGAGGTGGAAAATAACACCGGACTGATGATCTTTTCATCGTATTTCAGTTTCCTAGCAGGCTAGAATTGGCAAACATTGGAATGGAAAATTTACATTTAATACATAATGAACAACTCCTTGATTTGGGTTCAACTGGAACGCAGAAAGACGTGCTTCCTCATACATTACGCTGTGAATTCTGTCGTAATGGTTGTTCTGACTCACGTCGCTGTTGCTGTTGAAGCAGATCTTCGTCCCTATTGTCAATTTCTGAGCCACTCGAAGGTTGGGCACCAGTAGTGATGAGATTTTTAAACCAACTTGCTTGAACTCCAGGAGTTCCTCTGTTTGAGTTACCAGGGGAATCAGGGCCAACCACAGAGTTTGAAGTAACACCCACTAGGAAGCGATAGGCAACTTTGCTAGCAGATACAATCTCTGCCTTGGCTTGTCTTATCTGCAAAATTCCGCCAAGATGAATTAAGCAATTTTGATTGCCCTTGACAACATCCAAAGCTCTCCAGATATTAAAAGTTTACATAGAGGATCAGCATATAAACTGGGAAAAAAACTACAACATTTCAACCACGTTGACAAAATAGTATGGAATTATGCAAATAATTACAAGCTAATTTGATATTTCAATGAAGACCAAAAGAGAACTGTACCAAAACTCAAGCACCTATTACTGATTTTAAGTTGGAGAGCTTGTGTTTTGAATTTAATGCCTTGTTAAGTATAAATGTAGAATATACTTTTTAGAATAGCCAAAAGCACATGTTTAATCTTAACTTTCAAGGCAAATAACATCCGAAAAATAGAATAAATGAACCGAGAATCAAGCAATTATCCAATCTTAGTAAATGAAAAAAGAAACCAAGAAAGTGAACATATATATATATATATGGAAAGTCAAGTAATAATCTGATCCCACTAAGAAATATAAGGGAACGAGCATCGATCTAGCTCAACAAATGTTTGCAACTTGCACTTAAAAAATCGTGTAGGTGTGAGCTTGAGTATCCAACTATCCATAGATGCAAGTAAAAGAAAATGTACAACGGCTTTTATTTCAAGGCCTGCACATACAGGATACTTTGCATCTGATGTCAGTAAAAAGAACAAAGGATATGTTTTAAGCAGACAAACAAATATGAAGTGAAAAGGAAAATCTCACCCGTATAGCTGTATTTCCTGCCATCTCAGCAGCAGCATCACCAGCATTGGCAAAACGATTAACCCAGCCTGTAAGAGAAATCAAAGATCATGTACTGCATGAGACATGCGATTGTAATAACAATTTTCCTCTAAATATCAAAGATTTAATTGAAATGAATGCACTCAGCAAGCAGGTGTTCATGTTAGCTCAATGGCAAGCAAATTGAATGACAACCAGACCATATTCATAACAAAATTTGTTTTACATTAGCTCTTTTTACAAGAATTGCGAAATTGCACCAGAAAAGATAGCTCAGCAGCACCAGTCACCTAACCAAGGGTCTAATTTAGCTGGTCCTGGATCTAAAAGAACACTGCTAGGTTTGGGCATAAAATGGACGCATAACAAAAAAAAATTGATGCTCTACTCATTTAAGTCAAAATCAAGAAAATAAAGCCAAAAAGGGTTAGGCGAGCGCACACAAACTCGCTCCCACCCCCCACCCACAAATTGAAGGAGCAGTATACATCAACAAGGTCACAGTAGAAAAACTCAGAACTAAAACTAAATACCACAAAGATAAGCACACAAGACATTTAACCATAGAAGAGAGAGATAAATATACCTGGAAGCTTTGGCACGCCAAGCTTTACACAGAACTCATCACAGAAATGATTGCAGTTTTTAGATAACAAGTCATATGAACTTCCAGGCCACTCCCTACTAAGCTCTCTCAAAATCTGATTTACCTTAAAGATTGAGCAACTTGTTTTTCCGAGTACAATTTTCTCACGATATGTATACATTGGGTTCTTTTCAGAAGGGCAACTAAAAACTCCAGTTCCTTGTTCACAGAATCCGAAAGACCATTCATCATCTCCATATACCTGTTAAACAGTGGACATATAAGCATTAACTCCATCACGAGTTCCGGCGCAGTACAGCTTATTACTGAATAGAATCATATAATGTCAAATAAAGGAGAGAAACATGGAACTGATTGTGGATGATAACTTAGAAGGCATGGAAGGGGCAATAAGAATTGATAAAAGAATGATCCTAGATAGAGATGAATGGCAAAAACGAATACACCTGATGGATTCCTGTTGTTTATAGGATAGAGGCTCGGATAAACTGATTTTAGGATAGAGGCTTGGATGATGATGATGATAGAAGGGCAAACATATCAAGAATAATGACTCCTATTAATTACAACAACAAATTTACTTCCAGGTCATCCTAAACCGAACAACCAAAATAAACTCTTCAAGATCAACAGGTTTTTTGTTTATCATCATCTTTGGCCGATTATTGTCCATAAGAATGACTCATTAAGCGATTAACAGTTAAACCCAAGTTATTTGGCACTAGAAATCAAATAAGTTATCACTTAACAGGCACGAACATTCAACAAGCACACCATAGACTATTCATTAAGCCATCAATACATACTGTGCAGTTGTTGCAGTAGCAACAAGACGACTGGGCTAACTAGGGAAGAAAATAGAAATGTACTTTCTGTACTAAATATAAATTCAAGATTTACACTTCTAGCCCAAAATGAGAAAATTTTCAGCAAGGAGACAACATCAAGAGGCCATCCAAACCTCCTCCAGAGAAATTTAGATGGATACGGTCCTGAATTCAAGACTCTACTAACACACACAGTCATTCCTAAACCACAATTTTATGGCATATGCCAAGAAGGCAAGCAATTCACAAAGCATGCAATCTTCTGGCAAAAGGAGATGTTATATACTAATCATCTCACGAAACTTGTGAACATAGGCACACAACACAAACCTTACCACCAGATCCATATCTACAGTCCCAAGCTTGTACTTAATACTGCTATACGAACCAACAAAAAATACGCAAAGTTACATGCACATATAACAACGGAAGATCCCTATCCTCGAATCTCATTGCGTACTAAAGAGCAAAACTATAGATTTCCAAAATAAACAGGAAAAGGTAAACAAAATATACCACTGGATTACCACCACGACAAATAAAAAAGCCTAGATCTCAGACAGGATAACATTAAGCAATCTAAGTAGTCAACAAAAATAAAAGCGAAAGATAACGAGAAAGGACCTGAACAGCGCTATGGAAGATGCCACCGAATCCGATACCGTCCTTGAAGATCTTGTTGATCTGCATAATTGTGTTGTTCGTCTTCTCCGATCCACTATTCGTCACATCGTATATATGTAATATAACCTCCGTCATCTTCTCCAAACCCCTAACCCTAACTTCCTCTCACACTCCGAAATTAGCACATACAGCCTTTCTCCCTCTCTCTTATGTTCTCCCCTCTCAAACGATTCAAATTCACAAAACCTCGCGCACCGCCATTTTGCACTTACTACTTTTTTCTCACTGCGATTTCGTCACGATTTTTAATTTCAGATTCTGACCTCTGTCTCCTTGAAGTGCAAATATCTGGTAAGAATATGAACAATAAATATTCCGCCTAATTGGATCGTTCCTCTTTTGAATTGAAAGTGAAAAGTGCTAAAATTGCAGTAATACGAGTCAAATTTTGGTTGGAATGTCATAAATGCCCCTTATCTGTGGAGAGTTTAACCAAAAGTAGCGGTTTAAAATGGTTAACTGTCCCGCACTAGCGCGCTTGAAAGCAAAATTGTGATTTAGCTTGAGCTGGATAAGTTTGGGCCCACTAGATAACAACAAATCACTCGCTCACGCAATTATTAACGGCAAGACAAAATGACCCCGACAGCCGTGACCTTGCATCGCATTGCGTCCTGTCAATCCCTCGAATATTGTTAATACGATGACACAGTTCGGTCCACTTGAAGTGTAGGACACAGTTCCATTACGCGTGGCAAGAATCCGAGTCGAATAATATATTATATTTGTGATATATTTGCTTATTGAAATTATAATTGGTTTGAATTTTTAAAAGTATTTAATCGATTGTATTCGAATTGATTTAAATTCGGATAAGTAAATTAAACAATAATTAGTAAATTCGGTCGTCTAAATGAGTCGGCCTGTTCCGTTACTTATAGCCTAATGGCCCTATTAATGGGCTTTCTCCAATATACCCACCTAGCAAGTCTTACTTGGGCTAGGGTTGGGCTCGTTTATATTCTTGCGGTCTTGTTTATTCATGCACAAAACCGCAGCAATAAATTCTGATCCGATAAAAAAGCGAAAATAATTAAAATCATAACAAATAAAATAAACTACAATTCTGAAGACGTGTTTTCTTTGATTTGGTGTTGGGCATTGGGCAAAAGCTAAACAGCCTTATTTACCAACAGATGCACAAAAGGTGACTCAAGTCATACAGTAAATAACAATTCAAGAGTGTATGAAATTCGCATCTAACAGGTGAAGAATTGACAAAGTAATGTGGTATAAAAATTAAAAAATCTTAAAAAAAAGTGATGTCGCACATCTTTTAAGTCGTCGGATGCGAATTCCAGAACAGTAAAGTTGCTGAGCCCCATACCATTGGAGAGGCCAAAGGATCTCACTTTAATGCACCGCAGCAACACCAATGCATAATTTCTATAGAAGTTGTATAGGTCAAATGCGTAAGGCTCAATATTTCATAAGATACTAAGACTAGAACCTTCCATAAAAGGCAAAGATTAATAAGCCCAACATAAGTCCATAGGACACAATAAAACAATGGGCTCTCGTGATCAGCAAATAAGACAATCAAAGTAACTGAAGAAGACCAATGAATGATATGCAATAACTCAGACGATAGACGAGGACAATACATCATCAGCAGTTAGCGTCAATAATTACCATCAACGGTTAATATCAGCAGATGCCCAGTTAATTTAAAGATTATGTAAGCTCTCCCAACTGTTGTTAACCAACTCAAATCGTGCTAGACGAATATAAAAAGAGACAAAATTACATGTAAAAGTAAGAACAAAAAAGCAAGAAATAAAATGAGAGCGGTCTTTGCCACCGTGGACATAGGCCGTCAAGGCTGAACCACGTAAATCTTTCGTATTTTTTACAATTTGGTTCACAATTCTCATTTACATTATGGATTGTCGATTCTTGCGACAACAGAAATACATTTACACCCCGTTTGGGACAGAGTATAAGCTAGCTTATACTCTGTCCCCATACTCTCAGACACTCTCAGCTTTTACGTTTTACGAGAGTTTATACTCTATCAACATACTCTGATCCAAACGGACCCTTAAACTGGACAAACTTTGTCAGTAATTACTGAAAACGGTTTGCAGCGTTTCGCATACCAGCAATCTGCATGCTTCTTTGCAGACAAGTAGTGAACGATTGCCTTCTATTTCAAGCTTTATTGACTCCTCACCGGCCTCAAAACCACCTTCTTTTCCAGCAAGTCACCTCCATCACTCTATCTTCTTCAACATCCTATGTCTTCCAGCCCACAATTCTTCTTTCCACTATCGCCTTCTTCAATCTAGAGGAACCTCCCTCTGCAAGATGTTAATACAGCACCATTTCTACACTAGAAAAAACAATATCCGCCTTTCGATCAAAGTTAGAACTTTTAACATCTTGGTTAACCCTGTTTAATCGTCATCGTAACTATCAACCATCCAAATTAGTAACAAGAAGACGCCCTTGAACGAGAGCATGTTTTACAGTTACTTCAATTATTGTTTCTGGATTGATAAAGTACATTCTTCAAGGCATACAACCAGGATATAAGAGAAGCATAAAATAATAAACTCTCACTATCAACGACACCCCATATCCTAAGATATTATATTATATATGTATATCTATTACCAATTGTTGTATTTGAACTTTCACAAGAACTTAAGGTACAATGTAATGAAAAAGATGACAGACAAAGATTAACAATACTAAGACATCTATTGAGAAGGAAGGAATTGACCTGGAGATTTCCGTTGATTATGGAATGTTTATTATACAGTGTGACCCCAAAACTTATCTTCCTTCATTGGTCATCAACTGTGAAAAAACTTTGCTCGTTGATATATTTGAAGCATCATCAACATCATCTCCGTCCACAATTAAGTTGCTTGATGGATTGGGGAAAATTCTAGGTCCTGGAAGCTCCGTCTCATTTGTGTTTCCATCTTCATGTGGTTCTTGCAGCAGTCCAGACTCCTGAAGCTGAAGTACATGTTCCAAATTCCACAAAACGTCTCCCATTGTTGGCCTATCAACACCATATTCAGCCAAACACTTCTCCGCTGTATCTCCAAATTTCTTCAAAGAGCTTGGCTTAAACTGCCCTATGAGATGAGGATCGATAATTTGATCAAGCATGCCTTGCTTCTGCCATTGGACAGCCCATTCAGCCAAGTTCACTTGTTCCCGAGCAAGCAAAGGATCAACAGCAGGTCTTGCACAGAGAACTTCAAAAAGCACGACCCCAAATGAATACACATCAGATTTATCTGTAAGCTGCTGTCTCCGGAAATACTCCGGATCAAGATACCCAAAACTACCTTTTACACCAGTGCTAACATGGGTTTCATTGAGACATGGTCCAGATCTTGATAGACCAAAGTCAGCAACCTTAGCCACATAGTTTTCATCAAGCAAAATATTGGTAGATTTTATGTCGCGATGGATGATACCTTGAGCAAAACCTGTATGAAGATAATGAAGACCTCTTGCTGCACCAATGCATATTTCAAGCCTCTGTTTCCAAGACATAGGCGGATTTTTTGAACCATATAAATGATTCTTCAGCGGACCTTTTTCCACATACTCGTAAACAAGTATCATTTCCGATTGTTCTTCGCAATACCCAACAAGTGACACAAGATGGCGGTGTCGAATCCTGGATAGAATCATTATTTCAGTATGGAATTCTGGGAGTCCTTGCCTAGATCCTGGCACACCTCTCTTCACAGCAACCTTTGTATTGTCACTTAGAACCCCTTTGTAAACCATGCCAAATCCTCCTGATCCAATAATGAGACTCTTGTCAAAATTGTTGGTGGCCAATTCTATATCCACAAAAGGGATTTTCAAGTTCTCGTAACCATTTGGGCCTGGAGATGCATTTGTCGTGCCTTCAGACATTCTAAAGTTTGAACTGCCATACGCTCGTAGAGGTGTCCATCCTACACTTTCAACAGCTCTTGGTTTAGGTTTCTTCTTCTTGCATTTACATATGAGCAGAACCATAAGTACAACTATAAATAACAGAAGAGAGCCTCCAACGACTGGACCGACCACCACCCATATATTCTTCTTCTTCTTAGACCCAGACTCAGCTTGGGGAGCAACGAAATTTACCATCTTCATAATTTCTACCCCATTTAAAATGGCATTAATTCTTCCCACAGTGCTTAGATCTGAAGGGCCAACACTTATACGCATAACACCAGAATCGTCTGACTCAACTACGAAGTCTATGTAGATGGGAGATGACAACACATGGAACGTAAGTGACGACAAATCAACATCTTTATATGCAGAATAATTATTGAGATACACATCAAAGTACAGCTGATTAAGGGAGGTACTAACAATATCACAAAAATGCAGACGAACTAAGTATCTACTGCCACTTAAACCCACTGGAAAATCCCAACTGATGTTAAATTTTGAATTCACAGTGTTATTATCCCTATTCATCTGCTGTGCAGTCATATAAACATTATCTGGAGCAGTTTCTCGAGTAGCACCTCCTGGCTCGTAATTCGGAGAGTGTGTGGTGACCACTGGCTTAGCAGCGGTTTTCAAAACAAGAAATTGCTCATCAGGAATCCATGTCCTCCACAGAGTATCATTAAAAGGGGTCAATTTCGAACCCCCGACATTAATCCTATGCGTAGTCTCTAACACCTGAGATGTAGCATTCTTGTATTCTTGAACTCCACCAGCACTCACAAGCCTAGCTTCATCTAGAATAAAGTCCCGAGGAGCTGAAAAAACTTCAATTGCATTAACAAATCCGAAACCCGAAGCCCCAATCGGCCTAAAAACAATTTCAAGCACTTCCCTTCCTATTTTCAAAATATACTCCTTCAGCACCAATTCTTGGGTGACATGTCCATTCA
The DNA here is from genome assembly GCA_963580455.1 of Euonymus europaeus. Classification (NCBI taxonomy): domain Eukaryota; kingdom Viridiplantae; phylum Streptophyta; class Magnoliopsida; order Celastrales; family Celastraceae; genus Euonymus; species Euonymus europaeus. Next base: position 23,527,792 of record OY756971.1, on the reverse strand, counting down.
ATATCGAATACCCATCAACCAGAACACCAAACTTGGCCGAAGATAAATTGAAATTTTGAGCGATGAATGGAGAGAAATGTAGACGTACCAAGTGAGTCCCATTTTCCTTGATGTTGAATTTGTAGCTTGAATCACCGGTGAAAACTCTCGCTGTGCGGTACAAGATTAGTGAATTTGGAGATGACTTCGAATTTGTAATCGGAATGGACCGGACAGAAGAGAGAAAACCCGAACCGGGTGAAGTTGTGTCGCCGATGAACAGGCGGTTATGCAGAGTAGTATTCGCGGTTGAGCCACAATTGAGGAGGTAGTTGTCTAAGGGAGTGAAAGAGTTAGAGAAGTGGAAGAGAGAGAGGAGAATCAAGGGGAGAAAGTGAAGCGTTTTAGCGTCCATACAAGGAGAGTTCTGTTCACTGTTCTGGGTTCTTCAAGAGTGAGAGAGGGTTAAGCTGGGAGTTTCCTCTTCCTTTTTTTTTCCTTTTTTTTTTTTTTTTTTGGGAGGAAACTGGGAGGAGTTCTTATGGACTGGAGTGTTGAAATTACTTGTGAAGAAACAGTAACTGAAATATGACTAGATTTCGCCATATCAGTGGAAGGTTAATGATCATATTGTTTATAGTTCAAACTCCAATAATGTCGAACCCGTTCACATGATTTCCTTGTCTACACTTCTTGTTGAAGCTTAAAGTCAAAAAGACTCCTCCTATACCGAAGCCTGCAAGATCTACAGAAGGTGACCCTCTTGACTACGTTGGTTCTATGAAAAAGACTCGACCTGTCAAACAGTATCCCACATCTCAAATAATGTGGGTTTATAGTAGAAGATACGAGTTTGTGATAGAACTCATATCCTTATTCATTAACGACATCTTTTTATGATTTCAAATATTTTGAAGCCAGACGGTTTTGTAAAAACAAAATCTATTCATTAACAATATTTTTAACTCGTTTTCAAGTATTTTTGAATGGGACAATGCATGAAGAATAAAGTCGTGCAAATTCGATGTATTTATGAAGATCTGATAATCCAAAGCAGTTAATATTATTAATGTGAATCGGTCTGAAATTAACAATATTATAACGAAGCAGTCTCTCAGACCCAATCAACAAGTGCGAAGATTGTCAAGTATCTCACATCACGTCGTGAATATCTCAGGCGATAGTGAGTTTATAATAGAATATTGTCACAAGACATTTTCCTCCTTAGACTCAAGTACTATTAGGTACGATAGTGGAGTAAGAATAAAATTGGGTGAATTTTATGTATTAACGGGAATCCGATTATCCAAAACGAACAATATTATTAATGCGAATGGATTGACTTTTAGAATAAAATCGTTTTTTATGTCATTTGGATGGATTATTTCAATCGAATGTGGAAAAAAGTATGATCTTTTAATTTGATTAAGCTCTCCGCGTGTGTGTGCATACATAGATAGATAGTGAAATTATGAGGAGAATATAATGACTTTTAAAAGTACTAATAATGCGTGCCAGTGAAGTGAGATGAATGCCAGGAATCGATGTATATGAACATGGTGGGTTCTGGCTGTATCCATCTATATATGTTTGGAATATAATTACTTCAGTTTATGGAAATGATGATCAGATGCTTTGAGATTTCTCTGGGCTGTGTCACCACCACTCAGGACTTGGAATTTTTTTCCCCCTTTCCTGTCGTTGTTTGCTGTGGTGGCGGGCCATGTTTTATTTGGACTTGCTTTGGGCCGTTGGTGGACGTCCCTCTCAACACGATTATGTGAACGGTGAGCCATTACAACACTATTGCGACCGTGACTTTGAGAAGGATGTGAAAAAATATCTCCTTCTGAAAAGATACAAAATAATAATAATAATATGATGATGATGATGGGCCTCTAGTCTCGGGCTGCCCAATTATGATGGTTTGATTGGGCCTTCTGTTTTAGTAGTTACGTGTTCCAATCGTCGACCTTCGTCTGCGAGCTCCCGATCCAGTAGAAACTACAGGGGCTGATTTGAAAACGGGAATCGCTCGAGTTCCTCGGAACGGATTTCCTACTCAAAATTATTGCAGATTTCGGTATGTTCTTCTGCCCCTCCTTCGGTTATTTGGTTCCTATAGCACGGACGATATAGTTTTACATTCACGTGAAACCCTCATTGGCTGATATGTGTTTCACCGAGAAGATTATAAAATCTTGAAAAATAATGAAACCCTATCGTTTTATAATCAGTTTTCTGTTATACTGATACGGTTTAGTTAGTGAATCGTTTGGGGTTTTTGTTTTGTTTAAATTTATTGCAATTAGCTTGCTGTAATTTACTGGAGAAGCTCTTAATGCTCTTTTAAATTCATATTTTGGTCTGATGCAGGTTTATGCAGTCTTTGAGGATCTATCGACTACCGTAGCTATAGTTCCATATTTCATTTTACGATTGCCGTCCCATGGTAAATTCAATACTCAAGGCTTCTTAATAAATTTTCGTTGAATACTAACTACTTCAGGACGGTGTTATATTTGGTTTATTATATGATTGGTTAACACATTCTATTGATTTTTCATATCTAGTTCTTCTAGTCTAATGAAAGAACCTTAAGCTGGTTTTAGCAATATGGTTTTGCAGACCCATATCATATGCCTCTTGTGAACTGGTTTTACATCGAAATTATGTAATCCAATTTATTTGACCAGTGTACAATAACAAAGCAAAATGTTTATGCCAATATAAATTTTTTTCTTGCGAAAATGTTTGCTGTTTAGGATTTAGGGGGCATTCACTGATCAATACTCAGGTTTCACCGTGATGTAGATGCAGTAATGTGTGGATGATTTCATTGTGTCTCTATATGCATCCTTTTGGATGCAAGTTCCGTAAAGTACCACTGGTTGAACTTCAACTTTGTGACCTGTGCATGACCTTTTCAAGTTTTGATAATTGATACTCAGATCAAGATGTTTTTAAACTCTGTATACCCTGCATGTGATGGGGAATTTAGAACTGAGGCACTTTTTCCCGATGCTTCGTTTCTCATTACTTGTTCAAGTCTTGATACTCAGATTTCAAATGCTATGGAATTTGTTTCATGGCATGATGCCAAGTTATTGGGAGTTTGAAATTGAGTTCGTGTCAAGTTCTTCATTTCTAATATTTGTGTCATGGCATAACATAATTTTTAATTTGTGTCATGATCAAATGCAGGCTAATGGTTGGATTGATGAGAAGTCTGAGAGTAGACTGTATGTTGGGAACCTTGATCTAAGAATAACAGAGTAAGCAAAGTCTAGGCACATGGAGTTCTTTGTTTTGAAATATCCCTAGACTCCTTATTTCTTTTTTTCGCATTAGACTAAAAGTATTCTATTTGCAGGGCTTCCCTGATTAAGATGTTTTCACCATATGGAAAAATCTTATCCGAGGACTTCTTATGGCATACTCGTGGCCCAAAACGTGGAGAGCCTCGGGGCTTTGCATTTATTCAGTATGACACTAAAGAGGTTAGTGATCCAAATCTGTTTGGTCTCTTTGTTTACTGGCAAGTCCTGATTTCCGCATTTAAAGTGAGCATGCAGGAAGCTAAATTGGCCAAGGAGAAGCTGCATGGAAGATTAGCATGTGGTCGTCCTTTGGTTGTTCGTCTTGCTAGTGAGAAATGTTTGGAGGAAGCAGCGAAAGACTCTTCGAAAGTAACCCGCGATGTCAACAAAGCAGGCCTTGCTAGTGGGACTTCAGCACCGACGAGTCGGAGCTCCAAAATAGCAGCCATAAAGAACAAGCTGAAAGCCCTGGAGGAAGACACTGGCAGTGTGAAGAAGCAGAAACAAGGCGAAAACATCTCTTGTAACAATAGTCTGGACCAGTCTTCTGGTAAAAGAAGATGAACTAAATTCGACACATGTTTTGGAAAACATTTCAACTGCCAAAACACAGCACATGGGACTCAAGTATTTCTGATTTGTGAGTCAATACGTGAAGGTTTAGCTTCTTATTCATTGTCGTTTATGTGGATTGATGTCAAAGAACTTGTGCATTGATTAGCGTTTGTCATGCTTCTCATTTTTTTTCGTTGAGATGTTAATATCGTTCTCGAAACTCAACCTGGAACTGTGAAATGGAAATGAAACCAACAAATTGTCTGGGTTACGGTTTAGATTTGGACAATTAAATCAGACAAATTGTGTTTGGTCCTGGACTCAGTTTTGGACTCTCGATTACACAAATTCAGCGAGCCCACAATCCACAGACTTTGCCACCCCCTAGCGCTTACGCTTCAAAATTGTAGTAAGCTCCTAGCGTTTACGAGAGAACTAGTAAAGCGATACTCTTTCTGCTTCTGGCTACCTTCTTGTCTGACTCTCACACTCTCGCGGAGTCCATGGCGTCAAGGCTTTCGTTCTTTGAAGCGCCTCGCTCACCGGTGCCCTCTCCGGAGTCCCGACGATTCCGTCTGTATTCCTGCCAAAATCTTATTATAATTAATTCATCAGCTCCAGACGCTTCACCAACATCGTCGTCGTCCTCATCTTTTGGTGGAGGTGAAGTCCTCTACCCTCACTTGTACGCCAAAATACCCAATTCGGTCCGATCTGTGGCGGTCAGATCCCATTTGAATTTCCCTATCATCTCTCCTCAAGATCAATGGGGCACTTGGACTGCTCTCTTCGCCACTGGCGCTTTCGGCATCTGGTAATCATTAATCAGCCCCTTGTTTTCTCTTGATTTTGAAACATAGCGAGATGAAACTGAAGGTGAAAGGAAAACTAGTGTTGATTCATCTTTATATGTAACTTAAGCATGAACCTCTCCTCTTTCATTTTGTGCTGTTAATTTCGATTTGTTGTTTGATTAGTTATTCTACAAAAACTAGCTGTGAAAATCTCAGTACTTCCCAAATCTTGTGGAGAAAAAGAAGTATTGGTGATCATTTTTACCTTCCTGATGCAGGTCGGAGAAGACCCAGATTGGAAGTGCATTGAGTGGTGCACTAGTGAGCACATTGGTTGGACTTGCAGCTAGTAATTTGGGTATTATCTCATGTGAAGCTCCGGCATACAAGATTGTATTGGAGTATCTGCTGCCAATAGCAGTTCCATTGTTGCTATTTAGAGCCGACTTGCGTCACGTAATTCAGTCCACTGGGACTCTCCTACTGGCTTTTTTGATAGGATCGGGTAAATCTAGTTATGAGTTGTCACTTGACCTTATTCCTGGACAGTAGAAGATTAACTGGACTTCTGCATCTTCTGCAAGCGGGTATTTAATAATTTGCTTGGATGATGGTTGTCTTAACAGTTGCAACTACAGTTGGAACAGTAGTAGCATATCTCATTGTGCCGATGAGATCGCTTCACCAAGATAGTTGGAAGATAGCAGCTGCACTCATGGGCAGACATATAGGCGGAGGTAGTTATCTTTGCACTTGAATAGCTCTGTAGATGTTCTGGACATTTTTTCTCTTCGGTTAAGTTTCCTTTGTCGGTTTGAGTTTAAACCTCCTCTAATGATTTCTTGGCATACTATTATACGGATTGTCAACTTTTTGGTGGGGATGTTCTGCAGCTGTCAATTATGTGGCCATTGCTGAGGCTCTTCACGTTTCTCCATCAGTCCTTGCTGCTGGACTGGCAGCAGATAATGTAATTTGTGCAGTCTATTTTTCCACATTGTTTGCTTTGGCTTCTAAAATACCAGCAGAGGCTTCAATATCAACAAATGGTGAGCACCTATTTACCTCGTTAAGATTAGATTGATTTTAGTTTCTCTTCGTTGTGGTTAATGACTTGACTGACTGACTGATTGATTTCTTTCCTATGCAACAGTTTTTCTCCTGTTTCATTTTTACACACAAGGCCTAAATATTTGTCTTTATAAAGGATGATTAAATTTAAACTCATGATACAGGAGAGGAGAATGCCTAAGTATGCCCCTTTTTATTTCTAAGCTATAACTTTGGCAGATGCTGCAATGGATAACGGGTCACAGCCTGGAAATAAGCTTCCTGTGCTGCAGACCGCTGCAGCCCTTGCTGTAGCCTTTGGTATCTGCAAGGCTGGTTCTTTTCTTGCAAAATCTTTCGGAGTTCAAGGAGGCAGTTTGCCAGCAATAACAGCCATTGTTGTTCTCTTGGCAACTGCATTTCCAACTCAGTTTGCTTACCTTGCACCTTCTGGGGAGGCTATGGCTTTGATCCTAATGCAGGTGAATTTATCCGTACTGGAAATGCCCTAGTATTTGTTGTTTGCATACTCCGCGTAGTTCTTTTCTGATGGGTTTGCCTTCGTGGCATTTTACTCCGACATTCTAACTATTGTGATTGTGATGTCAACTTCTAGTTTAAGATCTCGAGAACGATTTTTCATTATGTTCCTGCATTTTTCACAAATGTTTTCAAGAGGAAGTCCTTTTTTTCACCCATAGCATTTCTGGAAACAACATTCATTCTGTTGATTCATTGAACTTTATTTTATTTTATTTTTACGTGAAACAGGTGTTTTTCACGGTGGTGGGTGCTAGTGGGAACATATGGAATGTGATCAACACAGCGCCTAGCATCTTCATGTTTGCTCTTGTCCAGATTGCTGTCCACCTTGCTATAATCCTTGGACTGGGAAAGCTATTCCGTTTTGAGCAAAAGTTGTTGCTCATAGCATCAAATGCAAATGTTGGAGGCCCTACCACTGCATGTGGGATGGCTACGGCTAAGGGATGGACATCTCTGGTTGTTCCAGGTATTCTTGCTGGCATTTTCGGTATCGCCATTGCAACCTTCCTTGGAATTGGATTTGGACTCGCGGTGTTGAAGCACATGTAAATATTGAAATCTTATTGATGTGCCAGAAATCAGCTTTAAATTTTATACAATTTGCCTTGAAATGATGATGAGCAACACAAGACGGCCAATCGGCCCAATCCAATACAATTGAGGATGTGGGTCCAACAAACGACCATTAAAGCTATTGACAGAGATGCAGAAGATGTTTTGAGCAACACAAGAAGGCCAATCGGCCCAATCCAATACAATTGAGGATGTGGGTCCAACAAACAACCATTAAAGCTATTGACAGAGATTCAGAAGATGTTTTGAGCTACACAAGATGGCCTAGTTTGTGTTTGGGAGCTCGAAGATATTTAGAGCTCTTCATATGCAGGAAGTACAATTTGAGGGAGACGCTTTAATTGTTGTTAATGCAGTTACTCGGTTTGATTTGATTTCCCATGATTTATGATATCCTTGACAAATTGAATGTTGGGAGTATTTTGAAGATTAGCAAGCATTAGAAATTTGAATGTCTTTTCTAGGCGGATGTTTCTGCCAAACGAGCTGCTGCCTCCAGACTATCAGACGACATTACCATCATTTCCTTCCAGATTTACAGAGTTGGTTCGATAGCGGCCAAGCAGATTTACAGAGTGAGTTAGATAGCGGAGATGACCCTCCAGACACGAGTGTGTTTGTAACGTGTACATGTTAAGTAATAAAGCAGGAAGTCTATTCTGCAATTTTGAAGAAGTGAGAGAACAAAATCGGGAGCATGGTTAGTGCGGCTAGGCAGTAACAAAGCAACCTGAACTCGTTAAAGCATTGAAAGAAAAGCACCTGACAGCCATTCATCACTTGTATCTTTTTAATGGCCTCATGTAGAGACTACGATAGCCAGGGTATAAGAAACTGATCACAAATGTTCAAAAAAAAACATATCAAAACCTAGTGTAGATTAAAAAAAAAATCTACCTAAGATGATCAGGCTACTGAAAATGATTCCTGAAGGAACGCCACAGAGAAAACCGACGGATTTGAAATGACTCCAACAAAAAGGAAAAGACAAAAATGATTAATCCATCCCCTGACAAAATAACCCAAAACCATAAACACCTCCTCGCCAGATCTTTTAACAGCATCCCTATGTTTTCTCTCGGTAACCTTGTTGGAACCATCAACCATAGTTGAGTCCTCAGCATTATACTGGAAATCCTGAGCCAAAATACCATCTGCATTATCTGGTCTCGCTCGATTCATGTCACATCTGTTGCTTCTTTTTCTTCTATTATCATCACTGCCTTCATATTCACAACCCCTTGCAGCACTGGGAATATCTGAAAACCTTCTCAGGCGCATCTCAGGTCTGAAGTACTCATCAAAATTCAATCTTCTTGCCACATGCAATGAATCAAATTTGTGGCTTTGCCTGAATGCCCTCACAGGTGATTTTCGGCCCCTGAAAGGATCTAAAGCATCGTTTCGATCATCAAACCATCTAGAATCACGTTGTGGTGACATAAAACCTTCTTCATAATCTGCTGCAAAAGGCTTTTGAAATGGAAACCTTACCCTATCAACTCTACCATTAGATCTTGAAACAGGCGACTTGCTGCGATGTCTCACTTCATCATTTCGCTCCCTTGATGAGAACCACATACTGGGAGTGCACCTTCTGGATCTTGATTCTGATTTTTTATTATAAAAATAATAATGAGGTCGTCCTCCACTAAGGGGAGCAAGGCTCCTATCTCTTCTGGCAAAATGGTGTGGCAGATGATTTGAATATTCATTAGAGTTGTCAGGTATGGACCTGTGATAATCCTCCCGAATCCCTGTCTGATGCCTTGGGGATACCTTTGCAAACGACTCCTAGGACTTGTGGCGCTCACATGTGTCATTCACGTATCCACATCATAAGCATCTTCTCTTTCAGCCAGTGGTCTCCTCCGAATAAAGGGGCGATACGCACCATTAGAAGAATTCCAGGTTTGCCTGCGAGTACGATTCTCAAATCTAGCCTCCTCTGCTTCTTACAAAATCATATCATCAGAGATCGTTCTGTATCCACGGCCTACAATAACACTTTTCGGTCTAGGAAGCCCAAAAGCATAAGAGCCATAATAAGTAGGTGACTGACGGTGTTTTGATTCCCAGTAGACTCCTGAAGAATTGAGGAAGTTGCCCCCAGGGCATATGGCTGAGCGGTACCCACCTTGTCAAAATCCTTAACGGAGGAAGTAGAGGTTGTGAGTTCGAACCCTCGTAGAGGCATTCGACCACTTCTGAAGCGGCAGGTGGTCCCTACCGTAAGGCTGCACATCCTGCGACTTACATCTGTCAGTGACTCCCAAGACAGGGAACTGACAGATGGGTTTCGATTTCTCGACCCCAAACCGAAGAATTGAGGAAGTTACTGCGCACAGGGCTTCTAACACGTCTATCCCTTCCTGCAAATTTGTCCACACAAGCCTCCCTGTAGATTTATGATTTCCGTTACCAAAACAGGCCCAAAAATCCATGAGCCCAGCTTAAAAAATAGCCAATAAATAATTAACATAGCGGACCAACCAAGTATCAAAAACAAAAGAATAACAAGGGTCAAGAGCCCATACACAGTCCATAATTAGCATTAACCATTTCCCAATCCGAAAATCTTAAGGTATCCTAACCAAAAAAAAATCATAAAGTGTCTTAAAAAAACTTTTCCTCTATAAATTTAATTTTGTCTCCAAATCTTGTGATGTATCTGCTATCATGTAAGATTATGGACATTTGAGATGTTTTGTTATGAGATCACTAGTATCACCGATTCCAATATAAACACACAAACAAAGGCCAAAAATACCAGCCAAAGGCAACGGAAACCCAATGAAAATATTCAATTACCACAACGAAATCTCAAACTATTGACGTTGGCCACCACAAGCACAATCACAATCTAGATACATTGTCTATCTAAATTCAAAAGAAGCAGGAATGATGAAGGAAAGTATTCTTTTCAACCTGCACCAGGAGAAACAAACTCACACAACAAACCATACACTAAAGCAACATTGAAAGATGCTTGGGAAACTATGGGGAGTCAATCAACTTAAAGTTGATGGACTCGGACTCGTTTTCCATCCAACTCATACGAGCATTTGGTGATCTTGGAGTTCCACAAGCAGGCGAATCAAGATCACTGAATGACTCATGCTTCCAGGGAATATGAATTTCAGCAAGCAGTTCATCCATCTCATCCAGTTCCATTTGCCTTGTGGGACTTCCAATCTGTGCAGAAAGAAGGCAAAAAAAAAATCCATTTAAGTGATCAGCTTTTTTTTTAACAGCAAATCATTTTATTCACTGCTAAAGGCAAAATAATCAGCACTAAACTGTTCAAATGCTCACATCATAAATGAGAAAATATGTTAAACACAAGGTGAGAAGAAAAATTAAATTGACCTTCAGATTGCTTAAAGATGGTGTTGCCAAAGGAGTCTCTAGCTGTTTGGAACAATCTAAACAAATAAAGAACAGATGCATGAGTTAAATGCCAGCAAAACAATAATATTCAACACTAATTAGGTATAATTTAAAGTACCACTATTAAGTCCAAGTATCTTGAGAAATTCGTCCACATCCATAGCTCTCGTCTGTGCTTTGACGCACTCATTATGATCATGCAAAAATCCTTCCTCTGCAATTGCACTCGGATAAATTTTGTCCTCTGCAACAACAACATTCAGCTTTGCACCTTGATTTTTCTTTGATGCCTCATGCAGACTTGGCTTGGCTGAATTTGAAATGTCAGAAAGCACTCTTCTTTTGCCGCCAGTCTGCACTTTTTCTGTCGCTTTTGAGACCGATTCCCTTTTGCTTCCCTCAAATGTGATTTTAGAGCCACCAATCTCTTGCTCGGTGAAGGAGAAAATATTGGAATTCTGCTTCTTTGATGCTTGATTTAAAGAGGGCTTCACTGAATTTGACAAGTCGCCAAGGGGTTTCCTTCCACCAAGGCCTCCCTTTTTCACTGCTTTGGAGATATTTGTCTTGCCCCCTGCAGAAGCTCCTGTCAACATACACCAAATTAGACCAAAATACTCTTAAAAAGTTTCAACAGAGATCTGCATTAGAAAGACCGAATAGTGAAGTACCATTGTAGTGGATATTAAGATTCTGATCATGAACTATGCCAACTTGTGATGCCATTAATGCTTTTTATGCACAGAATTTGAATCAGTATCCTGAAAAATCAAAACAAAAACACAATTAAATGCCATTCAAAGAGGAAAAAAATATTACATCACAAAGTGCCACATTATTACGTAATAGGTGATTCACACTTGTATGTAGTAATTGAATTTCATGGTTCAAACATTAGGGTTTCTGATCTTTCTCCTATCTTGTCTCAGACACCGAAAACCTTTCAATGTTAAGCCATTATATATTAAAGACCAAGTGATGATGTTAAATAAAAACCCTAAAAAAAAAATCAATGCCTAAACAGAATGAAATTTAGTTTCCCAAAAATTTGCTCACTCCCTGTTTTCTCTAAAAACTCAAACCGAGCAGAAACTAACTACTTGTCAGCAATTATCTATCCTTATTTCAAAGAATTTTACAAAACCCTAAATAATTGAAACTTTGAAGTTACTTTAAATTAGGGCATAAGATATAAAAATCTCCTAGTTATCCAAGCCCCCAAGTCTTTTAATAAAAATTGTCTACTTCTTGGTTACTGGGTAACTAAGGGAAAAAGACGAACATAAATAAGAAGCTTCGACATATCCATATATTCCTAATTCCTATTCACAAATTGAAAACCTCGAATGCGCACGGAGTAGTCAAGTATTCTCTCGCACTTAATCGAGTTACACTCACATCAATTTTAAATCCCAAACAGCAAGGATCTGGAAAAAGGTTCAACAATTCCTTAAATTACCCAAGATTTTCTTCTCTGCCAAACAGAAAACACAACAAAGTACACATTCTTTATTCAAAGTCTCAAAACAAAATTCCCCCAACCTTGAGTTACGAAACGCTCGAGAAACCCACCAAAGAGAAACGGAAAAACAAATAAATCTAAAGGTGGTTTAAGGTTTAGAGAACACTCACTGTTGGGTAGATTGTTCCTCTGTAGATTATTGGATATTTTCCGCCTATGGAGAACTTCGCTTCTCTTCGCGATAGAATTATAATTTTCTCGCTTTCGATCCGTGGAATTGCTCTGCTTTCTCTCTGGGTACTAGTATGCTTTCTCTCTGGGTACTAGTATGCTTTCTCGAATGGGAGGTTTCTACGCTCTTCCCTATTTTAAGAGGGATATTGGGTTTCCAACGGTAATATTCTACTTTCTTTCACATCAATGCCCTCGTTTAAACAGTTAAAAATGGCATGGAAGTTCAGACACGTGTTAATTGAACCCTTGGTACCTTTTTTGGCACAAAACATTTTTTTAGCCAATTAATTATTGTGTGTTTAGAACATATTTTCAAAATTATTTTTTGTTTTTTAAAATAGAAAATTTGATGAAAATTCATTTAAGTGTGACAGTTTTTTAAAATTGTGTTTTGAAAACGGAAAATCGAAAATAACTAAATCATATTTTGAAAATTAACTGATGGCTTTTTTGTAAATATATTGAAATTCAATTTTTTCCCCTCTCGCTCTGCTTCTTCCTCTCTTTCTCATTATTTGTTACGATCTCCCTTCTTTGTCATTTCTTCTCTCTCCAACTCTTCCCTCCCTTGTCTCTTCTCCATCATCTCTCCAAATTTACTTGATCTATTTTTCGTCATCGTTCATTGCTATCCTTGTTTTATTATATAATCAATATTCTTTTGTGTCTAAACTTTGTATTTTTTTATTTAGAAAACTGTTTACAAATAACATAAGTCAAATGAATTTTTAACACTTCATTTATTTTAAAAGCTGTTTTTGAAAACTATACTCAAAATCGTTTTTAATTATTAAAAACAAAAATAATATACAAACACACTCTTACCTTTTCTTCTGGACTGAAATGGCCATTAACAGTAATTAGTTTGGAAAATCCATGAAACGTACATTCGATTATTATCGTTCACCATATAATTGCTTCAAGGCAAAACTCCAAAGACAAAACGTTTGGTCGCCAAAAATATATTATATTCCATTTTGATGATCACCAACGAGTTACAATTTTGATGCTCAAAATATAAAGAAGTTGAAGTTTGGAGTCTCAACACTAAAACATATTTTTGACATTTCAATCAACCAACTTACCTACATAATAGATGATTTAACACTACTTTTATAACTTTATTAATAACGTACATTTTAGCATTACATTCGCCCAGCTCGATCAATATATAAAAGCAGGGATCAATTTTTTTGACGGATCATGTCAGATTTTTATCCAATTTTTGATTAATTTTGGTGAAAAATGTGTAATTTTCCTCTTACGATTTTTGACAGCCCTATATACAAGGCATTATTAACCCTTTTAACGAATTTCTTTTATGATAATTAGACACCGATACATACAAATTTGTCAGGAAAGAAAAATCATAAAATGAACTACACGAATCAGGCCATGGCAGCATGATACAAAAACAACTGAAAAACAAACAGAAAGGACAATTTTCACTAATATTTTCATAACCAACGAAATTCTAAAAGTTTGAGAAAAAGCAACGACATAACAAATAATTAAAATGTTGTTATCAGCATCAGCATCTTAGTTAACATTGTCCAAATGGAGAAGAGGAACTAACAAAATTATGGGAGAAGCTAACAAAAATAAACACAACGCTACCCGAAACCAGCCTGATTTCCGTATCAATAATTAACTTGCATCCACTCGCAAGGCAAAGCATAGCCATTCACTTAGGCAGTTGTTTTCTGCTTCTTTTGGATGCGGTAGCCACCAATCACACAAGCATGGTCTCGCTCAAACGGTTCAAGGGTGACCTGCTCAGCAGGCTTGAACTGGTCTTGCTGGAGCTTCTTCACCTCACTCTCAAATACTAACTCGGCAGGACCGACGCAATCAATGCAATTTGCCTGAAATGTATACCAAATGCATGTTAATTTTAAGTTGAACAAACGGTGACATGAAATTATTTAACGATCATTACCAACAGGAAAAATGCGCCAATGCAGTATGTGTTTATCAGTTATCACATAGAAGTATATGGTAGTCAAATGAAAATGAGGACATGCTCAGTGTCATCTCTACTCAGCATTTTACAATTTACAGATTAACTTCCACATTCAAACATCGTAAACAGATAATACAACTAGACTGATAATTCTCAAAGTAAAATGTAAGTTACCAGTGATCTTAAAAGTTAAAACTGACCTTAATTGAAATGACAAAATGGCCACCAACTTTCAGAAAGTAAGAACCGTTCAATGCTAAAATCCTTGCCTGCGAAGAAACAAAGCCATGGTGCAAACACCACTAAGATAAATAAATAGAACCCAAAAAAAAAAATCAAACCCATAAAATTTAAGGAAACAACTGTTTCTGATTCAAGTCTTTTTCTCGCATTCACCAAACTGTAAGACAACTAAAACTTATGTAAGAGCTCAACATAATATCCAATCTAAGAAAACAAAGACTGCTTTTATTAACCAACACACACGCTAGGTCAGCTAAAACACAACCACAAAATCTGAGTACTGGGACAAGGATGGAAAAGCACCTCAAAAGAGAAGTTTGGTTCCAGTGCCCACTCAAATTAAGAAAAAAGATGGCAACAAAGCAGAAGGTTTTAACATTAAGCTCATGAAACTAAATCAGAGAGAGTGAGATGAAGTAACGAGGAACAGCTCAAACAAAAAGTTTGGTTTGAGCTCCCAGTCATTGGAAGAAGAAAAAAAAGGAAAAAAGAAGCAGAAGTTTCTAAGGCATAGGACTTAAAAGTTGATAGTTGAGGGAATAGATGGAACGATTGGGTGGCATGTGAGAATGAAAGTACAACTCAGTAATCAGCCACTCCAGCATTCTTTCTCATGTTTCAATAAGAGTCCTTTCACATAATAAAAAAAAGGCACTCTTTCTAAACCTGGAACTTACAGTTTTTTCTACTGGAAGGTTCAGAGTCAAAATGGAAGAAGTAATGTGGTTAGTTCCAGCAATTTACAATAATAGACATTTAAGTTACCACTCTTCAAGAATGAAGGCACAAGGCCTCAACCTATACATGACAGTAACCTAAAACATCCAATTGGAGTGCAATAGCTTTAAAAACATCCAACCAACAAATCTGTGTTAACGAAAGAGACAAGGCCCTTAACAATGCATCAGATCTGATAGTAAAATATTAATGGAAAGAAGAATAAAAACAACAATTTAAGCCATTTAAGAATCATCCAAGAAAATGCAAACCCCATAAAAGAAAATAAACATTTGAGATCAATAAGCTAAACTCTAAAAAATCACTTCATTCATAAAAGGCAAACATAGAAGTATTTGTAACTTTCATGTTACCACCTTAGAAAATGCTGGGCTAAATAGGTTAGGACCATGGAGGATTGCTTAATTCTGCAAACTTTAGAAAATAAGCAATGCAAAAATAAGAAAAATTCATGTCTAATGCTCTTAAATTGATTAAAAAAATTGATGTTGACATGAGAATCAGAAACTTGGGATTGCATCACCCATAATGTCTTGAAGGGGAATCCGAGTATTTCATTTATGATATAGAAAAAAGAGGAAAATGTCACCCAAAGAAAAAAGAAAAGAAACTCAAGAGGTGGAAAAATTGTCATTGCATCAGAAACTCGAGCTTGCATCATCCATAAAGTCCTGAAGGGGAATCCGAGTAAAACTCATCAAATGCATCGCCATTAGGCCAACGATATACTACAAGAAAGGTACAGTATAATAATTCAAAGCAAAATTTTAAAAAGATGAAAAGAAAACAATCAGCAAAGAAATTTTCGAATACCAAATAATCTTGCAAAAAATAGTAAAGAAAAATTAAAGATAACAAATATCGTTTGTAGCCGTAAAGAAAAAAAACAATCTGAAAAGAAAAGAAAAAGTTATCATTCAGGCAACAGATGATCATCAGTTTTCAGTCTTTCATTTGAAAAAAAACCATCAAGCTGAAAACATCAAAATAAATTGTTCAGGGGACACCAATATACCGGATAATACAAAGAGATCAAATTGACATGCGAGATGAATGAAGATCTCAGTATTTATGAATAGAGAATGTACATTCTTAAAGTGCTTCTTGATTGTTCAAGAATATGAGAGCTATCTCTTGCACTATATCCACGGTCATGTTCTCAACAAAAGCATGAAATCAACCTATACAAACAAAATCCGCAAAACAACCAAACCTGATCAGGCTGAGCAACATCTGAAAATATCACATCCACCATTCCAACCAGCATCCTGTACTTGGCCGGATGTCTGGCATCTTCAATGATTGGAATCACATTGGTACGCTTCTTTGCCATGTTAACCAGGTCTCTGCCGCTTCTATGGGAAAACTCCACAGCATAAACCACTCCATCCTACCAAAGAAAACCACAGTATAAGAAACTTATTTGCATTAAAATAAACCAGAAAAGCAAACATAGAGAACAAATACTTACGGGGCCAACAATATCGGAAACATGAGAGACAGTTGTCCCAGAAGCCGCTCCAAGGTAGAGAACTTTGGCACCAGGTTTCTTAATTTATAAGAAAAAAAGTGTCAGCAAATTTAATATGCATGTGTAAGCAGAAGATTCGGTAAATGTCCGATCCTTACAATCCAGATATTGTCGACACCACCAAGAATGGCAGCTGCCAATTTTGAACGGAAGGGATTCCAAACCCTGTATTCAACTTTCGTTCCATCTTCATTCTGTGAGGGAAGAAATAATTATCAATTTGAAAGTTAGTACGCAATTACAAATTAAAAACTGATTTCACCAAATGGAGCAACAGTCAACTCTTCTTGATTCATTACTGGAAAGTGAGACATTCGAAGATGAACAGGATGATTCTTTCATATAAGTTTTCAGAAATAAAAATAGAAGATAAAGTCAACTTGCAGTTTCTCGGATGAGAGTCACTAAAGAGAATTTTGATACAGCCAAATCAAAACTTTATCCTGACACTCGGTGCTTATCGGCAAAAGGTCACATGTAGTCAAATCAACACTACAAGTATTAGAATGCCTTTTTTAATGTCGCATACCAATGACATAAATGAAAAATGACAAATAAAACGAAAGTTGAATCTCTACCTGCACAGAGATCCTCTTCTCGTTGTACACAGTTTCACCCGGTATCATATTCTTAGTAACGAGCGCATCCTCCTTACCCCTGGCGATGAACACACCCTCATGTCTATGAGGCTCTACCACAACCCTGCTCCCACCTTTCATTCCACCACCACGTCCACCACGGCCCCTTCCTCCACCACGTCCACCTCGCCCTCCTCCTCGGGCACTCTGGAAGCCACCTCTGTCACCACCTCTACCACCTCTGCCTCTGCCCCTGCCTCCCTCACCCCTGCCTCCTCTAAATCCACCACGGCCTGTAAATGTTAAATCAAGAAACACACATCATTCCTCTAGAACTTCATCAAACAAACAACCTTACAATTACACAGGGTTAAACTATATTAGAATGACCCATTCAGCAACAAGCCGAAGACAAAAAGCATAAATAACAGTAACGAAACCTTATTTTTAGAAACATATGCTAATTTTCAGACACATAATCAGCAGGAAGAACCACTTCAGCTCATCACATATAGATATATGTATTTATTCTTGATTAAAAAAAGAGGCATTGAAAGTTCATTCTCAACCAGATTACAAAACACCCTAACTGCTACTTTGCTCGCTAATAAAAGTCAAGCGGGAACGAAACAACAATCAGACTCAATTTTCTGCCTTCTCCCCTAATTTCACTTACTTCGCAAGGGAACAAACAGAAAAGAAACTAGCGATTAGTTACCTCTCGGAGGTCTCATCTCTGCGAGAATATGAGAGATACAGCGAGGAGAACGAAGGTAGAGTATAGGTTTTGGACTACAATCAGAGACAGGCAGGGAGAGGAACCCTGAACTTTCAGTTGGTGACGGTGCTTTTAAAACTAGGGTTTAGGGTTTTCTAAGTTTTCCTTGCAACGCACGTTGTTTGGGTTTTATGATGGATGAGCACTATTTCCACCCCTCTAATTTCCAAGTTCACCCCATTCTAAAAAAACCCCATTAAAAAATATAACATTTCTGAGTTCACCCGAAATACATTTTTTTAAAATATTTCAGAGGACACCCCATTAGTCTATATATTAAAATATTTGATCAAAACAGTAGCAAAATAGAGCAATTACACAGTATTAAACAGAGAAATATTACATCATCTTAAATTCATACTTGACAAAATAGATTCTCCATCTTCAATTTATGATCTCCACAGTGGCCATGTTACGATGCTTGGATGATGACAACTCCACAAATTTTTTCATTCTACTGGCGAATTTCACTTGCCAAGCTCTTGAATTTGAATGATGATGATCTAACCACATCTTTGACACAGGAGGCAGCGGACTATCATCTTGAAGTTCCAATCTGATGAAGTGTGAATCATTAATATACCCGAAAACCATTAAATCTTGGTTGTAATCCAAAGGCAGTGGATCCTTGAGTGGGAAAAATGTTAAGCATTGCTCATTTGAAATGAGCACAACCACGACTTTGTAACAACTGGAGATGACATTGCCCATATAAGGCATGATCATCCAATTCTTCGTATCAGCAACTTTGGCTTGACATTCAACACTAGACAAAAGCTCCAATGTGCTTCATAAGGGAGCTAACATCCTGTCATATTCTTCTCCATTTTTGCGCAATTCAATTGCAAGATCCTATCGAACTATTTTCCACCCACTGTCACCCTCCCAACCATAATAATCACCAACAACCCTGAA
Organism: Euonymus europaeus; assembly: GCA_963580455.1. Taxonomy (NCBI): domain Eukaryota; kingdom Viridiplantae; phylum Streptophyta; class Magnoliopsida; order Celastrales; family Celastraceae; genus Euonymus; species Euonymus europaeus. Next base: position 23,509,143 of record OY756971.1, on the reverse strand, counting down.
GCCACAGTGTCCATCTCCAAGGACATCAACAACATTGGATATATAAGGTTGTATAAAATCAGGAAAAACAGCTATGAAACTGGTTGGCTTTGCATTCCTAGTGCGATAAACTTTCAGTTTACCTCTTTGTTTTGAGGTCTGGGTTGAAGATCTAGAAGTCTGACTCTGCTGCACATCATCAAAGACATGGTTTTCAAGAGCATGCTCAAAAGCTGAAGGCTCACGTTTGGTTGTCTTATCCACTGTTTGAGAGCTTGCCTTCCCCCTCTGCACCTTCTTCCTGCCCCTCAAATTCACCTTTGGTGTTGGTTCTAATATTCTTGTGGTGCTTGCCTTGCCCAAAGCCTGAAGTTGCCTTTTCAATTCGATCTTTTGAGGTCGTGTAGCAGCAGCAAATGTGGTCCACAAAATTTCCATCTCAGCATCAATTGTTACCTCATCTGCTGCCTCTTCACTCCAAGGTTTGACACATAATTTTTTCCAATAACCATGAATATCACATAGTGGGATGCACCTACCTTCATTTCTATAAGTAGTGAGCTTATGTGCACAAGGCAGCCCATAGCTCTTTGCATTTGTGTGAAGACAATTATCTTCAGTAACACCAGAATTACCCATGCTAGCCAATTCAGTTTCTAGTTTCTCCAAAGCAGCAGTAGATACCAAGTTAACCAACTCCTTGAACAAATCAATCCTGAACCTAACTGGGACTCTAGTCAAACTCTGTTCAAATGAAGCTTTAATGTCTAGTACCTGTCCTTGCAATAACAGATTTATCTTGCTAAATGACTGGACAAACCCAGCAGCAGATGTGGACAAGTACTTTTTCAATTTTGAATGGCTGCTCTCCACTCTGTTTGTTGTCGTATTTCCTAGATGAAAGTATTCATCCACCCATGCTGCTACAAAATACTCTTTGTACTTATTCAACCATGAGGTGGTGACATAGCTCAAGGCCTTAGGATGGTCCTTGAACCTTCCCTGCATAAACTGAACAGCTTCCTCATACTCTCTCACAGTCTTAGCATGCACCACAGTACCCCAGCAGCCCATGAACTCATCAAAATCTGTTTTAATCTTGAATTCCCCAACACAGTTAGTGAGCACATTTTTAGATATATGGACTCGACATAGCATATTCTTCGCAGCAGGAAAAATAACCCTCAGAGCATTCATAAGTGCAATGTCTCGATCAGTGATGAAAACACCAGCTAAAACAGTTTAAAAAATGCCTCTGAAACAAGTCAAAGCCCACTCATAATTATCCTGTTTCTCAGCATCCATGTAACAAAATGCAACTGAAAATGTCTTTTGTGTGCTTGTCACTCCAAGAATCTGCAATAAAGGTAACATGTACTTGTTGGTCTTGTAAGTGCAATCTAACATGAACACAAAAGGAAAACTCCTTGCTAGCTGGATTGAGGTAGAGCTGCACCAAAACAGGTCCTTCAATACTTCAGTTGTTTCCTCAGACCTATGTCTTGTAACACATCCATTTTCAGTGAGGAGCTTGAATAGTTGCTGCATATGAGACCTCCCAGCTGTCTCATGAATCTTCAAAGCAGTTCTTGCATTATACACAGTCTTCATTGTGGATGCATTCGTAGGGTCCTTCAACTTGATTTGATTCAAAATATCCCTTGTCTTCAACCCGGTCATGCTTAGCCTCTCAACAATCTCCTTCTCTTCTTTACTTAATCTACCAATATAAGAATGCCCTTCAAATGCCTTAACTAGAGCATGGTTATGCACTCCATTCAAGATAACCAAGCTCCATGATCCACTGCTTGCATTAGACACATAAGCTTTGAGGGAGAATAGGCATCCACATTTTTTTGTGGATGATCTTCTCCTCTTTGTGATGGCTTTCTTCCTATACCCACCACTTCTCTCACACCCTAATAGTATTCTAGGAGTTCTCTTCAAATCATTTACATCCGACCTATTGACAACAACCACAACCCCATTCTTACGGCCACATCTCTTTACATGATCAAGCACAGCTTCTTTACTCTCAAATACCTACACAAATCATGAAACCAGCTCTTAATTCAACGACATTTACCAAAACAAAAAGCTAAAATGAATAAATTTTCAAGACAGATAGGGTTTAATACCAAATCAGTACGAAAAACCTCTGTAGTGTCTACTTCAGTCATCAATGGAGAAGGTGCATCAACAATAGAACCCTATACAATCCAGAGACACATGCATTGTTGTTTCAACACAAGAGTATGGCTACAACTGAAAAACTTTAGACCTGGTTCATGTAAGAACTTACCTGTTCCTCTTCACAGAACTCTTCTCCGTTCGAGTTAGATTCCTCGACATCCATGGCTTCATCGTCAAAGTCGACATCATCATTGTCGCCATCCATCACGTGATCGTTCACGAAGTGAAATAGTGTTGACGCAATGCTCTGTTTTCAGATAGTGGAAGAGTGGAGAACAGTGACGACCAAGTAGAGATGGTTGGGGGTGTAGTAAGATTCACTGTTTTGGCGAAGATTGGGGTGAACTTGGAAATTAGAGGGGTGGAAATAGTGCTCATCTTTATGATGAGCTACCAACAGTTCACGAACAATAGGGCCCAGCCCAATCTGAAGGCCCAAATAACCCAATCATCCCTTGAACACTCGAACCCTAGGTGCCTGACTTTTCTCGGCTTCGCATCGTTGTTTGAGGCCCAAATATGACATCATCTGCTAGTCCCACCAGAAGCCTGCCTTAATCCGGTATTCCGGGTGTGGTTATATATTTTTCCGTTTACGTTCATGTGGCAGACAGCCAGACATACTGAAGCCATCCGTAGCCGTAGTTTCGTTAATGTTCTTGTAGTGACCAACCCGATTATATGGCCCAATTATTCCATCACCACCAGCCCACGAGATACTTGTCCCTAAGAAGTTAGCGTAAGTGACCTCTTGCTTGATAGAGCGTAAGTTACGAAACTTATACATTATTATATAAGTGAAATTCATCAGGATTAACAAAGTTGCGAAACTCAATATTAAAGTGACGTGGTCCTTGTTATTACGCACTCAAAATCATGTTTTACCAAAATCGCTAAAGGAGAAAGAGAGAGACAGAAAAGAGGAAACATATCATAAATGTGGTACCACCACCATGGTCCATGGCAATCAACTCATTTTAAAATAATTTATGAAACTAAAATGAATTTTTTTACTTCGGATATAACCAGTAGGGGCCATAAGAGACCACATCCATACCTTGACATTTGAAAGGAGCACACACACACCAAAAAAAAAAAAGTGTTCGAATGGGATCCTGCTTTTAGATAGTGCTGGAGAAAAGAGAAAAAAATAAGTTTCAGAGTGGGATAACATAGGTGTTTATGAAATGTTCGGATTGGTTTGAATTTCGAACGTACTTAATTGATTATATTTGGATTCGTTTAAATTAAACAATAATCAAATCAAGATTAAGGTCTGGCCAACAAAATCCGTCAAGTTTTTGTATTTGGACTCAAATTCGATTTTGAATCAAACAAATTTTTATGGTATAATCAAAATTTCGGACAATATATTATATTCAAACTTGATTTAATCTGAATATGCAAATCAGTCGTATGAAACAGATATACCACAAATTTTAGATAATAACTAATGTTCAAACTTGATTTAATCCGAATACGCAAATTAGTCTTATGAATCAAATAGAGTTTTGTCATTTTTACATTTAGGTGACATGGCTGTGATAATCTCTCTACCCCAAACCAAATCACAATCAGCAGCGCATATTGTAACTACAGAATCCACCAAATCCGACACACCCGATGTCATGATTGGTTCTCTTTTATAATGTAAATTCTGTCTTATCCCCAACCGAGCATTCACTCCATTCCAATAAAAATCCACACAATATACAATGCATAAAATAATGCATTCGCATTATTATATTTGACGAATATTTGTTCATCTATTTTTTTAAACTTTAAGGCCTGGAGGAAATGTTGGGAGGTAAGCGAATCCTTCAAAATCTTTACTTGTGTGAACATTTTTCAGTACTTTTTTCGCTTACATTAAAGGCTCTCATTATCTCTCATATCAAATAAAGATTCACTTTTATGAATCTCTTCCAACCCTACCTCTTCCAATCCCTCCCAACTAAACCCTTCCCAACACCTCCCAATGATAGTTTAAAAACATATTTTAACGGAATTTTCCCAAATACATATTTTTCGTCATTTTTTAGTGTACTTAGAGCATACGTTGTCATTTTACTTTCTATATCGCTTATAAGCAATAATAACAGCGAACCAACAAAATTAGAAAAATCAAATTATGATTACCAATTTACCCTTATGTAGTAATATCTTTTACAACTTGGTACATGGATGCATTGTGTCATGAATACAGAGAGTATTGCACCCAAAAGCCAAAACACTTTGGTCACTTGACAATGATATTAGGCTTACATTAATACTTGTAATTTTACTCCCATTGGAGCAACTGTAAAGCGATGTGTTCAAATACAGTGCTAAAATCTTGTTTTAGCATGTCAGATAGTGCAACAGATGGGTGCTAAAATACATTGGTTCCAGCAAAAGGTGCTCAAATGGGTGTGTTATAAAAAGTTTTTTTAGGGCCAAACCCATTTAAAAGACTTATTCTCCATCTTAATTATATCTCTATTTAAACGAGTCTCTCGTGCTCTTCAAAAAAAATGCTAAATATATCACCACACCATTCGAAGTGATATTTTAACAGCTCATTTAACACTCTCTCCCGAAGCGATGATTTTTGATAGTTAAAAAAACATATATCATTACTTTTAGCACTCTTTTAATAGTGGCTCTTATCGTTCTTTGAGGCCTTACCACTTGTCACCAATTACTTTCTGAAAGTTCGGTATTTCTCATTAAGATCGTTTTAGTCAATAAATATAGAAATTAAATTGCGGAAAAATAAAGGAAAACAACACCATAAATTTTACGAGGAAACCCCAACTTGAGAAAAACCTCAAGTCTATGAGCGACTAACCTTGAGGAACAATCCACTAAAAACGAATCAGGAGTTACAACCCTATCTTTGATCGAAAGACATCGCTCATTCCTCTCATTCAGTGTTTTGCTTCAACCTAACAAGGTAGAGACCTCTCTTGGATCCCCCAAGAGATTTCGCAAATAAGTAACCTAAGAAGAACAACTCTCAATACAAAAACCCTCACTACAAATCACTCTTTAATATCTCAAATTCAAACTCTCACACACGAAATCATAATGACGCGATTTTTTAACAAGAAGTTACAAAAACAAAGCTTCAACTCTCAATCACTAGTAACTTCGATGATCACCAGAACAATCACGGTGATGTCTTTATACTCCATATGAGAGTATTGGAGATCAAGACTTCTTTTCCCATAAGAAACTTATCACCTAAAAAGATACAACACATATTCATACTTGTGTGATAACACATGCATGATAAATTATAATAACATCTCCACATGTCATGAACCAAACATATATCAACCACTAGATTTGTTATCACTTACACGGCATTCACAATATTTTATTTCCCAATAGAACACTAACACTTGCATACATACCCTCATGAGGACAGTCATATAAGAATAGAATACCTATCACAATTGTATAAGGCATTACATTAAACACAAACACATGCACCTCGTTACATAAAGCCCATCATGAAAGTCCATGAGATGAATAAGAAGTTATAGTCATTCGTTAAAGCTCAAACAGCTGAAGTAACTTGCTACACCTATACCTATTTCAGTAACTTACTTTATTGCACATCATCACCCAATTGTCATAATTCAATTGGTTAAATATATCTCACAATTGTCAATTATTTTTTTTCTTAAATTAAAAAACCAACAATCTCACTAAATGGCAACCAGAAAGAAACTGTTGAGTACAATATTTACATAACAAACTAGCACTCGAAAGTCGGAAGCCCTTAAATTGAAGCAAAACTTGACTCTTAAATATAGAATGGATGAAGTATATGTTTTTTTCCTTGAATGTTTTTTGTTTGGGATTCAACAACGACACCGAATAAATTTGTTATTTTGACAATTAACGTAAACCTAAATTCGAGTTCTACTAGGTGGTGTGGACTAGTAGCCCATGTGGAATCAACTAAATATGATTTATTACGTGTGAATAATTGCAAAATAAATAGTCTGGATATGTTTAATGAGATAATAAAGAGGGTGTGAATGACGTGATCCAAACTTTAACACTCCAAATAAAAAAATATGGATATTTATGAGAGGACTCATTATCAACAAAGATAACGGTGTGTTGTGTGTAGGGGTGACAAAAATAAGTTTCTAAGTCATATAAAATGAGGTGTTTATGAAATATGTATACAATTCGATTTAGATTTTTTAAATTCAAATAAATAAATCGAACAATAATCTAATCCGGGAAAAATTGTATGTTTGGAGTTTTGACACAATTTTAAACCGGACTAAATCTGATTTGGATCCAAATTTTGAATATATAATTATATCTAAACTCAATTTAATGTGAAGTAAACAAATTTTATTATTGAGACCGGACCCATAATTTTGTTATCCCTAGTCGTGTACTGTGTGAGCGCATAAAAAAATATCGAATTATTTATGTATTATTATTACAAAGACAAGAATACTATGTAAGTAGTGTGTACATAAAATCTCAACGTTTTGCACGTGAGACCCAACGAGATCTCTGTACGTTAGAATTTGAAATTTAGTGACCAATATATACTTGACACGTAATTGGAAAAGGCTTAAAAATGACTGCCTAAATAAGTGAAACAGAAAAGAAATATTAATCTAGAAAGCCAAGCCATTCTTGGTTACCAAACACCAATAATGCACACGCAAACAAGATCCAAACACAAATTTGATTATCTTTCTTTTGGTGGGGGATTTTCCTTCTACATTTGGCATTTTCTCAGGAAAACTTCTAAAAATGCTAAAACCATTAATAACAAGTTAATAACGCAGTAGTGATGAGACTGAAATCAACTCCAAGCAGATGCGACGGTTAGAGTTCGACCCATCCAGCCAAAGAAAACCCCTCCGTTCTCTTCTTTGACGGTGAAGCCCGGGTTGTCTCTGTTTCCTGAACTCAGCCTCGCACGCATTGACTCGGCCACATTCGGACTCATTGGTTTCAAATGGAACCCAGCCATACCCAACCGGGCCCGCCACTTCCCAAACACCTCGCATCTCTCCAAGCGGTCCCTACCCTCGCAAGCAACCGAATTACCAAGTTTCCGACCCAGCCCCGCCTCTACTCTGACTCGGTCTGTACTGTCCCTAGCCACAGTGGTGGTCTCAATCGAGTCAAATAGTGCTCCATAATATGACCACACCTCTCCCACACGCGCCACGAACGGCGCAGTATTCGTATTCATCTCCTGCTCCACCAGGGTCACCACACGCGGTGCCAATCCTTTCACGCGCCGGAGAAGCTCGTCCCGTGGATTCTCAGTCGAGACACTCTCGTCGGGCATCCGGTACAGATTAAAAGCGAAATTCACAGCCAGCGGCACGTCCGTTTCGCAACCCAGAGAGTCGCGACTCAAATTACTGATATTCTGAACTACGACCACATTGAAATGCAAAGAAATCCCAACCCGCTCAGCGTGCTGGCTCAACATTTCACCAACCAGCCTCAGCCTTTCTTCGCCGCCATCATCTGAAAGAGCGGTGATCTTCAAAGTAACAGGCGGCTTACCACTCTGACGCGAGGAGACAGCGTGTAGAAGATTCACGTACTGGCCTCCCTGGCCAATATCGAAATCAACAACGTGGAACTTATCTGCGTTTGGCTCGTCTAGTGTGGCTTCAAGGATAGCTTCATTCGCAGCCATGAAACCGAGCTTGAAACAGGGAGATAGATCATAAAGCAGCTGAATCGAACCAATATGATCCATACCATACAGCTCCGAGACAGGAGGCCGGCTATCATGAGAGCTCGCGAGTGATTTCAACGCCAACAACATGTATTCTGTCACTCGCTGCTCTGAATTTCCCTTCATGTTTGCAGACTGCGACAAGCGCGTCAAGATCTCGGTGGCCGCCTCGGCTTTCCCGTCACAAATGGCTGTGGCAGCCTCGATTACAGTATCTTTGGAACAATTCGAGACACGGGTGGCCGCTGATGAAGACAGCGAACACGAAGAAGAGGTGGACGAGTTTGTTGGAGAAGGAGAAATCGCTGCAGGACTTGACGAGCTGAACATGCTCTGTATCGTCTCTGACCACTCGCTATTAGAATGCGTAATTACAGAGACTGCATCTCCCGCATCGTCGTCGTTGTCGTCAAGGAGCTGCTTCTCCAGCTCCTGCAGCTGGTTCAACATCTTCTCCGATTCCTGATTATTCCTACCAGCTACTCCCTTCTGAACGTCTTTCAGGTTAGACACAGCGGACAAGTTTGTGCCACCGAAATGTAACATAGGCCCTGGGATCATCTGCGAGAGGTGGTGCGGCTTCAGCTGCTGTAGAGGCGGCAAACCGTAGCGTCGCGACAAAGCAGAAGGCGATGAGAAAGAAGATAGAGAATGCATATCAGAAGACATGTTAGCAGACAATTCAATCGGAGACAGAGTAGATATCGAAGATGTATTCTGGTACATCCGTGGCTTCACAGAACGGAGGTATAGTCCCTTTAATTGTTGTGGTGTTTGGTATGTCTGATTTGATTGGAAGTCAGTAAGCGTCCTCTTTCCGATCAGGCTCTGCGCGGCTGTTCTCTGATGAGCCATCTGGGAGGCTGGGTCGAGAAAGATATGAGATAGCTGGGATCCGTAAGGAGACTGAGAAACGTTGCTGTTCATGGCAGTATTGATGGATCTGCCTCCGCTGTAAACCGGACCTCCGCCGGAAAATCCCGATGCCATTTTGACAGAGTCACTTAGAAGAGGTAAAATTCAGAGGAAAATCATGAGAGAGAGAGAGAGAGGCAACTTTCTGGTTTTTTGAGAGGATTTTTATGGGAAATTTGTTTTTAAAGGGGAAAACGTGAAGAGTTTTTTTAGAAACATGTTATTACGTTCTGGGTGAGGTTTCCATCGTTCGATCGTCGATGATAGAATGCATTTGTGGTATTTCGAAGCAATAAACGCTGATTAGTTGTTGCGCTTCATTGTACCAAGTCAAATCGCATCCACGCTTACCGTCACCGCGTGTAAACCAACACCAATATCCATTCAGAGTAGGAATAGCGTGTAAACAACGCGATAGTCAAAAGGTTGGACGATTTGAATTAAATTTTTTTGTGAATGAAACGATCTAAATACGGAGCAGCGATCCCCTGACTGGACAGTTACGAACTATTCATAAAAGCTTTACGACAAGAAATCCAGAACACAACGGAATGGGACGGTTCTAACACGTGTAACAACAGGAACGAGCCTTGCCAAACTGTTCGGTAAATGCAAGTCAGTTTTCAAAATTCTCCTCACAGGGGTTCCCTGATTCTAAACTGCTGTAGCTAGTTTGTCCGAACCTACGATTCCCGGTTGATTATTGAGGACTGGCCACACGTGTAGGTCATCAACTTTAGGTCTGTTTTGGAAATTCCAAAAATAGATAGTTGTCTTCCTTCTAGCTCTATGGTGGAGGGGCTTTTGATGACTCTTGTAGGCCATTTTGGGCTCCACGTATTATTTTTTTATTTTAAATTACTCCTATTTGTGTTTTACTCGATTTTGCAATGCAACTGTATAATTGCCTAAAAATTAATGATCATATATAAATTCAAAATATTTTATGACTTTTGATGATTAATTTAATTTATGTTCCAAATAAAAAATATATGTGCTTTTAAAACTGATCAAAATACAACTGTTGTGCTAATGTGATGGTAATTTTAATAATCGAGATACACTATTTACTCGTGGATAGAATATTTCATTTTTGGAAAATCAGTACAGTTTGGGAAATAATATTGTCAACGCTCGAAATTACGCATACACCTTTTATGACACATGGCCTATATGGAAATCTTTAATCACCTTCTAAGCCAAGTTATTGAGGTATTTTTTTAATTTTAGGCTATGTTTGGAAGAAGGGTTAAGAGGGATTCATAAAAGTGAACCCTTGTTTTGTATTATAGGAATTGAGAGTTTTTAATGTAAATGAACACCTCTCAACATCTCTCCTAATCACGACCTTAATGATGTCATACTGAATAAAAAGTTTGAAAGTTGGTAGGGTTTTGGTTCAATTCTCAAGTCCAGGACAAATCACAAATGAACTATGAAAAATTACCAAACCATAAATACAAAGTACGTAGAAGGGATTATTAGCCCTGTTTTGACTCTAGTTTAATGTTAAATTTTGGTTTAATAACGATTTGATTGTAAACAAACCCTCATACATCAGGACTCGCATTACTTTGTTATTCTTGAATCGTCTCACTTATTATTAATTTTTTGGTCATTTAAGCCTTTGAAAAAAAAAATTAAAGCTAAACAAACCGTCATCCTCTCCTTTTCATTTTAAGTCACGATAACCTCTCACATATTTTCCAACAAAATTTGCCGGGCTGACCTCTAAATACGGACGTGTCATTAAATTATGACATATATGTGACAATTAACAATTAAATTATGGCATTTCTTAATTTTAAGAATTAAATTACATATAAAAAAAGATTAAAGAAAAAAAAGTCAAGCAGCAAATTAAGGTGGGTCGTCGGACCACCACCTCTGCGTCATGGATTTCACTGGAAGACCATCGTCGAGTCATTGAACAAAAGAAAAGAAAAACATCTTAATCATGGTTTCTTCAGCTGAAAGATGAAGAGGGATCCGCAGGTCTCGTAGATATGCTTGTATGGGACTCCCCCCGGTGGAGACAGTCGACTTCTTCAAAATGGGAGGGGTGGAAGAAATCGTTGAAACAGATGCCACCAAATATAGTAAATAAATATTTTGAAAATGTATCCAGGTGAAAGGAGACTGTTGGGATCTTCACCACGAATGATCCTCCGCGTGCGGATCAGCATGCCGCGGTGAATATGTAATCCCCACCCATCATGAGTCTCATTCTCTATTGGATTTCTTCAAATTCATTTTCTCGGTTGATCCAGATCCTCCACCAGCCAAATAAGAAGTATGAAGGATTTGTTTGTCCTGAATCAAATTTACGAACTTAAATGACCCAAAAATAAAAAGGACATCAACTGTATAATCTGCTACTTAATTTTCTTTCATTTAAGATATTCTTAATTTTCTTTCAGTGTGAAAACTGAAAACAAATTGTCAGAACTCAGAAGTATAGAACCCGTCATTTATTAAAAAAAAAAAATTGTTTTCTTGTATTGTACTTAACATACCGTATTGAGGGCAATCAGGTCATTTCGTTTTCGACAGCACTGAATATTTTTTGACACTTCATAGCATGTTGCGTGGAGGCAAAACTTTGAAGTAACAAATCGGATAACAAAATAAACTAGTGTTAAACCCGGGCTTTGCCCCGGGGCTTGAGATTAATCATCTACTTAATGACTGTAGGATTCATGAATAAGTACTCAGAGAAATAACCCAAAATGAATACCGTAAGTTTTTCAAGTAAAAAATTACATACATCCACAAACTCCACAATAATATGATAAACCTATCCATGAAATTTTAGCATCTGAGGTTTGTAAATTTATAATTTTCCAGCCCATAATATTAATCTTACCATCAAAAAAAAATTGACTGAAAAAACATGTTCTCAACCTAAATTCTAAAAGCTCAACTTTTTCATAGAAATGTTATGATCCATGGGTAAAGTGGCCGGGAATTTAATAGCTTCATATGTCATCCATTTAAGACATTGCAGGGAAACACAGAATGACAGAACTCTTTTCCTTCATTCAAATTAGAAAAAAAAAATTAAAAAAAGGCAGATCATATTCAATTAGTAGACAACCATATATTACAAACGAAACAACTTAATTGAAATTTCATTACCACATTGTTTTGCTATCCCTAAATCAAGAAGCGATAGCATTCTCTAAACCATTCCCATCATTGCTCTTGATCATCTGGCATTTCAAACATGTATTGTGCTACCCTTCATAAACAATATTCTTCTTCTGCGGCTCCAACATCTGGAGTTTAACACAAAGTAATCTGGAGTTTAACACAATGTAATTGCCACTAATAAAGAATGCCCTAGAAGCTAACCAAAATGTGGGTCGCAAGTCGCAACACAACTGGAAATCTAGAAATAAAGCTAACCAAGACCAAAAAAAGAAAGGGAGAAATTTAATGGAGGATAATGATTAATAAGTAGTCAATTGTCAAATACTAACTAATCATTAAAAGAGCAGTTATTAAGACTATTATGAGCAAAGATGATTCGTGATTAAGTGCTGATAAATAGTTGTATGATCTTTACCAATTGGAGTAATCCATCACTACAGTTCATTGATAAAAATCTAAGCAAGTATCAGTCAATGCCATGAAAAATTGAGAAACATGAAAATGAAAGCCATTCAATATTGACCCGTTAATGCAGTGCTACTTTCTATGACATCCTGAGTAAGACCCTAAGTAAGACATAATCCAACCAAACCAATGTATTGTGGTAAGGTAGCTTAAGCAAGTAAAACTATTAATCTAATGAGCAAATGCTTCTTTAAAAATCTTCAACGTTACCGGATTCTAGTGGATGAGGTAGCAATCAAAATTTGATTTTTTTTCCATCAAAGGAATCAACTGGGTCAACAATTAACCAAACGAAATCATCACATTTACATAAGTTTAATTGATTAATTAGATTGCAGCTACAAAACCATAGCCATGCCATTGAAATTTGATAATTGAGCAAATGAGCAAATGAAAGACACAAACTACATGACAGCATCCTTCTTACGGGTAGGAAGAGTCACACAATTATTCACCCACCAGTAAAAGAAAGAGGTTATAAGCCCATCACCACCGCAGTGTTCATCATTTCCTTCAAGAAGATGACCCAACCATCAACACTTGCAAAAGAATTGATGAAGGCATTTGGAATTTACCTTTAAAGTTATGAATTGTTGCAACCTCCACACCTGGACCTTTTGGAAGCTCATCTAGCCTTTCCCTCAAGAGCTGTACCCAAGTACTTTTCGCCAACTCACACCAATTCAAGGACCAATTGAAGGAGAAGAACAGGATAATTGGATTCAGAGAAGAATCAGAGCCAAAAGATTCTATAAATTTGCAACAAAAACATAAAAAAAAATTAAAGAATAAAATATTAGCTCAATGAAGAAAACAATGCAAGACAGACAATCCCAAAAAGGAATTAAAAATGAGGTAGTAGAGAACACCTAATAAATTTACAGAACAACTACAATTTTATACAATGAGACTTCATTAATTTTTCATAAATTACAAATTCAAAAAGCAATATAAAATAAACTAAGCTTAAAGTAGAGAGAATTCATCAGTGACAGAACAATTCATATGAAATAAATGCTAAAAGAAACAATAGAAAGGAAAGTTAAGTATAGAGATAATTAACCTTGATGAGACACTAAACAACTTAAAATGTTGCTTGAAAACCATACATTTATCACTGTGTACATGATTTAGGACTTAGGTGACAGCTTCAAAAAAAAATCAAGTTACCTTCATTGATCCAAGGAACACTGCCATTCCCACCGAAAAATTCTCCAAGCTTATGCCTGCAACTTAATATATGTTACCATTCAATGAAACAAACATTGTAGAGACCTTAGCATTAAAGCAACAGTGAAATTCAATGAAACTGACATTGCATAGACCTTATCATTAAAGAAACTCCAATTTCTGTAATAAGGAAACCATATTGAGAATAAAGTCATATCTATTGTCAACCAACAGTGTGTCATACCAAGTCCTACAACTTAATATATGCTACAACCTAATGAATCCCAAGAACTACTAATTACGTAATTGGCTAAGAGAATTTATAGGGTAATAAGGTCTCTCTCTACACAAATTTGTATGTTAAAAGGTGGATAGAGTTCAAATTGAAGAGAAGAATCTAAGAAGCCAATGCACAGAGTAAAGAAATAGCCAACCCAGCAAAATTATGAACTTCGAATAACTATTCAAAGCACCATTCAAACCAATCAGAGACCAAGGAAAAATGAACGGGAAGAAAATAGGCTAATACATGAATAAAACAACCTAGGAAGAAGCATGAAGAGAGGAAAAACTCTCAGACACACCATATTTGAAGGCAGAAGTATAGAATCAACTAACCCAATTGAGCATGAACCAAAAACAAAAGCTGGTACCCTAGCTGTCACAGAGAGTCCCCAAAAACGACATAAGAGATAAATGTGAAAGGAAGAAAGACTGACTTGCGATGATCTTATAGGCAAGAGTAGCGCCCAAAACGTCCAAAGAACACACCGTTGTCAACCAAGGAAAGACAGATTCGGTGGAAAACACGAAGGGCTATAAAAATTCTGTAAAAATTTCCCTGCAAATGGACAGAAATAAGAAAAGAAAGACACGTAACCTCCAAGTGAGAGGCGCAAATACCAAAAATGGAAGCTCCAATACTCTTCGATTACTTGTTAAAAGGAGATACGATAAAAACCCAACCTTTTGAAGATAAGGCACCTCCAAAAACCAAAGATCCAAGCCACCAAACCAAAAATTAGCAGTTAAAAGATAAGGAGAGAAAGACCCAACCTTTCGTAGATGATATCGCTCCGTAGAGACCACCTCCAAAAGGCAAAGATTGAAATAATTGATTAGGTATAACTGATAACCCCCACAAAAAACAAATGGAAACTAATTGGAAAGAGAAAAATCCAGGAGCATAGAGACAATCTGGGTGAATTTAAACATGGAAACTTGGTAATTTCGTAGCCTAACCACCTAAGGGCAGAGGCCAATACAGAACAATGACAACCTGTAAAGAAAAACAACAGGGAAAAAAACCACCCCCACACCAGAATCGAAACCAAAACAACAAAATTAACTAACCTCACCGATCGATTGAGATGCCCACAAAAAAAGCAGGATCCCCAATCACGCGTCGATTGCACGAAAACAGCAAACCTTAAAAGGCAGAGATTGGGATCAGAGAGGCAAACAAAGGTCTGAAAACGCAATATACAAATATATCGTGAACCATAACATTCATAACGTAGCCAAACCTAAGAGCATATTGCAAGTCTCTCCTCTGCAAGTTATATATATATATGGTGAGTAGTCTATTATACAGAGCTTCCCATAATGTAGTATCAGGTCTTGTCCCCAAGAAATAAGGCTTTAAAAATAATTTGATAATAGAAGCATGTTTTGTCAACAGTTTTAGGCAATTGTGGCATAATCCAGTAAGGCAGGAAAACTTAACAAAAGTTTCCATTTCATCATTATTTATTTCTCAACATAAAACAAAGGAAAACTTAGCTAAAGTTTGGACAGGTCAAGCATGGATTCATAATTATAGGACATTAAGATTCAAGTTCTATAAATACAAGAGGGGCTTTCATTACTCACCTGACCAATCGCAGGTTTCCCTCCAGGTTTAGAAGAAGTTCTACCCACTATCTGACGAAGCTGCCATCACATCGAATTTTCGATCTCGCTCTTCCAGGGATCATAGAAATAAATAGTTAGTGAAATGGAGTTGATAGGTCAAACAGAGTAACTAAAGGAATAATTAACAAAACATGCACACACACCCATTAAATGAGGGCAACATATACATAAACGAAAGAGAGAAGTATTACCTGTTTTAGTGCAATAGGACCTTGTTCCATTAAGAACATGACCAATTTATATATAAGCAAAATAAGATTATTCACAATTACTTTTGCAGTGTCGTACATTTTTGTTGGCAGCAATCCCTGGCAGCACAAAAGATTCACCAAAAACACATATATTACTTCAAATTGAGATTAGATTGTACCATACAAAATGCTAAGTAATTGCAGTAAAATTCCAATAAACATAACAAATACCTTGAAATTTCTATCAAATGTGAGCAATTGTTATTCTTTTGAATTATGAGGACCAAACCCATTTTAATCCCTGATCACCCAAGAAAAATCCCAGTAATAAGGAAGATATATAGAGACAGAACACACTGTGAATATTATTTAAAAAACAAAGACCCATGAGGAAAAAAGGCTGAAAGTGATTACCAAACCTAACAGCATAGACCGTTGGTTACACGCTTTGTCAGGCCACTTCTTCGGCTTCTTCTGAGGTTTCCCAGCAACATTCGAAGCAAGATTACCGCAGCCAGAGTTAAGAAGAAGAAGTACTCATCAGAGAAAACCCATATATCTAACCAAATCTACGCATTAAAACATGAGATACATCAAATTTCCAAACCTGAGTAGCAGTGCATTGAAAATAATCTAGGAAGATTGCGATTTGAGAGCTAAAATACCTGAATCTATAACAAAAAGCAAACACCATTAAGAAGTACGTAAGTACAAAGACCATAAACAAAGTATGAACAGACCCAATCCATAACACCATTCACAGTCGGAGTTTCATGCAAACGAAGAAAGAAATAAATTACTTGAAAACCTCTGGAGATGACGCAGAAGATGAGATACGAACTGTTTCGTGGAAGGTGGGTCTGGGTGGTGAGGTCAGGATTAGTAGCTTGGGAGGCCGCGCCTTGAGTCGGTAGAAGATTGGGGTCGAAGGACTGCGTCGTTTGCCTAGACCTACATGGATGGTAGAGATGGCAGGGGTACCCAAACGATGGACGGCGGTGGAAGATTGAGGTCGATTGGTTTTCGTGTGAAGCAGAGGGCGAAGAAAAGCGAGGGAAATCAGTGAAGCCACAACCCTGAAATACACCCATAGATGATCCCATGAAAAGCAAATGAAACTTATCGACATCGGAAACCACTTGCGTGATTGGGGATACTCACATGGTTGAGGCGGTGCTACAAAGGTAGAGAGCAGCGGGTGAAAGAACGACATGCAGGGGACACATAGGAGGAGAACGACGTCGTTTAGCAGGTCGAGTCGTCAACACCAGTTGCAACACTGTAGTCCACCAAGCATCGATCATTGCGCGAGTGGATGGAGAGTCGAAGACGGGAAACAGGTGTGCGCAGCTGGACGACGTCGTTTTTCGGAGCCGGGTGTCAATACAAATCGCGGAGAGAAGTGGTACTCTCCGGACTCGCTCGGAGAAGGCTGAGAATAACTGGTCTATATATAGAAGTATAGATAATACCTCACAAGCACTTTTCCTCCAAATGGGAATCATTAATTAGTTTGATTGATTTTTTTTCCCGTAATCGAGCAGTACAGGATAGATTCTAACATTATGGAGAAATAGTGCATCTCTACTTTCATACGGCGGTCACACGCGATATGATTGCTGTAGAATTATTTTATTAATTTGTTGTATGTATTTTTTAAATGTATTTGTGATGAATGAATTAAATGTGTTTATAGTTCTGTTACATTTATTAATTTTCACATACTTATTAAAATATGTAATGAATTAAGGTTAATGTAGTTGGTATTTAAATTAATATTGCAATTTATAACCAAAAAAAACTAAACTGCATTAAAATTGAGCTCACAACAGTTTTCAAAGTGAGATGTCAAACGGCTAACTACGTTTAAACTCACTTCACAGCACCACACAACACCTCACAGCACTACCAAACAGGCATGTCTCCTACACAAAACTACGTATGATTTGGATTATTTAATTTATTGTATTAAAATAAATTTAGACATTAATTTTATGTTTGAAATATATATATATATATATATATATATAATGGAGTCTGAATTTGGACACAAAAAATTTGTTCAAATTAAGATTCAGATAACTAAATTGGATGGCCAGAATAGCTTATTGTCTAATTTACTTGTCTAGATTTAAATTAATATAAATATGTTCAAAAATTCAAATTAATTCAGATCTAAAGATACAAATGTTTCATAAATATTTTAGTTGTCTCACTTGAAATTGATTTTTTTGTTTTTACGCATATGCATATACACTGTCCATAAAAAACACATACTCCCCTTGTCTCTTGCCTAATTCAACTTCTCTATACCGTGTGTCCGTTAGGTAGCGCGAAAATTTTGATAGCGTATAAACTGTCAAATAAGTTGTGTGCTGTTCGATAGAGCAGAAGTTTTGATAGTGTATAAGCTGTCAATTTACTATTAGGAGAATGTAAAATAGTTTAATATTAAAATAAAAACTATCGAATATGAATCTTGGTGAAATGTCCTTTTTTTATTTTTGTATATATTTTTGGCATTTTTTTATTTCCACTAATGCACTCTATGATCCTCGAAATTTACCTAACTACTTGCCAGATAAGACTATATCTCACCCACCACACACCCACCTTATAATAATTCCCTAGGAATTGCTAAAAAGTTTCTTCAAGGGTTTATTTGTCATTTTATCACTTGCTTCTTCATTTTTACTGAAAAGCCATCCGTTTGAGAGTTTGTGGTTGTGGGGCTGCTTAACAGAACGAATCCCCTCCGACCCCCCAAACTCGTGCCGACGAAGGGCTAGTTTCGTCATTAGGCACATTGTGGGCCCTTCTTTGGTTATGGAAACGGGGATAGCCGGTTCACAACTGGAAATGCCATTATAATAAGTTATGATCTTTAGTTTACGCGCTTCGATTAGCGTATTCGCACACTCCACGCGACACTCCACTCGGCCGTAGATTCTCTTTTCGCTTTTGGTCGCAGATCCAAATTGAAACTTAAAAGTAACAGGGTTGTTTTGTGGTTGATTAATTAGTAAGCTACTGCAGCTTTTCACGATTAAAAAATTAGACAAGGAGATACTCTTCAATTGTCGTGGATTGTGCAAGTGCCACGTCGAAACATATGATAGTTGAAGAGCCAAAACTAGTGTTAGAGTTTCGGCCCACTTACCGGCTTTAGAAAAAATAAATATGAGATCAATGTATTCAATGAATCGGATAACTTAAAACGAGTAACAAACTGGAAATGTTGAAGATGAACACCTAAAACCCTTTGATTTAAGTTTAGCTCTTCAAATTAATCCCACCTACACGTAACTTATCAGATACTTGAAGAGAATAAGACGGTTTGAGCATCCTAGGTTTATTCGGTCGTAAAATAATAAATTTTTTATTAAAAAATGGGGATGTTTTTTTTCTGAATTCAAGTCAAAAATTCGTGAATGACATAGATATGTGTTTACATGTACATGCTAGATTGTGCCGTGGTTGGTCCAAATTACATTTGCATTTTCCGATCACTCACATTGGTTAATTTCTCTGTTTTTTTTTTGTTTGTTCACATTCAAGGTGAAAATTCCAGGTATTAATTTGACGATGAGAAGTTGGCGCAACAAGTCTCCGACAAAAGGGGTTATAGGAAACTATTCTAAATAAATATTATAAACGTGAAATAACAACTTAATAAGTTAATAGGGTCGGACGATTATGTCCATATTAGATATATTAAATATTATCATTATACCGTCTGTGTTTACAGTGAATCCCACTATGACTAAATTTAAACCAAGCTAAGAAAGTCTCATTAAGGGGGCAAAGGTCTCCCGATAAAGATTTTTTTCCATTTAGAAGACTCGAACTCCAAACATTGCTTAAGAAACAAACACCGTGCCATTTGAACCAACCACTTATTTGGTTCAAGCTTTTGAAAACAGGACCGGTCATCGAGCATGAAAATTCTTCAGTTTAAGGTTCAAATGTTCAACCGGGTTCAATAAAATATAATATTATATATATTTATATGATATAGATAATTATTTAATGAAAAATAAAAAATGTTTAGTATTCAATAATGAGTAAAAATATTTTACAAAAATATAATATATTAATTTTGTATGTCTAACTTCAACAAAAAAATGTGTCATAGCTTTGTTGTAAGGTCTTTGTCTTAATATTAGGCGGTCATGTGTTCAAAATCTATCAATAGCAATAGTTTTGTAATTAAAATTTACCGGTCCAATTCATTGAGACCGGCCGGTTCAAAAATTGTCCGATTCATGATGGTGTGACCGGTGACCGGTTCAACCGGTCCTGACAACCCAGGTTAGGTTATGGAATCATTATATTTTACACAAAAAAGTATGCGCCCGCATAACATTTTGTTGTCAAAAAATTCCAAATTAAAACTCAAATTATGTTTAAAAAAAATATAATATGAATATTTATGGATGAGTATAATTAGCCGACAAATATCAAAATATAGTTTGGACATGACTAGTATCCACCCTTAATTGTTGCAATTACAAAAGAGGAGTCTCCAAATTAAGGGCGGGAGAAATGGATTTCCATTGGATGGAGTCCTAGTTTGGTGATACTTTTGTCGGAAAGTGAAACAATTTGCTTGAATTAGGGGTTATTCAATGGCACGACCTATAATTTATCACCACATCTCGCTATCCATATCAAAATATTAGACCACTTGTCCTCTCAAGTTTTTCGGGTAGTGCTGGAGTTTCCAGAGCTTCTCAAGTTCTCAATCTCCGTTGGAATTTCGCCGAATAATCCAGAGCTTCGTGAGAGTCACCTCCTCCATCGAAAATGGAGTTCGATCAAACGTGTTGTCTCCGACACTCAGTGAAACCTGCTGCAACAACTATCACATGATCCCGTTACAAGATTAAGCCACTCTGAGATATAAATGACCACTATAATTTAAATTTTTCCAAGAGAAATTAGGTTAAAACTTAAAACATAAAAAGTGAAATGGTGTTAGTGTCATGCTTTGTTTTTAGAGAGAATGGAAGTGCGGAGAACAGTTGAAATTTTGATAGGGAGGGATGGATGGATGTAATAAGATTCATTGTTTTGGAATAATTGGGGTGAATTTGAAAAATAGAGAAGTGAAAATAGTGCTCATCATATTATATTCTATTGAAACGGGATTCGCTTGATGGGCCGAAGCCCAATCCGGTGGACCTGAGAAATCTCCAGTTTATTTATTTATCCTCTCGGGCCCAATTCCTAAGCCCGCAGTCTGTTCTCTGAAGACATCGGAAGTCCATAGAAATTTAATGAAGTTTTTCCTCCAGCTCCATGAGAAGCATCATGTCGTCGTCATATCCTCTCGAATAAAAACTTTACCGAGTTTTCGCTTTCCTTCCAATAATGACAAAAGCCTTCCCTTATACTACAAGGTGTAAAAATGTAAAAGCAATATCTTTGATCTTTCCCTTTCCTTTGCAAGATATATATATATATATATAGAGAGAGAGAGAGAGAGAGCTTCTTCATTTCTTCAAAATAAGAAGAATTGAAGTTGCCATATATTGAAAGGTTCGTATCCTACTTGTGCAATGCAACTTATTTTCTTGTTCTTCTAATTTTTTTATTTTATTTCTATCAAGTAAGATGACTATATATCAAGGCATTTAGCATATATGGTTTTGCAGAACCGGAAGTTCCATTTGACGAAGCAGGAGCAGGAATGACGACGAAGAAAATCAGAGCATCTATCACAAAGTTTCTTTCCAGCACTGGTAAATTTGTATATCTATGATTCCCAACCCATAAATAAATATATAAATTAAATTTGGAAAGTGTGTTTTGGTTTAGATGGAACAAGATCAATAAAGTCCCGTCAGTTTCGTCCATACCAATTAATATTTTCAAATGAAGATGTACGATGTATATAATAGCAGGTGCTATGGGGCGACTTGGTTTGGTAGAGCTTTTACTCAACTTTAGCTAATAAATTATCTAAAATAAGGTAGTTTCTAATCTATAATATAATATGTAGGTGCATGTACTAATTTTAAATAATTAAGTGAATCGTTAGTGTATGAGATCTGATAATTTATATAGGATTAATTATACTTCACAGCACCAAAATATTAGGGTCGTTATACATTGGTCATTGAAAATGTATATTTGTTATAAAGTTATCGCCTGAAGTGAAAACAAGAAGAGAACGAAAAAAGATCACCCTGACATATTTCATAAAATATAAATATTGGGCATATTTTTGTTATTTTTCACACCAACATAGTTTGATCATTATTTGTTGAGTAAATGCTACATAGCAGAAAACATGTTCCATACTATATGAAATTTGTTTGAGTAACCATTTTATCTCATTTTTGCACTTTAAACAATGACTTTGTAACAAACGTAAGTCCGGTGATCAATGTGTGTAGCACCCATATTTTTCGGTGCTATGAAGTATAAATTCAATAATCTATCTAAGAATATTTTTTCACTAGCGTATTTTAAAGGGGTTAAAATACACTTTTAGTCACTGAAAAATTTATCATTTTGATCACTGAATATTTAAATGTTACAGATCAGTAACTTAAAGTGTCAGTTTGTTTCAGATTGATCACTTTGAATTACTATATTAGAGCAACAAGATTATCAGTTTTGAACAACAAAGTTATCATATTGGAATAAATTAAAATTTTAAATAAGTGATCTATAACGTTACAATATTCAAAATAAAAAATGAAAAATCTTTCAGCGACTAAAATAGACTTACCCTACTTTAAGGTGTTTGGCACATCTTGGAGGTGGGGCCGTGCTAGTGTATTTTATAATTCGTATTAATTACATTTTTTGAAATTTTGATGATATAGAGGTGTATCGTATAATTTGTTGCCTTTTGTTTCTTTGTAGCGTCTAGTGCAAGAAAAGTGAATGACGTGGATGTACGAGAAGAATATGCTAATGCCTTTCGTACCGAATCATGCAATGAGTTTTGGACACGTGTACATGCGTTATCCAGTAAGGATTCAGCCACTTGTGTGCCTCTTAACTCCACCGCCGCTCGGCTTCCATCCTACAGGCTCTTCGCCGAACATCTTTTGGATCCGGACCAACCCACAGTTACCAAAATACTTGCCCTGATCCGAAGCCAACACCCGAGCTACTCCCTCCTCTCCGAATATTTTACTCAAACAGCCAATGCCTTTCGATTATGTGGCAATTTATTGAGAGACATTGACCATACACGTGTAAAATTCCGATCATTGAAAACGACCCTCAAGTCCCTACGAGACGTTGATGTTGAAAATCATGACCCGGCAATGCTGACCCGATTAGCTGAATTCACCAACTCCGTCAACCTCTTTGACAAATTTGCTTCGTCTCCAACTCGGGTTCGGCTCTTCCAAGCCTCATGTTCGTTATTGCTCAACAAACTCGAGTCAAGCCGTGACAAAATTCGAGCAAAGCTCAGGCTAGCCAGCAAATTAAAGCACAGCTCAGCTTTATTTCTCGTGGCTCTAACAGCTTCTCTAACCGTAATTGTTGCCACTCACGCAATTGCTATACTCGTTGCGACGCCAAGCCTTATAGCGGCTTCCCTCAAGTTTGCATCCACTAGGAGGCTAGCCAGGGTTTCGGTTCAGCTGGATACAGCAGGCAAGGGTACATTTGTAATGAATAAAGACTTGGACACAATTAGCCGGCATGTGGCTCGGCTCAATGATGATATCGAGCACATGCGTGGGATGGGTAAGTTTTGGCTCAAGCGAGGAGAGGATCGGCTCCAAACCAGCTGTGAAGTGGTTCGCCAGCTGAAGATGAATCATACCAGCTTTAACGATCAGCTTGATGAGCTGGAAGAGTATCTGTACTTGTGCTTCATGACAATTAATCGGGCAAGAAAACTAGTTGTGAACGAGATTCTGGATCCGGGTCAGCCCACTCGGAGTTCCTACGTATTATAATTAAAAGCATAAAAATTAATCTCCCTCTGGTTTATTTTATTCTCTTTTTTAATAGTTTACTGTTTCTATTTTTAGCATTTTTCTTCAAGTGATTTCATATTTTTTTCGTATAATCTTTTTAAATGAAAGTCAGACAAAATTTTCAAATTATTTTCTGTTTTTCTGAAAACAAAATATACATGGAAAATAAGCATACTAAATGTCGATGCTTAATTTGCAGCGAATGTAAATTACGCAGAATGTAGAAAATTAATAAATATAAAAACACAAAGATGTATGTGGTTCAATAATTTGCTTATGTTAACGATATATCTGTTCTTTTACTAAGTAGAGAATGCGTGCAAAATGTCTGAATGATTCATCTATTTATAATGTCTTCAGAGGATAGTGGTTATGCAACGATTGTCCGTCGATTGACCTGTCTTGATAATCTCCATCAATAATTGTTGTCTCTGAACTGTTACTTCCTTCGACATTTGAGCAATTAAAACTATCAGGATGATAATTGACTAGAATTGTATCGTCCCGTCATCTCAAATCAATGGATAACTTGCATAGGGGCCTTTAACTCAACTTAGTTTGTTCCTTCAACTAACAAACACCCTAATATTATCTTTATTACTTTCTAGTATATTTCAATTTTCGGCTAATAAATGGAGATTAGATTTTGGTCGGAAGATATTGACTACTGTCGAAGACTGATCTAACTAGAATATAAACAGTTTGCTAGAGATTTCTTTAATTTTCCTTGGTTTCCCATGACCTTTCGGTGGAGACGAGGATAATCATATATACATAGATGCATATAGGTTTTTTTTTTCTTTTCTCATTTGTATATAATTTTTGGAGTTTTAAAACGTTTTTAAAAAAATTGAAAAAATTATATGTTCATTTTGATCAATTTACGAATCCAATGATATATTTTCTGTTCAAAATAAAATAAATAATATACAACATAAAAAAATTATGATAATTCTAAATCATTGTATATAAATCACAAAATATTTCATACACTTTTTAGGTTGTATTTGATTTTTTTTTTGAATAAAAAAAAAATCCTCAAATTCAAAAAATCGCTCAAATACAATATAATTTTTTTAACTCAAAAAAATTATTTTGGATTTCTAAGACAAACCCAAAAATTAGGTGCCACAATTTAAATTAATATATATGAGATAAAACTTGTTTACATGTACACATTTGTGTGTTAATGAGGCCAAAGAAAAAAAGGATAGTGATAATCATGCACTACCTTTGGCGGTGGCCATTAATTAACCAGATACCAGTGCAAATTTTTGGGTCTAAATTTCATCACTCTCTTAAATAAGGAGAAGTCTTATCTCATTCAATCAATCTCTAGGATAATTGATTGAATGAGATATAAGACTTGCCAACTGCAACTGCCGATTTATATAGTACATGAGATACTTCACTTTCCCTATACATAAAGGGAAGGTCACCCATGTCATATAAACGACTCTCTTCTACTGTCTTGTCACCCATGTCATATAAGGTATGATCCAACGTATGTCTGGGTAAAAAATAAAGGCCAGAAAAAAAAGTGGCACGCCACTATGAATACATGCCTTTCCCTTTCTTCAAAACATCACCGGACCTTTTTTTGCATTATCAGCGAATCCATATCCCTGCAATTTCAAATCAAGATTGGGATCAGGTTAGATATACCCAGACAAGTAAAAAAATCATCCACGTTCCAACACAAGTGATGGAATTTTTAGCCACTCAAATTTCTATACAACTAGGTGACATTAGCACGACTTTGTTTCATTTTCTTGTTTATGAACGAACAAACAAATTTGTTTCATGGCTCCTTCAGATGGGTCATAACGATGAACTAGTCATTGTGGTGGGATTAGTTCTTCCCCGATAGTCCTTCCCTTTTCCTTGATTCTTTTCCCCGTGCCAGGTCTTTGTAGGTTAGTGGCGAAGATCTTCATTACTTCGATTTGGATGGATATTTGCGTCTTGTTGGCCTTATTATAAAGCTCATCAATAGTGGAGGTTTGTATATCTTTTTTGTTTAATTTTTTTTGGCAATATATCATTATTAAATAATTAATTAAAGAAAAAACAATGACGGTCTTTTGCAACATACCATTATTAAATAATTAATTAGAGAAATAACAATAACATTTTTCTTCTAACAGATTTAGCAATCTGCACTATTGATAATAGGGTGAGGGTGACTATCTTTGAATTTGTTGAATCATGTTATTAGCAATAATGTAATCAATATTATCTAATTTTTTATATATATATAAGCTGCTGTTGATAACAACAACTTCTTATTAAAGGACAGTTTTTTGATTTGACAAAAAGACATCCCATTGGTCTAAAAATCCTGAATTACTATAACTAGTTTTTCAAAAGAAATTAATGAGTGCTCTCTGTCTATCTCTCCACCCGCCAACCATTTTTAATCAAATTAATAAATTCTTTCATTAGCACGATTGACATAATTAACGCCATGATTCACGTATGAGAGGTAGTATTCTCATCCCAAAACTGGATTTCTAATCCCCTAAGACCCTGCTTGGGAGATTGAAAATGAATAAAAATGAAAGATTTTAAAAATCTTTTCTTGTTTATATTTTAGAAAACACTAATTTGGAAGATTTTTTAAACCCTTCAAAATTAATTTAGTGTTTATTTAACCAGAATCAAGGTGTTTTTGAAACACTCCAAATCAGAATGTGATTGAAGTGTTTTAAAAATATCTCGAAATCGATCATAAGCGCCACTTTAAAAACACTCCAAAATCGCTATTTTAATATTTGTCAAGCAGAGCCTATAGGAAAAGAAGTTTTTGCAAGGTGTTTTGGAAATCGTGTGATGTCAGATAAATAATTGCATGTGTTTTGCTGAATGGCGTTTTAAATTGTGAAATCAAAATATCATTTTTATTTTTATATTTATTTTTATTTCACCCACTTAAATATTTTATTTTAAAAAAAATTATAGATGTGTATTAGATCGGCATTAGAAATCCAACGGTATGTTTTTTTTTATCCCAAACAAAAACAAATACATGGTGACAAATGACATAATGTTTCATGCATATATTCGATGGTCTAAAAAAATATCATTATATTCGTAATGCCGATAAAAATATACCCATATTTTTAAACTAACGTATAAAGATTCTTTATGAATTTCCTTATTTTTTTTAAAAAATATATTATTTGGACCTTTTTGATTATCATTTATCAAATGAGTGAATTGAGGGTTAGTCGGTCTCTTTCACAATTTTTTTTTTTGGGTATTGGCTGACAATCACTAAAAATGGCAATAAAGGACCGGTTTTTGATTTGACAAAATGACATCCCATTGGTTTTGAAATTGTGGAATACTATAACTAGCTTTTCAAAAGATAATGAGATGCTCTCTCCACCTGCCAACCATTTTCAATCAAAATCATTTAAGAAATTCTTTCATTAGCAGGAATGAGATAATTAAATAAGTTGTGCATAAATTTTTATTATTTATTTTTTGAAAATAAATTCGGGTTAACAATCAATCAAATTATCAATTGAATTCATGAATGACCAAAAACAGTTGTAGACACACATCTCAAGGTGTAGGAATCCGTAAACAGAGTATACTCTTTCGGTGACAGAGAATTAATGTTGTAAAATGTCTGCTTCGTGTTCATGTCATACTTTCTTTGTTTTAGGTCTAATCACGTCATCATTCATAGCCCACCTATGATGGGTCTAGTTATTCAAATAATTTAAGATTAAAAATCTAAGGTTTATGTCCAAATATTATTTCCAATTTTTTGTTAATCCATTTAAACATGGTACACAATGAATTGAAGAATGTCATGGATTGAAGGAATGTCAATGGCTATTTTTAATGCTACAGTTAACCAAAAACATACCAGATGTTTATTTTGTTTGTCTTATTTTTTTACACTTCTCTGTTATAGAAACTATTTTCACTGTCTATGTTTTCAAGTGTACTACTTTTATAGTATGTACAGTTTTTCCGGTTTGGCTATCATACATGTGATTTTCAATAATGAAGTACAAAATATCATAATAGAATCAATTCGGTCACTTCAATCTTGGTTAAAAATCGAACCGAAATTCGAATGAACGTCCATACTCACAATCCCGCACGACTTTGTCTTTTCAATAATAGTTCACCCATCCCAATATTGTTCTTGTATAAGCACAATTAACTGCGGAGTTTCATGAGATATGATACATCTCTCTGAACAGAAATCAACTGTGACATGTTAGGTATTGTAATTTATTATATTATACACATTAGATCTCCCTCTAAACTATGTAAGATTTAGAGTATTGAATCCCTTCGTCACTCAGTAGCTCGCCGCCAAACACCGCCAATCTTGCGTTGCAGATATTTATTACTGGTTCACTCGAGCTGGATACTACAGTTGTGGTGTTCATTGTAGCGGTTCCAAAATAGGGGGTTCAACTTTTTTTAATTTTGAAAAATTACATTTTTATTCTTGTTTTGAACATAAAAAAATATCATTAAATTCGTTCAATCAATCATCAAGATACAAATATAAATTTTCAGACTAAAAACAATAAGAATTGACTCACATAGCCCGGACACTCGTACTTCTTTACTCATCAACTACTTTCTCTGCTGCATATATAATTGGCCCAGCTAAAAGGGTGAAAGATGCAGATCAATGCATTGAAGGACTTCAACTGTTTTCATGAAGTCCAATAAATGCACCGCAACTACATCCAGATTCAATCTCTTCTATAAGTAACCCTATCAAAATACCTCTTTTCAAACCCATTTGCCCTGCCTCTCCTTCTTAGCTTAATTAATCCGTTGAAACAGCAATGGCAGCTGAAGCGGGCAAGAATGGAGTGGAAATCACAAACAAAAGCCATGTCAAGCCCAAGAAGAAGCTTGGGACAAGAGAATGTCAATTGGTCACCTTTGATCTTCCCTATATAGCCTTCTACTACAACCAGAAGTTGCTGCTCTACAAGGGTGAAAATGGTATTGACTTTGAGGGCATGGTTGGTAAATTGAAAGACGGGCTAGGGGTAGCCTTGGAGGAATTCAATCAACTAGCTGGGAAACTCGGGAAAGATGAAGACGGAGTTTTTAAGGTTGTCTATGATGATGACATGGACGGAGTGGAGGTGATTGAGGCAGCTGCGGAGGATGTCAGCGTGGCCGATCTGACGGTTGAGGAGGGCACAAATGCTTTGAAGGACTTGATTCCTTACAATAACATACTGAATTTGGAAGGGCTTCAGAGGCCTTTACTGGCCGTCCAGGTAACCTTTCCTTTCAAAGTCGTTATTGGATTACTGCATTTGTCAACAAAAAAACGGTTGAGACCCTAAATTTATGATCCCATCTCAAATGCTAGATGTTTACGCGTATATTTATAATTAGTTGCTATTTCACATCTATTTAGTGCATGCAAACAGTTGCATGTGACCCTACCTATGGGTTCAAAAATGAGAATTTCGGGTCTGCTCTAAAAATTTCCATCGAAAGTAAAAATTAAATGAAAATATGAACAGTTGAATATATACATTTGAAACATTCTATATATTTTTTCGTGTTTTATTAAATTTTCGTTTATGATGAAATTATTCCTTTGAACTCGTAATTTCGATCAAAATGTATTCATAATTTTCTCAAAAATGAATAAATTGTAGTGACAGCAGACGCACGGGCAGGGCACTCCTTGCAGTTGAATTTGAATGTAGATGGACACTGCCTGAAAGAGAGTGATAAGATCTAATAGAAGTTGATGTGAGACATAACTGGCATTAAATACGGTAGTAATAAATAGATGCTTCTTGTCCTAATCAAACCAAACGTCCTTAATTTGTACTAAACTTTTTGATTTTGTGTTCAAAGAGGGCGGGCAGGAAGATAAACAATTTGTCAGTCCGTTTACTGTTTGGGCCCCCATGTCTCTTGTTTGATTATGGAGATGGGCCTGTGGCCCATAAAATAATGCGTATTGATTCTAGTAAATTGGTATTGTTTGCAGCTGACAAAGCTCAAAGATGGACTCGCTATAGGCTTGGCGTTCAACCACGCGATCCTGGATGGGACGTCTACGTGGCATTTCATGAGCTCATGGGCGCAAATCTGCAACGGAGCACCGGCAATCGCTGAGCCACCGTTCTTGGAGCGCACCAAGGTCCGCAACACGCGCATGAAGCTCGACCTCTCTCTACCGCCAAGCCCAATCGATGGATCCAACGGCGAACTCAAGTTGGCGCCACCACTACGAGAGAGGGTCTTCAAGTTCTCCGATGCAGCCATCGCCAAGATCAAGTCAAATGTCAACTCAAGCCTTCCATCGAACGGTTCAAAACCATTCTCTACTTTTCAGTCACTCGGCGTTCACATCTGGCGCCACATAACCCAAACACGCGAACTGAAACCCGAAGACTACACAGTCTTCACCGTCTTCGCTGACTGCCGGAAACGCGTGGATCCACCGATGCCGGAGTCTTACTTCGGGAACCTCATTCAGGCTGTGTTCACCGTCACAGCAGCCGGGTTGCTTCTTGCGAACCCGTCGGGTTTCGGTGCATCACAGATACAGAAGGCCATTGAAGCGCACGACGCGAAAGCCATCGAGGAGCGCAACAAAGAGTGGGAAAAAGCGCCAAAGATCTTTGAATACAAGGACGCGGGAGTGAATTGCGTGGCGGTGGGGAGCTCACCGAGGTTTAAGGTTTACGGTGTGGATTTCGGGTTCGGGCAGCCAGAGATTGTGCGGAGCGGGTCGAATAATAGGTTTGATGGGATGGTGTATCTGTATCAAGGGAAGAACGGGGGTATTGATGTGGAGATTAGCCTGCCACCTGATGTTATGGAGAGGTTGGAGAAGGACAGGGAGTTTCTGATGGAGGTTGGAGATGGGAAATAGTGAGGTTTGGTTATGGATTTCTGTGTGTTGCAGTGTTTAAGTGGAAGTCTGAATTTTTGTTGTTCTTGTGGAAGTAATAACTGTAAAATCGTTTTATATTGAACTTTTATGGCTGTTGATTACAAATGTTAAGCTATCTTTTATTAGTATTCCTTATATATATAAAAAAACTCTATTATTATTATTATAAATCTTTCTTTTATGTAGAAGGCCATTGTCATAGGGCAGGCATTCCCCAAACCCCAACCCCTAACACATGCAATGTTAAACATATTCATTCTATATTAAAATTAAAACCGGTTCATCTTTATTAGACAAAAAAAATTAAGTCACAAAACTTTGTAAAACACGTATTTCAATGCAATTATATCATCAAAATATAAAACACGTATTATCATTAAAATATAAAATTATACTCCATCGGTCCCATTTTAATTGTATTTTTTTTTGGGATGTCCATTTCAATTAATGAAAGCTATTTTTTTACCATTTTTTTCCCTCATTTTACCCTTAATTTGAAAAACTCAACAACTAATTCAATAACCATGCACATTATAAATAAGGGTATAAACGTCAAATTGAAAGAAACTATGTGAAAAAAGTGAAAGGGATAATTAAAATGGGACGTCCCAAAATGCATGTCCATTTCAATTAATGAAAGCTATTTTTTTCCCATTTTTTCTCATTTTACCTTTAACTTGAAAAACTCAACAATTAACTCAATAACCATGCACATTATAAATAAGGGTATGAAGATTAAATTGAAAAATAATTAAATATTTTCTTAAACTGTGTGAAAAAGTGAAGGGGATAATTAAAATGAGACGGAGGGAGTATTATTATTTCCTTATATTAGTAAGGTCAACAAAACTATACCAAAATTAATAGCGATCCTGCTTTTAATACAGAAAAATCAAGGTATATCAGCAAAATATGTCTCAATACCGCCACATCAATAAAAAAACACATTCTTTATACATTATTATTTTCCCAATAAAAAATCTATCATGTGCTAATAAGTAATAACTCAAATCCCAAAAAGCAGGGGCAGCCACAAAGACGCGTGCCGTAAATGTATTTCAACCCTTTATAATTTTTTATTAAATTCAATTCTTATTAAGATTATGAGTCTAATGATATTTTTATTTTATAATGATTACTTTTTTTTTGGAAGTTAATTAGTTTCTTTTTTTAATATTGAAGAATTATCAGGTTTTATTCGTTTCACGAATTCGAATTAAATTTAGAATTTTAAGGAAATTTTTTTAGTTTTCTTGGGAAGGAAAGCAGACGAAATCTAGCCCCAGAGGCGCCCCATGTTGTCCTGAACAACCACAGAACTAGATTGTCTTCGGCCCAAGTCACCAATGAAGAACCAGCAGCAGCTGTCAACAGCTATTATACTGACAGCACTCAGCAGAAGAGTTTAAAGCTGAAATTCCCCTCAGACTTCAGGCGCTACAAGCTTAAATCAAGAAGCTTAAAGCTCTTTTCCTTCAACTCCAGCTCCTTGGGCAGTAAGTATCCTTCAAAATAATTCTCCAGAATTTCTCACAATCCCAGAGCCAAGTAGTAAAATTCATGATACAAGTCCAGAAAAGTAACATAAATTTGAGAAAACTGCATTTGGTGCGCTTTATAAAAATCTATATGCTACGATCAATTTTCGCATGTTCTAACCATGGGACAACTGACAAGCTCTGAAAGAATTACTTGCAGCAATTCGGTGAGGATCCTGGTCCAAGCAGTTTCGTGTCCAGGTTTCTGAAAATTGGACGGGCTTCTCTCACTTCTATTTTTCTTCTGCGATGTCATCTCTCGCTTTCAGGCTTTTGGGGCGGAGGCACAACACCTGCACCTTCTTCAATGGTAGCTGATATCAATGTATACAAATGAAATCAGAGATACAGAGAGTGAGGGAGAGAGTTATTGAAAGGGACTAACCTTGAGGCTGACTTTTAGGTTCCAACTGGCTTTCTCCAGGAGGGCTTAGACGATTCTGTTGGGAAGGAGCAGATGCTTTTAACTGCTCCTCTGAGATTTTTAAGTATTCTTCACTGGTGTATGCTCTCTTTGGCGATGGAATACCATCTATGATTTTTGTAAACATCTTATCAGATTTACATATACCTTTCAAGAGATTAAGCAATCAAGGGAAAAGAAATAAGACAAAAAAAAAAAAAACACTTTATTGTGCTAATTGAGAATGACTTAAGGATACCCAGACAGCTCTCACTTGGCAACATTAATTATGTACAAAAAAAGCCTGATATGCAATGATTAAAAAAGAATAAAACTTGTCCAACAATCTCGTTCTTGTTTATTGTTGTTATATGCTCAAGCCATGCCCATAACATAACCAATTGCTTGGTTCACCCATGCTCAAATTTAAAATCCCCTGAAACAGGAGTCAGAATTTATCTTCATATCATTTTTGCATCGATTTGTTATTATTTTTTCTTCAAATAGCATGGCTTGCAATGATAATACTCGAAGGGTTTCCATATTTGTAAGAGGTGGGTGCCAATCACTCTGCCTACTATCAATTTTCTTTCAGCTTCTACACTGACTTGACTACAATTTCGCTACAAAATCAATCAACGGGCAGGTTACACATATGCATGTAATGCCTACTTTTAGAGTACGTGTATAAAATTAAACACAAAGACTCACTGGGGTCAGACATGGTAGGAGAGTCCTTTCCGTTGGGAACAGATGGAGGAGTTGAGGTAGCGTTTTCTTTGTTGGAACCATATGTATTTTGCACTGAACTTGAAATGTCGTCGAGACCAATCTCTCGCTCCAGGCTGCTTTTGAATTCCTTTGACACTTCCTGAATGGTAATCCAAGTTCCAGCATTCAAGACAACAGGCTTCTATATTGCACATTATATGATATAGAATGAAGCTTCTGTGTAACTACCTGAAGCTCTCTAATTGTAGGTTGAAATGCACGTAAGGTCTTGCCCAGGTTCCGAGCCACCTTGAATAAGAAATAGACACCACAAAAGATTAATAAAGCAAGATATGTTAATTAAAAAGTTCTGGAATAAAAAAAGAAGGAAGGAAACCCCTTTCTAAAACTGTACTCTAGAATAGTAATAAGATCAAACTAGCTAGGATTATGACTGCATCAAATACTAAAACCCTAAGCTGGATGCCCATGCTGTCCAGAGCTCCCACATAAACTAAAAGAAAAGATTAGCCTCCTTTTATCACTATTATGAAGTCGGAAGAGAAGACCTGCCATTTCATACTATAACCTGTTTAGCCAATCCCTTGAGTTTTTTTTTTGTTGGCAATTTAACTACTAAAATAGATGTCAGCATAATCAGAGGAAAATTTTGGTTACCTTATCATTGGAAATACATAACTATGCACTTGAAGAGGCATAAATAAGTTTAGGAACCCGTCCTGCATTCTTAATCTGGGATCTCTCTTGTAAGTTCAGAAAACATAAGTTCAAATTCATGAAGTATACTGGCCAACAATTTTAGGCATCTTAGGAAGATGAGAAATTCTTACCCTAATTACCGCCATTCCACTACAAAATGGAGTAAAAGTGCATTTGATTTCCACAGTTGACATAATTATTGCATTACACTCCGTTAATTTTCAAAATCAAAGGCAAGCCTCACAAAAAATAGAGGCAAACAACTCCCGTGCAGTGGATGGTATCAGTAACAAGCAAGATGTCTGCTTTACCCAACATAATATGTGGAAATGCAAGCATCCCATCAATAGTTTTAAAACAAAGACTTCGCAATTTGCGTAGAAATACCCAAGAAAACTAACCTCGGCAAGACCTTTGGGACCAAAAACCAGTAAAGCTACGACACCAATTACCAGAGCCTCGGGAGCTCCAACTCCAAACAGAGATGCCTGAACCACCATGCCTTTACACCTCCGCCTTCTCTCTGCACAGTCACTATTTCAAATATAAAACCTACCAAAAAACAACCCGTAAGAAAAATCAACACAAACCGATGAAGCCAGAAAACATACCCTTTTTTATAAGCTTCGGACTGACCGAGACACCCAGATCCTTCAGTCCACTCCATCGAGAGTAGGGAGTGACACACAGTCTACAAACGCAAGTGGAGAAACCGAGATTTCGGTTTTGGGGGTATGAATTTGCAGAATACGAGGAAAAGACGTACCGTTTATTGACAGTGAAAGTACAGATAAGTGAGGGAGTTGCAATCAGAGACGCCATTAACAATAAATTATGGTCACATGAAGGTGAATGTCTTTCAATTCTTCTGTGATTTTAGAGGTGCTTGAGTCATGAGGTTCTTCTCGGCAGCTTGCGCGCAGTAAATGTGAAGTAGTTCGGATATGTGGAGATGTCTGCAGATGATGCTTCTATGAAAGAGATGGTAAGGTGATCTTACATGGACTCTTCGGCTAATAAAGCCCAATCATATTGTCCAGTAGTTACGTTGCTTTTGGGCCTCATTGTCCTTTTGTCGGTTTGAACCCAACAAAACTTCAAGCCCATGAAATGTGGAGAACAACAGTTGGGAGTTTCTTTCCTCTGCAGCAGCAATGAGTCAGCTAATGATGAAGAAGCTAAGACTAAAAGTTTTCATCTAATTTGTTTGTGGACTTTAAAGTGGTTATACTGTACTTGTTCACTAACTTATCTGATGTATCTGAGTTAACAACGTGTTAGAGGTACAACTCGGCAAGCTATGATATACAAGGGAATAGATTGCTGGGGTAAGAGGACCAATTGTCAAGCCCTTTCGCCCCACAAAAGACAGTGCAGTGAGGAAACAATCTGCAAGATTCAAATATAAGTATTGTATTGCTGATTTTTGTCCCGTATGTAGATTATGTTTGGTAGATAGTATGTGTGATAGAATATACGCTATCATAAAATGCAAAAGTTGAGAGTGTCTAAGAGTATAAGCTACAGGGCCGGACCTGTATTCGTCGGGGCCCAAAGCAAACTGTATAAATCGGGCCCTCATATCTGCTAAGTAAATGTTCTTAATGGTGAATTTTTTTTATAAAAATATTAACTTGCTCAAAATATTTGTATTATAATAAAATAACAAAACTAAAAAAGTTCAATAAAATCATGTAAATACTATCCGCCTTACGGTTTTAGAGGTAAAAATATTAATCAAATTAGTGTTATCTAGTTGTTCCACCATTTATTTCTCAATTGATAACATAGCAATTCTATTCAGTTTTTTCTATGACATATTTGATCGGAGATAACTTTCTTGGAGAAACTCTTTTTTGGCCATGCAAGTGTAATTGATATGATTAGCAAGATTTTATTAATAATATAACCATTTGGAAACAACCATTTATTTTTTTCAAATAATATAATACATCGGTTGATTATTTAATTATCCGTAATTTTTACTTTTTTAAAATTAAAAACATGGGCCCCTATCAGACATGGGCCCAAGACAGCTGCTTGTTCTGCCTTGGCCCAGGTCCGGCTCTGATAAGCTAACTTATACTCTGTACCAAACATATGCGTACTCTTCCACGTTGGGAAATATGGTTGTATATTTCGAGTTCTTGCCTCTTCAAGTTATCAAAGAAAGAAAAGCTTTCTTGTATAAAGTGGGATTTCTGGCTTCTCAATTAGATATTGGCGAGAAAATAGATATTCTCAAACATCGTTGGTATCTGCAAACTCAAGGATGTCTTTGAAGATCCTCATAGTTGCAGAAGAGAGAGGCAACAAAAGTTGATAGGTGGGCCTGATATTCATGAGACAAGTACTTATAGGGATTAGGGAATGGATTTCAACACTGTAATATTGTAGGGCAATACATCCTGCTACAGAACTTCCGTAAGTGGGTTGTTGTTTCCAGCGATGGGTTGTGTATTTTGGATTTGTGGGTCTCTGCAGTGATTGGGGATTTAGGCAGGTGAGTGGGCTCTGGGCCCTGGTCTTGAATACGGGCCTCTGTCAAAGATTGTTGATATATGGGCCTGATAGGGGAAGGGTGGCCCACTATGTCTCCTCTTCGGACTTTTCTTATGAATCACTCCCTTCGTAAGATGGGCCTCCTTTGTGGAGTTGTGAAGGTCCACCTGGGCCTTGGGCCCAGTAAATAGGACCAGAAAAATGGGTAATTTTTTTTTTGGACTAAATTAGTAAATTTGTGGAAAATAATGTTACATGGGCCCACATGATCCCGAGAGTAGAAACACGTGTTATGATGCTCACACGTGCATGGGTTGTTGCTACTTGCTTGTATTCCAATGACAAGTTGCCAACAAATTACCATGATAAGAAAGAGGAAAAAAAAATGCTTTGTGGGGCCCATGGCACGTGCATGGTTGATGGTGGTGGTGGGTTTCATCT
The DNA here is from genome assembly GCA_963580455.1 of Euonymus europaeus. NCBI lineage: Eukaryota > Viridiplantae > Streptophyta > Magnoliopsida > Celastrales > Celastraceae > Euonymus > Euonymus europaeus. Next base: position 23,472,258 of record OY756971.1, on the reverse strand, counting down.
CGAGGAGCCCACTACCCCTTTCCTTTTTAAGTAGGGCCCAATACATCTCCCCTTGCTGGTTTGGCCTTCTTTCATCTACATCACACATACACACTAGCTTCTCTCTTAAGATACCAACTAGCCAGGAGGGAGCCAGAAAACCACAACTTTAACGTAAGGATAGATAGATTGATCATATTTTATGTTAATTTATTAACATAACTATTGGAAAATAGAACCCAATCATGTGCCTTATTAGACTTTATAATTTATTTATATATTTATATATTATATATGGGTCAATTTGGCAAAAACAAATACAAAATTGACAGCACTAAGTCAATTATTAATCTTGTTTGTGAGCTTTTAAGACTATTTTTATTTTATTTATGACAAACATGATGTAATTTGTTGATCTTTTCAATATAGATGTTTGACATAATTATAAGTTGACGTTTAAGTAGTATATATATGTTTAACGTAGAGATGATGGTGCATCGGGAAAAAAAGAGAGAATGTGTATAAGAGAGAGTAGGAGGCGATGAAAAAGACCTAAAAATGCATAGTTCGAAGTAATAAAAATGATATGAATTTAATAGAAGTGGATGAATATATGATTCATGATAAAAATGAATACACGTGATAAATCTCGTTGATGTTCTTATAGATTCATATAGTCGATTCTAAACATTTGGGATAAAGATTCCGACAAGATGAGGACTATGACAAATAGTTGATGCTTAAATTAAAAATATTATAGGAAAATACATATATGGCAAAAACTAAATACTTAGGTAAAAAAGTATTCGGAAATATCTTAATTATACGAAGCCGGAAAGAATTTAACATTAAAAAATTAATTATTTACCGCGCATCTAATTATTTGTTAGACATTAATTAATAAATTAAGAATTTAATAATATTCTAAAATCAACACCAAGACAACGCAATGTCTCCCGGCCCAGACATACCTCCCTCTCTCTCCTCGTCTTCTTTTTTCTTCTTCATCTCTCTACGCGATCTCCTCGGAAGCTCAGAATTTACAGGAAAATCTTGGAAATCTTGAGATTGATAAGCTTCCGTTTCAGATTTCTTGGCTCCCTGTTTCCACTCTTCGATTTCACTGAACCATTGGAAGTGGTTCGTCTCGCTGCATTTTTGCTGATTACTGCAGCGATTCAGTTCAGCATCACTTTCCATTACTTTTAAGGTAGGTGTTTTTTTATTGCATCTTATATTTATAGTAAATATCTGATAGGTAGGTAGTTTTGGTGTGAGTTATTGGCCTTTTTTTTTTGTCTCTAAAAGTGATTTGCAGATCTAAGTAGTAAGTTCTTGTTCTGGCGAATTTGAGATCGTTTTCTCATTTCCCTAGGAAATTGGGGGAAAGGGTAAGAAATGAGAAACTTTGGCCACTTACTTCTGTTAGTTGTTTAATTAAACCGATGGAGTAAAATTGAGCTGTGATGTACAATCGAAATCTTACCTAAGATGTGTATGTGATCGGGGAATGGAGAAATTTGGCATTATTTTTTGGCTGAAGAATACTTGTTTTGGACATGTAATACTACAACATATGAACAACCGAAGTAAGGGGTGAAGTGAAGTTAAATGCTGTCTTTATGTTGGTTTTCAGTTAAGTAGATTTGCAGCTGTGGAATTTTTGGGGACGGGAGAGCCATATGGTAACTCGGGATTGGCGAATAGCATTTTGAATTTTACTACGGTTGTAGCATTGATATATGTGTGTTTTATGGAGTTTTGAGATTTAATGAATTATTAATAGTTGTGTTGATCAATGGCGTTATTAAAGAGGGATTTGGCAAAATTAAGATTATGCATTATGTTTCTTTCTGCAGGTTACTAAAGTAAGCGTCAAGGCTTGTTTGAAGTCCACCAGACAGTCTAAAACCAGTACTTTTGATGTCATTTAGGCAAGTTGTAAATTTTTTTTAACTAAAAGATCTATCATTTGATGCTTTCTGCCTCTGTATATTGAAGCTGTGTGATTATGGACTCATGTTGTGCTATGAGCTTTTATATTGCGTAATGGTTTTACTTTAAGACAACTTGCTCATTTACGCTGTCGATCTGAAAATAAAAAATCATGCCTTCATGGTGGGGGAAAACATCATCCAAAGAAGTGAACAAGAAACCCAGCAAGGAGGGTTTTATTGACACATTACATCGAAAATTTAAAATTGTATCAGAAGGTAAAACAAACAATAGCTCAGGAGGGTCTCGAAGACGTTGTAGTGACACAGTTTCTGAGAAAGGTTCTCAGTTCCAAGTAGAGTCAAGATCAGCTTCCCCTTCCAAACAAGTTTTAAGGTGCCAGAGTTTTGCTGAAAGACCCCATGCTCAACCACTACCACTGCCCAGTCTGCATCCTGCAAATGTAGGTCGCACAAACTCTGGAATTAGTATTTCAACGACACCACGATCAGAGAAAGGTTCTAAGTCATTGTTGTTTCCCCCTCTCTCAAAACCATCATGCATTCATAACAAGCCAAATGCTCCAGACTTAGATGGAGATTTGGTCACTGCTTCAATTTCCAGTGAGTGCTCCATGGACAGTGATGACCCTGCTGACTCTAGTCTGCGAAGTCCTCAGGCAGCTGACTATGAAAATGGTAATAGAACTGCTGCAAGCAGCCCTTCTAGGTGAGCCTGCATTTAATTTGTTAACCACGCTGCTTTCAGTATCAATGACATTTTTTTTTCTCTTCAAAAAAATAAAACTAAAATTTTTCTTTTGCTGAAGTGCGATGCTCAAGGATCAGACCTCTAGCATCTCACAACTGGGCTCAAGGGAGATGAAAAAACCTGCTAATCTCTTGCTTGGTAATCATACCTCTCCTACGTCACCCAAACGGAGACCTTTAGGCAGTCATGTAACAAACTTGCAGGTTCCACATAATGGTGCCTTCTGCAGTGCTCCAGACAGCTCTTTGTCGAGTCCCTCGAGAAGTCCGATGAGAGGATATGGGGCTGAGCAAGTCATTAACTCTTCTTTCTGGGCAGGGAAGCCTTATCCGGATATCACTTTACTTGGATCTGGCCACTGTTCCAGTCCAGGTTCTGGTCACAATTCTGGGCATAATTCGATGGGAGGAGATATGTCTGGACAGTTATTTTGGCAGCAGAGCAGGGGTAGCCCTGAATATTCTCCAATACCTAGTCCCAGAATGACTAGCCCGGGCCCCAACTCCAGAATTCATAGTGGTGCTGCCACACCCATACATCCTAGATCAGGAGGGACATCTATTGAGTGCCAGACAAGCTGGCCTGATGATGGGAAATCACAGAGCCACAGGTTGCCCCTTCCACCTGTAACAGTTCCCAATCCCTCTCTTTTTTCTCATCCAAATTCAGCAGCAGCATCTCCCTCTGTGCCACGAAGCCCAGGGAGGCCAGAGAACCCTACAAGCCCTGGCTTGCGCTGGAAGAAGGGAAAGCTGCTGGGGAGAGGCACATTTGGACACGTGTATGTTGGCTTCAACAGGTATTACCCAAAATAATAGTTGCTTGGGTTCTTGTTATTTTCCTTTATTCTTTTAGATACATATGCCTTTAAATGATTAAGCAATACTTTATGGAAAATGATGTTTGATGATTTGATACTTCCACAATCTCAACCTAGAGGCAAAGATAATTAGCTAAGACTAGCGGCAGATAATTTTCATGATCATTCGCTCTCTACCTCTTGCTTATGCTATCTTGTATAATTCTTTAGATATTCACTTTTCTGATGCTTTAAGCTAGATAAATGTTTTGCCAATGACATGTTGCCCTACTAAGTTGGGTTGGTTAAGGGACTTCTACAGTAAAGGCTAAAGGGTATCGTACCCACAGAAAAGAGGAAAAGCTAATGGATGTTTTGAATTTTTTTTGTTATTGATTAGTTAATTCCATTTTCATTTATGATTTTATTTTTCCCATTGGCTTAGTGAAAGTGGTGAAATGTGTGCAATGAAGGAGGTGACGTTATTCTCTGATGATGCAAAGTCAAAGGAGAGTGCGAAGCAGCTGATGCAGGTAAATATTTATTCTTTCAAGTGAACATTTTGCGTCACTTCTTTTCCTTTTGTCAAGAAAATTTCTTACTGCCAGTCTTTTGACAGGAAATTGCTCTATTAAGCCGCTTACGGCATCCAAATATTGTGCAGTATTATGGCTCTGGAACTGTAAGTCTAATATCTGCCAATTATTGCAATTCATCGTATCGTTCTTCAGATGCATATGAGCTTTACTAGAGACCATTAGTTAGTTAAAGGGTGCCTAGTTCAAATTATATGTTAGAAATAGAAGCTTTCAATCTTAAATCAAAATTTTACAGATGACTATTTTGTTTGTAGCTTCTTGACTGGGCATCGTCGGTTGGTATGCCGTACTGCTTTATTCATATTGAACTCACAGTTCTAGTTGAAAATGCAGCTTTTTAGTGGTATTCTGCTCACTTAGTCTTGGAATTACTTGTTATACAGGTTTGTGATAGACTTTACATATACCTTGAGTATGTATCTGGAGGGTCCATTTATAAGCTTCTCCAGGAGTATGGGCAACTGGGTGAACTAGCAGTTCGCAGTTATACTCAACAAATCTTGTCTGGGCTTGCATTTTTACATTCTAAGCAAACTGTCCATAGGTGAATTTATTTGCTCACTCTTTTTAAAGTATGAGTTTGTGGCTGCAATATGATTGTTTATTTTGATAGTCTGGCTTTGAATATTGTTCATTTTCCTCGATCATATCACGTGCAGAGATATCAAAGGAGCAAACATTCTTGTGGACCCAAATGGTCGCATTAAGTTGGCAGATTTTGGAATGGCAAAGCATGTAAGTGCTGGTGTAATCAATTTTCTACAATTGTCTTGCATGAGAAATGTATATATTCAATATATCTGTTTGCTTGAAATAAGCATGTAATTTTATGTCTTTTTTGTTCTCAATGGGTACATAGTCAAACAAATTCTACTTGCTCTACTATTTACATTTATGCTTTTTCAGATCACTGGGCAATCATGCCCATTATCATTCAAAGGAAGCCCATACTGGATGGCACCTGAGGTAAATCTCTCTCTCTCTCTCTCTCTCCCTTTCTTCCCCCTGGTGGTTTTATCTCTTTAATCATGTAATGATTAGGGGTAACAGGTGTTCATTTTCATGAATTGATTCCTGATAGTATGTGTCAACAATCTCCTCCCTTTTATGCCCAGGTTATCAAGAATCCAAATGGTTGCAACCTTGCCGTTGATATATGGAGTCTTGGGTGCACCGTTTTGGAAATGGCTACAACAAAACCACCTTGGAGTCAGTATGAAGGGGTTAGTTATGTTTAATAACCAGAAGTTTTCGATTTTTTCAATGTTATCTCAGTTTATGTATCTGGATCTTCAATTTATGTGATGTAATCTTTTCTTACACTTAATTTAATTTAATTTAATTTACATTGCAATTTTTCTTTGTTATTAGTGTATGATGTTCGACACGTTGCTCTGTAGGTTGCTGCCATGTTTAAGATTGGAAACAGTAAAGAACTTCCTGCAATTCCTGATCACCTCTCAGATGAGGGAAAGGATTTTGTGAGACAATGCTTGCAACGTAATCCACTTAATCGTCCCACAGCTTCCCAGCTATTGGAACACCCCTTTGTGAAATATGCTGCAAGTCTGGAAAGGCCCATTTTGGGTTCTGAGCCAGCAGATGCACCCTCTGGGATTGTAAGTGGAGTGAAATCTCTGGTATTCACTTTGTCCACTTTATTCATTTTCCCCTACTTCTGGCGGTTTCCTTTAGCTGATAACTTTTTTTTGTGACAATAAAATCAGTATTCTCTTTATTGTTAGACTGCTCAACTAGGTATTTTCTGTTTCTTCCACAATGTGCATAGTAAATTCTATGAAAAGGAATTTGAATGCCTTCTTGTTTTCTCTGGTTGGACGTGTTTGAAGAAGTTTGTTAATTATTAGGTGATACAACATGATACCTTGGTGTGGTAAAGCTTACAGAATACATTTGTGTAATTAGTTTTCTCTTTGCTTTCAATAAAGTATGATGTGGAATGCCATTAATATTTACTCGGGAACAAATAGAATTCAAAGCTCTAGGATTTAGGTTTTCTGATTGACGTAATATTTACACTAAGAGCCCTTGAGAAGGTTGACGTGGATGGGCTGTTGACATGAGAATCATCAACTGCTCAATTTGTTTATTTTGCTGGAGCATCACAAGGGGGAAGGATTGGAATTGATTAAGCTGGTGGAACTAGTGCCAGTTTGATAGTGCCTTATAGGTCATATGCAATTAGTCTTTGTTCAATACAGAAGGTATATGGATCAAATTTATGCCCATAGAAGTCATTAGAAAAAGGATTTGGCTGATGTAATACTGATTGGTTGATAATATTGGCTTATAGTTCTGCTGAAATAATCCTCTAAAATGTTATTTTTCCATAGAAATATATTAGTTCAAGAAGAAACTGAAAAGATGTTGACAGATAAATGTCATTTTCTGGAAGAGCCTTTCCTGCAGTGGAGGGTCCTCAGATCCTTCTGATACTGTTTTCGAGAAAAGGATAATAGCTAGGGGTGGCCACAAATCAGAAGTAGGTGGCCATTAGACCTATAACTATTAAAGCAATAACTGCAATCAATCCCAAAAATCGGGTAGACTTTCAGCAAACTTAAGAACATTCATCGTCTAGACGCCTACCCACATTGATGCTATGTTCTATGTTGTATTTTTAAGTGAAAAGAGTTATCCATAAATTGAATTTGGCTGAGAAAGGCCAAGCAACTATTAGAGTGTTAGTATTTTGGTATATCGTGATAGCTCCTTCAAGTTAGATCTTTTGTGGTGGCTTATTTTGCCTGTTTTGTCGTGGCTTGCTTTTGTATGTTACCAATGCTGAATTGTTCCTGTGGCTCATTGACCATCTATTAGGGCATCGGCCAAGAGAGAAACTTTCCAGATTCTGAGAGACTGGCGATTCATTCGTCTAGAGTTTCAAAAACTGGTCCTTATGTCAGGTATTTCTCTTGACTAAATTACATCATGATAGAAGCTTCTAGTAATGATGATGAACATAATCTACAAGCTTGTCTGATCGCAATTTTATGCTCTCCAGCGATATCCATATTCCAAGGAATGTATCTTGTCCCGTCTCACCTATTGGGAGCCCCCTTTTGCATGCAAGGTCACCTCAGCATTTGAATGGTAGAATGTCACCTTCACCAATATCAAGCCCGAGGACCACTTCGGGCTCATCAACTCCTCTGACAGGTGGCAATGGAGCTATACCTTTCAATCACCTTAAGCGGTCAGGTTTCCTGCAAGATGGTATTGGAAGCATGCCAAAGCCCTCAAATGGTCTCTATGGGAATGGTCCTTATCACGAGTCAAACCCCGACATTTTCAAAGGGATGCAGCCTGGGTCTCCTATCTTCTCAGAATTGATGCCTTATGAAAATGATGTTTTAGGAAAACTGATTGGAAGGCCTAATCATGGGGAACCTTACGACGCACAGTCTGTTTTGGCTGATCGTGTCTCCAGGCAACTTCTGAAGGATCATGTGAAGATGAACCCATCCCTGGATTTAAGTCCCAAGTCTCCTTTGCCTAGCCGGACTGGTGGCATCTAGCTTTCCATTTTTGTCGTCCAATCAAAGAGAGCAAGTTCTCAAGTTTGTCTGGCAGACTTTATTGACCATGCTATCTGCCAAGAAAGCTAATTTATACAATAAGGATGTGGGGTGGAAAATTGATGGAAGAATCTTACGCATAGGAGAAACAAAGTCACTAGAGGCACCTGGGTCATCTGCCATGGATTTTTGTTCAGGCTTTTGGCAGTGACAACCTAAAATTATCGGCCAAGTTTAGATATTTGACAAAATTGATCTACCATGGAACCTTTTGCTAGCTTAATTTGGAGGAAGCATGCTATTGCTTATAAGAACTGTGCCAGTAATGGCAGTCTCTTGTATTGGTGGTGTGGCATGAACTTGTACAGAGTTGAGTGCATAATTCTTCTATTGTTGACTAAACTGAGGGACGGTGCATCTTATTTTACCTGGGGGAAGATGGCTTCTGATTATCTTATATATGCAATTATCTCGATACGGAATAGGAGTCGTGGAAGTAAGAAATGTATATTACATAGATCATCGTACAGAAGATAAGAAAGTTGAAGGTGCTACAATTAATAGCTTTTGGACTACCCTTTTTTCTGGGTCTGAAACATATGTACAGGACTGAATCAGGTTGAATTGCTTATGGAACAATTGCATGCCCACTCTGCCCTGCATATGTTTTTCTTGCAAATGTTTATGCTGCTCTGGGATTATTGTCATAGTATAGCTTGACTTGATTCGTTGTACATCACTGCTTCGATATACTGAAGATATCTAATTTCCTGAACCTGTGTTTTCTGATTATGAAGGAAAGAGCACCTGATATTATTGAGTTAATTTTAGGAGCACATTTTCCCCAGTAATATTCTTTTTTATTTATGGTCGTGAGAGGCTGGAATACTAGTCTTCAACAAAGAATTGCCATCAAGTTTTGCCATTATTTTGAACTTATCTTATTTCTTGTGATGATTGCACATATCTAGAGTAACTTTTGCTAGGGTCCCACATGGGATTCTGATGGGTTTATATGGGCATTGGGTTCTCGAACCTCATAAGCTATTATAAGCTACTTTTTGAGCTGTGGTTCTCCCGAGGTTCTTATCAATGGTTTCAAAGCATACATCACTTCTCTCAGTTGTATTCGTGCAGCCTGGGTGCGCCGGTGGTGATGTTGCCGGTCTGCATTGGCGCCAGGACTGCAAAACGTGGTGGAATGTCAGGATCCCACATGAGATTCTGATGTGGGATTTATATGGGCATTGGGCTCTCCAACACCATAAGCTAATTTTTGGGGTGTGGTTCTCCCAGTCCCAAGCTTTTCACATAAACTTTAGGCCATGAACTTGAAAGTAAAATGCTAATCGAGATTTCACTTGCATAGGCCAGTTTAGGATGTTGTCTGTTAATGTCACACACTTAGCGAAGAATTATTCTGCCTGCCCTTACCAACTATGATGGGCTGATGGAGTCCGATAGATCCAAGCAATAGGTTTACAAATGCTGATTTCTAAGAGAGCCCTAAAATGGGAGCTTGGGTTAAATAAAACATCCTGCGCAAATAGGGTTAGCGGGCCAAAAGAGCCATATAGAATATCCGGGGTAAACGTCTTTAGCGTTAACGATATCAGAAGGGCATAGACAAGATTCTTGAGTCAGATAGAAGATCTTTAGCAGAGACAAAATGGCCTAAGGACAGGTTATTGAGACATATTGGTTATTCCGAATCTAGTCCCCTAACAAAAAACTGCAAATGAAGTGTTCGCAATTTCAATGATAATGGGTCTCTGTTTAACAAAGATCAAACGCACAACAAGTGAAACAGATTATCTGATAAAAAAATTATATTAATTTCCTCATTCTGAGATTAACAATAAGTTATCATAGAAAGGAAAAAATCATTATTGCAAATTAATCTCCATCAATGAGTCAGCCAAAAGCACAATAGATAACTACTTCCTATATTTTGATGCAATAAGGAGCATGACAAAGTTGATATATACAACGTCGTAATAGAAATTTAAGAGAGGTGACAAAAAATGTTGAATAGAAACTGGGAATTAGGCTCAATAAGATGCCTTCTCATGGTTACTGGTATAGACCGAGTCTGATGGGAGCAAGGGCTTAGTAGCCAATAAGTAAGCACGACGAAAGGCATAGAGTGGCTGCCGACTCAGTGGCTAATAAGCACCACACAAGACATATAGTGGCAATTGGCTGATCGCACCTAATGCCTTTGCGAACAACTCACTGATGTATGCTTACATCCTTAGTGATTCATTTGTGCGGTTACAACGGACAATGAACTTGCAAAGATTCCCATAATGCAGTGAAGTAAAACCAACAGTAGAACAAATTCATTATTTCACCTAGCATTAATTTACAATTTCTGAGGAGGAGTGGACCTGTGAATCAAATCCAACCTAAAATCCCAGAGCTTTCTTGCCAAATTATTGTCTTTAGCCTGTGAGCTTGCTTCAGCCATGATACAGTCTGCAAAATAGTGGCCACTAATCCCCTTAACTTGCGGCTGGAGTGCAACATAGCATGTTGTCGCTGCCCCCTATAATCAGGAGACTGCCTTGACTTTAAAAGCCAAATTCAGGTGAAACAACGAGAGAGAAGTGTTTCTGTGCGTGTTGATCGGTACTTGAAATGATTGAATTACCTGCTGCACATTTTTTATCACGTATTTACCGAGAAGATTGATGAGACCTGCATAAACGGAAGTTCAAAAGACGAATATATAAATCCCACAAGTCCTCAAATTCACGATATGGCAGAAGAAATTAAGAAGTTACACAAGTTGGCTTTTCAGACCCGACCGTTTACATAAAAATCAAATCCTATAATGACTTTTACTTGGGTGTTCAACTATTGGTTCTTTAGATCCTTACATTCATACATTTTACATTCGACTTTTAGCTTCTCAATTTTCTCTTTTGCTTCATATATTGATATCCATTTCAAACAAGTATTTATATCTACACATTTTCATCATTCCACATTGCCATAAAAAATGCTTCAGCAGTCTGCACACCACATAGAAATGATAGGAAATTAGTATACTGCATTCTCGGACATGATTCAGTTGGCATGAGATTATAAGGTTCTCCTAAGCATTAGTATAGTTTATCTTCATGAATTATGCATCTTGTAAACAGAATTTCAGAGGACGGGAGGGAGGAGGTTGATAGTGAAATTTTCACAATTGACCAAATACAGATCATATTAGAGTAAAGTTAGTTCCCAAGTAAATTTGTGATGTACATGTCTATTAGTCAAAAGGGTAAAGAAGACAAAAAAAGAAGAAGCTCTAAGTACCAAATTCACAGGCCAAAAAAAAACCCCATATCCAGACGTAAAGATAAGAGACCCCAGAATTATGGGGAAGGGGAACTGCATGTTTGTGAAATCACTATACATAAAAGCACATGAAATCTGGACAAGCGAAAAACACAAAATAAAACCAGAAGTTACCACTAACAAAGCCGTAATGACGGAACAGATTGGTGGCAATTGCTCCTGGGTGAACTGAATTTGCTGTAATCTCAAGCCCATCTTCCTGTCTAACAAATAATCTTTGAAGGGAAATGCCAAAAATATTGCTGTTGTACAGATAGGTTGTGCTATGGTTTTGAAATGTGATGCTTACATTGCTATAGGATAATTTTACCTCTGAAAAAGTGCCAACAAACCCTCCTGATTATAGAGATGAATCTGCAATTCTACACACTCCACCAACCACCCCCTTTCATATGAGTCATTTCATTGACATTGAAAAAGAACAATATCTAGGAAAAGCTAATCTTATTTTCTTTTACTTGTTGCACGAGCCCATTACTTAAGTGCTTAAGCTAATTCGGAAGAGTTTTTGGCTAAGATAAAGAGCGTTCCATGTAGCCAATGCCCTCTTGAAAGAAAATGAGAGAATGGACAGAAAAGAGATTCAGGATTATAAAAATAACTATACGTGTTCCATCCAATAGCTTTCATACCTTTAGACGTCGCGTAAGTTCATTAGCATGCAAGACATTTGCAAGCTTTGACTGACCATATGCTGATAGGCTATTGTACCTCTACATCAGCACGCATACATGTGTCAGGGCCTTATCTACAGCCAGTGAACATTAGACACACAATAACTTGTCATTAGTTTATAAAGTTTTTTTAAGTTCAGTTAGAAAAACGCAGGGTATTAATTACTTGCTGAGTTCAGTTCACAAGATGACTAAAGAGAAATCCTTAATAAAGAGGTTGCATAAAAGCAGACTGAACTTCATCATTCAACCTATGCAAAATATACGAGTCACGAGCAACTAGCAAGGGAGAGCAGCTAGCTTGAGGGTTGATAATATTTGTCGAGGCATTGCACCACCAGGTGCATAATCTTTTTAAATAGAATAGCTTATGATTAATAAACTGCCTTTTACCACAAATGGAAGGATCAACTTAATTGAACACAGAAGACCACTTAGGGTAACAAATTAGGTTAGTGTTACCCTGACTGATCATTAATTTTATCAAAACGAATTCCTTCCTCATATGGAAATTTATGACGTCGTGATGAGACATTAACAATCCTTCCTTCTTTACTGGTTCTCTTTTCAGTTTCTTTCATAGTTTCCAACAGTAAGTCTGTCAAAAGAAAATGACCTGCAAAAACATGGTAGCCATGAATATTATGAGCCCCAAACAAGGCCACTTCGGGACATCAATTCAAGATAAAAACATGGCCTCAATTGTTTTGATTTATTCCCAGGGAACTATCAACGAAGTGTGCCCAACTGCCAATGCATCATGGCTTGGAAAAGTAAACTGAGATTTTGAAACATTTCAACTATTTAAAGTTTTAAACAATCAACAGTCCCTGGAGTAATAAGAGCTGCAATTTCTTATTACCATTTTCCCTTATACATTATACACCACTCCAAAAAAAGAAACGCATTACCTATGTGGTTTGTCGCAAATTGTAGTTCTATGTTGTCCTTGGAAAACATGAATGGTGTAGCCATGACTCCTGCATTGTTACTTGAATGAATACTTCTCTCAGTGCTTCATTATTTATGTATTACGAAACAAATATATAAATGAACTACAAATAAGCAGGATTACAAGAACTATGTGTGGGAAGTACATGGAAGAGTACTAGAACATGTTTACTAAATTACTTCCATGAGGATGTTAAGTTGAAGACCCGTGGACTTCAAATCTGATGCAAACTTCTTCACTGATTCTATGGAACTTAGATCCAACTCCATCGCATCAAGTCTCACACAAGGATTTTCCTTCATTATTGTTTCTTTGACCTCTCCACCAGCCGTCATATTCCTGACAGCCATTACAACATGGACACCACGTAGTGCAAGAACTCGAGCAGTTTCAGTGCCAATACCACTTGATGCACCTACAGTGTGTGCGGGGTCATATTTCATCAAATGTTCTGAAAGAAAGATTTCACAAACAAGGAATTTCAATGACGAATATTGATGAATTTTCAAGGAAAAAAAACCCCATCTCCCTATTTAGACACGGAGGATTAGGGACACAATTATATGCCTTCTATAGCATAACAAAACTCTTTGATGTTCTTGCTGATACACAATCTATTACAATTGATCGTGTTTATATTTTTTCATTGAAGAAAATTCGAATAAAATCCATTCAATTCACCAATTGATAGTTTGGATGCCACCACAACCAATTTAATGCATTATGAGAGAAAACTTCAGAACCATAAATGATTATTAACTACCAAAGTAGATGACAACGCCAAAGAAAATTCTAAATCAAGCATACCAAGCCAGCAAGCATTTTTCTGATTACAAATAAAGCGGATGCAAGAATCGAACAAAACCACAATACTGGAGTGGGAAAAAAAGAAAGAAAAAACCTTTGTTCTTTAGTGCTTTATCTTCTTTCCAAGAGAGATTGAGAAAGACCTGTAACAATGGCAGTGAGACCATTCCCATCAATTCCCCGTGTAACTTCCTCGGCTGTGGAAGAAGCTGAGAAACCAGATGGCGCTTTCCTGCTGAACAGCCACAACTCTCTCCAGTCTCTACTCTACAATTTTAGTCAGCAGAGCTCGTTCTGAAGCACTTGAAACGAAACAATGCCACAATCTGGGCCTTTTGGCCCCCTCGTATGAGCCCATTTTAACTGTATCATATGTTATTGACTTATTGTTTCCTTCATTATGGGCTTTCTAATCATGATTTTTTTTTTTGGGCTGTGGGCTATCAAATATGTATGCTGTATCTCTCCTTCCCAAAGTGGTTTGGGCTTTCTTCTAATAGATTTCTTACTTTTCCTTTAGATGGGCTTTCTTATTATGGGTTTCTTATGTTTCCTTAAGATACGATTTCTCTACAATTCCAATTTAATTCTCTTCAGATACAATACAAGTATAAATATTAAGCCATAAACCAACCGTACTTCTAATTGTTCTCAGTTTTATTCAAAGCTGTATGGCTTTGCCAATATTGCTCCGTAAGAGCTTGGAATGAAAATAAAGAGGTAGCTATTGAATACATTTTGCATGCACCACACACAACTGCATCTGAAAACTGCAAATATCTGACCGAAGAGAGGACCAATGAAAATGAATGACCTGAAAAGAGACTTGGAAAATCTGAAAAACTAATTCTATTACACAGAATTAAGAAAACTAAGCCAAAAATACCTCAATGATCAATCTTCTTTGACACTTTCAATTTTAAAAGGAAAAAAAAAAAAGAGCAAAAAAAAGAAGAATCTGCAAAACCTTTCTTCAAATTTCTGACAGAAGTCCCGCCGGATAAAACTGGAACGACTGCTGAGAATATAATAGACGTCAAACTGTGCACATCGTATAATCAAATCAATCCATCTTTACTGCATTCTTATTTGGCGATGATTCTCCGTTTCGGAATATACTTTATCTTCCCGCCCCTTTCAGGCTTTGTTCCGGATTCGACTTTCCTAGGCACTGCACCGGAAGAATCAAGAGCCCCACCATTAACCAATCCATTCTCTATATTGCCAAGAACAATGGGTCTGTGAATATCCGACGATTGGGACACTGCTACTTCACAATAATTTTGAACCTCAGTACATCCTGAAGGCCCGAAATCCGGATGCAGTACCAATTTCACATGATCAGCTGCGATGGCCTCCTTCCACCCTACATGACATTCGCATTCAATTGTTCTAGTGTTAGAAGTCGTATTATGAATATGGGAGAAAGGAATTGAAAATACTAATACATATAAGAAAACAGGACTTACTCTTTGCAAGAAAATCTTTTGCGTCCTGGCTCGAGAGCTGCAAGCTCCCTGGAAACAAACCTCCCACTTGTGGGGCAGAACTGTTCCCTACTTCAACATTATTGTCATCCATAGCACTTGATCTTAGACAGTTTATGGCAGACAGCGACTGATTCTCAACCTTTTCAGCAAGGGTATCTGCTTCAGATTCTCTTCCACGATTTTCTACTAGCATGGCACCTTTAGTTCCATTACGACTGACAGGCCTCCAGAGCTTCATAATTGACCTATTTGTACTACCTTGAGCAGATTCTGATTTAGCTGGCTTCTCTTGAACATCGTTCTTCTTTTGCGTTTGATCATCTCTAAGGCAATCATCTAAAACTTCAACAGCACTGTTAGCCTCGTGATGGCTACAATTTCCAAGGGTGACTGATATTGAGCCAATCAACACTTCATGGTTACTGTTCTTGTCTGACTTATTTGCCCCTTCTTTTTGTCCCCTAATCAAACTTTCCCCTTCATTGTCTGGTTTAGGCTTTCGGCTCCAAACTTTATTGCCACTGAAAATTGGAGCAGCCCTTGAATCCCTTTGAGTTCCATGCTTCTGCATGGCCCCAAGCTTTTGTGTATGAGATTTCTGACTCAAATGGAAACCATTGGGCATATGACTCCATTGAGATTTTTGTGGGACCTGCCAACGAGAAAATACCATATGTCTAGGCCCAGCACTTTGCCTTGTCCGTCCTTCAAAGTTCTGACCAGTAACTAGGATATCAAATCCAACCATCTCATGCTCAATATCCTCGTATGTGTTTGTATTTGGGGAAGGTTCAGGAGAAGGAAGAATGCTATATGGCACTGAATCTGGGTTCTGAGCATCAGAATCAGATGCAGCCAACGAGCTACATGTTTCTGCTCGAGGCCCGGCTTCATGTGTATTGAATACACTCTCCTTATCGCCATTCTCCTCTAGTTTTTGCTCCTTTGTTTTCTGTTCCTTCTGCCTAAGCTTTTTCTGCCTTTTCCTTTCCAAAAGCTCAGCTTGCCTAAACAAATTAGGGAAACAACGTAAATGATTGACTAAGTTGTATTTTACCCACTATTCAGATTATTGATAAACTAAAATTAAGGGACAAAACAGGTGCTTGCTAGTAAGAGAAACTTCAAGAGACCCAACAAACTTCCAAAATAGAATACAAGGCAGAACTACATGGTCACACAATCAACAGGGTCACTATCAGTTCTCATCCCAAAATATTTAGTAGTGTAAGTTAAAAGAAGTAGCCATTGAAGATAGTTAATAACTGAGACACACACGGTCATTTCTCTCGCAATCTGCCCATATGCTTGCAATTTCATTCCCAAATGTCGGCCATCAAACGTTAGTTTCAGGAGAAACAACATCTAATTCTTCTATGATTTTGCAATAAGCTAAATGCCCAAATTTACTACAGTGCAAATCACATGCTCATCCAGTCATTTCAAGTTTCAACTACTTCAAAAGTAAAGATAATAGCTTCATTAGCTTTGAACAGGACATCAAAGTTTATATAGCAGAAATGCAACTCCAACATCAAACATCTTGGAGGAAAGCATACGTTCTTAAAATTTATCCACTGTTCCCTCAAAGATCGCATCACATTAATTATTTTGGATGATATGAAACCCATGATTTTAATCGGTCGGCCATAGTCACATTTATTGTACATAATCTCTTCCAGAGCCAAAAATAATAATAATAGAAAGAATGGCAGACCAAAGTGCCCTACTACACCAAATAAAAATGTGAGTTGATTTACCAGGGAAAACACAAGGTGCATTTTACCTTCTTTGAGCTGCTTCTTCCTCCTCCATGAGCAATTTCTGGCACCTTAAAGCTTCAGCATCCTTGTCAGCAAGCCACGCCCTAACCTGAGTACAAGAACAAAGACCAATCATCTCTACAAGCCAACCCTCACTATGGGATATGAAAGAGAGCATAATTCAGGAAGATTATAAGAGAACTAATGCCTACTTTGCACTATTTTGTCTACACCAGTAAGTGCCATAACAGCTGACCATATAACACTGAGTGGGTATTTTTTTTTTGAGCAAGGGTTTAGACAATTATAATGAGCCAAAACTAAAACCACGAACAGTGAAATAAAAGAAAATGTACCAATTTCTGTTCCACCAAAAAGCTGGTGCAAGCAACTAAGTTCTTTGGTTCAAGAGCAATCTTTCCCGCTTCTCCATCAAAAATATATCTTTGCATTGACACAGCAGTCCCACATAAAAAAGTATTTTCACTAGCATCATCAAGTATACTGAATAGCTCCTGTGAAGTCAAAGGAAACCTGGAAGGTCTCGGTTGGATAATATCCTGCAAAGAATTCATATAACTAAAATCAAACACATACTCATATAGGATCCTAAAAGAATCTAGAAGAAAAACTCTTTGAGCAAAAAGAAAGACGTTTCCTCACCAAAAGAGCAGAACCGGCCCTCAAACAAGCTTGAGGCAGAGAAGAGAATCCTGGTTTCCTTATCAGTGTCGTCAATGACTTAATAATAGAAGACCCAGGAACTTCCTGAAATTTATCCACGATGATATAAAAACAGGCAAAGTAAGCAGATAGAAAGCGATATTCATATTAGTCACATTTAAAAGAAACCATTCTTTTAAATTTTTGGAAAAAAGGTTCAATCCCTGAAACAGCCCCACCACATATTATGTGGAGATAAGGTTCGTGTACATCCTACATGTCCCTGACCCCACCCACTGCAGAAGCCTTGTACATGGAGTTGTTTACCTAAATGAAACAATTCTGATAACCTCAAAGACAACATTGAATCACAACCTATTAACAGAAGATAATTCTTTGAAAAAAAATACTATTCCAAATATTTAGATTTCCAGCCTAACATCTAGACAACTTTACTTAGCTCAGCTCATAGCCTTAATAATAATAATAATAAAGAAGGTTAGCACGTAAATCTTTCAATTAAATTTTTCAATGTAATAAAATTTAGCGAGAATTACATGAAAAAAATCGTCTCTGTTTAGCATAACTAAAGCGAAAAGGAGGACACAAAGATTTCATTACAAGAGTCCAGCAAAGAGAAATTCCTAACGAAATCAAAATCATAAAATTGAAGTTTCTAATGAAATCAAAATCATTATTGAAATCTCTGAATTAGCTCTACAATTTAAGGAATAAAGATAAAAGGTATAACCATACCTCCAATGCCACATCCTTAAAAGATAGAATTTCATTTTCTTTTTTATCCAAAGAAAGCTGCATGAAACAAGACAAATGATCAAGCAAAAGGTAGAAAGGATTTCACCCAAGAAAATATAGTGAAAGACGAAGTACCTTATCCCAAAATGCTCTCAATAGACCCCTATTTTTGGCAGAATCCTACAGAATGTAAAACGGTTATCTTTTTGGAGATTCTTAGCATAAAAGAATGAAAAGCACCCAATGAAACAACTAGTTCCAAGGAAAACTGCCACAAACAAAAAAGGGAATGCAACTGGATGACATCTGGTAATGATGAAACACTAGAAACCATATTTTTGAGCAATTTATGAAGAAGACGAACAGACAAATGCAAGCTGGCAAGGGAACCTTATCAAGATTTTTCAATCGATGATGCACACGTATATGTCTCCTGTAGTTAATCGGCGAACAAAATTCTCGACAACACTTTTCACACTTCTGCATCTGAATCTTCAAAGGAGTGAGCAAAGGCCAACCTGGTAACTCTGCAGAGTAAAATAAAAATGAATTCAAAAAGGCATGTCTTGCTCACAAAGTTAGCTAGGGAAACAAACACACCATATGCACCAAATTGGAAACAACTTTCCAGTCCCAGTCATTGATATGAGGCTATTCTTAGCAGTGGCCAGACCAACGGAAACAAAACCCCCAGGGAACTCATTAACGCATATATTTAGAGTTTCAATAATGCCACTGCTTGTGATATTTTGATCAGATTCCTTAAGCCATTAACCTCAGATGCATATGAAATTAAAATCATTTCAATTCACTAGAAAAAGCTCATTCCTTTCTATTAAGTACTAATTCCTGAAACAGAAGAATACTGTCTAATACCTTGCTGATCTAAGGCATGGAGCAATTGGACCCACTGGACTGGGCTGTCTCCAGGCCTTGAGAAAGAAATAAAAGGTTCCTTTCCAATCGCTTGTCTGATAAAAGTGTCCAGGGAATCATTTCCCTCCTCTGACCTCATCACATCAGTGTTTGGGGCTTTGAGTTTTGCAATTGACATTTTACGTATGCAGAAAGTCAACCCGCCAGCTGCCGCTGTTAGAGGAAGGAAGTACATTGACACACCAAACGAGCACAACAAAAAACCATTAGGAGAATTCTACAAGCTATCAATTTAATATCTTCATAATCATGTCAATTTATTTGAATGAATCAATGTAGCTACAGCATGTTTCTAACCAGATATAAAAACACAAACGTAAAATTATAGTATACGAGTGTCGAGATTTCACATATTCACTAAATAACTTTTTATAACATCTTTATCTGCCACAGAGCTCACACGTAGATACCTACACATAACTACATTTCACTGTATAAAGATATCTTGTACGAAGCCTGATGCTATATGAGGTTGACATGACCCATAGATGTGTGCACATAACTACATTTAACTCCATCAAGAAATCTTGTGCCTAATGCTACAAGAGGTCGACATGATTCAAGAATGTGGTTAGTAAGAAATTCACGAAGTCACAAATGCTTGTTTACTTCCTAGTATTCATGCTGTTTCAAAGCGAGGCGTGCATTAGCCTGCGTACAAGTCATAGGCTCATAGCCAATTGAATAGACACAATCTGAGTGCATGACTGAATGAACAAGTCCACTTAGGACTAGTTATCTAAAAATGATTTCAAACACTTAAAAAGTTATGAATCAAGAAAATGATCTATACAGCACCATAACAATCTAAACATGAATTTAAACATAACAGAACTTTCTGATAATCTCTGAAACACATCATGACAAGAGTAACTAAATACTAGACAATAGACAACCATTTTTTTTCATTGCACATCATATTAATCTCCAAAACAAATGAACAATATCGTAATTCTGTCTTTGAGTGAAATACTAAAAAATTGAAAGAGGAAAAAAAAAATCATGTTTGGCTAATTGAAATGCACTTTAACAAGATTTAGATTCAGAGAAAACATAAGTAATCCTAAATGTAAAGTTAGTCATATAAAAATTAAGAGGTTTCACTAAGCAACCCTAAAGTAAATTCTCTCTTCAACAACACCCATAAACGCCACCAATTTAAAACAACCTATGTGTTCTCAGTTATTAACGACTAAATCTACGCCAAAATGAGTTTAAAAACCAATTAAAGATAGTTCAAAATAAACAAAACTGGTTCGCGTTGGCAGAGCGTGATATGAGATCAATAAATGATAAACACAGTAAATACAGAGGAAAAAAAGAGACCGGTGGAGTGATCGGTTCACGTACCAGTGAAGTAGTGCGAAAGAGATCGGCGAGGGGAGAGAAGGAATCTACGGCGATCAAGGGATTTCGCAGTTGCAGAAGGAGAGATTGGGGATCGTTTGGCGGGAGGGAAAATCGGCGATAAAATACGAGAAAGAGATCGGCCGATATAAGTCGAGAACGAGAAGGGGGAGCAATATAGAAGTTTCCTTCCAGTCCAAGTCCGAGGAGGAGCGAATTGTAATTACAAAATATATAAGGGCATAAATCTTATTTTAACTTGTGGGGTGGGCTCTCTTTAAACTTTAAAGTCGTCAACTGCAAGCGCAAGTACCTAGTACCTACCCTATTTAATCATTTGGGCCTAGTGCACTTTTTATTGGGCCTATTAACTTCGTGGGCTCGGATTAAAATCGTTACATTCAAAATAGGGCTTTGGGCTTATAAATGTTTGAAGAAAACAGGTTAGTGAGTCTATTCAATAGCGTAGAGTGCTCACAAATCCTTCTTTTTGTTTCAATTTTGTTCTGATGGGGGAGATTGAAGAAGCGGCTTTAACTATTATGTCTAATATATACTTCCTTCCTTCTCGAATTAATAAGACATTAGAGGAGATTAACTATGTTAAACATAACTATACTCTTATATCAGCCTGTGGACTTTCTTTTTTTACTATCCGAGAATAAAAATATATCAACTTGTTCAGTTAACATGATATAAATTCAGACTGTCAACGACAATATAAATTGAGTCAAAGTCTTGTTTGTGACCATAAAAATATTGCCATCATTGAAAATCAAACTCAGAATCCCCAAATTTCTTGGCCCTGAGAGAAATTGACCAACTATAATAGTAGCACATAAAATTTCTCTAGAATTGATTTCAGCTCAATGTTGGTACAATCCAAATTGAAGGTGCCAAGGGT
Organism: Euonymus europaeus; assembly: GCA_963580455.1. Classification (NCBI taxonomy): domain Eukaryota; kingdom Viridiplantae; phylum Streptophyta; class Magnoliopsida; order Celastrales; family Celastraceae; genus Euonymus; species Euonymus europaeus. The sequence continues at coordinate 23,450,993 of OY756971.1, read as the reverse complement.
TTAGGTACATTGATCATACAAATAATAACTTGAAATGCTTCCATCCTCAAAATTAAAGCTACAGACATCATCGGACTGAAAATAATAACTTCTACCGAAATAACTGACATAATCATCATGGAAGTAAATAGAGTTGGGCTTACAACCAGGAAAATCAGATGCCGGAACACATACTGATTGATTGTCACCCACAAATACTGCTTCATCCCCCAAACTCTTGATCTCAACCCACTCTGCCTTGCCATATTTACTCCCATGTAAAAGCTTATAAACCTTAAACTTCTTAGTTCTATACTTATAATCATAAAGTTCCTCCATGATTCTCCGAATCATTATCAAATTACCTTCTGATGATTTCACAAGATATACCGATCCAAGGCAACGATGCGCATTAGGTATTGTAGGGTTTTCTCTGGTTACAAGAACCAGACAACTGTTATTGTCAGCATCAATACGTACAAGTCCACCAAATAAATCTACTGCGAGCAACATGTTATTGTAATAAATAACTTCTTGGATTAGGTTCATTGCTTTGTCTATGCAAGTCCAAGTCTTACTCCCCGATTTCAGGATCTGCAATGTCCTGTTCATACTGGATATCGCCGCAACCTCGTAATTGTTGTCAGAACTCAGAGAAGGATTGTTGGAGAAAACTACTCTAGAGACATCAAATTCGTGCATGTAATTGGTTTTCCAAGGCTCCATAATTGGTGGAAGACGGATTGTCCGATTCAAGAAGGGATTTCTGAGAGTGATGATCATTTTTATATTGACAGTAGCCAACCAACCATGAGAAGAACCACAATACCTTCGACTGTTATCCATCAATGGCAGCTGGAAATCATAAATCTTACCATCCATAACGTTGTATAAGCTTCGTTCGTTTTTCAGATTATGTTTAGAAGGGATCAACAAAAGTGGAAGTTGCGTGTCGGATAATTTCATGAACCGGAGTCTTTGGTGCTTCGCGACGGACGACCAGTGCTTGCAAACGACACTGAATCTGGCGTGATCGTAGAATGAGACCAAGTTGTCAAGAATTGAATTAAGGATTTCTTCACGAAGCCATGACCAGTCTCTTTCAGAAGAATCCATCGCGTACCGGCACAAGAGGCTAGGGCTTCATCAAACTCTCTGGGAAACAATATAATAACCAATGAGATATTGCCACGCGGGCACAGCAGAAAGGATCTTTATACGATTCTCTCTGACCAATAGAATTCTGCCATCAGCATAAAGGAAGGGATAAAAAACAGCACATAAACTCATAGAAAGGTAGTAGTGACAAGGATTTTCAAATTGACGTTCTCTTATTGACCAGATGCATCACAAACATGAATCAACACAAATATATAAAACACACACACACATATAAAACACTAACGTGCTATTTACTTTCAAGTGGCAAGTGGGAAAGAAGTTAAAAGAGAGAAGTTTAGGCCGTCAGCACACATTGCAGCTCTTCCTACATGTACCATAATAATCAGGGGAACCTATCATAAACACAGGGTTCCTTTGGCATTCTCCGATAACAGCCCACTGGAAGCAATTTTCATCCTCATCTGTGCAATCACTACCATCTGATTCAACTGAGACCTCGTCAATGGCTCTAACAAAAAACAACTTAGCGGCATACCACATATCACCATTAAGGACAGGGCATCTAGCATGAGAGCTACTGGTATCAGGAGACACATTGAGATGGCGAGTGAAGAAGAGAATTGCATTCCCCTTGACAGGTCTCAGGATATTACTAGTCTTTGTACAATCTGACCAAATCTTGTTCTTTGGCTGCAACAGTATGAACTGAGGGTGATGAGTACAGGTAAGTTTGGAGAATAAAAAAGCTATGAGATGATCCACCTCTCACCTTTGAATGGTGGAACAGAATTTCACCACCTCGAGAGACATTCGAGAGATATAAAACAACTGTTGCCAGCAAAGGTTCCCTCAATCTTAACATGGATTTATTACCATAGTAATCAAAGTTCTGTTCAGCCTTCTCAAGACCATAATGCATGACCTGTAGAGGTTTGCCATTCCCTGACCGACAGTAATGATCAGCTTAGTAAAGAGAAACTATAGAAATACTTCAAATTCCCAATAATGATAAAGAAAAGGACTGTGCAAACCTCTACAAAACAAGACTGCGGTACTTACAATGAATGGCCAAGAGACAGGGAAGATACCTTTGGGAATGAAAGTCCATGCTGAAATTCTTTCCTGAATCCTTGTGACAATGTCATCCTACAAACACAATAGCATCACTGTGAATAGCTGACAAATTCCAAGTAGTGTGACAATGCAGCATTCAAGAATGAATTATCAGAGGACTTTAAAGAGGCATGCTAGTAAAGTTCTAACTCAGTCCACATTTAGAAGTTTGTTGGAGTACCAAATCGATAAAAGATGGCCAAAAGGGGATAGAAGTCAAAGATAATGCTGACTAAAAACTATCCAAGGCAACAGTGGCAACACAGTGTGAAATGGCAAGCCTCAGAGAATAATAAAGGCCAAATAACTGTATTTATGGTATTAACTTTACAACATGAGAAAATTTATCAAACTGGCACTCATTCAATCTCTAACCTCAAGAATAAAAAGGCCAAATAACACTGGAGTTGAAAGCACAAAACCCGATTCAGAAGAAAAGGGAGGAATCTAATGCAGTACCTAGTGGCAAGCAATGATAGATAATACATTAATACAACATAATGTAGCCTGCATTTCTACAACTTTGCATGTACCCTAACGCACAGGCTATGTAAAAGATAGATCATAAAAGTAAGGAAAAAATCAGAGTTCACCTCTTCATCTAAAGGGGTTTCTGAACTGGAAAACCTGCCATTCATCCCAATGCTTCCTGAACCATCAACATCTCCCGAAGTTGTTTCTTTCAAACCTTGCGCCTAAGGCCAACATTAGTGATTAAAACTAGTTTGACAATTAGTAGATAGAGTTGAAGCAAATAGACAATAATTTACCAATGAAATGAGGTGATCACACTCCTCATCCGACAGAAAACCTTCGTACAAGAACACCCTAAAGCAAGAAAGTATATCAATTTTGATTAGTAAGTCTCTGATAGTCTGATGGCACGGAGTAGCATAATTAGGTAAAGTGTACTAATCTTAAAAAATCTGGTATAATTCCAGAAAAACTTCACTGGTTTTTTCACAAATGGCAACCCCTTGATTGTTAAACATGTAGCCTCACATGCATTATCTACCATAAGGATGAATGAGGATCGAGTTTATCGAAGTACCTGACCTTGGTTGCCAAGAGAGTTGGACAACTCGTGATGGGTCAATTCTGTTGTTACGGATTGAGGGCCCCATTTGTATGACCGGGTCATCGTTTAACTCTTTATCCCGTAATTCCTTTCGGCTAATGACAAAAGAAGGTGAAGTCTAATCATTATGAAAGAACAAGGCAAAATAGGGTTGAAGACAACCCGCCCCTCAGCACACTAGGGGCGTTATTCCATAATTCAGCAACTCAGAGTAATGCAAGAGTAAAAAAAATGGAACGATTATACAACCTAAAAATAAAATAGTTCAATGTGCGTTTCACACACAAATCATATAAATACCCGAAACTGAGAGGAAAATTACTTTGCCACCCAAAACAAAAGATCACTCATGAAGGAGAATGAGAATCACAGCTCTGAACTGAACTACACCATGAAATTTTCAATCCCAAACAAGGAATTGCTAAACAATGTACCTAAAAAGGAAAACAATGTTTCCCAAAGTTAATGAGAAAGAGATTAAAGTTAGTGAATCGATGACGATGAATCTACATCAGAACGAAAACCGTAATGTAGAAAAAACACAGATCGAGAAAATTACCAAACTCATTAGGGTACATTATATCATAAATGATGCGTAGATTAAATGTCTGCTACCAATACCATCAATTACAATGAATAAAGCAAGAGTGCAACGAAGAAATTACATAGAGTTCCATCTACCTTTCAGCTGAAGATAACAAAAATGGGCTCGTAAACGCCAATAAAAGAAGAGAGAGAAGCGAAGCCATTAGAGACGCAGCAAAGGCGAGGGTTGCCAGATCTATTGAACCCAACGACTGAATTTTCCTGCTAAAACAGAGAGAAGCATTTCCTAACCCTTTTTTTTAGCTTGGTGTTTAGGAGAGCCGGCGAAGCATGAAAGTTCATGCTGCTTCGTTTCTTGGTGCAACCGTGCAAAGTAGCGTAGCTCCTTCGGGCGTAAATGTAATTGACAATTACGCCCTCCCTTTTTTTTATGCACACGTATGAAAATCTGAGAAAAATACATAACTGTATAGAATCTTGTTTGTCGGGTGGTATCTGTCTCCTTTTATCTGGTGGTTTGGTCGGTGATTTTGAAGGCTCTAGGTGGTAGATGTGCTCTAGATTTTTTTTATTTTATGGCAACAAAAGACTAGAAACAAGAAACTACAAATCAACCTCCTCCAAGCCAAATCAATGACTAGGAGGATCGCATCCACGGTCTGACCAAGACGGAAAATCTGAAAGAAAAACAATAGAAATGCTGCCTGATCGTCTCGAAACTGCAACTCATTTGGGATTGTGCTCTAGATGGTTGATGTGTGACTTTTGACGTTTATGGGTGTTTGGCTGGGTTTAACATTATCTTACTGCTAGGTTTTTATTTTTATAAGTGAGAGTTTCATATTTCATGTCACCATTTTATTTGAAAATCTCAATTAAATTTCATCAGAATCTCCATGTCACAATTTTTCACTATTTGAGTCGAGTGTATTTATATGCTAAACAAAATTAAGGTTTTTTCCGTGAGAGAAGTTGACGGGTAGAGTGTTTTATTTTTTTAAAATTTTAAAGGCAACACATAATTTATGGTGTGAAACTAGTCTGTCTTGTTTTGAGCCTTTATGCTTTTTTCGTCTACCCAGAGGTAGGAAGTCTCCACAGAGAGGGTTCGTGTTGCTTGACCATATCTTCGATGCAATTCAAGGTATATTGACTTTCTTTGAAAAAAAAAGTATTGGATCTTGCACCTTGCCAAAAAACTTATGGGGAATAGTTTTCCTTGTTCTCCGAGTAATTTACCTTCATAACCAAATATGTAACAACTAAAATTTGACCGTAAACAGTGCAAATGAATAAAAAAATGAATGTCAATTGCCAGTTTGCCACAAACTCATCCTTCACTTCTCATTTCTCATGTTATACTACATCCCAAAGACTCAATCATTCCTGTGTGATTTCTTGAGTATCATATGACCTCATTCATCCTTGTCAAAAAGGCGTTCAATCAATTCGTCCCACTTTACTCTATCCGTGTCTTTCCTGTAAGAAGATTCCCCACTGGATTTCTCCGAGTTGTCCCCTTCATCTTGCGCATCAAATGTTCCATACTGAGAAGTTGAATAAGCATGAGGCACAGAGAGTGTGACAGCCATTTGTAGTGCGGCCTTGTATTCCTGACTGTGTTCTCTGGTTATAGTCTCTTGCCGCTCCATCTTAAGCTTTGCTGGGATTTCCATGATTCTGTCCGTCTCTAGCATTAACTGGGGTTATCACAAATACACAGACTGGTTAGTTAATCCTCAAATAGTGGGAGGGTACAGAGTGAAGTTCCAAAAGTCACAAAGATGATCTGTTCTTTCACCACCTCGGATATATGGGGTAAAAACATCACAGCCATTCAGCAGACTATATACTAGACGGCCAACTTTAAAAAAATACGGATAAGTTTCATTCAGAAGAGGCGTTTGTCAAGGAACAGTTACGAAGAAGAAAAAAGAATGAAACTTACATCCAGAGCCCTTTGGGCTTCTCTCTCTATCCATAAGATTGCATGATCAGAAGTGGCATTACAAGAAAGAACTATATGCTCAAACCTTCCATCTACTGGAACTGCCGTCCTCACAATGGGGGGAAACCTTCCTAGCCTGCAAAGAGACATGGCATGAGGATCCAGCTGGATGAAGCTAAAGAACCACAGGGTGTCCAGCTTGATCCAAAGAGCATAAGAGAGCATTTTAATGCCCAATTGAGCCTGGAAACCACATTATACCCTGAGCAATTGTTACTTGCAGACAAATCTTTGAATTCCGTCAGTTTAAGATTTCAAGACTGATCACTTGTTGAATGAATCAACAACGGAAGATGATGCACACATAAGTCATAAGTCAAAAAAATATGCAGTACATTTTTTGGAAAAGTAAGATAGAATGTTTTGTTGAGATGCCATTTGATAGAACTATGCTGGGTTTCCTTCAATCATACCTGCAAGGCTTCCTCTCAACAATGTGATAGAGGCGGCCAGGAGCATAGAGCCGCCTTGGATCTTTAAGCATCTGTTTCTCTGGTATACATGTATCTCTCATGCACCTTAGGCATAGTATGCATGGCAAACTGTTGAACCAAAGAAAAATCAACTTCATAAATAAGATGAATAGCAATGAAATAGCTGGAGAAAAGGATCATTAGATTGTCAATTACATACACCATCGCCGATCTATACTCCCAGAAGCTTATAGTAATTTGTTAGGAGAAACCTATTATTTCACCAGGTCCATAGATTATAAGTGCTACCTAATTATACTCTTTTGCGACTTTAAAGTATAACAAATAGATGAGGACCAAAATGTTGAGGTAGATATGGAACATGTTCTAGCTTTGGAAAGGCCAGTATATTGGCCCAGAAGCTGACATTCAACAAAAAACGGCAAGGGAGGGGATTTATACCAGAATAGTGACTTGAAAATGTCTTCCAAGGGTGTAGCTGTTCGTGGCAAGAAGTCATCCTGATTCAATTGAACAATAACAATTAAAAAAATATATATAGCAGAACCATCTAGCTTTTCAATTATATGACCATGCACATATAAGATCAGAAATAAAGTGTAGAGACTGTTCGATTCAAATTTGTAAGGCACCAAGACTAGACTACTTGACTCTGTATTTTTCTCAGACAAAGTATCATCATAAGAAGGACATTGAGAAATTGATGGTTCTCCAAGTTCACTAGTGTGAGAATCAGCAAAAGGACGAGTGAGTGTTAATAGACTTCTATGCCAATTCTTCTTCTTCCAAATTTGGTGAACTTCTCTCAATCGGAACTGGAAGCTTTCTTTATGATATCCTAAAATCACTGGAGGTTCTTTAACACACATTAAATCCTCCTTAGACAGCCAGCCCCGTTTAGACTAATTCCAACATGAATTTATTAACAGTACTTTCTTATATGCCAGTTCAATGACTACAATTTTCCTCTTGTCAAACTCGAAACAGTTAACAATCCATGTCATTTAGAAGAGAACTTATGTTTGCAGCAAGAGTTCAAGACCCCACCACTTTATTCACCAAAGAAAATATAAATAAATGAGTTACAATATGGACCTATGTTTGAACCATGATGCTGGATTCCTTGTTAAAGAAATTTGCCTTCAGGTTTAGCACGAACAAAGAGAAACTACTTGCAATTTTCTTGTTCTTGGATATGTAATAAATATTATTAATCAGAATGCTGAAAAAGAAGAAGGGTGAAATGAGCTTTAAGTTAATTTGGCACACATCCGTTCAAAATCATTTTTAAAATTCTTTTCACTAAACTATAATAACCAAAGAAGCATGAGGTTGAAAACTTGCCTGTAGCACTACAGAATTGATGACATTTGCATATCTGACTGCCAGATTTAGTGACATACATCTTGCAGGTGCTATAGCATAGCAACTGACCCTCCTCCTTTCAATGTGTCCCAACTTATCACGATTCAGCAACACTACCAATGCCAACATTGCCGCTACACCCGATCCAAGGGAATGTCCCGCAAAAGTGAGAGCGTAATTTGGATACTTCTCCAGCAATTCTTTGAGCACCTCACACTCCGCATCCAAAACCCACCCAGCTGCCGTCAACAGCCCATTGTGGACATATCCACCATCGATTTTCCTTTTCCCAAGCTTATTATCCAAAAGCACAGCATAGTCGCTCTCTTTTGCTAAATTAAGGCCCCTAATTGTAAGAACTATATCAGTGTGATCATGATCAAGATACAACATATACGGGGGTGCCCGTCCTTGAGTATCTTCATAAGTCTTCTTTAATATTAACCAATCTGGGTTAATTCCATACCCTCCAGGTGGTTCCCAGAGAGGATGCCGAAGATCATCTTCATAGACAGCTAAAATATAGCGGCAAATGCGAGGGACAGGCTCAAATTCTTCAGCAGTTGCCAAGCCCCAAGTCTCACTATCATGACCTGCACTGTGGAGACATCGCTTCCATGCCCAACGGGTACATGCTAGACAGTAAACACACTCAAGAAGAGGGATGCCACATAGGATCGACATCAAAACCTATAATCTGGGTATGCTAACATAGATCTAAAGGATCGGTTTAGCAAGGAAATGTCTAAGTAGCAGAGAAATTTAATTTTGCAATGAAGATGAAATCGCAATGGGACTTGATCTACTATGGAAGAATCCAATTGAATACTTAGATTTCAGTAAATTTGAGCATCATCTGATGCTTCAACTGAAAATTTAAGGAACAATCTGAGGTATAATGCAATAACTCAAAAAGGTGAATCCGTGAATGTTCTACATAAATTTTGGTTGGAGGAACTTTGTTCTAGGATATATTTGATGCAATCTGATTAGTTTACTAGGTACAAAGAACAGGAAAATCTGAGTGCTGGAAAGAGATCTGCACTGACCGAGAGCTAAGAACCAATAAATTAATAGAATTTAAGCATAAAATGCAAGAAAAAGATCATGTACATAAAGGTAACTGAGGACAGTGTAATCGTTCACAGGGAAAAAATTCAAAAAAATAGAAAATCCAGCAAGAAAGAATATGGTAATGAAGATACGAATACAAGAAGTCAACTACAAGACTCCAAGGCCAAGGTCTTGGACTCTAACCATAATTCCACAACTGTAACAGGAGCAAACCAAAATTTTGGTATTAGAACAGGAACTGATGCGGGTCTGAACCAGTGATTTTTCTTATTCACTGAATTATATTCAAGCTACTGATGCTCAGAAATTTTGCATCTGATAATGACAACAGTACATCATTGAAGGGAAAGACGAAAACCCAGAAACCCAAGTAGCAGATTACCTCCTATATCATGAAAAACGCCAAAATCTGGATCAAGAAAACGGAGAGAATTTCAAGGCTCTGAGTCCAAGTAATTTCGTATTCTCCATTTTTTTGCTGTTTGAGGAATTTACCAATAAATGGAAAGCTCAGAAAGAAAAACTAAAAGAAAAGTGTACAGAGAAGATATATTGTATGATATTAAATTAAACGGAAGAGACAGAAAAAATGTAAACCTACAAAGTGGCTGTCCCTGCAACTGCCAGTCAAACGGATAACTGAGCCCCGCTTTGGTGAAGCAGATATAAGAGGGTGATGAAGCGTGGCGAAGGATCATCCACAGTGAAAAAATGAGTAGTGGCGTTTTGGGAGAAATGCTTTAATCACGAGGATATTTCGATACTTTCGCACCTTTTTGGCATTTTGTGCCGTGTCCACCGTCTTTAAAAATTCTTCCCACGACCTAAATCACGTGCGACGTCGTTTCTCTTACTTGAAGAAACGACGTCGCTGTATAGGGGGATATAGCACGACGTCGTTTATTTGACATGACCGAAGTGCCCTTTTACTTTTTCCCTTTTTCCATCATTTGCTATCTCTATAATCTATATATATATGTCAAAACCCTAATTCGTATCTCTCAATTAACCGACTCTCTGGTCATCGCTGCTCGAACTTGCACTCGCTCAAGGTGAATCCTAACTCTTATGTTACGTATTTTGCTTTTGCTTTTGGAATGCGATGAAGATATTGTTTCTGCGATCTGATATATTGGTTCTTCTTTTGCATGTATTGTAGTAGCCCTAGTTTATTCACTGTGATTAAGGTTTTCTATCAGTTATCAAGTCCGTTAGTTAGCATTTTTCTTGTATTTTTCGCTTGTAATCGGATTCAGTTGCTGTTTTTTCTGCATGTCTCGAATGCAGACCAGCGCTTCGTCCATAGTGATGCTTAAGCTGTTCCTGTTTCGTTTTTAGACATTTCTGACCCGGGTTTTGTGAAACGATTTTGAATTTGTTATGAGAATTTGGCAGTGATTCTACCAGAATTTTGTTTTGTTCCATTTGAACTAATTTGTTTGGCTTTTGATTTAAAATTGTATGGACTGATTGGTGTCTACTTTGATGAAGGAAAACCGGATAAAAATCGTCCATTAGGAGCCTTGAATTGATTTTTAGCATTTGGACTTTTTATGGTTATTTGGCATTTCATGGATGAATTCTATCTGAACTAAAATGTACTAATTTGGCATTACTTAACTAGGTGATGGCTCCTAAACAGCCAAATACTGGCCTATTTGTTGGTCTGAACAAAGGCCATGTTGTGACTAAGAAAGAATTGGCTGCACGTCCTTCAGATCGCAAGGGAGTAAGTCGATTCCTTAGCAATCTGTTTATAGAGTACTCCATTTCATTTATATATTTGTTGTTTATTTTATACTTATTGAGAAGCTAAGGCTTTATTGACCTCAGATGTTGAAAGAATGATTTAAATTTAATATAGTTTGCATATATGTTAGTTATTGCAACAAATATCTATAAAATGCTATCATGAAGCACGCAAAACTTTATTGGTGGTGCTTCAATGTTGTTTTTATGTGATCTAGTGGATTTGGGGGTCTGTAAATTTTAGCTTAAAATTGCGTAGCTAGGTGATTATTATTTACTCCTAAGATCTAGTGGCATGGGTGGTTGCCCTGGATTTACTGGATGTGGGTTTCAACTTCCAACCCTTGGGAAAAGGGGTTTTGGTTTGAACAAGTTGCTGATACAGTTGTGTCCTCTCCTCTTTTTCTTACAGAAAACCAGTAAAAGGGTCCACTTAGTGAGGAGCTTAATCAGGGAAGTTGCTGGTTTCGCACCATATGAGAAGAGGATAACTGAGCTTCTGAAGGTTGGCAAAGATAAGCGCGCTTTAAAGGTAGCTAAAAGAAAGCTGGGCACGCACAAGAGGGCAAAAAAGAAGAGAGAAGAGATGTCCAATGTTCTCCGCAAGATGAGGTAATTTCTTGGAGATTTTGGTTTGGTTCTGTTAGTATTGAACAAAGGACGATCTTTGTTCGAACCCAAGCTTTTTACTGAATCATTATCTTGACTTGACCAAGAATTCAACATCTTAACATTTCTGTGGCTAAATGTATATGCAGGGCTGCCGGAGGAGGTGAGAAGAAGAAGTAAAACAGTACTGTTGCAGAATTGAATTGATTTGGACTGGATTTAAAGCTTGAGTTATTTGGAGCCTGTGGAGCTTCCCCTGTTTTTTGTTTGAGACTGAATTAATCGTCCAAACAGTATTCAAGTTTTGAATTGAAAATTAGAATTGCTATAGAAAGAGCGATGTCTTTGCTTGCATTTGGTTTGTAGACTGAGTCCTAATTACCCAACACACTCTGATGCTTAAAATTTTGTTAGCTTGTTCATTTTTATGTCAAATTATATGAATTACCCAACACCCCCTGATCCTTAAAATTTTGTTTGCATGTTCATTTTTATGTCAAATTATATGAAGTGATGTCTTTTGTTTCCTCCTAGCTTGTGCAACTTAGAGGAAACAAAATGTGAATGTTTAGGTTTTAAACTTCTGATTGATCTTCTCTGTTTTCCGCCTTCCGTCAACTATGTTTTGTGTACTGATTCTCTTACCTTCCACATAGGGACATGCTTGAGCTCGCTGGTTCTTGTAGTGGTCTTGTATGCCCATTACTTCAAATCTGAAATGAGATTATTATCTGGATAATATTATCAATTACCTTTCTAGATTTCCCTTTGACATGAGATCATTTGCCATTGCCGTGAGCTTCTCCACCTAAGTCACTCGGATTTGGGCATTAACTGGTAGATGAACTATTTTTGGTTCTCAATCTACTTTAGATTCAAGAACACACTGGAGACTCATCAAGGATACAGTGCTGATGGGAAACTCAAGTAGAGTGAATGAGATTCTCTCCTTTCTAAAGCTAAAGCTGCGCAAGGCGGCCCCGCCAGAACAAAGCCCACCCCTTTTTCCCCCCCTTTAATGAAAGACCCTCGCCTCGCTTCCTATTCATTTGTGGGTCGGAACCCGAAGGCCTTTTTTATTCTCAAGAGGTGATTTCGAGAATCAACCAACCGAAACGTAGCCCAGGAGACTCACAGCCTCCCTCTCGCCCAAATGAAATGGGATGAATCAAATCAACGAGCTTTTTGATTGATTCAGGGCGCAACGAAGCCAAATTCAATCAAGGCAAGGGAGCTTACTTTTCCTGACGCTGAGACAGCCTATTAAAATGTAGCTATACTCACGGAACAGGAAAAGTTTTCAGATGATATGGACTTGACCCTCCACAACACCTTGCAGAAACTTTTAGAGTGAGATGATTCAAGTACTAAAAAAAGAAAAAGAAAATCCAGTTGTGGTAAATCTTTTTTTATCTCGTTCACTAACATTTTTGAATTATCATTGTTGAAACTTGAAAGTGTACAAGGGACCAAAGCTAGAAATTGAAGTCCAAGTATAAATAAACATTAAGTTTTCAATTCACCAAAAATAAAAATTCCAAGTAAATTTACAACTGGCTATCATAGCATCAAGAACACCATGATTAATATTGGTTTAAAGTCTTCAGACTTCTATTTGCCGAGCTTTATCAATGAAATTTGGGATGCTTCCTTCCCACAACTCAGCTAGCTCCTTCCTCATCCAGGAGACAACAATTATGGGTCCAAGTGTAGAAGGCACCTACATTAACCAACCATTTAAAGCCCAGATACCAGCACACAGAAGGAAAACGTGATTTACTGAATTGGTGCTAAAAAACCTAACTCATCCAAAGACGCTTTATGCATCCACCAATCCCTACCCTAAGACATCATACTGATACTAAATGGAATGCCTATCTATGAAACACCATATTTCAAAAGCATGCTGAGCACAAGTGAGGATTAATTCCTTCAAAATTAGGAGGAATTATCATCTCAGAAGATACCAGTTCGAATAAAATGAAAATAGAATCCATACCAGGTAGAGAAGTGCAGGTTGGGGCGAATGAGTCAATACGCCAGCTGCTAAAGCAGTAATCAGTCCAATGGCATATCCAGGAAGGGCATACCATATGTATTTGTGTCCCTTTGATGAGTTCAACTCTAAGAGCTTGACTGGATCTCTACTCTTTCGATGATCAAAACAGAGGACTAATGCCAGAAGCATTGCGGGAATTGCCTACGATAGAATAGGAGCACCATTGTAAGTAAATTTCTTTTAATGCTTTCTCAAAGAAGGCATGAGAGGCTAACAAATGAAGCAGGTAAGACAGATAAGTAACTGATATGCAAACCAAAAGGCACCAGCAATCTGTAGTGTATGTGATCACACACGCATTATGTAAATTTCGTGCATACTTGATATAAAACACTATAGCCACCAATAGCTAACGCAGGTTTTTTTACCAATAGCCTTGTAATCTTCAACTTAATGTTCCTGGTATTGAGCTTTTGTGGTTATCTGAACTAACTGACCACCACAGAGCAGCAATCCAAACTATTTGTTTCAAGCTTGCAACACCATTAAAGGGAGAAAAGAACGAAAGAAAAAGGAAATGAAAGGGCATTGTTTTTTTTCCTTTAAATTGAAGCTGTATTTGGCAAACAATTATATTTGCGAATCAACTAAAATAGCAGAATTAAATCCACTGTTGAGACCTCCCTACAAAAAACTAGCTTCTGACACTGAAAGAAAATAATAAACACATAAATATCGAATGTCTTAGTGTTCATCTCAAGAGACATTAAGAAGTAGAACCCAGAAACGAAATGGTCAGAATATTCATGGAAAGCATTAGCATCATTTTCAAGACCAGATTATACTCCATTAGAAAGTGGAACGATTACACTTAAGAAGACAATGGCATCACCGAGCAGGGAAAAAACAGCATAACAATTGTGCTAAGGAAATGGTCTACCAGTATTAGCACTGAACATAAAGGCTTCATACCATATCACCAAGACCGAGCATCATGAAGTCCACAGCACTTCTTGGAGGAACATCTCCACCAAACAAATTCCTAGGAAATATTATCTTCACAGGCAATTCAAGCTTCTTTGTTATCAATTGTAAATCAGGAAAACCTAATCTATCCGCCACTGTGTGAACAGGATTTGATGCTTGTTGGGTAGCCACTGATACCATGACATTGGCACCAAAAATTCTTTCAGAAAAGAAAACCCAAAATATGTCATAAACAAACAAACATGCAAGGAGCATTGCACATATTTTCACATTTGGAAGCCGCACATGGCTAACAAATGCAATACAAATGGAAATTCCCAACAGGTTGTTCAATACCCAATGCCCAGAAACAAGCCACGCAGCCACTGTCATAGAGCAAGTGAACAATAAAAGCCCCTGGATCCGTGTGAAAGACTTCGTACAGCACCGTGAAACAAACGGGTCTGCCAGACCATAATGTGACTTCACATAAGCAACGTGAGGGGATAGGCAGAAGAAAAGGGATGAAGCAGAAGCGATGGCAGTGAAAGCAGTGAGGATCTGTGAAACAGAAGAAAAAAGGTAGAACATCAAAAGCAAACTGCAAGAACTCATTATTGGAATCATTAGTGCCTGGGACTTATCCAAGGTAATGGATGCTTCTGACAAATCATGGTTTCGCTCCATTTCTTTTCCATGATTTAAAGCACGAAATGCTGATGCAAACGTCACAGCTACTGCTGTTACTATAAGGGTGATGGGAGCAGGCTCCAGCAAATATAGAAGGCTCCGTATGGATTCCATCACTAAATAAGCGTTGCTATTCAAAATAAATTGTCTAAAACCTTATTTTCACCTACAAAATAAAATGAAAAGGCTAGAACAGCACAACTCGCAGCCAAAGTTGCATTATTCCTCTAATGAACCTGAGGCTGCAACCTGCAAAGCAATGAATAATTTAGTTCAAAATGAGGGAGATGGAGAAAGAGGAAGAGAAAGCTGATGCCATGAAAGAAAATACAGAATTTGAAACTTTATTTTGTTCCATTGCTGGAGTATTCTGAAAAACGCATATTAAAAATTTAAAACAAAAAGCTCCTGAGTGTAAATGACAGCTAGTAGAGAGCAGGAAACCATTGTAGTTTCAGAATTCAAAAATTATCCTCTACTTCAAGGTTTCGTCAGATTAGATTAACATACACAAAAGAGGATTTTTTTTGAATAGAACATACACAAAACAGGATTGATTTCCATTTTGACCAGGGGTTCCCCGTACAGTTTTATGTAAACGCCACTCACCAGCCAATATGGCACTGCATATCTTCTGAACCCAATGTAATAAATAAAATAAAATAAAAGATCCGCCACATGAAAATTTGAAACCCTACTTTCACATTTGTTTCTTCTCTAAAACTTACTTCGCAGCCAGAGAGAAGGTTTTTATGTACAATATAAACAACCCTATGTAAAAACCAACAATTGCGCATAGGACCCATATTACCCTCTATCTTATGAACAAAAAAGTGAAAGAAAAAAAAAACACATAGGAAAATCAAGATAATGGATCTTGATATTCTTAGAAATTAAAATTATCGTCACTTAACTGAGTCTAATACGACAATTTGACCTGTTAATTAAGTAAATACAAAGAACTCCCATCGTCTCAGCAACCTGAGACATGACTTCTATTCCGATAGCTTCCCTCACCGACATACCGTTAACCCAAGAAGCAGCATGACATACATTTAGGGTTCGCAAGTGAACTAATTGAATCAAAAACCTTCAAATAATGTCACACACTTTTAAAGATCTGCGATAACAAATTGGAGTTCAAAAACTAAAACTTGAGAGGAGACCGTAGGATTTTGAGAGGACCAACCTTGGACTCTGCGAGCTTCAAAGATGGATTTTTCTCTGTGATCAAATCAAAGAAAGTATCTTTGGATCGAGCTGTATAGCCAACGAAGGAAAATTACCGGAACTAGCAATATGGACCCGGACATGGACAAAGATTTCATCCTTCTTCTCGATTGGTTACTTTCTGAGTTTCTGTCTGTTTGGGCCTCTGGGGTCCAAATTGGTTCTTTGAAAAGGCCCAATGGATATTGACTTGTGCCAAACAAGAAGGCTTTTGGCCCATATAATCAACCTTTTGATAAATTAGGCCCAAAAGGAGAGAGGTGGATTTGGACCATTTGGTATGGCTTTAATCTAATCCCTTCCACCCGCGCCCCCCCCGCCCAAAAAAAAAACAAAAAGTTCAATAAATAATAGGAGTTAGTTAATTGCACGACATAGTTTCCTTTCTTCATTAAAAAATAATAAAAAAAATTTATAGTCATACTGTTGCTCATGGACCTGCCATCACTTTCGTTTTAGTTAAATGGAAGCATATAAGTTTGACATGACATGGGTACGGATTGTGACATAACTAAGGTCCATTTTCGCTCATGGGCTCCACCTCAAGAAATTGGAGTTATCGTGAAGGCATCCATGTAGGTTGTACTTGGGTTGTTCAACTTACTTGGATAGAAAAATATAATGCCAAACTTAGAATATAAGAAAATACACATGCAATGATCACGGAGGATGAAATGGGTTAGTTAGGGTAACTACTATCACATGTCATTGTTGTAAAATGAATAGACCAATGCTTATGTTAAGCATGACCACTATTCAAAAATCAACTCAAGCCTAATGGTTCGGAGGGAGTCGTCTTTCCTCTTTGAAGGTCGTGGGCTCAATTTTTTCTAAGTACATAAAATTTTTAATGTTCGCTTGACGCGTGTGATTTGCTAGTTACTGAGCAGACTCGTGGGTGGCTTTATTTGATGCACACTCGAAATAGTCTCGAGAAACTTACAAGTGACAGTGATTTCGAATCCTATTTTTTGTTTTTTATATTTATAATCATAGGTTGCTTGTTGCCTTCTAATATATATATCATTGGTGTAGATAGATACTATTTTCTAATTTATGAGTTTTTTTCATTGATATAACAAAATTACCACTCATATTAAATGAGGACACATGTTCGAGGAGAGGAGCACCCTGAGGCCACTTCGGAACTGTACCTTGAGATGGATAAGTAAGAACACTTTGATTTGATCCACTGCACATTATAAGAGAACGTTGATGGATAATTAACTCTCTCATAATTTGTTTAAAGAGAGCGCTCAAGTATCGAGTAATCTTCTTAACCTTTCTCACTGCCGAACGTGAATCTAATAAATTGATAAGTTCCATGTTGATGATTTTCCAATTTGTTGATTTGCCGTTACAGTTCTAGAACATTGCTCCAGTCACGGACAAGTTGTATTTCACCAGGAAGAAAGAAAAAAGAAAACAGTATACGCAACTTGGTTAACGACCTTAACCAAAACACACTAGCGATTAAAGGGCTGCACTAGAGTCAAGTACAGTCAAATGACTGTACTAATATAGTACACTAAAATCATCGTTGGATTTGATTAATAAAAAGTGATAAAATCTTAACCATTGAATTAATAAATTAATTAAAATTTATTTTTAAATTAATAAATCATATTTTTTATTTTAAAAAAAATAAAAAAAGTCTTACAATTATTATAATACCCCTTGTCTCTCCGTTAAAATCTATCTCCCGTTAGACTTAATTCATCTAATTTATTTGAAATCATAGATCAAATTCAATATTTCATAGTTTTGAAGGATTTTGCTTTTCTTAGATCAACCCACTAATCAAATCTCAAAACTATTTCACCTTAACAGGGCATTTGTATAGGTGAATCCAACAGTTTGATCAATAATGTCTGTGAATGAATTGGCAGGGAATCGTTTGCATTAACAATAAATTGGAAGAGTAATTACTTTTGCATGCAGAGGATCTGAGCTATGTTCTGCTGTGGAGGTGAAGAGGAAGAACCCAACGGTCAGCCTGCTAATCAATATGCAGCCCCACCCAGAGGTGGCACCCCGTATGGAGGTCTAACGGGAGATAGATTCTAACGGAGAGACAAGGGGTATTATAATAATTATAAGGTTTTTTTATTTTTTTTAAAATAAAAAATATGATTTATTAATTTAAAAATAAATTTTAATTAATTTATTAATTCAATGGTTAAGATTTAATCACTTTTTATTAATCAAATCCAACGATGATTTTAGTGTACTATCTTGGTATAGTCATTTGAGTGTACTTGACTCTAGCAAAACCCGCGATTAAATAGATAAATACTTTACATGTACATCCATCAGCCCACATCGCCACCAACTTCACCAGGCCAAAGCTTGGTCCCCCTTCAGCTAGATTGTAGGCCTCATATACCAACTAAAGTATAGTCCATATCTTTTTTTCTTACCTATCTCATCTGTATAATTGGCTCTCTCAAGGACAAAGACAAAAAGCTCCATTTCCCTCACTTTCCTGAATCGTCCTCCTATTTAGAGCTTTTGAAACAAATAGCAAGACAGAGACACAACAATAAAAATATAAATAATGTGCTGAAATGTCTTTTTCTTCTTATTGCTCAAATGTTACCTTGACCAATACAAAGATATAAATACTATAAAATTCCTAAAAGATCTCAACAGCACAAACGTGCTTCTAAGTTTATTTGACTGAATCAAAACAACTGATTCCTAAATAAAAGGAAGAATTAAAACAAACTAGATTAATTCAGCAGACTTATTCAACTTCTTAAATTTAGGATATGACCTCAGTAAGTTTCACTAACTTACAACACTCCCCCTTAGTGCAAACTTACTGTCAACAACACCGAGAGCACTGCGAAACACTTCAAACTTGACTTTGGCAAGTGCCTTAGTAAATATATCAGCAACTTGTTCTTCGCTTCTTATTTTCTGCAGCTGAATGTCTTGGGTCAACACCTTTTCACGAATGAAATGATAATGTGTTTCAATGTGCTTTGTACGAGCATGAAACACGGGATTTCCAGCAAGTTTAATAGCACTTTCATTGTCGCAATGAATAACAACTGGATAATCCAAGGCAGAAAGCATTTCCTGAATAAGTCTTTTAAGCCAAATACACTCTTGAGTGGCCATAGTACCTGCTACATATTCAGCTTCACAACTAGAAAGAGCAACAGTAGTTTGCTTTTTACTGCACCACGAGATTGCCGCTGAGCCCGTATTAAAACAATAGCCTGTTGTGGAGCGCCTATCATTCATGTCACCAGCCCAGTCCGCATCTACAAATCCAGTCAAAAGGAATGGCATATGTTGCTTGTAGAATAACCCAAAATTCAGAGTACCTTTTATATAGCGAAGGATCCTCTTGGCTGCAATGAAATGACTCTCACATGGTTTGTCCATAAACTGAGAAATGACTCCGACCGAATATGAAATATCAGGCCTTGTGATAGTTAAATAGAATAAACAACCAACAAGTTGACGAAAAAGTGTTGCATCTTCCAGTAGTTTTCCGCCATCTTTAGCTAACTTCAAGGAAGGTTCCATAGGAGTAGTCATTGCATTTGACTCCCCCATACGAAAACGATTTAATAAACTTGCTGCATATCCTTTTTGAGAGACAAAGTATCCATCTGACCTTTTAACCTCCAGGCCAAGAAAACAACTAGCTTCGCCCAAGCTCTTCATCTCAAAACGGAGAGACAAGGCATCTTGAAGACGGGTTATTTCAACATCGTCATCACCGGTAATAATCATATCATCCACGTAAAGAAGGAGCATTGTGCACACTGAGGATGTTGTCTTAACAAACAAGCTTGAATCTGCATTTGAAGATGTGAAGCCACAAAAAAGAAGATATTCAGCAATCTTACCGTACCAAGCACGAGGAGCTTGCTTGAGGCCATACAAAGCCTTCTTGAGTCGGCACACATGATTAGGAAACTCCTTAGAAACAAATCCATGTGGCTGCTCCATAAAGATATCACAATCTAACTCGCCATAAAGGAATGCATTCTTTACGTCTAGTTGCCACAATTTCCAGTCTTTGTGAGCAGCCAAAGAAAAAATTGTTCGAATCGTCACCATTTTAGCAACAGGGCTGAAGGTCTCTTCGTAATTTAAACCATATTGCTGAGAAAATCCACGAGCAACAAGGCGAGCTTTATACCTGTCAATAGTACCATCAGCCCTTGTCTTCAACTTATAAACCCATTTACAGGTAACTACTTCAGCATTTTGTGGCTTCGGAACAAGCTCCCATGTGCAATTCTTGTTCAAGGCTGAAATTTCTTCTTGCATTGCTACTTCCCATTCAGAAATGCCTTTAGCTTCATTGTAAGATTTGGGCTCATTTCCACAAGAATCTCCCATAAGAAAGCAAGTCACAACAGAGGAATAATTTAGACCAACTTCATAATCATTCAAATAATCAGGTTGTCTTATTTGTCTAGACGACCGTCGAATCTCAGCCTCAGTGGTCTCATCTTGCTGAATGATTTTCCTAGAAGGAAAAATATTGCACTCAAATTCATTTGATGCACCATCACCACTAGAAAAAGGTGCAAGAGCAGTCATATTTTTGCTTTCTTTTGCATCAAATTGATAGGAAGATACTTCATCAAACACCACATCACGGGAAACAATAACCTTCTTTGTATCTTGATCCATGCATCTCCATCCTTTCCTGTTAGTGTCATAACCAACAAAGATACAACGCCTAGCTCTTGGATCAAGCTTAGTGCGATTATTCTTGGAGACATGGACATAACAAACAGAGCCAAAAACTCGAAAATAACTTACATTGGGTTTTCGATGGTATAATACTTCAAAAGGAGATGATTCTTTTCCTGGCCAGGGAGGCAGTCGATTGATGACATGACAGGCAGATTGAATAGCTGCTGCCCAGAATTCTCTTGGAATTGTCTTTGAATGTAACCATGACAAACACATCGAAGTGAGGTGGGCCAACTTGCGCTCAGCAACCCCATTTTGTTGGGGGGTTTCTGGACAAGTCATTTGACGTTGAATCCCATGTTCACTGCAATAATTGAGAAAAGCATCTGACATGTATTCTCCTCCATTATCGGTGCGCAAACACTTTATTGGTAGCCCAAATTCTTTCTCCACATGTTGCTTGAACTGGATAAACTTTGAGAAAGCTTCACTTTTGTGTTCCAGGAAATATATCCATGTGAATCGAGAAAAATCATCGACAAAAATCATCACATAATAGAAACCACTACAGCTGGGTGTTTTTGTTGGCCCCGTCAGATCTGAATGGACCAGCTGTAATGCTTCAGAACTTCTATTAGATGAATTTGGAAAAGGAAGGCGATGAGATTTGCCATATTGACAGCCAGGACAAACCACATCGTGATGAATTTCTTTGAAAAATGGAACACCATCAAGAAGTTTCTGTGTGGAGATTTTCTGCAGCAATTGATAACCAACGTGACCTAACCGAGCATGCCAAAGTGCTGCACTTGCATTTTGGCCTGTCTTTTCAACATATGCATTACTTGCAGACAATACATATAATGATTCTTTCCTTTTTCCAGTAAATAAAACATCAGCATCAATGGACTTCACATTAGAAAGAATTTGAACACCATCTGGACCAAAAAGAACATACCTTCCTGAATCGGCTATTTGAGAAACCGAAGCAAGATTCTTCTTTAATCCTGGAACATGATAAACCTCTTCCAAAGAAAGCCCTCCATCATTCGAGCTGCTTTGCTTGACATTAAAAAATCCTTCTTTCACTACAGGATGCACGGAATTATCTGCTGTCACAATGGCCTTTTTCCCACTATGAGGACGAACATGAGAAAGTAAAGAAGCATTTCCCGTTGCATGATGAGAGCAACCAGAATCAACAATCCATTCCTTGTGGTAGTCGATGAAGCCGTTAACATCTGTATGTGCGTCAGTCTGGTGCACTACAGAAGTTGCATTGGCTTTTTGATCAATAGCTTCAATAGATAAACATTGCTCCCATTGAGGTTGCTCAGATTCATGACTTTCATGTGCAACATGAGCTCCTGCAGCTGTGAGATTAACACGACAATTTGGCTTAATATGACCTGATTTTCCGCAACGAGTACAGACCACTTTCACCCGACAATCCCGCTTGAAGTGTCCTGACTTTCCACACCTATAACAAGCTTTCAAATTTCCCTTGAAGTTTTCTTCAACACTGAACCGCTGGTTATCATTTGAAGGCTGTTTGGAGGAGAAATTATTGGTCCCATGGTCCTTAGTATAAAGTACGTTCTCCGCCTGAGAAAGTGACTTGTTGTTGTTGGTCATTTGGTTCACCAATTCTTCATGATTTGAAAGCAGATTCTCTAACTCAATGATTGAAGGTTGACTTGCCCACCCTTGTATCGAAGAGATAAAGGGCATAAACTCCTTCCTCAAACCACGAATAATATAACGACGCAAACGAGCATCGCTCACAGGTTCGTCTTTATCCAGCTCTGAAATTTCAGAACACAAAGTTTTAACTTTCAGAAAATATTCTGAAATAGAAAGATTACCTTGAGTCGTCTTGCCGAGCTCGTTCTCCACATATTGCAGCCGCATAGTATTCTTTTGAGTGAACAACCTTTCAAGCGTCTCCCACACTTTCTTTGGCGAATTTAAATCACGAACATGCTCAATACATTCTTTACTGATTGAAGTCCGCAAAGCAAATAGTGTTTTTCCACTCTTGATTTTCCATTTGCGCCGCAGCTCAGCATTTTGGGGAGTGTCTTCTGGAATTTCAGATTCATCACCAGAGATGAGGTCCCACAGATCCTGGCCTTGTAAATATGCTTCCATGCAAAGCCTCCAGTAATTATAGTTGTTACCAACAAGCTTCTCTACAGAGGCATTCGAGACAACACTTCCACCGTTCATGTTGATTGAGTAATAAAATCAAACACTCGATCGATGACCAAGCTCCGATACCATGAAACAAATAGCAAGACAGAGACACAACAATAAAAATATAAATAATGTGCTGAAATGTCTTTTTCTTCTTATTGCTCAAATGTTACCTTGACCAATACAAAGATATAAATACTATAAAATTCCTAAAAGATCTCAACAGCACAAACGTGCTTCTAAGTTTATTTGACTGAATCAAAACAACTGATTCCTAAATAAAAGGAAGAATTAAAACAAACTAGATTAATTCAGCAGACTTATTCAACTTCTTAAATTTAGGATATGACCTCAGTAAGTTTCACTAACTTACAACAGCTTTTTCCCTCTTTAGTCGCCATTTCGCTCTCTGTACATTTATGTCTGCCCAGATTCTTTGAATCCTTGTTTCCTTATTCGAGACGGATAGATATCATCGTCCACCTAATCTCTCAAAATTATCTTTCATATACCATATATAAACAGATAACGTACAAATCCATTCTGTACGGCGATACATACATACATACATACATACATATATATATATATAATCAAGACTATTTTTCTTCAACGCTGGTTTCTACATGTATAATTAGTCTTCTCCTCCCTGTTTACGAGAGGATGTTTTCTTCTCCGTTTGGCATTATGTTTCTGGAATGTTAATCGGTCGCAGTCCCGTAAACTTCAATTCTACTGCCGTTGTTGACGAACCCCAAAGAATATCGTCGGAGTTCACAGATCTGCACTCGTTCTACGGTTTCTCTTTAGATTTACTGTCCAATAAAGACAGGGCGGACGGAGATGAAGCTAGTCGTTATAGCGATTGCAATGGTTTTGCTATCGTACATGCAACGGTGCGCTTATGCCGATGACCGGCTTCTGGTTAAGATGACTCTGGTTCGAAACGCTTCGGCTTTCGGTGCCCGTAAGCTCTGTTTTACGTTTTCGACAATGGAAATTACTCATTCAATTTTCAAATTCAAAGAAAAAAATAATTTTTTCCTTATTGTTTTTGGATTTGTGTATAGTTTGCTTGGATGGGAGTTTACCTGCGTATCACCTGCACAGGGGATTTGGCGATGGAGCAAGCAACTGGCTTTTGCAATTTGAGGTAATTGTCAGCTTTTCTGTCTGATTGGAAAATATAAACCAGACTAGACTAGAAAAGAAAACCGAAACCAATAGCTGACAATGGTTGGCTGAAGTAATAGCCAATGAAAACTTGCCACGTATGCAGTTCAGGGTAAATAAATGTTTTTTTATACACACTAGTTGGATCTTAGGTACGACAGCGTTACAATCTCGCTGCTTCGTGTCTCTCTCGTGCATGATGACACATTCGCGACTTGCAGTTCGCTCCACCGCTGACTTGGTGGGTTTTGATTGGCTTAAATTTTTTGACCCATAGGACTACCAAATTGCATTAAAATTTCGAATATAATTATGTTGCAGAAGGAATATAACGGTTTAGTTCAAAGTTTTCGTAATGAATTGAGAAATAATGAGTCGTCGATTATTATGAACATGATTGCAGGGAGGTGGGTGGTGCAATGATATACAATCATGCAGGGAGAGAGCCAATACCCAACACGGATCTACTTTACACATGTCCAAGATGGAAGTTTTCTCTGGAATCCTAAGCAACAACGCGTCTCGAAATCCAGGTACATCTTCCATTTCACCTTCAGAATTACATATGCTTGTGGGCTGCGGCAGCCAGAAAAATGTACATTTTACTCGTTTAATTTCTCACAATTGACAATCCCATCCCATCCCATCCCATCCCACGTACTGCAGTAGTCTCATGGGTGTCCAACTGTCCATGTTCCTCCTCGCATTCTTTTTCCCTTCACGTGATTAGTTTGTGACGGCTTAGGGGACAGCTACTGCTGTATAAGAATGTGGGTCTTTTCTTTTGTATAAACGTGAACTAGTGTGTCCTGTTGGACTTCTTTAGGGCAACTAGAACGGTGTTAAAGTTAGGATCATTAGTTGTTGGTGTAACGTTATTGATAAATGTTTTTTGTTGATTGATTATATTAGAATATATGTTTTGACGATATAGATGAATATGTGAATTGACTTTTGAGTAATAGAGGTGAGAACCACAGTTAATTTTCGTAAAAAAAAAGTGGAGGAATGAAAAGTTAGTGACGTGACATATTATTATTGGGAAAAGTATTTTTGTTGACATAGACGCATTGAAATATATGTGTTTTGCTCGTTTGAATGAGTATGTGGGACATTTTTTATGTAATAAAAATGAGACCATTTATTGGGTGGTTACCTTTGACACCATTTTTTTTTTTGAGAAAACCTTTGACACCATATTGATTACCCTTAGCACGTGTAATAGTAGATTGCTGAGACGTTGATGGGCCAAGTCATACAAGGTTCCCAGACTCATCAGACGTCCATGTTTTCTATTCCATTATACTTCTCAGTTTCTCTCAGGCCCATTTTCAGAGGCCCGCCTTTAATGGTCCAACAATCTCTCGGAAAAATGACAGAACAGTGTTAGCGTCATTCTACCAGTCCTCGACCTTGATTTTTGTGTTTACATGTCTATTGCAACAAATTCTGATCCTTAATTGATGAACCAGATTTCTACAATTGGAACCGTGTGAAGCTTAGATATTGCGATGGCGCTTCGTTTGCCGGGAACTCCAAATATGACGACGGGGTAACTTTCTGGCCTAGCTTTCATTGCCCTTTAAGAATGTTGTTGCTCGATGCTCGTTCTGTATGTAACCCTGTAGAGCTGGACTTAGAATTCATAAATTTTGTGATTTGAAGGGAAAAAGAGAGAAGAAAAGGCTAAATTAACTGATTTGTTCGTGTATACTTTTGCAAATTTGGAACAGAAATCAGTGCTTTATTTCAGAGGGCAAAATATTTGGGAAGCAATCGTTCATGACCTTCTACCCAAAGGGTTGGGGAGCGCAAGCAAGGTAAAAACCACTCCCTATAAATTTGCTAACAACGTCTTGTTAATAGTCTGTGGTGGTTTAATGTAAGAAGATTAATGTGATATTTAAGGATTGAGACAGTTTTTTGTGTTGAATTTATATATATACATATATATATTTGATTTAGAGACTGAGACATACATTTCATCTATTATTAGGCTTTGCTTTCAGGTTGCTCAGCTGGCGGCTTAGCAACCTTTGTGCATTGCGACAACTTTGCAAGGATTTTGCCTGCACATACTACTGTGAAATGCTTGAGTGATGCTGGATTTTTCATGGACGAGTATGCTTCTTTGCTAGCTTTTTCTTGTGTTTAATATGGTCGGCTTATTTGCTTCTTTAACTATCACAACTTCCATTTTTACAGAATAGACATAGCTTTGAACCGTACAATGAGGTCATTCTACAAAGAACTTGTTCAACTACAGGTATACCATTCTATCGTCCTCTTCTATATGCTTCTTGTTTGTTGCCCTCTTTTTGAACAGACTTGTAGAGTCCATTCAAGTTTTTTTTTTGCTTTTGAGTTTTGTTTCCAGCATACCGTCTATGTGCACATAATCTGAGATAGAAAAAATGAGAGAAAAACTTTTTAGGTGCCTCAATATGGATAATGTGTTTCTGATAAACTGTAGGAAGCATAACATGTAACCTAGAAAATTTTGTAAACAAGTCAAAAGTTTAGCATTCTCTGTTTTAGAAGGCAGCAAGGGAGTGATAGCTACTCATCAGATATTTAAATGCACCAAAAGCTGAACTTTGACTGGAGTGGAGGAAACTATTTCTCATTTTAATCAGAACCTGAAGAGTCGAATCAAAACTTCAAATTATAAACAGAAGTTGCATTGTTATATACTTCAATTCAAACTGTATGGTGGTTCCTTCTATCTAAGCCTAAATTCTTCACTACGTGTTTCTCAGCCATCTTTTTTACTGAATCCATAAATGTCATATTCACATTTGCAATATTTGACAGGGGATAAAACAGAATTTAAATGAAAACTGCACCAGTTCCCTTTTTCATGAGCTGGTATGTATGATTTTCTCATGGCTTCTGTACATTTGACTCATACTTGCGTGAAATCCTCCTGCTCCTACCTTTCCACTATTATCACATTATTTTGCTTTTGTGCAGTGCATCTTTCCACAGTATGCATTGAAATACATCGAAACTCCATTTTTCATCTTGAATTCAGCTTACGATGTTTACCAAGTAAACTATTCTGACTCCAGAAATTTAACATTGCATACAAACTTTGTAATAATGTTGATGCATTGGCAAGAAATTCACATGTTTTACTCTAATTCACAGTTTCATCATATATTGGTGCCACCTCAAGCTGATCCGCAAGGACGTTGGAGCCGATGCAAGGGTAATCCAGCTGCATGTAACCCTAACCAGATCACGATATTGCAAGGTTGGAGTTCTTTAGTGCTGCATCCCCTAAGGGAAAGAGGACTTGAAAACTTATAACTGCAAATGTTGGATTGTTTATCCTGTTATGTTTCAGTCATTAATATGATTATGTCCTCAACCCATTTTCCATGAGTTCGGAAACTTTATTTACAATGTCTTTTGTGTCTTTCATCAGGTTTCAGGCATGACATGCTTGCAGCTTTGAGATGGTTCCTCTACTCTTCAAGGAGAGGAGGCATGTATATTAATTCGTGTTTTGCTCATTGCCAAAGTGAGTCGCAGAACACATGGTTTGCTGATGATTCCCCAAGAATTCATAATAAGGTACTTAAATCTCATTCTTAGCGACTTTCTGTGATGATGGAGAGCGCTGGAGAGATCATGTTTTTTCACGTACAGCTAATGCAACAATGTTGAACATTTTAGAAATTGTTTAGATGACCGCATCTTATCATTTAGAACTTGAGACTGCTGTTTTACAGAGCATTGCAGAAGCAGTTGGAGATTGGTACTTCAGCAGAAGGATATCCAAGACAGTCGACTGTCCATATCCTTGTGATACTACATGCCATAATCTCCTACCGTAGGCTCAGGTTTGTGATGCATTTGGATTTTATCAGTAACAAAGAAGCTGCAGAAACACGACATTCTTGTTTAATGGAAGAAAAATCTTTGAGGTTCTGTAGGTGATTCAGAGATGTTAGACTGGAGCCAAGTTCTGATAACTCTTTGCCATTGTTGAAGCATTGGAGATCTTGGATTATAATCATCAGAAGTAAGGATGCTGAAAACTTATTTGTAACGTCGAAGTTTCGTCATATTACTCATCAATTGATCAATAAAACCCATATTTTTTAAATTTTTCTTTGCCAAGCCAATGCCTTTTTTGAATAAAATTATTAGTTCAAGACTACAGTGAGAAAAAACAGAAAATGTGTATTTCATTAATGTTCCGTTTGTTTGAAGTAAAACATGATTTTGGAAAAGTTTTTACTAATTTTTAGATGTTTGTTTAGCGGAAAATAAATCAGTCAAAGGAAAAGTTAAGTTGGTCAACTAAAAAGGCCGAAAATCAACAGCCCGCTTTGAGCAGTGAGAGTCGATTTCGTTTTCATTTTCCTCCCTCACCCTATACGAGACAAACGCTTATGCTTTCAAGCGCGACAACGGGCGGATCATTCCGAGTGTTCCCCACTACAAGATCAATCTCTCGACCATCTATCCGGCATCTCTCGAAGTCTCTCTACCAGTATCACTCAGATTTGATAGGTCTACTCCTTTTCGCGAGGTTCCTCCTCCAATGATCCATGTGCTTCTCTCTACGGGCAATTCTACTAGGATTGAATTCAACTGAGATTAAGCAAGGTTTTAAGAGAGCTTTTGGGGCTCGATGCCTCGAAAAGCTGCATGACTAGGTCAGTGTTGTCTTCCCTTGGTAGCTAATTGAAATTTCATCTACTTTATGCTTATTTTTAATGAGGATTTAGGATCTGATCCAATGCTTTTATATAAGGTGTACCAAACACAAGAAAATGTTTTGCTACCATTTCTTCCGAACAAAGGAAATTTTAATATTTTGCAGTTAAGTATTTTCTATGATATACTTTTGGTTCGGACTAGTTACGCCCTCCATTTTCACATGGACACCTCGATTCTAAGAAACTCCATCCACAAAAAAACTCAAATCAGAATAAACCCTCATTTTCAATTATTCAAATAAAACCATAAACACCCAAAGTACATTTGGTTGAGACATTTTATCAAACCTCTTATATGTGCATGGGTGCATCTTCAAATAGATAGATATCACTTACATGCCAGTAATCATGATTGATTGTGAGCAACCTTGTCACTGCAATAGTTCCAAAGCCCAAAATGATAGTAGCATTGATTGCTCTTCTAATCAACCCATCTTTAGATTCACTTTCTTCTCTCTCGTCACTCGACTCTGAAGAAGGAGAAGACGAGGATGAGCAAAGAGCCTCAAAATCTTCAGATGCATGTGGCTTGACAGACCCCTTTGCGAGCTCATCCTACGATGTAACCACTTATTTGTTCTTAATGACCGATCCCCTAACCCAATTGCTCCATGGATCCAACTGTCAGAGCCGGAACTTTGTTAACTCGATGCGTAAGCTTGGATTGTAACTGAAATATAATTCTTATTCATTGTAGTTCATGTACACAGGAGTTGTATATATAGTTACAGCACTTTACGTTAAAATGTAAAGCTTCCTATTCTACCTATACAATAACTCCTATATTCATGGGATTCTACTATAATCACAATTACAATCATATCATAATCATATTATGTCAATATCTCTCTAAATATGGCATAGCAATAATCACGTCAATAGGACAGAGATTTCCCCGCATCTAAGCCTCTCGAAACCAAAACCGTTTTGCAGGGCTATCGTTGTATGGTGGTAAAGGAATGGGGAATAGAGCCTTGGGATTGCTTGTATTCAATGGTCCAGTTTTGAATGTTAGGCCGTCACCCATAGTTGCGGTGAGAAGACACGAGAAGACGAACGAAGGCGGGAAAGGGTAATAGGTTGGCGCCATGCGATGTTTAGAGAATAAGATTTTTTGAATTTTTCAAGGTGTAGATGGAAAAAATAGGAGTGTAAATAGACTGAACCATAGCTTTTCAATTTGTAACTAATTTTTAGTCACACAAACGAAGCATTATTTCTGAACAATGTGATGACAGAAGTAACAAATAAACTACTTTTACAACCCTAGAGTGGATGAACTATGAGAGGCAAGCCATGGGAAGGCCTAAGAGAAAAGATACCAGCAGGAGAATTGACAATAATTTGGCGAGACAGAAAATGAAAACCTAGACAGAACAAGCGTTAAGACAACCTTATACTCCATAACACTCAAGTTCCTAACAACACACATCCTCCCTCCAAACCCAAATGGCACAAACCCCATCTTGTGATTGCATCCATCGTTAATCTCCTCCTTGAACCTCTCTGGCTCGAACTGTGGCACGTCCTCTCCCCGTAAGTCTGGATCATGGTTCATAGCTACAACATCAATCCATATATTTGTTCCTTTTGGGATCACCATGCCTTCCACTTAAATGTCTTGCCGTGCTTGTCTTTGTACGTGTGGTGCTGATGGGTACAGTCTTAGTACTTCATTCATCACCCAACCCAACTGCATATATGATCAGATAAAAACCGGCAATTAAATTAAATATTTGTGAGAAAAATAAATAAATTCTAGCTTTTATAACAAACCAAATGGTCCAAATCAAACCGCACACGTCTTGTCTCGTGTATTGGTGAATGTGTGTCTAAAAGACTAGGGAAATTGGGGGGAAATGAGGGAGCTAGTATTGAATAGTCAAAGTTCCCAAAATCATGTACGAATCTCGTGTGAGATGCGTTAGGATCAAACTCACTTTTTCAGTCGTCAATTCTCATGCTCTGAAACGCGTGGACTTGTTTTTACGTGGGACTTTGTTGTATTTGACTTCAACAAATTGACGAGACTTGGATGGCGATGAGTTGATGGAGTGAGAATAATGTTTGAGAATGTTTGTTTTTATTAATATGGTTATTTTAAGATATGTGTTTTATTGATGTGATTAAATATACGGTTCGAATTTTAACTAACAGAGGCGAGACCCACAGGATGGATGGATTGAGGAGATAATATTTTTCAACATTGAACTTAACCCTTTTATAGTTGGATTTCATATGACTGCATTTTTTTTCCATCCAAAATCCGAAATATGATTTTATCAGCTTTTGATCAGTGCAGAGGACATGCATGCATGTATGTATGCTTGTTAATTACTAGCCAGGATTTTACCTTCTTTAACCCAGAAAGCTTGGTGACATCAAGCTCTCTGTCTCCCATAACACATTTGATCTCCTCTCTCAATTGATCTTGCCAATTTGGATTCAAATTAAGCCAAAAGCAGCAACGTCCATGTGATGGCTAAAGCAGTGGTCTCATTGCCACCGAAGAATAATGTCTTGCACTCATCAACCAACTCTCTTGTTGTCAACGTCTTCCCAACCTGATGACCATCCACATCAGTCTTGTTCAACAAAAACCCTAGCAAGTCCAATTGAGAATTTCCACCGTCCGATCTAGTCTTCCTCTCATTTATGATCAATAATATAAGACTATCAATCTCTTTCCCAAGCTTTCTAGCCTTTAGGCTTTGTTCGATGCTCGCCAACTTGCTAAAAGGAATCCCGACGTAACGATAAGACCCGAATAGATTGTCTTGTAGAGCTCTTATTTTTTCGAACACTTTGATATTGTGATTTTCATGGCTTGTGCCGAAGATTATCTTGGCGATAATTTCACCGGAAATGGCCGTGATTTCTTTCTCGATTTCCATCTCTGATGACGATGAGTTGCCGGAAGTTATGATGGTGCTCCATTTGTCTAGCACCTTAGTTATGCTCTCCACGATTAAGCTTGCCATGGGCTATAATTGATAAGGAAAAAAAAGGATTTTAATCACCATGAAAAATTGCACATAGCACTAACATATATATGTGTGTGTGATGTGCGGGTTGACTAGTTTTTATAAAATATCAATGCAGTAGGGCAGTTAAAAAAACTGACATAATCGAAAAATGCAAACCATTTTATGTTACCAATTAATTTGGGGTCCAATTAGATGGGCTGGTGAACAAGGCAAATATGACAAAGTAGCTAGAAGTAAAGAAGAAATGTTGAATGCGTGCGCATGCATGGTTCTATCTAGTCGAAAATTAAAACGTTTGGAGTTTTTTTTGATAAGCATAGAGATCTATTATAAATATATATATGTAAAGGTAATTAATAAAATTTCGAAGGTACCGCACTTCTTCGTGAAAAGAAAATATCGGAGAGAGAAAGACCTTAAGATTGGTTGGAGAGAAAGCAGGATTGATGATATGGCGTTGACGAACCCAGTCATGTCCGTCAACCATAATTAAGCCATTACCAAACAAAGGTTCTCTGTCGTACTTGAACACATTGGTTTTTCTCCAATCCTTCGCCAATACCGCACTTGACATTTTCTGCAGGAATCCCGCTTCTGCTATGTATAAAAATGGCTCCGTCCCTAGCCAGTATACATAAACGTTCCCTGCACCCACCCACACACAAACCACATATATATATATATATATGTGTATACCACATATATATATATATACACACACATATAAACATTTATATTATATGTATGTGTGTCTAATGTAATCATCTGTGTTGAGTTTATGTTCAATACTATGTCGTTTTATTTCTATATTGTTTTAGTCCAACACGATGTCGTTTACACAACATCGTATTGCTTCTTTTCTTTCTTCCCGTTGATGACTAGACCTGTATCTTGCAGGTTATCGTTGTTCTTCTTCTTTTATAAGTTCCTCTTGTTCATAGCTTTGTTATCATGCCTTACATCTGTAATCCTCTCTTGAATTAATGAAGCCAAGTTTCAGTCTTATTTCATCACTTTGAATTCATTTTAATCTGTGAAACAAGGATTAATAGTTTAGCATGTGATTTTCGCCATTGATTGAAGTAAGGAAACACGTACAGTGGAATGTATATCATGCGAGATACGATCCAAGGAAGAAGATCCAGAAGAAGCTCTGTTGATCTTCTTCATCTCTCTAATGTTCCCAAAAGGGAAACTCGGAGTTGGACCTCCAAACCCATTTCTCCTCAGCTTGTATAAAGCAAAAACAGGTGACACCCAGAAGTAAAACGATAGTATACACAACCAGAAAGCGAGAAGAATCATTAATTGACATAGCCCGAGAAACTCCATGGACTTTTCTTTTCTCTCTCTATCTAGTGTCTGTGTTGTGTTAATGATGGAGGAATTAATGTTGGATAGTACTATTTATCTATAGGGAGGGAGGCAGTTAGCAGTTAGCAGTTAGCAGTTAGCAGTGGTATTCAAGAATGTCAATACAACGATTTTCTCCGCCTTAAAATGAGGGTTATTTATGAAAGTCAAATTCTGTCCTTTTTAAAAGGAAAAAGAAAAAGAAAAAGAAAAAAGAGAATGTCAAAACTTTGACTAGAAAATGAATCCAATTGCGAGTTTTGAACACCAAATTTTCAGGTGTCCAAAGTTGAACACACCCGTATCCTTTTCAACCGACCTAATTTCTTTTTTGTTTTTTGTTTTCTCCGGCACAACCTTCAACTCACCTAATTAATCTATATTAATATTATTTTCTTGATTCCGTGACTTTTGTCTTTTACTGCAGTAATTTTCGATTTAGCCATCACATCTGGAACGTACGTGTCATCTTCTCCGTCCAAGATTTTTAATTTATTTGTTGTCAAATTCTCTATCTACGTGAAACAGTAGATTCGAAAAGAAAACAACAAAAAATTCTTGTAGGAATAAATTACGGACAGAGGGAGTATTTTACTGTGTGAAGAAAATAGGTATAATAGATATTTGAGTGGCGACTTTACAATCAATAAATATTAACCAAAACTATCCGCTCCCATCACAGACCCTCAAATACCTGAATTAGTCCCAATGTATCTATCGTGTGGGACTTATCCAGTTGTATCTTTCATTGTGGACTTATGGGACTAATCGTTTTCACTTTTTCATACTCCAAGTCTGGTAAAGTAACACCCAAAATGGGTTGCTCATTAATCTACAGAGGCAGACGGGCGGATGCATCCTTTGCCAAGGGGAGCCACTGCCCCCCACCTTAAAAAACAACAATTAATAAATTATATGTACAAATTTTGAACCTCATAGACAGTTGTCCTCTCTTAAAGGCCAAATGGCCCAAATGCCCTCCTTCAAGACCTAAAAAGTCTAAATTTAGGCCAAATAATTCAAGCTTAGTCTAAAAAGCCCAAAAGTCATATTACATTCATATATCCGTTTGTGTAATAAACATTGTTATTCTCCCATGCTTAAATCAGTTTATACTCAAAAGCAATGAGAGCTTGGTAGTCCAAAGTTCTTTGTAAGTTGAAGTGTAGATTGTGATTGGAGATCTTCATACTTGAGTTTGAGAGCCTTATGTATGGGGCTGAATTACAAAACAGTCCAGTTAAATAACTGTACAAAAACAGTCAACCTTCTTACCATTAGATTAAATGGTATAATCTCCACTATTGAAAAAAATTAACATTTAAAATAAAATAAAATTACAATACGCATGTCATTACACATTAAATATCCAACTTGCCCCTAATTAATATTTTCAAAATATATACTTGTTTAATATATGCGACACCGTCTCCTATTTACCATTAAATTAAATATTATAATTTCTGCCATTAAAAAAATTACATAAAGGTCTATCTTGCTCTAACTAATAATTTGATGACATTAATCTCACTACAAGAACTTCACAAATTATAGAAAGAATTTTTTTGTCAGTAATCCTAAAAACCATCGATAATATTGATTACCGTTGAAAATTTTCATCGTTAAAACAGTCATAGGTAATCTAAACATCGATGGAAAAAATTCCGTTGGTAATTACCGATGGATTTTTTCTTTTTTAAAAAATTAAATTTCGTATTCATCGACAAAAAAAAAACCGCCTGTAATCTGTCGGGAAAAAAATCATCAGTAATCCGTTAGCAAAATAAAAATTATGTAAATAATCCATCGACAAAAGAATGAAAAAAAATAAAAAAAAATTATTTTCATCTTTCGTTAATAATAAGTTAAAATTTCATACCCATTTTTTCATATCCTTCTCATAATAAAATTTTGAAAAAAAAAATTAAAAGTTATTTATAAATATTGACCAAGTCAACATCCACGTGTCGTCCAATGAATTGGACTATACGGCGTCCAGTCTTTTGGTTAGACTGAACGCTAATAAAACTCTTATATTATGTGTTGAAGAGTCAGAACTTAAGTAGGACCAGCTAGGACTTTTCTTTCGTACCATGTGCACCGTTGATTTCTGGATCACTAGAGTTTTAGCTTCAGTAGGACTCTTCTCCTAGTAGAACTCTTCTCTCAGTAGGATTCAAAATCATCTTTAAGGTTAGTATCCTAACTACTGTAGGAAACCATGCAGCATGAGCACCTCCTCGATAGGCCGAGGAGGCATGCATAACATTAGATGGTTACTATCGAGGTGACCTCTTACTTATAAAGCCTTCTTCCATGAACCAATCCAACACATTAAAGTGACAAGTGCCATAGACTCATTGGTGGGATCATTTTGGTAATATAATAGACTAATAATACTAGCATTGACTTTACCTGTTACAAGTGCAACCTTAGAGGGGCATTTTCAGCAATGAAGATTGTGAAATAACTCAAATGATTGTTTTGTTACATACATGGACAAATAAGTATTGAATTGAATTCTTAATAAAGTTATTAGATAATATTACCAAAATATGAGAATTCAAAAAAAAAAACAATCGTAATTATTTTATCAAGTCTACAGATATGATTTTTACTCTTTTGTCAATGTTAATTAGTGATATATATATATATATATATATGAACCAAAAAAATTGGGAACTCCTTGCACAAAATTATGCCTCCTTAATATTCGAGGTCGGTTCCCCCTAGAGGCGGATGTATGTACTCACAGTGATATTGTAATACGACGACATATTTGTATCATTGTTGATTGTTTTTACAACAACGAGTGACAAACACAATCACACCCTATTTTAACTTAATCGTTCTAATTATTTAACTCTATCATGACCTAACAAAACCCACACCCTATTTATTTATTTGTCTTTATCATTTTGAAATATTATTAATGTATTTTTAGATTTACGGTCTACATTAGTTAATCTATTTACAAAAAAGGAAAAGTTTCATCGCCCAATTTAACTCTATAATAACTGCCTGCAAGTGCAAGATATATCTTCCACCTGCAGTTTTGTTGTGCACGCCAGGGAGAGGAGTTGTTTTCTGTCCTTAAATCAAACGTCAGATCAAGCATTAATAAAAGTACAACTAACCACACGTGATCCAACGTGCGTATGCCAAATTTAATACTGATGAGGAGAAATATTAAATTTACTTGAGTCATCAGTCGCCGATCGATCACATTCAACATTTATCACATGTCCCCACTCGCCAACAATTATATAATATTATACTACGCCTAAACGTTATATATATATATATATGTGTATATGTATATGTATTTTTCAATGTCTGTGATCCTTGCGTTATGTGGAAAACATCAAACGACAAGTCAAATGAGATCTAGAGTCGAACTTTACATGTAATAGAATCAGATTGTACGTGTAAAAGCATACTGCATGTATATATTTTTTACCCTCCCGCATAAAAATTCTGTACTCGGTTGTCACATGCCAGAAAGTCAAATATTATTGTATAAAGTCAAAAATATTAAACAATTGTCATTGAACACATAATGTAATTACGGTAAGGGACATAATCATGATTATATTTGGTGCTAGGGAGCCTCAGCAACTACTCATGTGGAAAAAGGGTGATAATAATATTTTCTAAAATCTCATGTTGAAAGGATATGAGGATCCCCAGGCCACCCCACTCCATCAAGAAGACATTTTTCTTGAACCCAAATATCATTAAGTGGAGCGAGACAGTTTAAAAATAATGAAGTTGTATCTATATAAATCGAATAATACAAAGCAAACAATATTGTTGATTTATGGATGCGAGCTTGGGATTTACAACACGACATCTAAGTTGTATCCCGATCTAGATGGACATAGAGTCAACTCCAGTGACTAAATCTGATATAATTCAGCTCACAAATGCGCATGAGTGATTGAAATTTCATATTAAAAAAATGTGAAGATTCAATCTCCTTTATAATGGCAAACCCTCCCACCCTATCAATAATGTCTTTTCCTTAAGACAGTGAGAGGGTTCGGAAAGAATAGAGTCATTCGGACTTGATGTAATCGCTGAAAATTGAATAATTCAAAATAAATAATATTATTGATTTGATCGGCTGATTGAAATTGAGATTTACAATATATTTGGTCTTTAATGCCATTATTTTGTGGCAAAAAACTCCAAAAGAGTACCCTAATTGTCGTCAAAGATAAAGACGATCACATCTAAACCAGAGAACGTAATTACAAACTGAAATATCAAATGTAGACAAGCTAGGTATATAGATGTCTAAGGAGCGGAAGCATGTATATTAATTCTCGTTTTGCTCATTGCCTAAGTGAGTCACAAGACGCATGGTTTGCAGATGATTCCCCAAGAATACATAATAAGGTACTTAAATCACTTTCTTAACCACTTTCTGTGATGATGGAGAGCGCTGGAGAGATCATGTATTGCTTAGATGACCGCATCTTATCATTTTGTATTATGAGTAAAACTTAGACTGCTGTTTTACAGAGCATTGCAGAAGCAATTTCGAGATTGGTACTTCAGCAGAAGGATATCCAAAACAGTCGACTGTCCATATCCTTGCGATACTACATGCCATAATCTCCTACCGCAGGCTCAGGTTTGTGATGCATTTGGATTTTATCAGTGACAAAGAAGCTGCAGAAACACCACAGCCTTGTTTAATGGAAGAAAAATCTTTCAGCTTCTGTAGGTAATACAGAGATATTAGACTAGACCTAAGTTCTGATTCTTTGACATTGTTGAAGCAATGGAGCTCTTGGATTATAATCATCAAAGGAAGGATGGGAAAAACTTATTTGTAAAGTCGAAGTTTTGTCATATTACTCATCAATTGATCAATAAAATTCATTTTTTAAAATTTTTATTTGCCAAGCCGATGCCTTTTGATTTTTGCTTTTCTTTGAATAAAATTATTAGTTTAAACTACGTACAGGGAGAAAAAACAGTGTGTATTCCATTAATTTATCGAACAATGTGATTACAAAAGTAACTAAGAAATTACTTTTACAACCCTAAAGTGGATGAACTATGAGAGGCAAGCCATGGGAAGGCCTAAGAGAAAGCATGGTAGTAGGAGAATGACAATAATTTGGTGAGACAGAAAATGAAAACCTAGACAGAACAAGCGTTAAGACAACCTTATACTCCATAACACTCAAGTTCCTACCAACACACATCCTCCCTCCAAACCCAAATGGCACAAACCCCATCTTGTGATTGCATCCACCGTTAATCTCCTCCTTGAACCTCTCTGGCTTGAACTGGTGCACATCCTCGCCCCATAAGTCTGGATCATGGTTCATAGCTACAACATCAATCCATACATTTGTTCCTTTTGGGATCACCATGCCTTCCACTTCAATGTCTTGCCGTGCTTGTCTTTGTACGTTTGGTGCTGTTGGGTATAGTCTTAGTACTTCACTCATCACCCAACCCAACTGTATATATGATAAGATAAAAATCGGCAATTAAATTAAATATTTGTAAGAAAAATAAATAAATTCTAGCTTTTATAACAAACCAATTATGGTCCAAATCAAACCACACACGTCTTGTCTCGTGTATTGGTGAATGTGTGTCTAAACGACGAGGGCAATTGGAAGGAGATGAGGGAGCTACTTTTGGATAGTCAAAGTTCCCAAAAGTATGTAAGAATTTCGTGTGAGATACGTGAGGATCAAACTCACTTTTTCTGTCTTCAATTCTCATCTACGAAACTCGTGGACTTGTTTGTATTTGACTTCAACAATTGAATTCGGCCAAACTGACCACCCGCAGGACGGATTGGATTGGGGATATAATAAGCTCAGAGTAAAAGAGTATTATGTCTAGAATATTTGACAGAGTATAAGTTGATATGTAGAGAGAAATTTGCATATAAATTATGCCAACAAATGTGTTATTTTTCAACACTAAACTTACCCCTTTCAGTTGGATATCGTATGACTGCATTTTTTTTTTCCCATGGAAAATCCGAAATATGATTTTAGCAACTTTTGATCCACACATAGGACATGCATGCATGTACGCTTGTTAATGCGATAAAATTAATTACTAGCCAGGATTTTACCTTCTTTAAACCAGAAAGCTTGGTGAGATCAAGCTCTCTGTCTCCCATAACACATTTGATCTCCTCTCTCAATTGGTCTTGCCAATTCGGATTCAAAGCCAAAAGCAGCAACGTCCATGTGATGGCTAAAGAAGTTGTCTCATGACCACCGAAGAAGAATGTCTTGCACTCATCAACCAACTCTCTTGTTGTCAACGTCTTCCCAACCTGATGACCATCCACATCAGTCTTGTTCAACAAAAACCCTAGCAAGTCCCACTGAGAATTTCCACCGTCCGATCTAGTCTTCCTCTCATTTATGATCGATAATATAAGACTATCAATCTCTTTCCCAAGCTTTCTAGCCTTTAGGCTTTGCTCGATGCTCGTCAACTTGCTAAAAGGAATCCCGACGTAACGATTAGACCCGAATAGATTGTATTGTAGAGCTCTTAATTTTTCAAACACTTCGATGTTGTGATTTTCATGGCTTGTGCCGAAGCTTATCTTGGCGATAATTTCACCAGCAATGGCCGTCATTTCTTTCTCGATTTCCATCTCTGATGACGATGAGTTACCGGAAGTTATGATGGTGCTCCATTTGTCTAGCATCTTAGTTGTGCACTCCACCATTAAGCTTGCCATGGGCTTTAATTTAGAAGAAAAAAAAGTTTCAATCACCATGAAAAATTACATATAGTACTAACATATATGTGTGTGTGCGTAATGTGTTGGTTGATTAGTTTTTATAAAATCAATGCAGTAGGGCAGTTAAAAAAAAACATAATAGAAATTGACCCCAATCGAATCTTTGCGATCAATTTTTTTTTTTTAATGTTTTGCATTTTTTCTCCCTAAAATCAAATCAATCAAAAATTAAAAAAATTGACATAACCAATCAATAACCAACTAAATAGTTCGATCAAAACATCTCCAATACCCTACCGTATTGAGAATTCTATATGAAACTAATACTAAAATGCAATGTGACTAATTTATCTTTTTGCGTACGAATTAATTTGAGGTCCAATTAGATGGGTTGGTGAACTAGGCAAATATGACAAAGTAGCAAGTAGTAAAGAAGAAATGAGGAATGCGAGCGCATGCATGCACGGTTCTATGATTCTATCTAGTTGAAAATTAAACAACGTTTGGAGTTTTTTGATAAGCATAGAGATCTATTATAAATATATTTATGAGATTATCAGAGAGAGAAGGACCTTAAGATTGGCAGGAGAGAGAGCAGGATTGATGACATGGCGGTGACGAACCCAGTCATGTCCTTCAACCATAGCTAAGCCATTACCAAACAAAGGTTTTCTGTCGTACTTGAACACATTGGGTTTTCCCCAATCCTTCCCCAATACCGCACTCGACATTTTCTGCAAGAATCCTGCTTCTGCTATGTATAAAAATGGCTCTGTCCCTAGCCAGTATACATATACGTTCCCTGCGCCCACCACAAACCATATATAAATTAACAATATTAATACTATATATATGTGTCTAATATAATCATCTGTGAAACAAGGATTAATAATTTACCATGTGATTTTCGCCATTGATTGAAGTAAGGAAACACAGTGGAATGTATATCATGCGAGATACGATCCAAGGAAGAAGATCCAGAAGAAGCTCTGTTGATCTTCTTCATCTCTCTAATGTTCCCAAAAGGGAAACTCGGAGTTGGACCTCCAAACCCATTTCTCCTCAGCTTGTATAAAGCAAAAACAGGTGACACCCAGAAGTAAAACGATAGTATACACAACCAGAAAGCGAGAAGAATCATTAATAAGCCTAAAACAAGAGTTTGACATAGCTTGGGAAACTCCATGGACGTTTCTTTTCTCTCTCTAGCTAGTGTCTGTGTTGTGTTATATGATGGAGGAATGAATGAATATTGGATAGCATTTATAGAGATGGAGGGAGGGAGTTAGTAGTAGTATTCAAGATTGTCAAAACTTTGACTAGAAAATGAATCCAACTGCGAGGTCTGAACACCAAATTTTCAGGTCTCCAATGTTGAACACACCCCCTGCCCCTGCCCTTAATCTATAATAATCAATGTTTTCAAACCCGAACCGGTCAAGGAACCGGTGTGATCACCGGTCCAACCGGTGCGACTCGTTGAACCAGCCGATTTGGTAGAACACATAAAAATATAATTATATTTGTAATTTTGAGTGTGTTTATATATATATGTGTGTGTGCGCATAAAAAATGAAAATTCATATTTTGTGAAATTTATTTTATATAATTGGAAATTCCTATTTTGTCAAAAAAATATTATATAATTATAAAGATGATTGCGAAATAAAATCATTTTATCAAATTTACCTTAAATAATTACAAATTCCTATTTTGTCACAATAAATATAGAGGTTTAATTTCGAAATCGAAAATGGAAATAAAATCAAGAAGATTATATTTTCTCTCATCAAAGTCAAAGAAGGAGATGATTTCCTATTTTATGAAGAGAAAAATAAGGAATCTAAAATCCTAAACATAATTACACACATTAATAATTAATAAGTATCATTTATTTCAATTTATTACAACAAAAATTATTTATTATAATTTATTATAACAAAACCGACTTTATGTAGACAATCGGACCGGACTGGCGGCGGGTGCCGGTCCGAGTCTTACAACATTGATAATAATATTATTTTCGTTCGCCTTTTGATTCCGTGACTTTTGTCTTTAGTGCAATAATTTGCGATTTAGCCATCACATCTGGAACGTACGTGTCATCTTCTCCGTCCAATATTTGTTTGTTGTCAAATTCTCAATATACAACTGCAATATACTTTTCCGTCCAAAATTCAACGCTCACATGTGTACAAAGTTTGTTTTTTTTTCCCTTGAAAATCTGCATGTACTTTAGACAACTAAGCCAGATTCAAATTCGGGCTAGATTGTCACACCCCTTATCACAACGATAGGCGTTTAAGATCAAACTTTGGTGATTAGGGTTTAAATTTGTGCGGATAAAAATGCTCGATCTTAAGTATGCCACACTCGTCTTAAGCGTGACAAGATAACTAACTATACTAGTGTCAATTTGTTTTAGATACCCTAGATCTGTGAAATGAAGAAGTATCAAGTCTTTAATATTGCATGAATTTCTTTGATTAATCGTTTTCAAATACCTGAATTAGTCCCAATGTATCTATCGTGTGGGACTTATCCAATTGTAGCTTTCATTGTGGACATATGGGACTAATCGTTTTCACCTTATACTCCAAGTGTGGTAAAGTGATACTACTCAAAATGGGTTTTACTCATTCAAGCACACTCAATTTTGCGATTGGATCCCGTTTCTATTACACATAATTGAGTTTTATTTATTTATTCACATTAGCAAGACATGTCTTATAATACAATCATATCAACAAAACACATA
This sequence comes from Euonymus europaeus, assembly GCA_963580455.1. Lineage (NCBI taxonomy): Eukaryota > Viridiplantae > Streptophyta > Magnoliopsida > Celastrales > Celastraceae > Euonymus > Euonymus europaeus. The sequence continues at coordinate 23,408,424 of OY756971.1, read as the reverse complement.
TTTTAATACAATTTTTTTTCACTTTTCAATCACGAACACTCCAAATATCAAGCATCAACATTATGTCTTTCATACTTTTCTATCATTTTTTACTTTTTTTATAATTTTACATATCTTTCAATACAATTTTTTTAAATCACTCTCTTTACGCACTTCAAAATTTATAGCACTCCAAATTAGTACACCATTTTGGACTTGCTCTCATTGATCTACAGGGCGGATGCATCATGAAAGAGGACGGTACCTCATATGTTTATTAATATTCTCGCTTGTGACGGAAGAATACCGTGATTAGAAGATTAAGACCACCAAAAACAGAAAAATAAGCCCACCAAAAAAATTAAGCCCAAAATATCAAATTTAAGCCCAAAAGTAATATTTAACTCAATCGTTTTAAATTTATCTCTATCATGGCCCAACAAAACCCACCCACTATATATTTGTTTTAAAAAATTTTGAAATATTATTAATGCATTTTTAGATTTACGGCCTACATGAGTGAATCTATTTACAAAAAAAGAAAATTGAGTTCCATTGCCGAATTCAACTCTCTGAACTGCCAGCAATTGCACGATCCTCCAGCTGCAATTTGAGTTTTGTTGTGCAGGCGAGGGAGAGGGGTTGTTTTCTGTCCTTAAATCAAACGTCAGATCAGGCATTTGATAAAAGTGCAATTAACATCACACGTGAGGATGGATCCAACATCATATGCCAATTTGAATACTGATGAGGAGAAATATTAAATTTACTTTTTTTTTTTTGGTATGGAAATATTAAATTTACTTAAGTCATCAGTCGCCGTTCGATCACATTCAACATTTATCACATGTCCTCACTCGCCAACAATTATATAATATTATATTATATTATATTGTACTACGCCTAAACATATATGTATTTTTCAATGTCCGTGATCCTTGCGTTATGTGCAAACATCAAACGCCAAGTCAAATAAGAGTCAAACTTTGCATGCATATATATTTTTTACCCGCCCGCGTAAAAATTCTGCACTCGGTGTCACAGACCAAAAAGTCAAATATTATTGTACAAAGACAAAAATATTAAATAATTGTCATTGAAGTATTGAGCGCAGAGAGTAACTACAGTAAGGGACACAATTAGTAATGTTTTAGAATAGATCAAGGACCTAATCATGATGTTTGGTGCAGGGTGCTGCTAGGGAGCTTCAGCAGCTACTCATGTAGAAAAAAGGGGATAATATTTTCCAGAATCTAAGTTGAACAGATGTGAGGATCCGCGAGGCCCCCTCACTCCATCACCGAGATATTTTTCTCGAACCCAAATATCATTAATAAGCGAGACAATTTAAAAATAATGAAATCGTATGAGCCCTCTATATCTATACAAATCGAATAATTAATACAAAGCGAACAATAAAATTGATGGATGGAAGCAGTTTGAGATTTACAACACGATATCTAAGATGTGTATCCATCTAGATGGACATAGCATCTATTTCAATGGTCAGGTCTGATACCAGAGAACGTAATTACAAACCGAAATATCAAATGTGGAGAAGCTAGGTATATAGTTGGCTAAGGCCGATTAGACTTTTTGTTAGGGGATGGATCTTGTTGGTCAACCTTATTGGTTGATGAGAATATGAAATAAGAAAAGGTTCACTTTTGGTGCGCCGCAATTGAGTAAAGCTAAACTTTATGGCTAATCAGAGGGATTATCACCCAAAAAAGTCAACAGCAAAGGAAGAAAGAGTTTACAAATCATGCAATTATGTAATCAATTTGGGGATTTGATTTACCGAATCAAATTGCGGTGGACGGTGTGGCCTCCCTTTGCCTCGGTGTACTAAAGAGATTCTGCTGGATTTGTGTATATATGCGGACCCAACACATTTAATTGCACAACCTCGGGTCATTTTTAACACAAGTTTACACGTGGAATGCACTTGTGATGAGGTGTCAACTCCACAATAAAAATGCAAAATTATGAGGATAAGCAATATGAGAAGCCTACGTATCTATCTAGCCACATTTTTCTAGTGCGGACATGCGTGACATGTCCGTTTAAAATGCCCTTCCAAAAAAATTATATATATAGGCGCTGTTAGTGCCTATGACAGATATCTATACCTATATGTATAATCTAATTTGAGCATGGATTTTTTTTTTGTTTTTTTTTTGTTTTACTTTAAATGTTCTGTTTATATTGAGAAATAACAATTACTTTTTTTCCACGAGAATCACAGTCAAAGTTTCTATTCGAAAAATAGTTAGAGGTTATATTAAAAATGGTGATAAAAAGGGTTCGTAATTTTGTATTACTCCTATAGGAGTTGCTATATAATATATAGAGTGCTAAAAAGGTTTCTTTGGATCAAGTCCAATTCAAAATTTTAACATGTTCTTATTTATTTATTTCCTGGTTATACAAATAAAATGTGGAAATCATAACTTTTTTATTTCATAATCTGAATGAATCTCTGATTTATTCTCTATTGTGAAGGGAAAACCTTAAATGACTAGCACGCTTAATTCACTAGGATAACGTAAAAGATTTATTTCCCATTATTAGCGCATGATACTATTCAATTTCAATCAATAATTAATTAATGTTGCCTAATAAATTGTACCATATATATGTAAATTAGAACCCTCTGCAGCACCTAACCTCGCACCTTAATTTCTTGCTCAACATGGCTTGCTCTTCACTCCTACTCTTTTTCATTGTTAGCGCATGTTTCTGTAGCACTTACTCAAGTAAGCTCCACCATCTTCTTCGTGTGCATAAGTTTGTAATATATATATATATATATATTATTTATTTATTATTTATTTTTTGTGTTCATCTTGTGTTGATGATGAAGATCCACAAGATATTGGGGTGAACTATGGACTAAACGGTGACAACCTTCCAACACCAGATAAAGTCATAGCCTTGTTACAATCAAGAAACATTCACAAGGTTCGACTTTTCGACCCGAACCCGGGTGTTCTAGGAGCACTGCGAGGATCCAACATAGAAGTTGTTCTTGGAGTCAGAAACGAAGATTTGCAACAACTCTCCCAGAGTCCATCATTCGCAACTCAATGGGTTAACACTAATGTTTTACCGTATGTCCCTGCAGTGAAATTTAAGTATGTAACTGCAGGAAACGAAGTCATTCCAGGTCCTTTAGCATCATACGTATTACCTGCCATGCAAAACCTGAATACTGCTCTTAAAGAAGCTAATGTTGCAGTGCCGGTTAGTACGGTCACTCACTTCAAAGTCATAGGACAATCATACCCTCCTTCGACCGGGGCGTTTGCCGATGACTCGGCTAGTATTTTAGGCCCAATTGTGCAGTTCTTGCTGGCTAACCAGAGTCCATTTTTTATCAATGCCTATCCTTACTTTGCTATTGCCAGCGATTCTGCTAATATTCCATTGGAATATGCTGTGGGAGGTAGCTCAACTGTGTTTGTGACTGATGGATCGTCACAGTACAAGAGCCTGTTTGAGGCTGTCGTCGATACTGTACATGCAGCACTGGCTAAGGTTGGCGGAGCGAATGTTAAGGTTGTTGTTTCTGAGACGGGATGGCCGAGCGGTGGCGGAGATGCATTGACAACCATTGATAATGCAAAAACTTATGTCAATAATGTGGTGGCTTTGGTTACTTCTTCAGCTGGTACACCAATAAGACCTGGTGAATCTATAGAAACATACTTGTTTGCGATTTTCAATGAAGATCTAAAAGCCGCTGGTACAGAACAGAACTTTGGCCTGTACCACCCCGATATGACTGAGGTTTATCATGTTAATTTTCCTTAGTAGCTAGCTATGGTAGAAACTTTGGGCCATATACCACCTAGATATGACAAAGGTTATGAAATTATGCTTATTAATTTGTTCATTTGTTTCCATTGACCATTTATGTTATGTGGAAGTGAAATGAATTAATATATATATATTCATCATTCTAAAAAAAGGTCGCGGAGTCATTATATATGAAGAGTGGAAAACATGACATTCACAAAACCCCTACCCCATTGTTTTCAACAATTCCTAAGTTCATCATTGATGGATCGAGGGTTCTTGACCATCATATCTTAGAAACGTGAAAGAAGCCAGAACTTTTGAGATAAACTTGGCCCAATCCGTAGTCAGTCCATCAGTTACACCATACAACAAGGATAGCTCACAGTCACAGGCCCAAAATATCTAAGTCCATCATTAAAGTCCGAAACAATGGGCCGGGTTCTTTTGGACTTGAAAATAGCCCAACCTTTTGCCGCAAAGCATGCGGTCTTGAGCAAAAGAGAAATATGAGATTTCAGACTATTGTAATTTGGTGGGGTTTACTGTTTAGGGCATTATTTGATTAAGTGGGCCTGTGAGCTATGGACTGAGAGCCCCTTTTTTTCCCAGTGGGGGCACATATACAAGTGCATAAAACCTCGGGATTTTTGTTTTTTTGTTTTTAAATATAAAATATTTTTAGGTGACTCTCATTTTTCACCTGACCAATTAAAATTACGTCAAGCTATCACGTCACATTTTTGCTATCCGATTTTGAGAAAATTTACCCCGATGACTTAATTGAAACAAAATCAAATATCAAATATTCGATGATGACTAACTTAAAACGTTTAATTTTTCTGTGATTAAAAATAATATTAACTCAAACAAAAATAACTTTATTTATAAAATTCGGCCGTCAAAAAAAGAAATGGTAATGTGATGCCAAAAACTTGATCTTGGGACAAACATCATTCTTTGTCCTCTACTCACTAATCATCACGTACTTCAAAAATAAAATAGACAAAGTTTTGAATTGTGACGTTTTTTATTTTATATGCTGGACAAAGCTATTAATAAATATGGAATAAATGAGAATGTAATATATTAATATTATTAAGATAATCATTATCTAGCTCTATTTATGGATAATCATTATATTTTGAAAAAAAAATTAAAAAATTATCCGAGTAAATTATATATATATTTAGAAAATATGAATATTTCTTTATTCATGTATTTTTAATTATCCTTGTAATCATTACACTTCTATCAAATATGGTATGAATTTAAGAATATTCTAACAAAGAACTGTGATTTTCTCTTTTTTAAAAAATAAAAATATTGAGTAAATACATATACCCGATCGAGAGGTTCCTGCACCTGCAGGTAATACACTAGAAGACAATAAAAAGTATTGAGTAAATACATAAATAAATATCGAATAATTCAGTTGATGAGTTAGGAGTATTTTTCAAGTAACAGTTATAAAATCAGTGTTTGGCTCACCATAATCTGATATTCTAAGATTTCTATCAGTTATACCAGAACCTTCCGATCGATTACTTTTGGGTAAATAAAAACCATTCTACAGCCTAGTGGTCTTCGGCTGCGGAGGAAGCCAAAGCCGAATCGCACTCTGAGGCGCAGCCAATCATGACTTCATAAAAGACGGAAAAAAGCGAAGGGCCAGGGTGAGTTGTTTGTCAATTTGTATCCAACAACCCCACCATCCTTTCATTTTCTAGAAAGTAAAAAATTAAGTGCAAAGATCACCAATTGTTATGGTTTAGGAATGGAACGGATGGGTATCTTTTCGGTTAAAGGAACAAGGTTTTGAAGGTTGGACTAAAGATCAAATCGAAAAAAAATTTGATTCATAATTCAAATGAATCGAGATGATTCAAACCGATTTAATTGGAGAACTAACCGATTTATCTAAAAAAAACTAACTAGATAAATTCTCGATTTCTAAGCCTTAATAAGATCGGATCGATTAGATTGAAGGCCGGTTGGGTTAGATTTTGATAACTTTGTTAAAGAATGTCAAAATGCAAAAATAGTTTTCATTTAGGATTTTATATACCAAAATTGTTTCAAAAATGTTATAAAATTTCAAAATCATAATCATTTTATTATCATTTACAATTTGATACCAATTTATCATTTTTTTATTTTTTTTACAATGATCAAATAGCCATTTTCAACCTTGCAAATCCGAATCTATCTAATTAAACACTAGTGATTGAGTAGATATTTTCTTTATAGGAGAAATGCAAATCACTTCACCAAAGTATTTACTAATATTTTTCATAACATATTTATAATAGATGTTTGAGTCGGTTTGGGATCGAGTATCCTAATTTTTTATTAAACGATTTGGATATTCTATACTCAACATCGAAAGTCAAAATTGATCCGAAATCATCACGAGTTTGAAAATTGGAACCAAATTTGTTTCCAAATTCTATAAGAATCAGTTTTCGAAATTTAAATACCTGCAGGTAGTGGCCGATTTGGTTTTCTTTTCCAAATCTATGTCCATATTTACATACTCTTGAAACTTAAAATAATAATAATGAAAAGCCACTAAATAAAAAGAAACATCAAAAAATATAAAGTAAGCAAAGGCTACAAAGGATAATATTTGGGTAAAGTCGATTATCAATCATTAGATTTTTTTAATTTTTTAATTTAATAACTGAAAAATTATTTGTCTCAATTTAATGATTGCAATTTTTTTTTTGGACCCAAACTCTTCACTCGTCACAAATAATTTTTCAGTGATTAAATTGGGAAATGATTTTTTTTTTCAGTAATTGAAAATTGATTTTACCCGATAATACCCCCAACGTAACGTTTTTAACCTTCCCCCGCACCAAACCTTCCCCAAATCTTGCCTTTCAGAACCATCATCTATATATAATCTTCGCCCGATCCTTCCCTCTGCGCCTAACGCGATCGTTTTGCCCATTTCTCTACAGATAACGTGATTGTTTTATATTTGAATCTTCTAATTCATTCCTCTACCTCTCTCGTGAATCTTCTACTCTCCGTCTCTCGTTCTGATCTTGATTGATTTCTGCTAGGGCAAACGCAAAGCGACGCCAAGAGGAAACATGGAGACTCTCACGTTGACAGGTTTGTTGAAACGCGTCGCCGCAGAATTTCCGTCACGGCGAGCTGTCTCTGTCTCTGGAAAGTTGGATTTGACGCACGCGCGACTTCAGGAACTTGTTGAAATTGCTGCCTCTAGCCTCGTCGCAACCGGACTCAAAGCCGGCGATGTCGTCGCGCTTACTTTTCCAAACACTGTTGAGGTTAGTTTTATTAGGTTTTTTTTGCCAACTCTGTCTGCATTTATGTTTTTGGTTTGTGAGAAAGCGACGGAAACGGAAATGGAAATTGAAAATGAGATCTCTCTCTTAATTACTTGCTTGGAACTTGCAGTTTGTAATTGCGTTTTTGGCCGTGATTCGAGCTAGAGCCACAGCGGCGCCGCTTAATCAGGCTTACACGGTGGAGGAGTTCGAGTTCTACCTGTCCGACTCAGAGTCGAAGCTTTTACTGACGTCACAAACAGGAAACAAGGCGGCTCAAACCGCAGCCTCCAAGCTCGAAATTCCTCACGCCACCGTCTTCCTTCCTGATGCCGATTCAGAACTCGTTCTCTCGTCAAGTCAGTCCGGGGCAGACCACAACTCGTTATCCAAACTCATTAACGATCCTAACGACGTGGCGCTATTCCTCCATACATCTGGCACTACAAGCCGGCCGAAAGGAGTACCTCTCACTCAGCTTAATTTAGCCACTTCCGTGGAGAACATTAAATCAGTGTACAAACTCAGGGAACTAGATTCAACAGTTATCGTGCTTCCGTTATTTCACGTTCATGGATTGTTAGCCGGCTTGCTGAGTTCACTCGGAGCCGGTGGAGCCGTGGCGCTTCCCGCCGCTGGAAGATTCTCGGCTTCGACCTTCTGGACTGACGTGATTAAATACAGCGCGACATGGTACACAGCGGTCCCCACAATACACCAGATCATATTGGACCGCCATTCGGGTAACCCTGAATCCGTATACCCAAAGCTCCGTTTCATTAGAAGCTGCAGTGCATCGTTGGCGCCTGCAATTTTGTATCGGCTAGAAGAGGCATTTGGTGCGCCGGTGTTGGAGGCGTACGCGATGACGGAGGCCAGTCATTTGATGTGTTCAAATCCATTACCTGAAGACGGCCCGCATAAGCCCGGGTCAGTGGGTAAACCCGTTGGTCAAGAGATGGCAATACTGAACGAGAATGGCGAGGAACAGAAGGGAGGAGTCAGTGGTGAAGTCTGTATTAGAGGAGCAAATGTGACCAAAGGATACAAAAACAATCTGGAGGCCAACAAGGCCGCATTTCAATTCGGGTGGTTTCACACCGGAGATCTCGGATATTTTGATTCCGATGGCTACCTGCATCTTGTTGGTCGTATTAAAGAGCTCATCAACCGTGGAGGTTAGCATATCTTTTTTGTTTCTGCTATAGTTTTCATAGTAAAACCAATTAGATGTTAGGTTCCCAAAATTAAACAAACATATAATTGTTCTTTTTGTTTGTATTATATAATTGTTCATCACATGGTCATGCCTCGAGAATGCCATTTTTATTTGGCTATTCTGAAGAGGCAAAGGCCAAATGGCTAACTCCATTTATATGTATATATATTCGGAAAAAAATGTAATTTGGCCTTTCCTGATGACCTTTTACCGAGAGAGTGGCTTGATAGTGACTTGGCTTTAGCTGGCAACTAAAAATCTTTTGTTAACTCAATCGTCCTTTCTCGGGCAGTTATAAGAAATGACAGGTTTTCCTTTGCGTCGTAGGTCACAGTCAGAAAGCACCAAGCCACCAAGCCATGAATCAATATTATAGAGTTCTAAACCCGAATATTTAATAAGCTGTGGTTCAAAAAACACTCATAATTTTTTCCTCCTCTTGTTTTATAACAGATTTCAGCATCAAAATCATTTTCCAGTGCACTCATAAAATATTCGAACTTGACACTTATTAGCAAATGCCAGATTATTTATTTGGTTTTTTGTGTGGCACTAGATTGCAGTGGTTGCCATGCTCAGATGCCACAATAACTACGTCTTTGTTTGAATGCTGACCAAGCAAAACTACAGATATCAAAATATCCGAGAACTCCTGGCATTTTCTGATTGAATACAGCTATCCTGTGATCTCATACTATCTTTATTTTTGAATTGCAGGGGAGAAAATATCACCAATTGAAGTGGATGCGGTCCTTTTGTCCCATCCAGATATTGCTCAAGCAGTTGCTTTTGGAGTACCTGATGAAAAATACGGAGAAGAGGTAAGATGAAGTAACTTTATTTTTATTTTTAATTTGTATGCTCATTTGTTTTTATTGAATGAATTATTTTTTATGACTGATATTCAACCAGATACCTTTAACTTTGGTTTGGTTGAGCAATTACTTTTTCCTTTGTGTTAAATTTCTCTTCGAAAGGGGTAGCCAAGTGGTAAGGCTACTCTATCGGCCCACAACCTGAAACCCCATGGGGTAGAGATATAGGGGTAATTTTTACGGGTTCGGGGCCACTTGGGTAATTTTGTAGGGCATGATGCAAATAAAAAACATTTATATATTCAAAAATTATTGTTGCGCTATCCGATTAAACTTTAGATGTTTTGGCTGCCTGCATATTACCTACTTTTATCAACTTTCTCCTTGGTGGAACACACACAAACGTGGCGCATTTACAGACACTTTTGTTCATATTAGGCCTACCATGATGGAAACATTTAGCAGAATGCTGGAAACTTTGATTTTTGTCCTTAGTGTGGTTTCGGATTTACTTGACCAGTTGCATTTACGCATACGCCCTGTGATATATAAAGTAGGGGGATTATGATGGTTTGGGAAATTCCTTGGCTTTATATTGTTGTCTATTTATATCATAAAAAGCTAAGGAAAGGCTGTCTTGATGGAATAGCTCTGGTGTTTCTCAGTTGCGTTATTTTTGCTTTGTTGCACTTACTAATGTTTTGGACATGAGATTTAAAAAACAGTAAGAATAGTCATTGCCGTGTGCTCTTCCTGCCAAATCTAGGCATATCCGTCATGGTCATTGCCGTGTGCTCTTCCTGCCAAATCAGGAGCTTATACTTTTGACCCAGTGTAGATCTTTAGAACTGTATTTTCCATATTCTATCTCAAGCATGAGGACAGCATAGTTGGTATTCTTCAGTCGGTGTGGACTTTTTTATGTTCACTTCTCTCTATCTTCTCTGGTGACTAAACTTTCAGCCTTCATATCCCAGTTAAAGGAAGCACTAATTATATTCAGTATATGTGTTTTCAATAGATAAACTGCGCAATTATTTCCAGAGAAGGATCAAATATTGATGAGGCGGAAGTGACCAGATTTTGCACGAAGAATTTAGCAGCATTCAAGGTCCCAAAGAAGGTTTTCATCACTGATTCTCTCCCAAAGACAGCTACTGGAAAAATCCAACGCAGGATCGTAGCACAGCACTTCCTTGCACAAAACTAAACTGCAGAACTTACAGAAGTTTGGAAAGCGGTAATTTCTATGTCCCTTTTTCCAGTTCTATTGGGTACAAGGGGAAAGCAGCATCAATTTATTTAAATGTTTTATTGGCCAACAAATAAGAAGAAGAACATCACTCGGTATGCAAAATTCATCTTCGGTTTCTTATTTTACTGATTCATATTTTGTCTTCTTCTCGTCGTCATTCGGTGTAATTGGATTATATCCTGCAACTATTGATATCATTCGTTGAACAGCTATTGATATCATTCATTGAACAGCCTTTCCTTTTTGTCTTGTTTAGCATGTTTTTCTACAAATATTGTTCGGCTCACAGGGAGAAGAGACTCTCTGGATGATTTACCTTGCAAATAGTAGTGTTTTGTTATCAGGTCTCGTCATCAGGCCTTGGGCCGGGCCTAAGACAAAAACAATGGCCTAGGCCCGACCTGAGCCCGAGGATCTTGGGCTTGGGCCTGTTATTTCGGGTCTGGGCCCAATGATATATGACTTAAAAGTTTTAAATTAAATATTTACATTGTATTTAAATATCAATTTTTTTAAAATATTTATATATTACACATTATATATATATACATACATGATACATATACATATATATTTATACATATATATATAGTCTTTCTCATATGAGGGATCCCCCACACCATCTTTGGTGCGGGATCCCTCTCTAGACATTAATCCGACGGTCTGCTGACATTTTAAAATAAAAATAAAATAAACCCGCCCTCATATCTCATCTCCCGACCCCAATCTATCATCTTTAATCTCCTGACACCCACCTGTTCTTGCATCTCTCATCTCCCAACCCAGAATCATCCCCATCTGGTACTGTCAAGAACCCCCCCTCTAAGCCCTCCTCTCCGATCTCCGATCTCCGATAAGTAAGTAAAGAAACTATAGAGCGAGATCAATCGGTTACTGGGTATACTTATGAAGCTGAAGAGGAAGGACCTCGAAGAAGTCGACGAAGATTTCTTCGACTTCTCTCTGTCTTCTCCGTCTGGTACTGTTCTTTCTGTCGTGGATTTGCCGTTGATTATGGAGGAAGAGTAGGCGGCAGCGCAACTACCTCAAGGCTCGATGATTGAGCCCGTATTTGAAGAAAAATTGCCTAACTTTGTGTGTTAATTTATGATTTAATAGGTGCGAAATCAGTGAAAATAAACATAAAATAAAACATATTAGCAGTGAGAGGATACGTGGAGATTGTTCGGTAAAGAAAGTGAGTTGCACAGGGAAGAAAGCAGAGATTGGTTTGGTGGGGGAGGGAATGTAAATTGGCTTTGTGTTTGTATTGTAGGGATTGGTTTGGTGGGTCTTGGAATGTAGATTGGCTTTGTCTTGTTATTGCATAGATTGGCTTTGTGTTTGTATTGCAGAGATTGGGTCTTGGAATGTAGATCAACATTTTGTGGTTTCTCTTCTCGTGTATTAAATCAGTGTGAGTATTGTGACAGTAATGTATATTCAGTTTTCAGTGCAAGCTTTTTGGCTTTTAAGTCTATTTGCCACACGTAATGTTTAGTAAAATCCAGCAGCATTACTCATCCACATCACAAAGTTCTGGGCTCTACAAGTGAAGCAGGGAAGCTTGTTGACACAAGCAAAACTAATTAAGTTTTTTCATTAGACTAATCCATTGGTCCCTAATCCATTGCAATAAATACTAGAAGTCAATTAGTCAATTTCCTTCTGCATAACTTCAAGATGTTCAATTAGGTCTAATTAAATAATTTCCAAATGAAACCAACATACATAATATTGCATTCTACTACAAGCCAAATTCCTTCTGCATAACTTCAAGATGTTCAAACTTAAAGTAGAAGATCTGACCCAAATTAAAATTTCAAACTTGATGAGGTGCCAGCGAACTTCAAGGAGAAGAGATCGAGTAAAGACCTCCAAGAAGATGACAAGCGGCGCGAGAAGAAGATTGGCTGCAAATAAAGAGTACGAGATCGAGATCGGTGCCACGATTTACTTGGGGAAGGGCGGGGTGGCTCTGGGTCGGGAACTGAGAGATGAAAGATGGGGTGAGTTTTATTTTTTTAAAAAAAATATATATGTTGCCAGACCGTCGGATTAATCCCACGGTCTGGAGAGGGATCCCGCACCAAAGATGGTGTGCGGGATCCTCATATGAGAAAGATTGTGTATATATATATGTATATGTATGTGTATATATATATATATATTGTGTATTATATTGTTCGTGCTTGGGCTCGGGCTTCGCCCCAGAAATGGAGCCCAGGCTCGTCCGAGACCTAGGTCGGGCTGCCCAGGCTCGAGGTCCCTTTGGACCCGGGCCGGGCTTTGGCTAGTAGGGTCGGGCTGGCCCAAGGCCCACGGGCCGTTTGAAGAGGCCTATTTGTTATGCGCTCCATGACCCTTTCTTTAGTGTTGGGTATACAGGGCCTGTGTGACAAACGACCATCCTCATATCGAAATTCTGTACGAGGCTTCAGCCGTTTAGCCCATTTATTTATGGGCGTGGACCTTAAGTTTTGAACCTCGCATTTGGAACATGAAACTTGAGCCTGGCCCAGCAGAAACGGATAAAAATATTTTAACTACTGTATAGCATCCAAAAAATTTCTAAGCTTTCACGTCTATACTATTAAGTATCAAGGGCCGTCGATACAAATCCAATTTCCATTAAGCTGCCAAAAACAAAACTGCATGGTATACTAACGAACACATTCAAGGTATTTAGGTATAACAGTAGACACACTCACCATTCCAAAATTACAAGACAGCAGGGCAGAATACCAGCATTCAGGCATCCTCCTAGTTTCCTCTTCATCTTAATCATATGATCATATCCTTCTTCATCGACAGTTGCATCTTGATATTGTTGGAATTCAGAAACAAGATCGTTCACGTTGCTTTCTGCCTCAGTAAACTCCATCTCGTCCATGCCCTCTCCTGTGTACCAGTGCAAAAAAGCCTTTCTCCGGAACATGGCTTTGAACTGCTCACTCACTCTTCGGAACATCTCCTGGATTGAAGTGGAGTTTCCGATGAACGTTGACGCCATTTTCAATCCGGTAGGAGGAATGTCACAGACAGTAGATTTCACATATCCACTCCACAAAGTAGGATGAGTTCTTGTTCTGCACATTAATGATCAACTTCTTTAGTGCTCATCTTTCCGCGGAACATGGCTGAAGCAGTCAAATATATATCGGCCATGGCAAGAATCAGCTGTACACATCATGTTCTTCGAATCCCACATTTGCTGAGTGAGCTCTGGAATGGTAAGTTTCCTGTACTTCTGAGACCCACGAGATGTGAGTAGAGCAAACCCAACCATGAAAAAGTGTAACCTAGGGAATGGAGTGAGATTAAGCAAGCTTGCGGTCTGAACTGTGAATTGTTACTTTTTCGTATTGTCATGTATTTTTTTAGGTGAGTTTATTTTTTTCGAATAAAAAAATTAATTGTTAGATTGAACTATAAATTTATGAAAATTTCAGATTTTTTTTTTTTATAAAAAAAATGGTGCACCAATTTGATCCGGTGTTTTGTCACGGAATCACCTGCTACTACTTGTTCGGTTGTCTGGAATAAATCCATTACAATCATTCATGCGTACTTTGATGCTATACTTCCTTAAAAGTATTAAATTTGCCAATTCACAACGAGATATGTTGGAGTCGTTGTGAGAAGTCAATGACCGTGGCCCACTCCTGGCTTGCCACCGACTCAGGTGAGAGATATGGGCAAAGCCTAAAGAAGCAGCAATGGAGTCATCATAGTGAGATCATAAAAAAACACACTTGATGAAGAAGCTAAGAATGTTGGGCATTCTGCATTGATGGGTCAGATTTTCATTTCAAAAATGATGAATATGAGTGTATATACGACTGATTCCCACAATATCTTTGCTTTTTTGGCAGATAATTATGAAGTTGCATTAAATCAATTGAAATCAGTGACATGTCTAGGATAATTGGCATATACAGCAACAATGATTTTAGATCAATCATTAGTACATAAAACTTTATACAAAAAATAAAAAACATTAGTACATAAAAATTAACTACAACACAATTATCAAATATAAAACCATGGCAGACTGAATGGAGTGAGGCATGATTATTGCCAACTATTCTTAAGGTGATTAACGTTCAGCCGCTCGTGTTTTGGCTCTCCTCGAATAAATATCTCCTAAGATACAACACTTCCTTTCTGCTAGTGAGGGACACAGCAAAATCAATAGACGCTCTCAGACTTGGAATTTTTCCCTTCAAAACCAACAGACACACTCTTGGACTTGAAATTTTGTCAGAGCTTGGAACAAAGTTGGCCCAGAAAATTAGATAACTAGAGCGCCAAAGCAAAAGCCCAAGATCAAGCCCGCATGCCACGCCACTAGCGAATGTATGTTTTTGTAAGCCTAAGCCCATATTGTAAAGCCTCTCACTCATAAAAGTTTGGGTACCCTTAATTTCAAGTCTAATACCCCACATTAGGGTATATAAACACATCACACACCTTGTATTTTATCAATGTGAGATTCTCACATTTTTACCTCATTTGCACTCAAACCTAATGCTTAGCATGACTATTTTGGAGTAAATTTTCATTCAACTGAAAAATGATTTTGGACAACTCTAAACCATACTCCTTATAATAAAAATTACAACCCACTTAATCTCAATCAATGTTATTAATTATTGGTCAAACAATGGTTGAGCACCATTTTCCCAACAGTTTCTCCGTGTCTTTTGACTAATAACGGACAATTATTGGAGTTTGGAACTGAAGTGAGAGGCTGTGTTCTTGGCCAAGACATGCATGGGAATGTAATTCAATCTAGTTATATTTATTCACAGCCTGAAGAGCTGTCTCATTGCCCCAAAACATGAAAATATTATTTGCACCTACAACAGCCCAAGCCTGAAAACAATATATTGTATTTGAAAATTTGGTCACCGTGTTAGAGGAATTCAATTCATGGATGCTTTTCTTTTACAGAAAGCATTTTTAAAAAAAATTAAGTAAAGGCCAAATAGGCTATGAGACAAATTAAGATTCCTTCAAAGTTTAAACCCTCTGATCTTTGGCTTCAGTCAAGTTTTATCAACAAATTGCCCATAGAAACCAGAGCCTGCGTCGCCCAAAGACCCATGTAAGAAGAAGAAAAAGGAGAGCAAGTTCAAGCGCAGAAAGGCAGTGTCCAAACACCCAAACAAAGAGGATTAAGAAAACGCCCACCTCTAGAGTCCTCGGCATGAAACCTGGTGCATGATAGTTGCTTTGTAAAGCCCAGGACAATAATGCCAACCTGCTTTCTCCTAAAATGGCTGATCAGTGGGAGAAGAACAAGTTTTGCTTTTATGTGAATAGAAATTTCCATTCCATGTTGAGTTGTTTAATTCCAGTAATGCAGCAAGAGACGATACTGTGGACTGTGTTCTTAAGGCTGGTAAAGTTTTCCTTCCTTTTTTTTTCTTTTCTTTTTCATTTCTGTTATTTTGATTAAATTTTAGAAAACTGTTGTGGTGGTGGACATGATCAGCCTTGGGAGCTTAAAGAATTCTCAGCCCTTGTTTTGGTCCTCAAATTTCTATTATTCCTCGCATTTCTCTCACCTTCAATGCCTTTCCCAAAATTGAGGATCTCTGTTATCTCTCCTGCATTCCCATCTCTGTCTTTCATTTCCCGTCTCTCTTTTTTTTTTTCCTTCATTTCTCTCCCACAAGGGTCCTCCCTTTTATCACAGAACAACATGGTATGCATCTCTCTGTCGATCTCTCGTTTTCAATATTCTTGTCATAACATTTTTTTTTGGGACAAGACTCGGATTATGCTGATAATGACTGCCATAAAGATCATCTGCAATTACCAGTATTCATTCATGAAATCTCGTTGTGTTCATTTTGTGCTGCCGGATCAATCCTAGTGGATCTGCTTAAAGGATATGTTGTTGTAAAAGAAAATTTCTGGAGGCCCTGCCTTTCTGAATACGTACATTCATGCACATATATAATCATAGCTAATTTCGTGTTGAGATGTTAATGATCATATATGATAATATTACATGTCTGGTTTTATGCTTTGATATTGTAACAAACTGTTGGAAATTAAGTACTTGAAACAACTCCATTTGATGTTCAAAATCAAAATTTGATTTGTGAGTAGGCGAACGCGGCATCTGGAATGGCTGTGCATGACGACTGTAAGCTGAGGTTCTTGGAGCTAAAAGCAAAGAGGAACTTCCGATACATTATCTTCAAGATTGAGGCGCAGCAAGTGTTGATAGAGAAACTCGGCAGCCCCGATGAGAGTTATGAGGATTTCACAGGTTCTCTACCTGCTGATGAGTGCCGCTATGCTGTTTTTGATTTTGATTTCGTCACTGCTGAGAATTGCCAGAAGAGCAAAATATTCTTCATTGCATGGTAAATATACAATCTGGACAGGTTCAAATCACGAAAGCAGTCTCTCTTTAATCTATACAAAGTAAATTTTCTACTTGTTAGTAAATTTTCATGAGCGTTTGCAGGTCACCTGACACATCAAAGGTGAGAAGTAAGATGGTGTATGCAAGTTCCAAAGATAGGTTCAAGAGGGAACTGGATGGGATTCAATTCGAGTTGCAAGCCACGGATCCAAGTGAAATGAGCATCGACATTGTAAAGAGTCGAGCAATTTAGGCTAGGAATCCTCGTGCCTAATTGGATATATATATATATATATATCTATCCTACATTGACTTACGAATTACACACGTGACTATGTGAGAATGGTTTTTAATTATTTTTTGTCTTCTCCCTTTTCTCTAATTTCTTGGACTGAATTGTTTTTTTTTGGGTAATATTATTCATCCATAATATTTCTCTTCATGTCTAATTATGTCTCGACTTGCAGTGAATTGTGTTGTGTCCATGTTTACGTTCTGTTGCCATGTAATTTATTCAAATACCTTCTTGCTGCTCAACCACTGCGCTGCTAGAACTTCCATTAATGAATTTTTCAGTAGTGTAAGATTATTCTTTCCTGTCGGAAAAATGGATATCAAATTGTAAATGTATATGAAGATTACTTTCTCTATAGATGAAGTCGAGATTCTTTCATATCTAAACAACTCTCATGCACTAGAGTCTCAGAGTGAACAAAATTGGGAATAGACATGATGTAGGTAGACTCTCCTTCCACGTAATAAATGGAGAATGTACAAAAAAATGTAAAGTAATGGCCAATGGGGCATTGATTTTATAGGGAAACACATAACCCATTTCAGCTCGATTCACCCTCGAGCACTGGAGTCATCAGTTTAGGTTGTTCAGTACACATGAAATCCCAAATGGAAAAGCCAAAATAAATTAATCAAACAAACTACAATAAGAGAGAACAATTGTGCTGTGATCAAGACTATATGTGTAACAGTGTAATGATACATAAAAATAAAAATAAAAACCTTCCATAGCAACTACTGCTTATTCTGGCTCTCCCAGTACTTTTTCTCCCATAACTCCACTTGTCGTATTGAACTCTCTTTCCTCCTTAAAAAGCCATGAAGAGATGCAGGATCAAAGGGAGGAGGCATAGTGCATGGGCTTGCCTCCGCTGGACCCTTCACCAAGGATTCCATCATAAACTTCTTTTCTACTCCATTTGCTTGGCAAGCCATTGACTCTGCACATAATTCGACAGCTTTCCGTGGAATGGTGGGCTTGAACCTCAAGAGCATAGAATACTGGGTTAAGAGATGAAACATGTAGTCATACACATTGTCCATCTTCAACTCCTCCTGAATGAATGCACTCGCTGTCTTCCCGATATCCTGAGCCTTAAAAACAGACAAACGGTACTCAAATCAGTTTGTTAATTCCAACAAATTACCCAGAAATTTAAGGTTAATTCTTTGATTAATACGTAAAAGTAAAAGCTTTAATGCTAGTTTATAGTTTAGTCCATGCTTCATATAGTAAGCATGTGGAAATCACATATAAGAAATCTCCGGAGATAATTAGATTGAAGGGATTACCTTCCCCTTGTGGGTATTACCCCAGTCAACAGCAAACTTAATTGATCTACACTTGTCGTCTTCCTTTATTGGCCAATAATGGTGCACTGGCACCAAACCTCTTGTGAAGAAGTCATAATAACGGGGCTTTACAATTAATGAAACAGAATTGCAGGCAAGTATATACTTTTCACTGACAGACCACGCTGACCCTTCAATATAGATTTTGTACCTGCATGAATTAAACATATGCATTCATTACAATAACATAGTACTAGTTAAGGGTGACAAAATTATGTCGGATCCAGATTAATCCAAGTTTATACATAAGTTATATTTTCAAAATCAGAGTCCAAATACAAAGATTTTGTTTGGTTTAAAATTGAGTCTGGATCTAGGTCCAAACAAAATAACTTATTGAATATAATTGTCCAGACTCAACCCTGATTGAATTATTATTTGATTTATTTATTCAAATTTGAATCAATTCAAGTATAGCCAATAAAATACTCCGAAATTTAAACCAACCCGACATGCAAATACTTCGTAAATTCCTGTGTCAATCCATAACCGATTTTTTCCCACCACTTAATTACATACCTGTGAATACACTGACTTGCCAAGTCTGATTGCTTGTACCCTTCCTGTGATTCTCGTAACCAATTCTGCAAAAGATTCGAACCACAAAATCATCAAATCAGCTACATTTTTGTCTCCCAAAACACAAAAACAGTCACAGGAATAGCAATTCACGCTTACTTGGGCATATACACGAGCATTCCAGTCTTGTTTTTCTGAAACATTACATTTGAGAAGGTCTTGCCTTTTAGCAGCAACTGATGGGTTCCCCTTCCAGTACGCATAAGGTTCTCTTTCCATCCACTTGGTCCTACCGTTTCCTTCTTTAAGGTCCTCCAACAATGACTCCCATGGCTTTATGTTTATTTCAGCCCTACAAATCAATAGAAACAAGTGCATTTGAGGCGCCGTAGAGCGACTGAGATTTGATCGGAAGAAGAAAGATAAAAGAGCAAAGAATTTACCATCCCCAGAAGGACCAATCGGGGAAGACAATATCCAGTGTGTCGTCATCCGCACAGAAACGGAATAGTGGAGGTGGGGCCGTGGCGTTGGGCCCTTGATAGTCGATCGATTTGATCACAGGCCAATCAACGCAATCGAACATAAGCTCCAGATCGGGCAGTTGACCGGGGTATCTACGCAACAACTGTAGGATCCCCCACAGCGTAAAAACATCTCTTGTTTGGAACGCCCTTTGGTATTTCTCCACGTAAGCTTTCCCATTCCTTATAACCAACTTGAAATTCGCAGTTCTTTTGGCGCGTAGTAGCATTTCTCTAGTGATGCCTGTACGTGCCCATGGCCGTAGATCCTCGTTGATCCAACGGAAGTAACCTGGACACATGTGAGATTCAGATCGGTCAGGATCTTCTTCGAACCTTGACGAATGATACCCGGGGCAAGATCGAGTGTGGTTGAAAGCCGAGCAGTTCAGTGGAATCTCAATTTTCTTTCGTGGGATTCTGACAGGGATCGTACGGGTTGCCCCTGTTGTTTTTGACGGCCTCTGATCCTGGGCCTGCGAAACATACAAAATATCCATCAGTTGATTCGAGTATACTTCATTTAATATAAAAATAAATGTCACAAAATTCATGCTGGGTGGAGTAAAGGAGACACGTACGCCGATATGGGCCTCAAAGGGCCCACTGCGAGAGAATGATATACGGCTAAGGAGCATTACAATACACGTGTACCATAGTAACTTTTCTATCTCTATTTTCCTATGACAAGTAAACCGACACCCAAGGGCATGCTAGGCCTTAAAGCAAGACTTAAGAATACTAAACGACGACGTTTACAATAACTTTGAATCTAACTATAGCCTTGTCTAGGATGTAGAAAAGAAAGGTCGGACTTCTAGGCTAGTACTTACAATAAAGTCAAGAAAGCGCGTGGAGACAAACGCGCCGAGGAGGAGGCAGAGGAAGGTGCAGAGGAGAATAGAAGATCTAGCTTGTGGCTTGAATGGCGGCCTCGTGATCGGGTCTGAGAAATGACTATAAGACCGAGATCCAGACAAGATCCACCTGTGAAGCCATCTCTGCTGTTGCATGCTGTTCTCCCTCATATTATTCTCGAACTACTGGTAGTCTGTGATCCCTAACAATAGTCAGTTTTCACTAGCAAACTTTTCGATCTGGTTTAGCCAGCTGCAGCAGACTCGGAAGCAGTTGAATTTGCAACTCAAGTGTGAGGGAATAAACAAAGAGGGGAGAAAAAAGTAGACAGAGGAGGACAATAGTTTTTTGTTGTATAGCATAGAAAAAGAAGTTTAGGCAACACGCAACAGAGAGATAGAGAGAGGAGAGAATAAATTAAGCGAGTGCCGTTTCAAGGCGGCATCTCGTGACAGTATTTTTTTTATGAGAGTATAAAATATCAACCTTAAGTTAATCGGGTCTAACCAGAATGGCAGTATGTCAATGTATATTGTTTTCTTCTTCTCATTGTTTGGGTTCAATTATAATTTTAGAGTAGGGGAGACAATTTTTTGGTGGTTTGGAATTTGGATGACCCAATTTATTAAATAAAATTATATAATTGTTATGTTTGAAATTCAAATACAAACATAAATATTTTGTCCAATTCAAAATTCAATTTAAATCCAAACAAAAAATATATATCTTATTTAGTTGTGTGATCTTTAATCTGAATTGAATTATTGTCTGAATTTAAATAAATATCTAACATGATCGATTAAATATATTCAAAAATCTAAATTAATTTGAGTCCAGACGTATAAATATTTTGTATGTAACTTATGTTGTCCAACTTAAGTCAATTTAAGAATGCTGTAAACCTGGATGAATATATAAAATAAAGAGATTTGTGTTGAATTATAATGTGGCTCATTATAATGAAAAAATGAATGATAAAGCTCAAATGTAAAGTTGAAGTCTTTGCGGGGGAGATGAGGAGCCCGAAAGACTCTGAGTTTCCCGTTGCAAAGCCTTGGGATAGAAATAAATGCAACTGCGGTTGCAGTGGTGCGGGGGCAGTAGCCCCCGCGGTATGGTACGGTAGAATTGAGCTGAACTTTTATGTATGAGGGTAGTTTTGTCTTTGTACATGGTAGACACTAAGATTTTTTATATAAGCGCTATTATCTATTATCTCTTGTAAGCGGCACGCAACAATTCATAGTGAAAGAAGAAACTTCTTCGTGGACGTAAGCTATTTTGATTGAACCACGTAAATTTCTGTATCGAATCTTCTATTACTTTTGTTTTATGTGCTTGTGTGATCTTATGTTGTGTATGATCAATTTCAACAATTTGAACAAATATACTTCTGCATCATGTCTCTGTAGTCTGTACACCGCCAACCAGTTGTCGGGAAATTGCGATTGGGCCTCAAGGCCTCGAAGTGGTAAAATTGGGTAAGCGTTGTGATCACTATATATGACCCAAATTGGATGGTAGAGGCTAGCCCGACCCAAACGAGGAATGAAGATCGTTATCCTTAAAATATATGCAATCGAGGATGTTCATAATAATCAATTTTTTGTTAATCAGAGATGGAACAGGTGGGAATAGAGACGGAGACGCGGAAGATTACAATGAGAGGGTATTCAAAGAAAGCGATCAGGAGAGCCGATAAAGCTGTGAACAATTGCTACGACACCTACAACAACAAAAGTGGAGCTACACTTTCTTTCACATATCTTCTGTTTACTCGGTTGCTCATACCTTATTCCCATGGCACAATACTCTACAATTCAACCTGACAACAGATATCCAGAAGGAACTTGGAATTGGCAAGTAAATAGCGAATGAATGACGAATGCTCGAGTGTTATTTCTTGAAGAATAAAATTGGACTAGCGAAGCGAGATTCCACCTCTTGTTTCTCTTCATCATTCTGTTGAGTGCATCAATTCTCCCGATTTTGTTTCTAAATTCGAACGATGTATGAATAAGATGTGCATACCTTATTTATTCAATTCATCTCCAACAGGCAGAAGACAGGTGAATCAACAAGTATCTGAATAGAAGTTACAATCTAGTATCATATCCAACAATACAAGAAGCTAGCAAGCCTAGCATCCTCTGTATCCCTTCATCTTAGAGAGTAGATGGACATATTGTCCCTTCTCTCCCATGTGCTTTATGATTTCATGCGCTTCAGAAAGTTTTCCAGCATTTCGCAAATTACTCACTAGCGTATTGAACACCAGAAAGTTAGGATCACATCCTCTCGATTCCATATCCTTCAGCATGGAGCATGCCTCCTCAAATTTCCCAGCCATGCAAAACCCTCGAATCATAGAATTATATGTGAACACATTGGGCAACTGCCCCTTGCTAATCATCTCGTCAAACATTGCTTGGGCATTCTCAAGCTCCCCTGCCACTATATACCCTGTGATCATCACAGTATAACAAACCACATCAGGCATGCACCCACTCCTTATCATTTCATCAAAGAAGTACTTGCTCGCATCCAGATTCCCAGCTCGACTGAGTCCATCTATCAACGTAGTGAAATGAAGAACACTGGGATAAAGACCCACCTCCTTCATATGGTTCAAAAGATTAAGTGCAGCAAGCGGTTTGTCCCCTTTTCCAAGAACATGCAGAAGGATATTATACGTATGTAAATCGGGGTAAAATCCATTCCTACCCATTTCATCGAGCAGCTTATGAAATTGATCCAATTTTCCTAATCGATAATTTGCAACCATGACAACATTGTAAGTTAGGGTATCTGGGGGATGACCATCAATTAACATCTGCTGATAAACCCAATCAATCAACCGGTATTGGCTAATTGCAAGAAGTGAATGGAGAATTGCATTGTAAGAGTGTTTAAATGGTCTGTAGTTGAACGTCTTTGACTTGATGAACCTCTCTACTACGTTCTTAGCCAAGCCTGCCTCAACACAAGTACATATCAATATGTTAAATGTCCGAGCTGTTGTTGGGAAACCACTCTCAATCATCTCATCTACTAGTCTCCACATTGCCTTAAACTCTTCACACTTAGAAAATATCTTTAATATCAGATGGTATGCATTTGCCGTGTGTCTGTAATTTTCCTGCTGGCCAGACCACAGAAAAAACTTATACCCCAATTTCGCACATCTAGTCTTGGTCTCTTGATTTATGTTTCTCAAAATTCCTACAAGAACATGCCTCACAAGGAGCCCCGAGACCCTGATCTGCAATTCATTTAATTCTGATTTTGCGTCAAATCCAAGGCCATCTCGTTTTAATATGTCAAGAATCTTTGTGGCATCACTCCACGCATAATCCATGAAACTCCGCCTCAATGGGAAACTCTTCTCAGCGGGGTCTTCATACTCGCATGTATCAGGATTTTCACCCAATTCACCGTAATCTCTATTTGTCCACATTTTCTTCAAAGGATCCTCAACGAACTCAGACCCATTGTCACTCTTATCGCCATCAAAGCTATAGTCACACAAATTTCGCGAAATAAAGAAAGTACATGAAACTTTATGAGCTGTCTTGGTCCCGAACCGAGTAATATAATTCATTTTCAGCGTCTAGTAGACAGCGGAGTATCCCCATTATCTCTGTAACTGTACAAGACGCAGAAAATACACGAAACCCACAAACAGAGATGGATATCTGAACAAAGATAGCTGAAAAAGCATGGTATATCCAACTTGAGACACACCCATTAAACTAAAAGGATCCAACTGCTTGTCAGGAATTTAACCGAACAGATAACGTTCATTGAAAAGATATTTCCATCGAGTACCATACCAGTCTGGTTGATAAGGGATGTAAGTAATTTGCGGCAGTAATCAAGAACTTAACCGAAATGAAGCTCTTCGGGATGGACAAATTGCCGCCAAGTTGGTTCTTCTGATCCGTTCAAAGTCCCGCCCAGGGTTTTGCTAGAACAATAGAAAAGGAGCCTGTTTCGGTTTTCGGAGAAAATATGTAAAACAGTAATAGCCGTTTATTATCAAAAAAAAGGACAGCATCAAAATACAATAATAACCTCGATAAATTAATAATCTAATTTAAATAATATTTTTTGACTCATCTCGACTTAGGATGAATATGATAAATTAATAATTCTCTTAATTTATAAAATAATACATTTTTAAAAAATATAGATCCAATTTGATATATAAATTAATAATTACTTTATACATCAAAATTATATATATATAACACTCAATTAGAAAGCATTAATAAAATATGTGTCTAATATTGTTTTTTTCCCCTTGAAATTGATGTTTCCTTGGTTGTCATCTCTAATTTTTCTTAATGCATTTAGAAGCTCCGATGTAGTTTTCTCATATTGTAAGAGAAAATTATGCAACGTGATTGATGTTTTGAGTGTATCTTTGAGCAAGATAGGCTCACTATATGAGATGGGAGGAGTTGAAATGATTTCCCTATAGAATTGTTCCCATTTTAAATATCAAGCATCCAAGTGGGGGCCCTAATTTATATTGAGTATTTATTGTAATTTACTTGGATGGTTAATATTAAAAATGGGAACAATTCAAATATTCAATGGTGAAATCATTTCAACCCCCATCCCCCAATGAAGAACTATCATCTTTAATTTCACCATTTGTAATTTCCCATGATGTTCTCAATAATTTGCTCATCACTCAACAACTCTGGAGTTGTCGCGTTTTCTCTTGGGTTAGTTCAAAAGATCCTCAACGTCCATTGCATCACCATAGTTCAACTCTTTGATTAGAACACGTAATTGTTGAACACCTCCATTGTAACGACCCACCCCAGTTGTTACTGGTTGGCCGGGCCCATGAATCACTACCCCCAACTCCTCTTCTGTCACACAGGTGGGTTGTTAAAGATAGGACTCGAACTACCCACCTCCCTTTAACATAAGGACCGCGTCTCCTATTGTCGCATTGCAACGTCTCCTATTGTGGGCGAAATTGCATTGAAGGAGGAATACCATCAATTGGTTGCTGCAAGATATTTTCCTTATTGAGCAGACAATGAAGGCTCCGTGAAAGCAATGAGAAACCAAAACTAGGGTTAAATGAGGCAATTCTGTAAGAATAATTATAATATTGAACTGTTTAGTTCCTCACTTCCTCTAAAGCAATTTAATTGGGTTGTCTTGATTTGCTTAGCCTAGTTGGTGGAGCTGGCGTGCTAAGGTAGCTAAGGTGATGATTGAACACAACTGGTCCAGTCTAAGGTGGTGGCTGGTACGAAATGATCACATCTTTACATTAAAAACAACACTTCATTTAAAATTAGATTGAGGGTCCAATATATGATAAAATATCTCTGCCTCGGAACAATTATATCTAGCCATATAGATGATGTTGTGTCTGTTGATGCTAAACCGTAGAAGTTCATTACCTTCTCTTCTGTCAGATAGTAAGGGTGGATAATTATGACAGTGTTCTGAGATCAATGGTAAACTCAGGTTGTGATTCTTGTTTCTTGATTTGCAAAACTATAATTGTTGTATATCTTACTAGTTATAGTGATTCGTGGAAAAATGAGTTTATTTTTTCAGAAGTGACTGAACAGTTTAAAACTTTTATTATGTTGGTATTCACATTTTGGTTTTGTTAAGCTTTTTTTATTTTTTATGATTCACGGAAAAAAAAAATTTGGGGTTCGGGGTGACGTCCCGATTTTTTTTGGGTGCCTAATGTCAAATTCTAAACCAATAATCAAAATTCAAGAAAATAGAACAACAATAAATTTTTGATTGTTAGAACCCAATTTAGGGAGGCTAAGTCATCACGTCTTAAATTTCATTGCATTAAAATTAAAATTAGTCATTACAATAATTGGTTAAAAAAATATAATTACATTAAATCACATAAATATTTTAGATCATATTGCATTTTGAGAGGCAAAGGATGCATTTGTTATGCGTTTCCCACCGCTTTAAGCTGTGGGACCCACAACAAACGCATTTGTTACTAAACACATAATGACAATCGCGTTTTGAACCACGTTTTGCACTGCGTTTTGTACTTGAGAATGAGATGCTGATATGATAGAGCGTTTTATTGCATTTTAAGTTTTCATAATTATGGTGGACAATCATGCCCCTCCTCCTTTGACTCCTTTTGATATCATATATATCACATCTTGTTCTCGGCATACACATAACTTTTTTTTGTGTGTTTCTTTTTATGTTAAACTGGTTAGTTTTATGATATACTATAAAGAGACACGCCAGCTTTATGAATTTGTTGATTCCTTTATTTATGGTTCTCAATTGTCATCTTATTTTTTATGTATGGGTTATCATCCATGAAAGGTAATTCGAAAGCAAGAGATCTTCAACCGTGAGAGGTGTGATTGAGCGCACTTTTAGAGTCACAAAGAAAAAGTGAAAAATATTACCTATGTCATCTTATGATTACTCTTTTTATTCAATATTATTACTCTTTTATTACAATGTCTTTTTTTGTAATTTCATATAAAATATCATAACAAAAAGCTAATGTAAAAAAAGTGAACCAAACACCTCAGAGCATTTTACACAGCTCACAACTTTTTACACAGCATTTTTGACAGCTTTTTAGCACAGCATTTCCCACAGCATTTCCCACAGCTTTAAGCTGTGAAATACAATTGCATAACAAACGGACCCAAAGTCATCAATAACAGCTTCGAAAACCTAAATGATTCCTCAACAACACTAAGATGTGTTCCTCCTCAATTTCATCAAATTATTTTTCCTACAGATTTGTCTTTTTTTAGAAAATATAGGTTCAATATATCTATGATTTGATTTAGGTCTAATAGTATTAAAAAGAAAATTGGGCCCCCAAAAATTGGGCCTTCCCTTGCGATAGGCCAGGCCTGTGAGCAAGAAGAATAGCATTGGTTTGGAAAAAATTGATTGACCAAGATAAAATGTAGCTGCATTTGTCGATTATTTATGAGAAAATGAAACAAGGGAAATTGCAAACCTCCACTTTTAAACTTGATGTTTGGAATGACATAAACAAAATTGCTATAGGGAAAGATTATGGGGTTGATAGACTAAAGAGAAAGTACAATCGCTTACAGATGAGATATCAATTAATTTCTACATTGCTTGCTCACACAGGGGTTATATGAGACCCATACACAAACCAAGTCAATGCTTCTAAAGAGGTGTGGGGAGCATTCAAGTTGCATGTTGTACACTTCACAATTTTATACGTCGAAAGCATGCATTTGATAGATTATTTACTCAATACTCATTGGAGATGATCGTAGTTGAGCAGGACGAAGCATAGTCAAGTCAAAATGCAGCAGTTAATGTCACCCAAAAAGTTTAAATGGGACTCATTAGAAATAACATTGTCGCACAAATGTGGGTTGACTTTTCAACAAATGTATGTTAATATTATGGATAATTAGAAATAATATGTAATATTATGTATGATTTGCATCATGGATGATTAGAAATAATATGTAATATTATGAATGATTTACATTATGGATGTTTTAAAATTAAAATATTATTTAAAATATTTTGTAGCATTTGTTTATCATATTAGTATGAGTATTTTTCTTAACAAATGATCTAAAATGTGATAATTGACATTCATACAAATCAAACACAATTTCTTGTTTTCATTTTTAGAAAATAATTTTTATCCGTTTTAACCAAATGCATTTTTGACATACTTAAAACACTAAAAATAATCTTTAGAAAATGAAAATAAAAAACATAAAATGTTTTCCAAATCAAACACCTCTAGCTCTCGCAAACACTTTAAATCGCAGAATATGCTATGGATTTTTGAAATTGATACAATTAATTGATGAAAAATGTTAAGTATTTCGAGACTTTTGTATCCCAAAATGTCCCAAGTGAGACAATGCACGTGTGCTTAAATTTCAAAAGTGTATTTTCCCTCCAAAATTTATTGTATATGACTTACCTCGTAGGATTTGAGATCTTTTGAGACATTTTTATTAGGTATACTTAGTAATGCCATTAATTGATTGAGCAAATAATGGAGTCAGTGTTGCTGTCCTTGATCTATGTCATCCCATGCATGCTTCCTCTTAATATTTTTTATTCTCAAATAGCTATTGGTAACTTCTTCATCAAACCCCAAAGACCATCACCAGTTCACCACCAAGGCTACCAATTCTTGGAACCACCAACCACGTGTGTGCCCTCGCCGTTCTCTCTGTGCACTACCTCAACAATATGGTACTCTTATGATGCTTCATTTTGGCTGCAAGCCAGAACTACTTGTTTCATCCTCAGATATCGCATGCGAGCTCATGAAAACTCACTCATTTTCTCAATTAGAGCAAAAAAGCATATTTGTTTTGCAACTACTGAGCAAAAAAAGTGTTGAATCATTTTGAATCATGTCCATGGGTTTATGCCGAATTATAAAAAGTAGTTAAAAGAATTTGATGAATTTCTTCATGAAATAGTTGACGAGCATATAATAATACCAGGTGCACCATGAACTTCAGGATCTTCAAATCCTCCTCCTTCGTCGTCCTCCACCAAATCTTGTTAACAGGTTTGAATGGAAATTGGTGGGCCAAAAGGTGGAAGCTCTGGACATGATAATATGTTTTACCAACTTTCCTTTTATGTGATTCTAGCTCTTTTATCTTTCTGATCGAGTTAAGAGAGAAATACACAAAGTAACAGATTAGAGCCACATCAAAAGATTTAAAGATAGAGCAGAGCTACGAACATGAAATCCTTTCACAAATATAATGTGACAGATCGAATAAATTCGAAAAGCAGA
This sequence comes from Euonymus europaeus, assembly GCA_963580455.1. Lineage (NCBI taxonomy): Eukaryota > Viridiplantae > Streptophyta > Magnoliopsida > Celastrales > Celastraceae > Euonymus > Euonymus europaeus. The sequence continues at coordinate 23,379,314 of OY756971.1, read as the reverse complement.
GTCTAGATGTGTTCGCTACAGATAGAGCAGAGCTACGAACATGAAATCCTTTCACAAACATAATGTAACACATCGAATAAATTCGGAAAACAGAGTCTAGATCTGTTCGCTAAATGGCAGATCCCATTCACTCAGCACACTATGCTTCACACAAATTTTTGAGAACAAACAAAACCATTAATTATTAAGAACACGCCAAAATCAAAACTTCATTTCAACTCAGTTACCGGATTCCAATGAATCCCAGCTACTCACTATGAGATTGCTGTGTTGGCTGGGACTCATCACCTTTACTAAACCATGAACTAACAGCACCTGTCACCTTCTCCACCATACCCTTCCCAGGACTATTTACAGAACCTGAATCGACTCTTTCCTCAGACTTGTCATCCGTAGTGCCCAACGGCCTCGCCACCTCCTCCGACTCAGTTACCTTCCCCATTGGCTTCGTCTCTTCCTTTTTCTTTCCAAATGAATCAGATATGACCTTGGACAGCGCCTTATCTTCCTCCCCTGGCCTCAACTTCTCTGCAATATAGTCTTTCATTGAACCCCCCTTTCCCTGCTCTTTAACTTCACTCTTTGATTTATCTTCTTTTCCAGTGTTCGTTCTTTGGGAGACTTCCAGTTTCGACATCTCTGTGTTTCCTGTCTCCGGCGCCACCTTCTCATTTTTCGGATTCAGCTTCTCAGTCCCAGTGGCCTCAACTTTCTTTCCGTATTCCACGGCTGATACTGGCTTAGCTGTTTCTTCTCCATCGTGTGTATCTTCTGCCCTTGTTTCATCCTTTTCACCATAGCCAAGCTTAGAAGCTACAACATTTTTGGCACTAATGGCCTTACCTGCAATTGAAGGGGTAACAGGGCTTATTTTCTTTGCGTAGCTACTCTGGCTTGATGGTTCCTCTGCCGTCGCATCGTGTGGGTTATCTTGCGAGGCCGTTGAGTCAGTGCTTTGTGGAACTAAAAGAGGTTCATCTTCAGTCTTTAAAGTTCTGGGCGGACTAGGCTCTGGAGTGAACTTGTCATGGCTACCAGCAGGAAAGTTCGCAAATTGATTCTCAGTTTCAATAGGTTCGCTCTGTTTTCGCTCTGTTCCATGTTTTTGTTCTGCTTCTTCAGAGATCTTCATCTTGTCAAAAGAATGAACAATCGGTGTAATCCCCACTTCTTCACCTCCTGCAATACATAATTAGATAAAATAAATAATCGAACACATCAACAGAATCCCACTGGTTTATGAAAATGTTTCTTACCGGTCTTTGTCGGGTAGTCGACTTTGGTTTCATAACTTGAAGGATTATACGAATCTGATCCAACATTTTGTTCATACGGTTCCTCCTCTACTTCTTTCGGTCTTTCCAAGTCGAATTTTGGCTGCCCTGGATGCTCTTGCTCGTGAAGTTCAGTCTTTGCCGGATCAGAATCTTTGTAAGTTCCGGGAGTAACAGATGCCGGAGTATTTTGTGTTGCTTGTGGAACTTCTCCACCCTGTAGGGCCTGGACTGTTGACTTTCCAAAACCGACTCCTGAGCGTTCGCTGCTAGGTGCTGGAGCATCTTCAACCATAGGCTTCGTCGACCTTTCACAGTCCATTCCCACAGGTTGATCTGAACTCTGGACTTGCCCAGGTATGGAAGTAAACCTGGTAGCAGTGGCTTCAGATACTGCATCATGAACTTGGGGATCTTCAAATCTTTCACCTCCTGCAATCCGTAATTAGATAAATAAAATAATCGAACACATCAAGATAATCCCACCAGTTTATGAAATTGTTTCTTACCGGTCTTTGTCGGCTCATTAACTTTGGTTTCATAATTTGAAGAATTATACGAATCTGATCCAACATTTTGTCCATGCCGTTCCTCTTCTGCTTCTTCCGGTCTTTCGAAGTCGAATTTTGGCTGCCCTGGATGTTCTTGCTCGTGAAATGAAGTCTTCGCCGTATCAGAATCTTTGTACGTTCCGGGAGTAACAGATGTAGGAGTATTTTGTGTTGCTTGTGGCACTTCCCCACCCTGGAGGGCCTGGACTGCTGGCTTTCCGAAACCGACTTTTGTGGGTTCGCTGCTAGGTGCTGTATCATCTTCAACCATAGGCTTCGTTATTGACCTTTCAGAGTCCATTCCTACAGGTTGATGTGAACTCTGGACTTGTCCAGGTATGGAAGGAAACTTGGTAGCAGTGGCTTCAGATACTGCACCATGAACTTGGGGATCTTCAAATCTTTCGTCATCCTCCTCGTCCAAACCGTGATCATCAGGACCATGATCTGCAATATGATCTTGATCCTGGTCGTGGGTGTATGATTTGATTGAGTCCTTCATTTTCCTTGCCTTGGCCTTCATCATCCCCATAACAGATTTCTTTTCATGATGACCCTCTGCAACTGAGACAACCACGAAAAAAACATTGAAATCTTACATGACAATTTATATCTCTTACCGGGAACGAACAACATAACTATGCGTGTATGACTGATTCTAACCTGCTGCAGCGTGCGAGCCATCGTGCTCGGATCTTTGTCCGTGGGAATCCATATCGATCCTAAACCAGAGACGTTCAGAGAAGATATATAAATCTGCTTGGTCGTTATTATATTATCGAGCGTAAGAAAGTTACTAAAATAAAAACAATCGAACGTTTAAACTTTATAGAGGAAGCTTGGTATACGCGTCCAGTGTACTGCCACCTCTTGCATGGCGGTGTGTATGGTTTTGGATTGCACGACACGTATACAACGTCTGCTTATACACGTGGTGTTCATTCCTTTGGTTTGGCTGTGGATAATCTTCTTCTGATGCCGTTAATTAATATCAATATAACCTTTAAAAAAATTAAAAATAAATATAAAGATCTTTAAAAAATATCAATATAAAGATATTTATGAATAGTCTTGTGGGGGCTCAAAGTCCACTGTTGACGGATGACCCATACTGATACTGGAGCTAGTGTCCGGTGCCGACGGTATCGTTAGTAGTACACCTGGCACTTATGATTTAACATTAGCGTCAGTCTTGATCCCTTATATATGTCTTTTTATTATAAATATATTCTCCCAAATTTATCGTTATACTTTAATGTATTTATCAAAAATCAATACTTATATAATAGAAATTCACAATTAGAGTAAGACTATATAAGAAAATTATCGAATGGATACACATAAGTTACAATTAGACAGTCACAAATTTATCAGAAATTCTAATTAAGTACGATTATCACAAAAATAATCAAAGTAAATTCAACAAGAGAAATTTAAAAGAAAGAAAGAAATTACAGTTATGAGGAGAAAGATAATAAAAAATAGAAATTAATCAAAATAAAAAAATTCATGACTCATGAGATGATGATAAACAAATTAAAGTTGAATATAACAAATTAAAGCTCGTAAGAATGACAATAAAATTCAGAGAGACACAAAATGTTCTTATGGACAAGGTTTGAGTGAAATTTAGAATTGTACTTAGCATCAAATTTAATTACTAAAATAATATGTTTATTAGTAATTTTGTAAAAAGATATTATTTTCTAGAATCTACAAAAGTAAATAAATAAATAAAGGTAAAAATTAGTCGTCTTCTTCAAGTGTCCGGTGCCGACAATGTCGTTAAGTACGCCAGGCACTTTAGCACCAGTCGACATCATTCGTGTCGGTTCCTGCCTATTGGCTATTGGGATTGGATATTTAACTAATGATAGAAAAAGATATCCATAATGTACGTGGAGGATGATTTCTAGCACTGCAGTTCTTTTACAATTCTGATTGATCATTTTTCACTGACCCTAAATTATAGGAGTTTTCTTGTTAGTATTTTCTAGAATGTTTGATAAATATCTTAGTGCCTAGAGCATAAGTCACCGACTTGTATTTAATGTCGGCAAAGCAAGCACCGACTTAATCAAATATAAATAGAGGTGTACGTGTGTGAAGTGATAAAGAGAGAAAGACAAGTGAGTGTGTGAATGAAGTGTTAGTGTGTACGTATCAAAGTTTACTTTGTATAAATAAAAGTAAGTCTCCGTTTGTTTCAGAGTATACTCTGTTCCCATACTCTCAGACACTCTCAGCTTTTACGTTTTACGAGAACTTATACTCTATCAACATACTCTGATCCAAACATGAAGTGTTATTTGGATCCTCAAATTCTACATATTTAAGTTGGCCATGTTCTTTCATTTTGTGACTTCTGGAAAGGAAATTTGGAAATTCATGGTTTAGCCCACGATTTATCACAGTGGGCCTTTTTCATTGTGATGGCTCGACATGAAGGAGAATTCATACTTTAGCCCACGGTTGACAACTGTTGGCCTTTGTTGGCGATGGCTGGACAGTGGACAACATCGGGAATTTACTGTTTAGCCCACGATGTACAAAACAAAGCTGGAAAGTGGTGTGCAAAAACGGCGCAACATAGCAACCCCTCTTTTTTCCATATAAAACCCATACGATTACCGCCAAAATTTCCAATTCCTTTTAAAGATCCAAAATTTCGGTCTCTAACGTCCCTTTTCCTCCTTCGTCCTCTGAAGCCCTAAACAGTCACCTGAAAATCTGAAATGCGATCTCGTTTTTCTCAATGCCGATTACTTCGTCTCCTCCCCCTCTCGAATAGGAACCCTAACGTTAGCACTAGCGAAAAATGGGGTGTGGTGCTCTTCTAGGGCGCAACTTAGCAATACTTCCAGGATAAAGACTCCACTGCCAGAATTAATTTCAATTCCGAAATTCAGTCACTAGCGTCTCTTTTTCCTCCTTCGTCTTCTCAAAAGCCTGAAACTCCAACTATTCATCTGACATGCGAACTCGTTTTCTCAACACCGATTACGTCGCCTCTCATTCCTCTCCAGTCGAAATCCTGAGGTTCCTCAATCTTCCAGTCCCTCATCTACCTCCTTTGCGTCTATTTAACTACTACGAAGACGTTATCCTATTCGATTCGCCGCTAGAAGTCTCTCTCGTGATCGAGAGATTGCCGATCGATCTAGCTCTTTCTAAGTTTTTGGCAGAAGTGATTCCTCAACCTGTCGATGTCAGATATGAAGATTTTGAGGCCGATCGCGACAATGAAGGTTCCGCTGATAACGAAGGGAGAGTCGAGTCTCTATTCTATAAGGTATACAATTTATGTTCGTACTTTATATTTTATACCTAATTTCTTCCAAGCAGTTGTGTTTGAAATTTCACGATTCTGATTAATCATTCATCCGGTGTACATTTGTTTTTGCCTTGAACTTACGTTCAGAAATCTAGATAATACATAGGTTTCTATAGTTTTTAATTAGTTTTCACTGGAAAATATATCTGTAGGCATGTAGGAATTTTTCGTCTGCGTACACGTGTGAAAAGTGAGATTGACTCTGAATTTCGTTCTGATAATTTATCATCATGCTAACGGGGTGTCAATTGACCTAATGGATGACACAGTTGAAGTTTACATGCGAGCTCTGCTGATTATTATTTTTGGTTACCTAGAAATTACATGAGCGCTTAAAACTTCTTCAATATAACTTGTGACTAATTTAGAAGTTCAAAATTATAAATCCTCGCATAAAACTTGCAATTATTGCCTTCTGTTAGGTACTGACTTTTTTCTTTGTTCCTTGTGTAGACTTGCTCTTTATTCCTGCCATCACTTTCTATTTCTGGCCAAGAATTTAATATCCCATTAAGTATTTAAGCTGATGGATTGATCGCTAATTGAGTATTTACATTTCCTTTGTTCTGACCTCACAGTACTAAAAATAAATTGAAGGATTCTGAAACAAGTGATTGTTGCTCACGGGGCTCCATCTATTGCTAAATTTGTATTTAATTGCAGAAAGAAGCTGGGACATTATATGAGGAGGGAGAAGTAGAAAATCATGGACGATTTGGATCTGAAACTCTGGATGTTGAATTATCAAGAGTATTGGTTGTCTCTACTTAAATTGTATATTTTCCCGATTTCAAGCTTCTTTTCTTAATATTTTCTCTTAAGTTCGAGTGTTGTCAATGTAGGAGAATAATGGGACTTCTTGCCATACCAACAATTTTGAAATACTCCAATTTGAGACACAAGTGCTGGATGTATTCTCGGTAAAGTCAGAAAATTATGTGGACTTGGGATATTCCTTGATTCTACATCTGTATAAATTCATTTTTACATATACATTTCATGTGATTTTGCAGGAGAGTGCCTACTTTTCTGAGAAAGAGGATATGCAGATTTTCTCTGAAGTTCTAGAAATTGAGCATAATGTTGTAAATATCCGAACCATCTTTTCACTCTAATATTTTTGTAATACATTTCAAACTTGAATTCTTTGTCCCTAGTGTCTTTCTTAGATACTTAGTAATGGACAAGTTACCTTGGGATTCTAACAATAACCGGGAATCATCATCTTGAATGGCATTTATTTGGTAGTTCTTTTGCACTACAGTTCTTCCCCACTTTGTGATTATAGAAGTGATTGCAAAAATTGAGACAGTAGATTGAAGAAAGTTTTACCAATTGTTGATGTTATGAGAGAGGCTGAAGACCGGTTTTAATGTGCAAGATGTGGGAAAGAATCTTAAAGATTCTCAATGTTTTAGTTTCTGGTTTGTTTTTTCTGTTTGTGTTTATATAAAATATAATCATAAATCAAGATTCGGTCTAACTTATGATTTTTCTCTTAGGATATGCTCAAGCTTGGGCTTACGATACAATATTCTAATGATGTTCAAGAATCAGTTTATTCCGTAGAAGATGTTCCAGTCGAGTGTCTAATGGAACAAACAGCCTATGTGTCTGAAGATGCTGGTTCAGTTCTGGATAAAACTCAGCACTACTATAGCACTTTCCCTCTGTTGGAAGTGGAAGAGACAAACCTGGGAATTCTGTCAAACGTGATTTTGGCGGATGAACTTATTTCACTTCTTGAAAATATTGAATCCCATGACCATGAGTGGACTAAAACGGATGAACTTCCTGTTAGCAGAAAAGACCTTTTAGGTTATATGGGGTATGATATTGTAGAGCTTCATTCGGATCATTGTCTGTCAAAGCATTACCTTGAAGCTGAGCTAGCCCCCCTGGATGTGTTTCAGAGAGTCGACATTATAAGCACCGTGGGTTCTCTGAAAATAAACAAGGACTCTGCATGTCATCAATGGGCATCAGACAGTGACTCTTCCTTGTCAGTGAGACCAGTTATTTTTCAGGAGTTTGAGATTATTGATGTGAACTCATCTCATCTTTTTGAAATATTCTTTGACACTGAAAGAATATATGGGCTGGAAACTTGTGACTCTTCATTCAAAAAGGACATGAGCTTTAATTTTTTTGATGAACTGATTGTCAGTAATGAGCTAACCCTGGTAGATGACACATTCAAATCATTGCCTACACCCATTGTCTCTGATCATACAAGGATAAGATCGCTTGATACCGTAATTGAGGAAATACTAGCTGAAGTAAAACCAGAACACCTCTCTACAGCTCATGAAATATACTTGGATTGGCATCTTTTGGATAAAGATAAATGCAGCTGTCAAACTTATTCTTCCTATCAAAATATGTCGGCAGAGAAAGACATGCTTATCCCTAAATTTGATTGGAAACCTGATAATGATGGAAATTTGGATTTTAATTTCACTTTCTCTGATGATGAATTGAATGGGCCAAACACAGAAGAACCCAGGGAATCATTGAACATGGTTTCTGATGGTATTATGCTTGATGTTAATGTTAATCTTATGGGAGTTGCTTCAAGCAAGTCGTTGGAGGAAAAATCTCCAAAACTAGATAATGGAGATCAACTAGCTGGAAAAAATTCAGAAAAGGCTTCGTTGCTATTTAAAAGTACGTCGCACTTCAATGATCTTGACATTTTTTTAAATACTCAGAAAGCTAATGTTCGTGAAAATGTTGAATCTTCTGTGAAGGCTATAGATTTTAATTCTACCATTTGCAAGGCTTCATCAGGCTACTTACCAGCAGCACATGCATCAACTGGTATACAGATTCAGCAGTGGGTTATCACTTTATATAAAGTTAAGCTGTCTGATGATATTGTGGCCCTTGTTGACAATTTTGAAAAGATATATCTTGCCATCCTGCAGAACGAGACAGATATGATAAATGCACCTAATTTGTATTCAGCGGCCTATGATCTTAAATTTCTCAGCCTATCAAATGAAACTCTTTTGGACTGTATTATGAAGAGAAGTGTTCACCGAACTACTCTGAGTGAAGATGAAACAATTATGGACTTTTTCTGTTTGTGTGCAATTAAACAGGCGGCATGGTATTTGAGTTTCTTTGGCATCCATGCTGCTCGTATGTACATTAACAATATTGCTCAAGGACTTGAGTCCTTTAAATCAAGATTAGGTGTCTTGGAGTCGCTGATTGAAGATTCACATGAGAAAGCTGAGAAAGAAATAACTAGGTCACATCCGATATTATCTGTTATCTACAAGATTTTGCAGCCAGCCAAAGCAAACAATAGTTTGAAGGTATTGATTGTTGCGGACAGAGTTCTTTGGAGGCATTTAAAGCACTTGCTGATGTCCATGGGAATATCATCCAGTGAGCTTCATGAATCTTATACTGACACAGATAAACCAGATGGATATTACTATCGTGATGTTGCAAAAGATAAAACAGATGCTCTGCTGGTTTCAGACTGCTTATTAGTGCCTCACAAGTAAGTTTTGATCTCAGAGGATTGAAATCTTCATGAGATATTTTTCACCTGCTTTCTGCAATTTACTGATTTATCTCTCTCCAATCCTAATACAATGATATCCATAAAATCTCTTGTTTGATACTGTAAAAAGCTTAGACATTTCAGAAAATATTAATAAGTGACTCAATGTCCTGAGATGCATGTTTCAGTCTGTCCACTCTCCTGGTTTTTTTTTTCGTAGGGAAAAAATTAAGTTATTAGGTTAACAAAATTTTCAAACAATGTAGAGATACAGTTCAGTTTGATAAGATATTAGGTTAGGAAAGACTGGCATATCGCATGGCAGAAAATCCTAAGCATGAAATGAGGAAATGCAAGGGAGAATTTGGAAACCATAGTTAAACCGTAATGCATGGTGATGTTGCTTTCGGTGATGTGAAATGCGTTCTGATACTTGGGAGTCTTGAATTTCTGCATATATGTTTAATTCTCTGAGATTCGGCTCAGTTTAGTATAAAGTACTTTCCGCATACATTTCTTATTTTGGGCCTTTTATTGATGACTATCTGTTTTATTGCAATGATAATTGGCTCAAAATTTTGTTCAAGACAGATATTTACTTTGAGGGTACATTTTAATTATAAGTTACCATTAGATGTTCCAGAGTAATGATTACAAGTGCTTTCTTTCTCTTCAAGCCATGTTTCTGCGTCTTTTCCATTCAACAAGTTCAGCATGATCTTGGAATATGGAGGTTCCTATGGCGTGTCTAGAATATCGTCACTTTCCCCAGTGTCTGCTGCCTTGCCTCGACTTCACTTCTTGAAGGTTGATCTGGATAACTTTGGTGCTTGCAAAGCACTTTGTGAAGGTGTTGGCATGGCCAAATACTTTGACATGAACATTGTAAGTTTCCGGTCTCCTCTTGAAAGCTCATGAAATTGTCTCATATATCGCTCATGATGAGTTTATAGAATCTACAGCCATGTTTAACTGTAAGTTTCCATTGGCCAACTAGAATAATAAAAGTGTTCCACAGCAAATTCTGTTGTTATAATATGTATATGTATACTATACAGGATGAGGACAGTAAATTTGAGGAAATACTGTCAATATGGGTTTTAACAGAAAATTTAGAGAATTCTGCTTCAAAAAGAAGTTTTTCAAAGCTACTCAGTTAGCAAAATGGGATGGAATACTATGTGGAAGGACGTGAAGATTTCCAACACTACTGAAATTTTTTATATTACATCATTTATGTTTCATTATGTTTGACTGCTCTGATGTGGAGTGAAGTCTGAAAACTCTACAGTTTCCAAGAAGAGTAGAAGACATGACTTTAAGATCAACGATCAAAGTCATACTTTAACTAAAATAATATATTGGTGAAGGACACCTTAACTGTAACTTGTCTGTGCTTTACTTTACCACATAACATTTGCATTGGATAAAATATGAGTAACGCAGTAAAACTTTTCGGGAACTGAATTACACATTTTGCGAAAGAAAGGATAAAAGCATATGATGTGAGAATGTTCAAGGCATTAGAATGTCAAAGAATTAAAATATCTCTGTTCTTCAGTTGCTTTGTTATCTATTCTTTCTTCTGTGTTTTTTTCAAATTTCTTTTGTTTCTTTAAGGCCAGATCTCATCTTTTCACAGCCAAGTTCTGGACCTTGTTTATGGCACTTGTTTCTCGGTTACATCCCTTTGACCTATTTTATGATCGATAGAATCTCATACTATTATTCCAGATAAGATGGAACAGTAGGGTGAATGGAAACCACAGATGGATTATGAGTAATGAACTATTGTCCTTTAGAGATCCCAGAAGACCTAAAATTGTTAGGAAAAAAAATGGATGGTGTGGTGGAGAGTCGGAGAGTTGAGTGTTGTGTTTTCTTTGTCCTTACTATCACTTTCGCAATTTTCTTACCCATTTTGGGTCATATGAAGTATAAGTTTATAAAAAATCTTTTGTCTTGTAATTTGCTGAGTCACTTTAGTGTTCACGTAAATAATTTTCTTCATGCTGGGTTATCACATGCCAGTATTCTAGCCTACTTTGAATCTCATACGCCAGACTCCTCCATCTCTATGATAGGTTGAAGAGTCTATTCTGTGCACGGGTGATAATATAAATTTGCAAAAGTTGGAGGAGTTGCTGAATTTTGTGCCAATTAGAGAAATTAGATCTTCAGAAACAGGGGACAAAGTAAAAGCTTGCTGCATGCCTCCACCAGTCCCCTGTACATCAAATTTGCACGAATCTGAGCAGATTCAACAGGGCATATGGCCTGTCCTTGAGACAGTCATTATTGTGAACACTCAAAATATTGACAAGGACATGATTATATCCAGAAGGAGTATGTACCAAAAAATTCTCACGATGGAGAAAGGAGGAACACAGGTTGTAGAACGTGATTTGAATCTTCCTGTGGATATCATTATCAGCTCTGCTATTTGTTTGGTGTGGTATGATTGCAGAAACATAGGAAACAAAGCAACGAGCTTAGACGAAGCTTCTTCATGCTTGCCTTTGTTCATTGAGAATATTGCCACAGATATCTTGACGTTGCTAAGCCTTACCTTTCGCTGCTGTATCTTGGTAATTGCCAGACCACATTTGATATAGCGATTTTTACCTTTATTTATCCATAATCTTAACAAAGATTAGACTACTTTAATTAAGAAATTCTTGCATTTTCTTGGGTTGGGACACATTCGTGATTCAACTACCTGCATGCTAGCTTTTTAATTGGAAAAACCACTCTGTTGCACTCATTATGTAGTGGAGAGGAATTCAACTTACCTGGGCCAAAACTTTTTCATTACTGCTTCTATGTCGTATCTAATTCCTCATCCTGTGCATATCATCCATGAGAGTTTTTATTCTAAGCATGTGGACAGATCATTTTGAGCATGATGACAGAGATCTATAGAGAACCGTAAAAAATATTTTCGTGGATTCGTATTTAATCAGCACTGATTATCCACTGTATCATGATTGTTCTGTTTTGCTCGCTGGGGCGGATTCAGCTGATCTCAGAGATAGTTCATATATGTTTGTGCTGGTTCATTTGCATGCAATGGATTTGGGATTTACTCCAACTACATTATGATTGATTGGAAAGTATAGTTTTACAGTGGAATAGACTATGTTCGAATGATTTGCATGGATTTTATATAATTCTTCATCTATTGAACTTGTCATCTTACATTTATCCATTTCTCCTATTTAATTATTTTCCAGGTCTTTGAGGGAGAAATCAGCTTCCTTTCCACCGTAATGGAATCCTCAGATGGGCTCTATGCAGCTGCAGCAAGCCTGGAAATTGAACTACAGCTATTCTATTCCTATTCATTCGAGTCAACAAATGAAATTATATTGAGTTGCATCAGATGTGCTAGTAAGTTGAGCAACCGCCTATCTCCCAAAATGCCTGAGTCAGAAACACTTGCAGAGTCATTCCTAACAAAGTTTCCGTCAATTAATCCACTCACAGCTCATGCAATACTGTCTGAGGGAATGCTCATTGAGTTTCTTGAGTGTTCACACGACAGCAGGATCTGTGCAATTCAAAAGTACCATGTTTCTGAAGAGAGTATTGCTCTATTTAGTGCCCTGAGCAGATATGGTGAGAGGGAGGATTCAAAATCTATAATGACAGATTGCTCCTCTTCAGTATCTTCAGGTACAGTCTCAGACAAATGTCATATGAAAGTCAGTTCTGACATAAAACGACAGAAATGCATAGCAAGCCCTCTGAAAGTGGATTTAAGAATGGACAAATTATTGCATTCTGGGCCACCAAACCAATTACCTGATGGAATCATGCTTCAGTTTTCCGAGCCATGGAATCATTGGATGTCCAAACATTCTGATGAAATTGATGAGTTAGATATGCCTGATTCATCTTTTAATGATTTATTCGGTAATAAGCAGAAACCGGGTGAGGAAGTCATGATAAATTCTTCTCGATTTTTGAAGCCATATGGTCGCCAAAACTCCAAAGATCCTCCGATATTAGATGAGTTTAGAAATTCCAGATCATCATTGAGTGAGAAATTGTCCCATCAAAACCTGGGAGTAGCTACATTGAGCAATGTCGATTTGTATCTCAACAATAAATCTGAGAACCATCATGACGACTTTATAGGTGAAGTTATTGATCTCACTCGAAGTCCATTAGTGGATGATACATTTTCTATTGACAATGTCACATACTCTTATTTTGCACCTGAACTGGAAAAAGATTCCTCGAGAAAACCTAAGATTGTGAGAAGACTATCTTTTGATAAAAGTGGGAACCCTGCTTTTCCAGTGGCCCCAGAGGTCAATTCTGGTTCAGATATACAGACTTCTGTAAAAGATCGGAGACAGAGGTTACAAGAAAAAGGTGATGAACGAAAGGTCCTAGAGAAGGAATCAATGCAGAGATCAGCAGGAGTTTCCAAGCAGCTAGCTTTCAAAAGGGATCTATCACACGATGGTGCAACACTGCTGTCAAAAGCCATTGGTTCGGTCCATCCACAACCAGGATCACCCTGGACTATAGAGTTTCTTAACAGAATTAGGGAAAAGAGCAGACTGAGACAGCAGTCCCTTCCATGTGATGCAGCTTCACCAGTTTCTGATTATTCACGGAATACATCACAAACTACAAAGCGAAGAAGTCCATCGATCCTTGAATTTTTCAGGTACCAAGGAAGCAGCTCACATGGTAAAATACCTGGAGGAAAGAGGCAGAAACAATCTATACGATCATCAAACCCATCCAAGAATGAGGGTGCTTCGACTTCTTTTCTGCCAACATGGACACCAATTGACAAGAGAGCTAGACAGGTACCATAAAAGCCCAGTCTGCTATTTATCTGACGATCTTTTTTTTATGGTTATTTAACCGACTTAAGGTCATGGTTTCAATTACTTGAAACAGCCTCTCCAAGGCTTCGTATATCATGCACTTCCCCATCCTCAGTTCTACAGAAGGAATTTTGTGCATGGGAGTTAACCTTACCTTTATTATCATAACAGACTTACGTTCCATGCAGACTCTATCTTTTGCCATGAATGGAAGTGGAAACCAAGCTAAACTGGTGTGGAGTGATGACAATATTCATTGTCCGAGCAAAAAATTTCAGAATCATTTTTTATGATGGTAAAGGTTGGTTCTTAGATTGGATGCACATGTATGATATCTATTTTTTCCCCCTTCTTTGAAGCTAAAGAACAGTAATGGTTTCTTTTGCAGATTTTATTGGACATGGTTTATATGTCCAACCCAGACAGCACTGGTGCAATTGGTGTCAACTTGACAGTCACTTCAACATTTTGTTTGAAACATACATGTGAACGTGCTTCAGCAAGTAAGATCCAACACCATGTCTTTTACTTTATACTACACTGCACTCATGGAAAAATATTGAACCAACCGCAAAACCACCCCCAGCCTCTTTTTTTTTTAGGGGAAAATATAAAAGGAGGATTGCCTGAGGTTTTTAGGCGTTTGATATGGAGGCTTTTGGGACAGAAACCTGACCCTATGATGTTAACTACCTTCATTTTAATTGAACAGTGCACCACATGCCAACCTTCCCCCAACCCTATAGCCCCCAGTCCTCCTTCAGACCGAAAAAAGAGCTCTCCCTCCCTTATCCATGTCTCACTTATTTCTCAATCTCTCTCTCTTTGTACACACATATAACACATATACACATGCCCTTTTAAGCATGTGCGCACAGTACACTTGTTTTAAGTTGAACTCATTCCACTCATTCAGTACTTGAATCAATTGTGCATTCCATTTTAATATATTAAATCGTAAGGACGACATGCTAAATATTGAAGTCTGACATTTATGTAACTAAATCATCTAGACCAGAAGGAGACTTCTTGAATATGCAAGCCCTGATTAGAAGATTTTTGAAAATAATTTGAGTATCATTGGATATCTGAAACCACTTCATATTCACTTCAAGTATTCGAATGCTTGATTCCATATTTCCAGTTGGTTTCTCCGTCACCAATGCACAGGAAATTAGCAAAAAGTCAGTATTCTGAATCTTGCAAAAATGGATTGCAAAACAAAGTCTCAATACTAGTGCATTATTAAAACAAATGCTACGTAAGTATGCCTTCACCTCCGGGCTCCAGCTGTCACCCTAGAGATCTGAACAGTCAGTTCTGAATTTGGGAATTTGCTTTTGTAGTTAGATCATTCAAAATTGTATATGCGAATACCGTACAACTATTAAACCTTCAGAAAATGGAAATCCATGATCGACTTAGCTAATAATTAAAAATCTCAGCCTGCTATTGTCCCTGAAGATTCTCCCAAGTTTGCATGGTGCACATGTATATTGTTTGTAAGTGAACTGAGGGGTTTGTGCCTGCTGGAAGAATGAGGAAATCCTTGTTGTTTTGTTTTATTATTTAAGGGAAAAAGAAGGAAGAAGGGGAAAAGAAACAGATGGTACTTTTAGTTATAAAAATATATTAAATGAGCTCATGAAAATCACACATTTCTAACTAACGAATTGGCTCACTTGAGAAGCTTCAATCTGCTGCTTGGGCAATTTTGAGCTGTGTAGGTTTGTCCGAGCAAGTGCCAAGGAGATGAGGAACATATCAAGAGGAAATGTGTTTCATTTCTGTTTTACTTTGGTATAATGGTCTCACCTTCTGCTCAAAGTCTCAGCTGAGTTAAGAACTCAGCTGGTTGATGCATGCATAGGATTCTGCATCCAACTCATAGATCTTATCCCGTGCTAGTTTTTCTTATAGTTCTTGAGGTTGCGCACTGTCATGACAAGTCGTTGCCTTTCACCTTCAACCTCTGCGAATTTAAGACTTATCTCTGAGTATCTCTCTCGCATCTCCTTCAGCTCGTTTTCCATGCTTAGGTTCTTTCCCTTTAGAACTTCCATCTCAGCTGACAGTTTTGTTAGGTTAAAAGTAGATACTTCCAACCCTTCCTCTGAGCAAGTTTCCACTTGTCTGCAAAAGAGGCGAAAATAGAAATAAAATTGGACATATATATGAAACAATGAACTTAGAACTCACTATGTTGCATGACTATACCTTTCAAATGGCGCTTTGGGCTCTTTCCTCTTTTTTTCTGAAGAAACTCACCTCCTGTACTGCCTTCCTTGGAATGTTGTACAAGATACTATGGAGTCAAAAAGTCATATTAGGGACGGATATAAGATAATCAACATCGGGATATTATGGACGGATATAAGATCCAATGGAATGTTGTACTGCCTGGCATCACCTCCCCTTTTTCTTTGTGATTTGTTTTTGAGCTTGAAACAGCAACATCGGGCTGTACCCCGAACTACATTGACTATATGTGTGTGTTAAGATATATGTAAGAAGTATGAACCTAATGAATCCAGCTACGCGACCTTAATTTTTCTGAGTTGTTTTGCGTTGGTCTGTAGTTCTTTGATGATGCTTTTGTTTCTTTGGAGATGACTTTTCTGTTTTTCCATTTCAGACAGTGTAATGTACTGATTCTGTGATTTTTTGTGTGAATGAAATATCAGTACTTATCACATATGAAACTTGATGACCAACAAAAAGGTTTGAAAGTCATGCAAAAAGGCTGGAGAAAATGTTTGAAGGACTTCCACATCTTCAGATGAAAATGAATCAACTCCAACAAACAATGAGGTTACCTTGCTTCCTTGCGATAATGAAGAGATTTCGTAGTTGAAGATAAAATTGAAGTTGCTAGAGGTGATTATCTAATTTTGGATCAAAAATTATATAGCATTGGTTAGAAAGATGAGGCGATAGGAATACATTTTCAGCAATGATAAGTAAATATTAGAAATATAGGTCAGCACAAAAATGAGTACGGCTATATTTGGACAAAAATAAAAATATTAAAACTTCTTTATTTATACCGGTATGTCCGTATGTGGGCTTTGTTAGCCTGCCAACTGCTCAGCCCAACTCCAATGCTCTTCGAATTAGAAAAAAAAAGGATAAAATTAAAGTTGAATCGTTTGGTTGTTTTTTCAAAAAAAGGGGCTAAAATCGATGACGGACACCCTGACAATCAGTCTCTCCAATCAACTCAAGAATGATCTCTGAGAGCCCGAGCGTGTGTTTTTCCTCTACCGTTGACTGGGGAGCGAGTGATTCCTTTTCTGTTGATTCCGTTGTAGCCCAAATCATCAGTTATGCCTTGCAACCTAGAATGCAAAATCTCAAATCTGTTGCCAAAATGTACATTCCCACATCTGAAACAGATCCATGCGCTCATCATCACAAACTCAGTCACCCAAAACTTCCAGATTTGCTCGGAATTTCTACGTCGAAGCACTGAGTTTGGCACCATGGAGTATTCCAATCTTATTTTCTCTCAATTTGGCGGCCACAAATCCAACGAAGAAATCATGCTTTGGAATATCATGATTAGAGGGTACGCACATAACGGTCCTTTCGATCAATGTTTATCTATGTTTGATGAAATGCCCCATAGAGGTTTAAAACCGCATAACTTTACTTACCCGTACGTGTTAAACGCTTGCTGTAAATTGGGTTGGTCTAGAATTGGGAAAAGAGTACACTGCCTGATAATTAAGTTAGGATTTGAATCAAGCTTTGCTGTTGCGAATTCACTTTTTAACATGTATATCCATATGCCAGGTTCTTCTGATTCTGGTGATATTTATGCCGGGAAAATAATCGATACTCGTAGAATATTTGATGATATAATAGTGAGGCCAGTAGAAATGTGGAACAAAATGATCTTTGAGTATGTGAATGTAGGTAATTTGAGGACTGCAAGACAGTTGTTTGATAATATGCCTCATAGAGATGTGGTTTCATGGAATTCAATGATTTCTGGTTACTCTAAGATTGGGCGAGTTGGTAAAGCTGGAGAATTGTTCGAGAGAATGCCCGAAAAGAATGTAATCTCTTGGACTTCGATGGTTGGAGCCTATGCTGAGTCAGGAGAGCTTGAAGCAGCGAGAGAATTGTTTGAGAAAATGCCGTGCAGGAATGTGGTTTCTTGGAATACGATGATTACATGTTACATCAAGAAAGGGGATTATGAAGTGGCATTGGATCTTTTTGTGAGAATGCAGTCAGAACATGTAGTTCCAGATGGGTATACCTTTGTTTCAGTCCTGTCTGCGAGTTCCCACTTAGGTGCTGTTGAATTTGGAAAACGGATACACTATCTAATCGGAGATGGCTCCCGGTGGGGACCAAAGGTAGGAACTGCTCTTGTAGAAATGTATGCTCAATGTGGAGACATAGATAGGGCTTTTTCAATTTTCATCAAAATTAGAGATAAAGATGTCTTTTGTTGGAATGTTGCAATCAAATCATTAGCTATTCATGGCAGGGCAAAAGATGCCATTAAAATTTTCTTTATGATGCTGAAGTTGGGATTCCGGCCGAATGACTTCACATTTAGTATTGCCCTATTTGCTTGTAGCCATGGAGGCTTGGTAGAAGAAGGCCGCATGATCTTTCATTCTATGGGGGGTGAATTTGGAATCAGTCCAAAACCTGAACACTTTTGTTGTTTCATTGATTTACTCTGCCGAAACGGTCTGCTTGAAGAAGCACAGCTTCTAGTGAGGAATATGCCTTTCAAACCTGATATTGCCATTTGGGGTGCTTTGCTTGGGGGCTGCAGAGTAAGAAGTGACTCCAAGTTAGCAGAGGAAGTGATAGGAAAAGCCAGTGAACTTGAAGTAAGTGATTCAGGAGTTCATGTGCTGCTGTCTAATATTTATGCCTCTGTGGATCACTGGCCAGAAGCGCTGGCAGCAAGAGGAAAGATGGAAGAGAGGAAAATATCAAAGAAAGCTGGGTCCAGTGTTGTTCTTTAGGGTGTTCCTAATGAAACTTTAGAGCTCAAGAATGAAGTTTTGATGACAATGGGGGGTGGTGGCCTTCTTATGGCAAGATGAACGCAGTTTAGGCAGCAACTTGCCTGAACGTTTGTCAGGAATCAATCAACCATTTTTAGTGGTAAAAAGAGTAAAATTACTGTTTAACATGTCAACTCCTGATCTGACTGAATCTGAACATGGGAAAGAAGATTTTAATCTTCATTCCTTCCGGTGAATGTCTTGCATATTATACATGAGATGAAAATGCACTGGCTGCAAAAGGCCTCCTCCTGGATCATAGAATCACTAGGGGAAAGACAACAGTCCACATCAAGCGGGACACGAGAGAGATTTTTTACTCCGATTGGTGCTCTATTTCTTTTTTCCTTTTTCCATCCCTTTTTTGTATTTTTGTTTTGTTTTTTATTTGGGATAAGACATTCAAAAGAGGGACAATAGAAAATAGAGATTCTAACAAGTGGCAGTGAAATGGAAATTTTGTTGAAACCAAAAAAAAAAAAAAAAAATGGAACTCATATACAAGATGATTCATGTAACATGCATAAAAGGTTAGCAGGAAGGCCAGTTCCCAACTTTGGCCTCTAAGAAACTGCAAAAATCTGGTCAAGTTGTCTCAAATATGGCTCTGCCAATTTTGCCAGAGAGGATCTGGTTGGGGTTTCTGTGAGCAAATGACTAACAATGACATCGTAAACCACTCCATCTCATAAACATAATAAGATACAAAACATTTTCAATACTACACAAATGATACATCATCTGAGACACCCAGACTATAGCAAGATATGTGTCAATAAGAGCAACAAGGAATCTAACAATATGTCGATCACTCTTGAACAAATAATCTAGAGACACTTGGCTGTCAGCAGATATGAAGCAAGTCAAAAGTAAGTTTCAGCCAACCACCTTCCTATAAAAGGACATTCAGTCTTGTAATAAAGAAATGGGGAAAAGGTCTGCCAGGGCGCACAACATATCATCACTAGCATCCAGAAATAGGGTCTTGAAATCCACAGAGTGAGTCACATGGTAATCATATTGAACTGAAATCTTGAAAGTTGCTGAGGAATAGTTGATATAACTGGCCCATACCGCTGCATCAAATAAGTAATGCATGTTATGTACAAGTAAAAATAATCAAAATTACATTTTCTAGCAAAAAGCAAGATGAGAAAGAGTCATATTAGCCACTTTAAACGAATGGTATATCAGTAAGCATATGTGCACAATCGGGAACAGAAGGGGTGGATAATTGGATGTAATGGAGTAGGCAGGTATAATTGGACATAATTCAAAGATAAATTATATATGGTTGGACTATGGCTCATTCCAGCAGTGCATATTATAAAGAATGCGATCTTCAGAAGAAAAAAAAAAAAACTCCACAGAAGCTTCCAAAATTGAATCCCAAATCTAATAGGCATAACATGTACCTGAACATTATCATAGAGTTCAAACAACGGAACAGCCAATAGTTTCAGATTCTTGGGCACTGCAAAGTACTCTCTTTCGGACAAGTGAACAAGGAAAAGCTTCTTGCATTCCTGCATTACAAGGTGAAAGATGAACAAGACATAACAATAAGTTTATAACCCATAATAAGTAACTCACATCAAAGTGAGAGAAGAACAAAAAAACTCATCCAAGTCTCGATAACAGAAATATTCTAGAAATTCAGTAACCTTGGGCTTCGTTATGTGTGGAGGACAGTATGGATACATTATAGTTTCAAAGTTTGGTCTCCACCACATAGCCACGCACTCACCAATCTGCAATGTCATGCCAAATGACAAAATTAAACAAGCACAAAATGATGAAAGATGAGATTCTGGAGTAAAAGTAATCCTGCAATCTCACAGAATACCTCCAACCATAATTTTACAGATATACATAACCTATCACAAGAAAAAGCCTTTGTACAAGGAAATATGGCACTGAAAAATTAGGAACCGCAATGTACTTGGTTCATAAACCCATAAGGTAACAACTTTTGAGGCTACAATGTCTACCCAACGCATTCTTGGCTGATACCTTGACAAAGCTTCCCTTTCCATTTTTTTCCTGCACAACATACTTACTTCTACTTCCCTTTTGGGCTGATACTTTCAAACGTCGCTGCCTAAGTATACATTTAGCTACTGAACTATAAGAGAAAACAATACCTGCCAATCTGGTACCATAGCAGGTGAATTGGCACCTAGTTTGCTGGTCAGCTTTCTCTTCAAGCCCTCAATTTCTGCCACAAAAGCAATAAAAAATAAAATGTTCAATTCAAAAAGAAGAGAAATGAACAGAATCCATGTCACTCCAGAAATAATAAATAAATAAACACATTAAGATCAAAGAAACGATAAAGATAGTACCATTTTCTCCAGGCTTGAGACGTCCACCAGGAAGCTTGCAAAATGTGTTTCCAATTTGCAGTAGAAGAATGTGTGGATGATTATGTTCCTGGACCTGCAAGGTGAACCAGCAATTTAAAAAGCAAAGACTGAAGTAAGTACAAAGACAAGTAGACCAGATAAAGCTTGACCAAGGTAAAATTATGGTTAAAGTGATAGGAGTAGCAGGCTAGGCTTGAGAATCAAGAAAAGCAGCAAAACTTAAATAAGAGCGCTGGAACTAAACTCAATTAACATAGTTAAATTTACAAACTGTCCAAAGCCAAGGAAAATTAAAAACATCACATTATGGGCAGCGGTCTCAATGCAAGTACTTTGCCCAAATAGACAATTTACTGTCAGTAAAAAATTAAGAGTCCAACTGCTATCTTATTTTCTGTAGAGTCGATATGAGATTTCTTACAATTTGATCCAAAAGTTAGTGTCCTACTTTATGAAGCAAAATATGAGATTTCTTATAATATTACACTCCGAAAGATATAGGCCTGTATTATGTAGTACTGCTGTATAAGATTTCATATAATATTATTAATCACTTCTAAATTGTATTTTTTTTAAGTCTTAAGTATGCAAATCCTTCAAAAGTTAAAAGACCTAAAGTACAGCTATATGTAATTGCACGACATGATTATAGTTAGTCGTCAAAACGAGGAACGAAAGCGTATCAGAGAGACAGAAATGCAACTCTACTGCACAGCGTTAGAACATAAAGTTTAGACAGACTGAATGGTAAAAGAGACTGCACATGGACTCTGAATAATTTTCTCATAGATTCCTTCATCCGAAGCCAACCTATTTGTTTTGATGAAGTGACCAACTTAGATTGTGAAATACATTTTATGAAGAAAAAAACAGTATGACGAATAAAAACGATAAAAGAACAAAAAGAAAAACATCCACTAAGGAGCATAACAAGTCTGTAACACAAGTCAATAGCAGCCAATCCATGCCCTCCTTAACCAGGATTCACAAAACATGGACTAAATAAATGTTACAACTGTGAAGTTCATATATGCATTAACAGGAAAACATAGATGCTCTGTGAAGTTCATATATTCATTAACAGGAAAACATAGATGCTCCATGCAGATAAATAAACATACCAAGAGGATTGCTTCAACACTTGTCTTCATACCCTCTTTCATATAGCTGTCAACCAACAATAACATTCAGATCACTCAAACAGGGAAAGTTGAATGCTAGCAAGCCAAAGAGGGGAAAAAGTGACGAAATAGAAAATTCACATGTAAACACACACCTCATACACAAAAGGCTGCTAATATGCAATTGTTGATACTAAGCATTTGCTCAGTTTCGCATTAGAATATGCTTCGCTAATTTATCCATAGAGAAAAGGGGATATAGACCATAATTTCAATTTTCAAATATTAGATCCTTAAAACAGCGCAGCAACATAAATTGGGTCAGGTCAGTTTATGTTATTTTACATCTGAATGCACATGAAACAGTAGAAACAAAACGATTATTCCAGTTTTTATAATTTCCTTGACCTCGCTTTTCTAGGGAACCAAACAGAGGTCTGAGGTTTATCTAGGGTTTAAGCCCTTTTAAATAAATACAATCATCCGAGAAATAGCAGACAACAAGTTCAGAAAAATAAAAAGACGTACTTGACTTTCATGCGAGCGAGGCGATCGGCAACGGAAGTATCCTTCTCCATCTTCGGCTCCTTGGTGCCGAAGGTGTAGCTAGATAAAGGATAAGTGTTCACCACCGGCGACGTTACCATCTCTCTGTATTGCACTCTCTCTTTTCTTCTCCGACTTTAATTCGAAAACTCTCGCGCACCTGCCACTCACCCGCAAACCGTTTTCGGAGGTTCACTCATGGATAGTTTTTAATACCATGTCGTAGAGCCGGTTCTAGAATAGTAAAATTTGCAAATCGATGGCTGATCGGTGGGTAAATTATTTATTTTGATTACCGACAAATGATGGGTGTTATAATTTAATCATTTGTATTTTAAATATTTTAAATTAGTCATTCAATAACTCGTAATATTTGATGGAACAATTTTTCATAATGTTGAATCAAAAAATTTATATGACATTTTTATGGAATAAATTAAATTTTAAAAAAAAAATTCACATATTCTTCCTTGGCAAATCAATCTTTCTTCTTAAAATCAGCCTCCGTCTCCCTCTGCCATTGTTACAACTAATTACGCACACATTTGTACATACATACATGAATCCTATCCATTTCAACGCTTTCTCTCCCTCTCCCTCTCCCTCTCCCTCTCCCTTGTGGCAAATGTGCATAACTCTTCAGTGTTGGACTAGCACTTCTTCTGCTAAGGAAGTCTACAACTTTGGTGCTCTTTCATCAGTCTTGGATTTTGAACTAAAGAAATTCCTTGTGGAGATGAAGAACCAAGGTGGAGATGGATGCTCCAAAGTAGGAGAGCAAAAATCAAAACAATAAAAATTAAAATCAAAGGCAAAGGCAAACATAAGAATCAGGAGAGCCATGATGGAGATGGTTGCTCAAATTAACAAAAATCTTAGAATCAGTAGAGTCATGGTACTTTTTACCCAAGAGATATACTGGAGAAGAACTTGTCGGGATTTGCCAAAGAAGAAGATTTGAGATTTATTTTATTCAAAAAAAATTATTTTTCTTAAATCATCTATAATACAAAGTGTCATCGTTTTACTGACTAAAACCATGTGTTTGCCACATCAAATAACACGTAGGTCATTTTTTGGTTACAAAAATAGAATAGTCGACTTTTATTACTACGTCAGACCATTGACTGACCAAGCACCATGAAAACCTGCCCGTGAAACACTACATATTATTATGTGACTAATTTGAAACGTTTGAAACGCGAGTAACTAAATTATAACATCGACCATCTACCAGTGGTCAAAAGTATAATTTACCTGCTGATCGGTATTTTTATAATAAAATTCACACATGCAATTAAATCACAATCAAATGTTAACTATTTTATTTAGTTTATTATTAATTTTAAGTGTTGAGTGTAAACCATATAGTCTAAAAGATTAGTTCATTATTTTAATTTTTTAATTATGTATATTACTATTGGTCTTATAAATTATATTATATATTATATTCCATATAGTTAAATATTTATTATGTATTATGTATTAGTGGCTCAACTTTTATACCTCCAAACTTAATAACTTGATATATGATTCGATATTAACAACTATAATCTCATATGTAACAAAGTCCAATGCAGAACATTGGCAATTCAGTTTAATATTTTAAATCAAAGGATCCGGTTGGGTTCAACGCCTGCATTGGGAAAACTCTTCAAAACCTTTTTGTCATCAACATTTTCAAATCAAATAGAATTTATGGGCCGCTGGAGGGCTTTTTATGGGCCGATGTGAATTGGGAGATAAAGGGCTTAGCTCTATAAGATGGGTTGTTGTATAAAATCTTTTTTTCCCCTTCAAAATTGAGTGCAGTGGGCTCGGCACCGTCATTGTTGGGGCGGTGATGGGTTAATTAAATTTTTAACCACTCAAAGATTTGGCATTTTCAATTTGGTGACCAAAAGAAAAATTGTTTCATATGAATTTTTGAATGTTTTTTTTGTTCCTGTTTGGCAACTCAGGTATATTTTCAAAATTTGGGGCAATCAACTTGCACAATTGGCACGTTGACTGTTAACACAACTGTTTTGACAGAAAACGTGGACTGACACATTACTGACATGGCAAGGACTAATTGTTTGAAAAAAAAATATTACAGACGTCATCTAAACATGTAAGCCACGTGTAGTTGCCGTTATCCAAATCATAGTTCAAAATTATGATTTGTCCTAAAACACTTATTGATAGGCTAATATATGTTTCATAAAGGTCATTTACTAGCATCAAAAATTAAAATGGTTACATGAACATAGTCCCAAATATGTCCAATACATTGCAGTCGAAAATATAATAAGAGTTCAAAGCATTATAGCAGCAAAAATTAAAATGGTTACATGAACACAGTCCCAAATATGTCCAATTTATTGCAGTCGAAAATATAATAAGAGTTTAAAGCATTATAGTAGCAAAATATATCCAAAACAATCCAAAATATATCCATGGATGTCCAAAATATATCCAAAACACTCCACAATAGATCTAAAACAATCCAAAATATATCCAAAATAGTCCAAAATATATCCATAGCAGTCCTAAACCTCTACATTACTCATTTAACTCATGCCTTTTTTTTCCCTTTGTTGACAGATTATTGTGTTGCAGCGAGCATGGTAGTGTACCTGGAGCTGGATGATGCACTTTGAATGGTTGGAACCATGTCGGCCACCCTCAAGTTGCCTCCTCCCTGTATGAATGGTTGATAGGTTGACTCCAATGGTACCTCAGGTGCATTTGGAAGTGAAGGCCACTTGTTCTACCTTGATTCACATTTTGTCTCCTCACTGGCAGCTTGCCTATACCAAGTGTACCTCCTCTCCTACCTCTCCCAGGAACTCCTTCAAACTGTCTCCCATTGCCACCAACTCCATCTCTTCCAGCATGAAGTTCAGTAGTCCCTCTCCTACCCCCTCGATTACTACATCCACCTCTCATGCCAACTCTACCAACACCTCTCCCACCAGATGAAGTCTCTTTATGCTCAACATTTGTTGGAGTCTGAAAAATGAATAATACAAAAAATGTAATAGTTGTATAATTTTTGAACAATGTATATTAAATTTTGCATATGCACCTGACTCTTCGGATGATTTTTACACCCTCTTTTGTTGTGTCCTTCGCTGCCACAATTTGTGCACTTGATTATGGGGTATCTTCTCCTAAGTTTGCTTCTGGAGGCTGGCTCATCATGCTCCCTTCTCCTCTTTTTTGTTGGTCTGCCAACAACTACATTCAAAGGTGGTGGAATAATAACATCAACATATACAGGCAACCAAAGGTTTTCACCATTGGTAGGTTGAATGGTAGGCTGATACACCCTCAGGTATGTCTCCCTCGAATATGAGTGGTTCACATAATCTGCTAGATCTTTGTGCAACCATCCAATGGCTACAACTGCATGGGTGCATGGTATCCCAGTGACATCCCATGCCCTGCAAATGCAAGTTGCCTCATCCACATTCACTATGTACTGATGTGGTCTTTTTGCTACCTGCAATTTCAATTTCTCCAGTAAATGCTTGCTAATTTAATTTAGTGTAACATATCACACCAAAAATGAAATCATACTTGGAAAACAGAACGCCCTTCATCTTCAATCCAAGTTGCAGTCCATGACCTACTTCTTGCAAACTCCTTGTCCAGTTTGTCATGGACTTCTAGAACCAACCTTATTTGTCTCTTCTCCATTTGAAGCCTCCTTTGAACATGCTTATTCATCAAATCCATCCTCAACTCCTCTAGCATTGTGATGATGGGTTTGTCCCTCACAGGCAGAATTTTGGAATTAAAACTCTCTGACATGTTGTTCACAAATGAATCATTCTTGGAGAATGTAGTGAAAGCTGCCATAGTCCATAAACATGGTTGAATGTCATGCAAATACTTCCATGCAGCTTCATCCAACTCCTTAACTTTCTGCATCAGTGACTCAAAATCTCGAATTGTTGTTGCTTTAGCACAGTCGTATACCAGTTTTTTGTATTGTGCTCTAGGCCATCTTTTACTGAAATTTGCATAAATATGACGCACACAAAATCTGTGCTCTATGCCTATTTGGAAATCTCTGGACAGCCCTTCAATTGCTGATACCAAACCCTTCTGCCTATCAGATATGAAACACCATCTTTTGTTTTGAAACCTACCAATATCATGTAACAACTTCTTCAAAAACAATCACCATTTTCTCTCTCCACAACAACCCATGCAATAGGGAATACATCATTGCAGTCATCTTGTCCAACAGCAGTTAGTGACTATCCACCATATGTTGTCTTCAAGAAACACCCATCAAGACTAATCAATGGTCTAAATCCAGCAAGAAAACCATTTCTCAATGCAACAAGGCACATGTATGCCCTCTTGAAAACTGCAGGATCTTCGGGCCTATCTCTGTCCACCATTATATTGCATGTGTTGCCTAAGTTTTTTCTAAGCACCTCAGCCACGTAACTTCTTAGCTTTCCATATTGCTGCTTATGGTTACCATCAATGATCTCCAATGCCTTCATCTTTGCTCAGTAGGCATGTGTCCTAGAGATTTGTATAGAGAAGGTCTCCCTCACATAGTCAACCAACTTACAACAACTGACTTTAGGATTGTCTCTTATCTTGTCAACTAATTTCAGAAAAAGCCATGCACTAGTAGCTTGCTTGTTAGGTAATCGTCGATTACATATATGTGTCCTCACATACGTTTTAATCTGGAATGTTGTTGCTCCATTGATTTTGGAGCACCATATGTTCCATGGACACCCTATATCACACTTGGCTTGACATTTGAACTTTTCATTTACAACAAATTGAATATGGAAACCTCCTTGAACAACATAACTTATAATAGCCATCTTGAAGTCTTGCAGACTGTTGAACTCCATACCAAGTTCGAATATAAACTCCTCAGCAGAAACCTTAGGATTATATCTTGGATTACCAACTGAATACTTCCTCACTTCCTCGTCACTATCTTCTTCAAACAACAACAAGTCTTCATTAACTGAATTGTACAATAATTTGAAATCTGGATCATCTGAATCTTCTTCATCAAATTCAAAACTATCTTCGTCACTGCCATCTCCATATTCTTAATCATTACTATCTCCTTCAGTCCCAGCACCCAAACCACCTCCAGTCCCAACATTATCTTCACCCCCTAGACCACCTTCAGAACCAGCATTCTCTTCACCCAAACCACCTTCAATCCCAGCATTCTTCACCCTCAACATTCTCTTCGATGCTAGCCATGTATGCATCTAAGAGATCATCGTCCTCATCATCAAGTAATGAACCAGTTTGATTGGTCACATAACTGACAGGCTTGTTGACAACCTCAGATGCATTTGGCTGAGTAACTTGACATGGTACTTCAGCCTCCTCATCGCTAGCAACGTCGATCACAGAATTGACAACAGGTTTCTTTCTCTTGGTTTCACTATAGTCTACCCTTCTCCTAGACATCTTGGGTGCAAGCCTCATTCGTGCATACTGCATAATGAAAATAAAATATATGAATTTCATAAATATACACCCAAAACTGAAAACCCTCAAAACCAATTGCAGAAATCGTTCGTACAGAACCCTAACCCACAATCTGACCTGCTATAAAAAAATTCATAACACCCGCATCACATGACATGTATTGTAGATAGGAGAAGCACAACACAAACAATTCCAGCCATATTCAAAGTCATCAAACCCTAACCCGAACCTAATGCACTTAGCAAATCAAAGAAAACTTATTTAGAATATACGTAAGTTCTAAACCCTATCCAAAATCTACGATCTACATCCAATACTAACCCCATGCAAGACACCCGAGTAGCAACACACATATATCATGTTCGTACCTTTGAATGAAGTCTCACAAACAATTCCAGCCATATTCAAAGTCATCACACCCTAACCCGAACCTAATGCACTTAGCAAATCAAAGAAAACTTATTTAGAATATACGTAAGTTCTAAACCCTATCCAAAATCTACGATCTACATCCAATACTAACCCCATGCAAGACACCCGAGTAGCAACACACATATATCATGTTCGTACCTTTGAATGAAGTCTCACAAACAATTCCAGCCATATTCAAAGTCATCAAACCCTAACCCGAACCTAATGCACTTAGCAAATCAAAGAAAACTTATTTAGAATATACGTAAGTTCTAAACCCTATCCAAAATCTACGATCTACATCCAATACTAACCCCATGCAAGACACCCGAGTAGCAACACACATATATCATGTTCGTACCTTTGAATGAAGTCTCAAAAAACAAATTCAATAGCCTGCCACGAGGTTTCGAAAAGACCAAATGATTGACTTCAAAAGAAAGGCCACGGCAAAATGATCGACTTCGATGACGACGGGATCAGGAGAGCTTCTCTCCAGTCAGAGAAACTCAATGAAGAAGGTGAATGAGTTTTTGCTTGGGACACACGAGATATTTTGTATAATCCCGCGCAAAAAATTGTCATGTTTCCAGCCGTCCAATTTTATAAACGGAGTGATGCCATATAAGCACAATAGACGACCGAGTTAACAGTCAACATGTCAACTATGCAAGTTGACTGCCCCTATTATTTGGAAGTCTGCCCGAATTGGCAAACTGAAACAAAAATTCTTCCGATAATTCATATGGAACATTTTATGTTCAAGTTACCGAATTGGAAAATCTCAAATTTTTTTGTCAAATTGTACTTACCCCGGGTGGTGATCGTAATAGAAAAGTCACAACGACGGAGCGCGCCAAAAATCTACCACAAGCCCTATACATATTACCGTCTAGAGCTACTTCCGCACTGCTTTCAACTTGCCAAGCACCATCAACAATGGGCAAGCACAAGCAGCAGGTCATTTCCCGCTTCTTTGCCCCCAAAACCGCGACACCATCACGGCCCACAACCACCGCACCTGACTTTTCCTCCGCCGCCGTTTCATCCCTGTCTTCACCTCCACTTTCGAACCCCACTCAACTTACCCCACCCCCTAAAATCTCTGCCACTGTCTCCTTCTCTCCGTCGAAGCGCAAACTCCTGACCTCTCATCTTACCCCCAAATCCAAGAAGCCAAGACTCTCTACTCATACACAAAACCTCGTCGTTAATCCCTCTCTTCACGAAAAGTTCTTCCAGAAACTATTAGAACCTTCTCAACAAATTCCTGAACACTCCGATCAACCTTTGAACTCTAATCCCAAGAAGTACACCCCTCTTGAACAACAGGTTGTGGACCTCAAAAACAAGTATCCAGATGTTCTTTTGATGGTTGAGGTCGGTTATAAGTTTAGATTCTTCGGTGAGGATGCCGAGATTGCTGCACTGGTGCTAGGGATTTATTGCCATATGGATCATAACTTTATGACGGCTAGTGTGCCAACTTTCCGATTAAATGTCCATGTGAGGAGGCTGGTGAGTGCGGGGTACAAGGTCGGGGTTGTCAAGCAGACGGAGACTGCGGCAATCAAGGCTCACGGGGCCAACCGTGCAGGTCCCTTCGTGAGGGGCTTATCAGCTTTGTATACAAAGGCCACACTGGAGGCAGCGGAGGATGTGGGTGGCAGGGAGGAGGGATGTGGAGGAGTGAGCAATTACTTGTTTTGCCTTGTGGAGAGGAGTTTACTTGGTGAGAATGTTGAGAGTGGGATTGATGTTAAAGTTGGGTTTGTGGCAGTGGAGGTGTCAACAGGGGATGTTGTTTATGGGGAATTTAGCGATGATTTTATGAGGAGTGGGCTTGAAGCTGTAATTATGAATTTAACTCCTGCCGAGATGCTTCTTGGAAAGCCTATTTCTAAACAAACGGAGAAGGTAGTTCTTACACGAGAAAAATTTATAGTTCTGGCCCTCTTGGGTAGAAGTACTGCCTTTAGTCTATATGAAAAGGCGTGATTCTGTATGATGAGTAAAACACTTATCATTATTCATTACACTGCACTTAATGTTATTCCATACAATGATTTTGTTGATTTCATTGTTAAGGTAATGTTTGTTCTACTTGTCTTTGATTTTGAGTGAGAATGCACTACAAACTATGGGATGGGATGTAAATTTTTTTATCTTGTTCATGTTGTCGTTCATCTATTTGAGAACATAGTTAATGCATAGGCTATATCAATGTTGGGTAATAATTGACTTGGATGATGCATCTTTGACGTGGATCATGTTCCTTAAATAGGAGAACCAAAATTGTTATGGTACGTGCCATCAAATGTCATAAAACTGTTGAGTAGAGGTTCCTTTGAATAGGATGATTACAAGGGAAAATGAGCACATGTTTATTAAACTGTCTTTCGCAATATGTTCAAGAATCTTTCATGAATCAACTAATCAAGTAATATGGAGTTTATAGCTTTACATTCTCCAATTTCCTGATAGCCTGGACTTTTCCTTATCAGTTATTACATGCATATGCTGGCCCTGCCTCGAAAGTTCGTGTGGAGCATGCCTCGTGTGATTGCTTTAAAGATGGTGGTGCACTTGCTGAAGTAATGTGCTCATTTGAAAACATTATGGAAGATAATACTGAAGATAACAGGAGGCAAGATATGGGGCCGGAGCATGAAAATAATCACCCATCAATTCAGGTGTGATATTTTTATTTTTTCAAAGAAATTTAGATGTATGAGGCAATCTTAAGACATAATGCTGTCTTAAAATTATTTTCATTTCATTCATCAACTGGAGTCTGGTTCTCTCGTGTGTTTTTAGTTGGTATACTAGCCCTGCCATGTATTCTTTTTTTAGAGAATTGGATAGTGTTCAATAATTCTGCCGATTGCTGAATTTCTTCTTGCCTTTCGCTTTTTTGAGACATGTTCGTTCTCTTGGTATTAATATCCCTGCTAATCTATTGACATACTTTTCTGAACTTTGTTTCCCTCAAATGTTCCTGTTTGGATACGAAGGTCATTATGAACATGCCAGATCTCGCTGTCCAAGCACTGGCTTTAACCATTCGCCATCTAAAGCAATTTGGATATGAGAGAATTTTATCTTTTGGAGCATCATTTCGGCCCTTAATGAGTGAAAAGGAGATGAATCTTTCTGCCAATACGCTTCAACAATTGGAGGTATGGCTTGTCAGCAGCAATGGAAATTCTGAACTATTTATAGGCTTGACCCACATGAGTCAAAGTAAACACGTATTTTACTGGATATTACTTGCTCCTTGCATAGCTTATTCTATTCTTATTAATTAGTTTCTAACGATGCACATTCCTAAAAAAATGATTGGCACACTTTGTTTTCCTCCAGCTTCGAACACTCTTATACTTAAGAGTAAAAATGATGGTGAACTCAATGGAAAACAGAGCAGAAATATAATGCATACCTTGACTAGATCCTCTAGATATACAATTCAGTACTTCTAGTAGTTGTTACACTTTGTTTTCTTAGATCATTTCTTGATGACCCCACAGGGTAGTTCATAACTTAAATAATTTCCATCATTGCAACGAACTGGGCTGGTTTCTTCTCTTGTAGTTTATTTGTGTTATTCTCAAAAATGCACTTCTCTCCTCAGGTTTTCAAAAATAATTCAAACAGATCTGAATCTGCGTCCTTGCTGCATATCATGAATCATACTCTCACAAAATATGGATCAAGACTTCTTAGACACTGGGTATGAGATAAGATTGGTTTCTATCTGTCGCATTTGCATCTTTATCTATTATATTTTATGAATTATGAAATACTTTGAATGACACAGGTGTCTCACCCTTTATGTGATAGAAACATGATATCTGCTCGTCTGGATGCTGTGTCTGAGATTGCTGAGGCTATGGGTTCATTAAAAGCCCTGCAGCGCGTTGAAATGC
Source organism: Euonymus europaeus (assembly GCA_963580455.1). NCBI lineage: Eukaryota > Viridiplantae > Streptophyta > Magnoliopsida > Celastrales > Celastraceae > Euonymus > Euonymus europaeus. The sequence continues at coordinate 23,346,913 of OY756971.1, read as the reverse complement.
TTGATGGGGAATATTCTGACTTAGCTGTTGTACAGCCTGACTTCTATTATGTAATTTCCTCTGTTTTGACAACTTTGGGAAGATCATCTGATATTCAACGTGGAATAACAAGAATATTCCATCGGACTGCCTCGCCATCTGAGGTAATTACTGACTTATCTGAAGCCTTTTGATACTACTTGAGCTGAAGATGTTGGTGGGGTTAACGTACTATTCGTTGTTAAAGCATGCAAATGTTTTTTCAGACTTCAATTGCTGAAACCGTTTACAGTTCGTCACTTTATCTGTATTGCATTTTGAGTACTGACAGATCTCATATGGTTGGATTGCACAGTTTATTGCCATAATTCAAGCTATTATACATGCTGGGAAACAGCTCCAGCGACTCAACATTAATTTAGAGTTCAAGAATGGGACCGTGCAAGCTGAGACAGTTCACTCAGCTCTGTTAAAAAAATTGATTTTGACTGCATCGTCTGCCATTGTAGTTGACAATGCTACAAAACTACTGTCTGCCATAAATAAAGAAGCAGCTGATAAAGGGGATCTACCAAACTTATTCGTCGTTTCAAATGGTCAATTTCCAGAGGTTTGTGAGTTAATATGATTTTTTATCTTCTGAATTTAGCTTCCTCGTTTTTAGCCTAACTTCTCTCTGAGACCTTAATAATACTGGAGTTTGTTTTTGTCATTTACCTGTGCTTAGGTAGCAAAGGCTCGGGAAGCAGTTCATTCTATGAAGGTGAAATTGGATTCTTTAATTGGTCTATACCGTAAGCAACTTCGCATGAGCAATTTGGAATTTACAAGTGTCTCTGGAACCACACATTTGATAGAAGTGAGTTCATGGATATTTCAATTCGGTGTAGGAGTTTGATAAGCTCTGTAGCTTCAGTTTATGAAAACTTTCCTCTTGATCCAAACTCCTTGAATGCACTCATTTTCCAGCCCTATGCAGACAGCTGCATGTGTTGATACGTTCTCTCTCTCTCTCTCTCTCTCTGTTTTTTTTTTGGTGAGATTTTTTCTTAGCCAGCCATTTTTTAAGCTATATTATATGTCGATCATTTCTTTCATCTTTGCAACACTTTTGACTTACTGCTAAATTAGGGTGATTTTGCTTCCAGTTGCCCTTGGACGTCAAGGTTTCTTTGAACTGGGTTAAGGTAAATAGTACTAGGAAAACAATCCGTTATCACCCACCTGAAGTATTGTCAGCCTTAGACCAATTAGCGCTGACAATTGAGGAGCTTGGCTTTGTCAGTCGGGTTGCTTGGGACAGTTTTCTGATGGAATTTGGAAAATATTATGCTGAGTTCCAAGCCGCAGTTCAAGCTCTAGCTACTTTGGATTGTTTGCATTCACTAGCTACTCTTTCAAAAAATAAGGTTCGTGCTCGCATAAATTACAAAAAAATGCCATGCTCTTTATTTTCTGATTAATTTTATTCAACATCATTGCATCTTCATAGCCTTTGTCCCAAACAATTTGATGTGAGCTATATGGATCCATAAGAAAAATCCATTTGAATCCACTTTGTGCATTCTCTTTCACTAATTTTATTCAACAAGATAATTCTAATTGTCTGTTGCAGAATTATGTGCGTCCGGTATTTGTTGATGATGAAGAACCTGTTCAGATAATTATCTCCTCTGGTCGCCATCCGGTATGAGTTAACCAATCACTTTTGCTTGATGCTTATTAATTTTGTGTGGATTATGTTGAACTTCTTTTCTTTTTTGATGATTTATGAGTTTTTTAGAAAATATCTATATAGTATATTGTTTAAAAATTATTGATACTGGGATAATATTTGCACCTGAGTCAGTAATTCATTTTTTATTGTTTCATTGAATTAAAACACTGTTTAATGAGCTTTTTTGTTATCTTATTGTCTAGTTCATTAATGTGGATAATATTTACTGTATATTTACTGTGTAATATTTATTCTTCTTGCCTTTTGCAACCAGGTTTTGGAGACTATAGTGCAACACAATTTTGTCCCAAATGACACCGACTTGCGTGCTGATGGAGAGTATTGTCAGATTGTTACTGGGCCCAACATGGGTGGAAAGAGTTGCTATATTCGCCAAGTTGCTCTCATTGCTATGATGGCCCATGTAGAAATTTCATTTTGATTAACCTGTTTCTTAATCTAGGTGTTATTGTGTTCAATTGACAATATAATGCTTGGACCTAATGCAACATTGTAAAGTATAGCCGATTATGTTATTTTTCCCCTTATAGTACACACACACACACACTCCTTTTCCTTTTGTTGCTGAGTTTTAATGATAGTTTTTGAAATCACTAAACCTTAAAAGAATATGTGATAAGAGGTGATTCTGGCATAATCGTGTTTTATGGATATTCATATTAAGCCAGCTTTTCATTAATTGTTACCTCTACCAAATGCTCACGCATACACTTGCGTCTATTTATGTGTATCTTTTCTTTATGCTCTTAAATAGATCAATCATCAGATCTTTATTCTGCTATTGACTGATTGGACAGTTCAGTAATCCTAAAAAATTCCAAGCTGTTCATCTTAATTCCTTTCGTTGATGTATGGATTTGCTTTACTTGAATGTTCTTTGATGCCTCTAGGTTGGTTCCTTTGTACCAGTATCATCAGCAAAGCTGCATGTGCTTGATTCCATTTTCACCCGAATTGGTGCTTCTGACAGCATCCAACAAGGACGAAGCACTTTCCTGGAAGAACTCAGTGAGGCTTCACATATACTCCACAATTGCACAGCACGTTCGCTTGTTATCATTGATGAGCTTGGGAGAGGCACAAGTACACATGATGGTGTAGCTATTGCTTATGCCGCATTGCATCACCTACTGGAGAAGAAGAGATGCATGGTGCTGTTTGTCACCCACTATCCTAAAATTGCTGAAATAAAATCTGCATTTCCTGGCTCTGTGGGGGCATATCATGTTTCATATCTGACCTCACAGAAAAGTACAGGCTCAGAGTTGAAATCCAATCACGATGATGTCACTTACCTATATAAGCTCATGCCAGGTGTTTCAGAAAGGAGTTTCGGATTTAAAGTTGCGCAGCTTGCACAGGCAAGTTATACTCTCTCTCATCCTATAATGTTTTAGTATGCACTTCAGAAGAGGATGCTTTTGTATAAACTCAATATCAGCTATAAATGAATGTCTCCATGCCTGTAAAGAAACAACCAACAAGCCAAATTGAAATTGACTCCTTTTAAGATTTGTATTATCAGACTGCATTTCAGTGCTTTTGCAAGGTTGCTTTGACATTTGATATTGTTCTGTGTTGAGCTTCCTGTACTTCAAAGTTCAATTATTGTACATTTTGAATCTTCTCTTCTTATGGTTGAGCGGAGGTTGATTCTCATGTGCAGCTACCTTCATCATGTATCAGTCGAGCCATAAGCATGGCTGCTGGGCTGGAAGAACTGGTAACTATGAGGAAGGAAAACAAAATGCAAAAAGGTTTACTGGCAGAAGAAGCATCAAGTGATCCAGAGATACTGGAATCTCTTGGTTGCTTTCGTGGTGGAAAGATAACGAGTTTAGAAGAATTGAATGGGGCTTACACGGACTTGTTTTTAAATTTGAAACTTGCAGAGCGTGATGGTGACCCTGTAAAAGGTTTTCAATTTTTGGAAAATGCCAGAATCATTGTGAAAGAATTAATGAATAGGTATGACAAATCGTTTTGTTTGGATTCTCCTATTCTCACTCTCTAAATTGTTTATTGCCCTATTACTATTGGTTTCGTGGTGCTGGGTACTGAATACAGTCCCAATTTTGCGCTTTTCCAGACAGAGCTATCTCATATGGTGAGAACGGCAGCTGTACATTAAGGGATGCGGAGTTCAGAATCAGATATTGCATTTCTTAAGTTCTGTATATAGAATCAGACTGATTGTATTAGCTGATTAAGCAGAAATGGTCAGGAGCTTTGCTGCCATGGCATAATTTTGTTATTTTATTTAGCTCTGCGTAATCTGCCATTGGGTTGATGTATCAGTTTTTTTCTCCTGTAAGTTATATATTGAACAGAACTCAACAAGTATAAAGTTTCCAATTTTGGATTTTCGTTTGATTTTCCTTCTCAATCTATGCAACTTGACAGATTGGAATACAAGAGGGCAACTGGTTTCTATTAATCCCAATATGATGGCTTTCCACGTTGGTAGCAAGATTTCCTCAAGCCAACATGAGGCTCAGTATACCTCTCTTCTATGGATAAGTGAAATATGCTCTTTCTTTTTCAAGTGTACATCCGAATATCCTACCTTTCAGAGTTTCAGTCGCCAAGTAATAGACAAAGTTATTGATTCCCCATAACTGTCATAGATATTGATTAATGCAGCAGGAAAAAGTTGCAACATTAGTGGCACCTTACCTTACAATTTACAACAATAAATACATCACAAGCATCTTTTGACATAGTACTAAGGGTTGCCATCCTTCATGCTGGCTAGGAAAAATCTAAGCTCTCTAGCCTTCCTCTCATGTTCGGGGGACATGTCTACTTCTGAATCACTCAAGTCTATCACATTAGCGGACTGACTTTTCTTTTCATCAGGCCTGGATGTAGTTCGGGAATGTGTTAGTGGCGAGGGACTCGAGAGATCAATGACCTCACTTCTGCTGGTATTTGGAACAGTTCGAGAACAAGGGATGTTAGGATTGTAATTGGTACTCCTCTCTGAATTTGCATCAATTGGAAGATCTTTGTTCATATAATCAACTTCTTCAACAGAGGTCCTGCTTCCCGGTACAAGTTCTCTGGAGGGAAAAGGTAAACTACAAGCATGATTGCTTTCTGGTTCGATGTCAAGCAATAGACTTTCAAGTTTAAACTCGATATCAGCAACCGATCTGATTTCTGATTTATTTGGTCTTGGTTTGCAGCGGTTTTGTTTCTTCACTAGAGCTTTTTTCTCCTCAAAATCCACAATCTTTTCAGGACAAGCACTAGAGATAAACAAGAGACAAGTTTAATGATCAGATGACGTACATGACATTATCCAACGAGAAATGATGCCATCAAATAATTTGGGTGCAACAAAGTAAATAGGTCCAGAGAAAATAAAAATGCATTAGTTACATTGGATGCACACCCGAATTTCATAATTGTATAAATTAATTTCTTCAATGTGTTTTACTTTATACTTTCTTTTAAGAACATGAACATGGATCATATGTCTTATCCCCAACTGTTCTACATTTGAACACAGAAATCTGGAGAGAAACATGGTTCAGTAAGTTTTGAACCCCCACAAGGTTTTACCAAAAGTCAATTCAATCTACAATAAATTGCCAACACATGAGACAGAAACACAAAAGTTGATATTACCTCTCTACAAGATCTGCTGGAACGATAGAGGTTTCCAGTCCATCCAACTCTTTCCACAATACCTCAAAGGATTCTCTGCCCTGAACTTTTCTGTGTTTCACAATTTCTGAAACAGGACATTGAACTGGCATCTGCGATTAGAATCAAAGGGGTGGATGGATTAAGCAGCTTATATGTCATTACATATAAGAAACTTCCATGCATCAGTAAAGGTGAAACTACATGTAAGCATTTGACATCCGAATTCTATATTTGAGACATGTCCAAACATTTGTTGTAAAAAACTATAGGAGAACTTGCAAATTTGATAACTTGGTCATAACTGATGTTTGTAGGACATGATCCATTAAACAGGGTCCTCTTGGAACAAGTAAAGCAACTGTGACACGCTAGAATTATTGAGAAGATCAGGGATCAACCAACAAGAAATAGTACCTTGTCTAGTGGAAGCTTAACTCCTAATCCTGATGAAGTTGTGCGCAAATTAGCAAATCGCCTTAAATCTCTTTCAGCAATCTTAGGAAGGATGTATTCATCTGCTCCACCCATAAAAAATGTGAACATTAATAAAAAGAAACTCCAAAACCTCAATACCTAATTATTATTTTTCGTGAACAATTAACTGTTTCAACATACCAAACTTCAGCTATAGTTTCATTTCTCCTCTATTGTTCCTCCTCAGCCATTTTTAAGAAGGGGGGTGTGGGTGAGGAAGGGAAGGGGTGGGAGCAATTAACTGGGGATTTTATGACAAAACAAGACTCAATGGTTACCTCAACGTAAAGGGTTCTTCCTTGAAGGCATACTAATCAAGATCACAATTGAAAATCAAAACTCCCCTTCCATCGTCACAGTTTTCGAACATCCATTTTTCAGTGCTTATATCAAAATACTAGAGTTGCAGCAAGATATTTTAAAAGAATAAATAACAAGATGCAAATGAGCATTCTCACAACATGAACAAGACAGAGTAAGGGAGTTTTTTTTTTTTTGTTCTTTTCGTTGGGGGTGGGGGTTCTTTGCTTAATGTAATGACTAAAGACTAAAGAAAGCACCTGTCTTCCCGGGTGGCCACCCAAAGAACTGGTCACATATCTGCAGAAGTTTGGTACGTTGGAAAGGGTGCTGTACAAGAACCCTACAAAGACAGCAGCAGTAGCAAAAAGCACGTAAACATGCAACCTTCCACCCATTAAGACAGCTGGCAGAGATTAAACTCTGCGAAAGAAAGAAAAGCACAAAGAGAGAAAAACATCCACTAGGTTGTTGCTTCTGCCTATCAAGCAAGCAACTCCAACAACAATGACATAACTTGGCATATATTACTTTACCTATAGACTGCATCAGAATCTGCCGAGTGGCACTTGGGATTCACATATGCATCAATCACTTTCAAAAACTGAGATCCCTTTTGTGAGTTATGATCGCTTCCTACCACAACCATCAAGCATTTATAAGGTAAAAATGAGTTGCACTTTTCATCGGAAAATTACGAACAATTCATACCTGAACAGTCCTACAAAAGTACAAATAACTGGCTATACCATTTTAAATACTTTCGATAATATTCTCCCAACAGACTAATTTAAAATTGTAAATGCAATAGAAGCCAAGAAGTAATACAGGTAACATCTTTGCACAAAATCTAAATTACACATTTAACATGACTAAAAATCAACTAGCAGCTGTTAGTTTCAGTTTGATACTGTCAATCAGTAATGTAACCCTATATTGCCCTGTCGAAATGCCACTGCACCCAGAGAAATTTACGGCTTTTCATCTCAAAACTTCTCAAACATGACAAGTTGACAACTGCATATTAATGAGTGAAATCAAAAAGACTTGAAAAAATTAATCCATTTACCATCAGCATTAAGCTGTGCATGTTTTCGTTGACCTTTCGGCTTCTTTGCAAAGGACAGTCCCTCTGATGTAACTTGTTGAAGGACAACATTATCTCCAATTGATTTAACAATCTGACATGCTGACTCCTGCAGCCACGAGAACACTAGTAATAGACATAAGCAACTAATGACATGTTCCTTTCAGACCTGATAGGCATTTGAAAGAATAACAAACTAATGGCCGGAGCTTAGAAGTAATAGAATTTTGAACATACTGGACCCAAGCCGTGAACTCCCTGAGAATAATCACTACCAAGAACAAGGGCTAGAGTAATCTGAAGTTCAAAAAAAAAGACGCAATATAAGTTAGACCCTAGAAAAGTAAGAGCATGCAGAATATGAACATAATTTTGGCAACCTATCTACCAATCCACAAAAGATGTGAACCCTAGAAAGGCTAAAACAAGATTACCAATGAGTTTCTTCCAAAACCAAGTCTTTCCTCAATGTCTTGCATTTCATAACAAACAATATGACCTCCTTCTCCTAATTCATCGATAAAAAAGGTTAGCATGTTGTTTCTAACTAGTACAAAAATATTGCCAAACAACTCACGCGGCACAAGCATTCCATCTGCTCACCAAGGCAAATGTCTCTATAGACAGTCCTCGCACCAAAAAGAAAAGCATCTGAATCTGAAGTGAAACAGCCATCCTGATAATTAAAATGACTAGTAAAAAATTATGGCCCATATTCAATATTTTAAACAAACATCTGATCATCTTGATGGACTCAAACTATAATAACTGGCTTACACATAATGATTCTGAGTTTAGTAATGCACATTGTGCTTCAGCTTCCTCAATCCTGAATTTAGAAGGTGGGAAAGAGTGAAGAATTAGTTAGGAATATTTTATTATGTCAAAAGAGGGCATGAAACTTTTGAAATACATACACAAGAAAAAAGATATCCTTATATATTCTCCATGCTTTTAGCAGATGCTAACATTCTTATAAGACCAAAATCCTTGTTCTTTAAATTTTGAACGGTGAATGACAATATTATAGATTGTGTCCACCCAAAAAAAATCACACATGTATTGATAATAAAATGCATCAGTGTTTAATGCCTCCAGGATTTTTTCCTATGCACATCAAAAAGTAAACACAATTACCCATCTAAACAAGGGATCCCAAGCGCCAATCCAAGGATTTTTGCTTCTCTAATCATGCGTGAGAACTCAGATCCCATATTTCTTTGAAGCGAAGACAATTTTTGTGTATTTGTTTTGTCCTGAGTAACCTGCAGTATAAGAAACTGCATTTAAGAAAGAATAAATATGGAAAAGAGAAGGCATAAACGTGTTGGAGGGTAAAAATTTAGAGTCTCTACTTCACATCCTGAATTCAACCGACGCCTGTATGTGGATACTTTGATAGCAGGAACAGATCCATCTAGAGGAAAAACATCATGAGCAAAACTGCAAAACTGTTAGTATGTGGTGATCTTCTAAAAGAAAAAGAAAAAAATGAACACCAAAAGGAGGGATGCTTAATATGTGTCGCATCATTCAATTGACTGGTTTGGATAGCTAAAAGCAAGAATGAGCAAAAATTTACCAATAATCTATTAAACAGTTTCATTTTATTTGGAATTAAACCAACAAGGATTGAGAAACCTCATGCTGTTCGGAAAAGTTACCATTTAAACTTCGTCTTCTTCTTTTTTCCCTTGGCACCCACACACGTGCATACTCATTTTCATGTGTCAAAGATATGAACTGTGAAGAGTATATGCCACCTTAGGAAAATAAGGTTTTTTTAAAGACAGACTGTAGTACTTTGTAAAACACATTATTTAGTTACTTTAGATAAGACTAAATGCTGGTTTCCAAAACAAAATGTTATCATTTAATTTTCATCCACTATTTTCTGTACAAATTAATATCATAAAACATGATAAGACATCAAAAACCTTTCTAGTTGCCACTTTTAACTATCTTGAGTTCTTGATAACCAATTTAAACTTTGGCACCTAATTTCACAAGAACCAACATTGAAGGACACTTCTGGACGTAATTACTAAGCCATGTTATGTTCCACCAACCAGAGACACATTGAAATGCTAAAATTTAAGTAAGATATACCAGTGACGAAGATAAGGCTACAGTTCAAAGCGATGAGAGCCCTGAGTCGGTGAAAGAGGCCTCTGAGGTAGACCTTCTCCTTGATTGCACAGCGTGATTTGTTGACGTTTTGAAGTTGAACCATCCAACAAGAGAGATCTATGCATACTCTCTTGTTCCTAACAAGCACGGACAAATTTCAGAGGGAACAAGCGAAAACAAATCGCGATCCGTTTGGCAGCAGAGAAAATACTGGAAAGTGAAAGAATATCATAACTTACTGGAGGTAGTGAAGCGGAAGTGTTTTCTTGCAGGATTCTAGTATATCCCACAAGTTCTTTACGCCCATGAGAATCCGTTATGTGCAATTGAGTTGCAGCGCTTCTGAGAGGGAAAGTTGAGAGGGTTTGACGTTTCAAAGGGACAACTGAAAATCCAGATTTATCCGTTAAATTTCAATTTACTACCAAACTTTAAGTTGGAAAGAGCCCAATACGCGTCGTCGTTTCAAAGATAAATGTGGAGCATTTTTTCCACCTGTGAGGTAGACCTTACACCCAACAATCAAGGTATTGTCCACTTTGGATATATATATGGCCCGTACGAATTTATTGCAGCATGAAGTCGCCTGCTTGCCTCCAACTTCTTACCTATTAAAGGTGGGGATGAGTAGCGATGGTGTCTCATCCCATCAACTTGATGTCATGGGTTCGAGATACGAAAGCGGCTTCGTGCTGTAATAAATTCATGGAGGCTGTATATAGGTTTATAGCGGACAATATCTTAAGTGGTTGAGCATAAGACCTACTAGACAGGTGAGAAAATTCCCCACATCCCTAAAAATGCGTGGGAGAATTTTTCCCACCTGGCTGGAAGGTTTTAAGCCCAACAACTAAAGGTATTGTCCGCTCTGGACTTATATACGACCCGCACAGATTTATCGCAGCATGAAGCGACCTTAAGCTCTTTACCTATTAAAGATGGGGATGAGTTGTGATAGTGTCTTATCCCATCGACTTGATATCATGGGTTTGAGGCACGGAAGAGGCTTCATGCTCCGTACATGTCGTATATAGACCTATAGGTCAATATATTTGATTGTTGAATTTAAGGCCTGCCAAATAGATGAAAAAATTACCCCACATCCCTATTATGCCCCCTCAAGTCGTTTCTCATTTACTCATCCATACCTAATCCAACAAATCCCTAACCCTAAAATTCATCAATTGGGCTCACCCCTGTCCTTTCTCAATCTACATTGCATGTGCCTCACCCTCCATATCTCCCCATTCCAAGACTCAATCATCGGATTTGGACTCCGAAATCTGCAAAAAAATCAGATAGTTCTAGCTAATATTGGAAAAGTTGGGTTGCTCGACGAGATCATAAAGCTTGTTTTGCAAATTCTTCATCTACATATACCCTCCAACCACAATTCTCGCTTGAATCTTCAAATCCAAATATCCAATTAAACACATATAAAGAAATTTAAAGTTCCACACAATTAGGTTTTGATGAATTCAATTCAAAAAATTGAAGAAAACAATTAAAAGATATTTTTGAAAATTTTGATTTTGTTAGGGATTAATAAAATACAAAGACTTCGGACTCAACCATCAATCCGTTTTAACAAAGTATTTAGAATAGAGTAAATAAATGATAAATCAATTACAAAGACTTCGTACCTACGTCGATTTTAGCGCACTTTAAGTCAAATTTCCCTACACTTTATTATTATCCATCTTAATCGTGTCAGTCCGATGTTCCCATATGCAATCTCTATCCATTTTATTGACATAAATTAAACACAAGAAATTCATCAAGTTCTTTTGAAATATCATACGAACACATGACATAATCAATGAATCCTGAAAATTCGTAATTCAAGATTTCAAGAAGTTTTGAACCATACATTTCATTGCCTATATGATTCCATCAAGTAATTCATAAGTAATTCCAATGGTTTTCGATCACAATAAATCACACAATAATAATAATTCAATACACATAGAAATTCATAATATATAATTAAATATAGTATTCATAGACTCATAATCCAATACATGATGAAACAATATTAAGATATTCTCCTAATCTCGAATAAAAGTTTAGCTAGACAAGGCAATCAGGAAAAAAAAAGGAATGAATAGAATATAGTTACAAGCTAGAGAGGAGGAATTGCTGGACCAGCTTCCTTGGTTGTATGGGAGTTTCTTCTTGCTGCTGTGCCCTGAAAGCAAAAACTGTCGCTGTGCGTCTGTTTTTTTCCTTTTTTTTTTTTGAGAAAAAGGAAGATTTCATAAATTAGGAAATATTAGTACAGTCCCTCTCCAAGACTTTGAAAATCCAAGGAGGAACAGAGTTGAACCAAGTAATGGCATTAGAAATTGACAAAGCAAATCTAGCCAGCACATGAGCTACATTGTTCCCAGTTCTACGCACATAGGAAAACCATATGGATTGAAAATCCCGTGCCATAGTTTTACAATCCTCATAAACCACCGCAGCAGCCCCACCACCTGGCAAATGAGCTTGCACTGCTGATATAGTAGAGAGAGAATCACTCTCTAACACAATATGTGATATACCTTGCTGAAGCGCCCATTGGAGACCCCATCGGCAAGCCAGCGCCTCCATAATTTCTGCCGAGTCTATTCCTCTAACAGGGATGGAAACAGCAAACAGAAAACCTCCCTCTGCATCTCTAGCAACAACGCCAACTCCCCCAATCCCATCATCAGCTTTTGTAGCCCCATCCACATTGATTTTTACATAACCTGTCCCAGGGGGAAGCCAAATGCTTGGACTATTGCATCTATTAACATCATTTAATTCCTGTGCAGAAGCTTGGTAAGCTTGAATATACTCCTCTCTATGGGCAGTAGCTCTCATCAAGGTATACAACGGAGGAACCCAACGCTTATCAAACAAAGCCAGATTCCTCGCCAACCATATGTACCAAACAGTCATGCACCACAACTGGAAAGTTGCAAGGGGATGATTATTATAAATAGATAAGCACAGATGCAAAAAGGAGACACCAGTTCCAGGGATCAAAAACTTCAAAGAGCTAAGATCCCAAACAGCTTTGGCCGAGTGACAATAAAAAAGAACATGCTCGATTGACTCTGCCTCATCCCCACACTTAAAACACACCGGAGAATGACAAACATGCCGAGAAAAGAGTAACTCTGCCACAGGTAGACTAGAATTGCAAGCCTTCCAAATAAAATTCTTGACTTTAGGCAACATAGGCACTTTCCAGAAAGACCTCCACCAAGAGTATTGTCTGGAACTAGTCTCAGCTCGATTTGATAGATCATTTTGCATATATTCATACGCAACTCTATAACCAGATTTAACGGAGTAATTGTCATCTATGGAGTAATGCCAAATTAAACGATCCCTCGACGCCCTTATAGAGAGAGGAATTTTGAGAATGGCTTCAGCATCACCAGCTAAGAAATTCTCCTTGATAAGACCTTCATTCCAAGAATGATTCTGAATTAGATCTGAAACTCGAAGATGGCTGTCCAGAAGTTGAGGAGAATATATTTTGAAAGAAGGAGGTCGTGGCAGCCATTTGTCATGATATATAGAGGTTAAAGATCCATCGTCAATGCACCATCGCATCCCTCTCTCAAGAATCACTCTACCATCAATAAATCCTTTCCACATATATGAGTGGTGCGGTGCCGACCGTGCATGCAGAAAATCACAATGGGGATGATATTTACGTGTCCTCTTTTTCTTCAATTCAGCCCCACTCTTAAGATCAAGCCCTCCTTTTGTGAGTTGACAAGTATGCCCCTAAATATGGGCTGGACAATATGGCCTCAAGTTGGAATTTTGATGGGTCCAAAAGTGGTCAAGTGTAGAAACTCTGCACTTTGATTAATTCTGTAGTTGACTTCCTACGTTAAAAACTTTTCTATTTATGGTCCAAAATTAGCGTACTTGATTCCACCAAAAGTTTGAGATGTCTAAATTTTCAACACCCCGCTAGAATCACTGAAATCATAGTGTTGCAACACTTGTCATGACTGTTTGAATGTCCACATGTCAAAATTGAAGTTTTAAATGCAAAATTCATTTTATTTATTATTTATTTCATAAAAAAAATCATTTTATTTGTCAAAATCTCTATAAAAATACATATAGAGCAATAACAAGATAAAATAGACATAAAATTATATAAAAGCACCTCATATTATGCTGACACTACGAACAAAATATATACTCATCAAGGATCAAACAGTCATTCAACAAAAACAAATGTTTGGTGAATTATTTGGAACATTTCATTATCTGATGGTGAAAATGGGACGTGAGAAATATTTGAAGGCAAAAAATGATATTAACCCAAAATGAGGCAAAAAGTCACCCAAGGCGAGCTAGACTGGAGTATGAACTATGAAGGTTGAAAAGGAAAACTACTCGTTCTTGGTACGCATGATGCATCACCCACCAACTTGTCCAATCTGAAATTACCTGATTGCCCATTAGAGTTGTAATCCAATCGCATTCAGATTGGAAAGGAAGGAACAAATTTAGCCTTTTCCACTTTGTAATCCAATCGCATTCATGATAGCATTAATGATCAAACCATATCCATATCCAGATCCAGATTGCTTATCAGCTCAAGGATACAGAAGCAGTTAGGGTTGGCATATTATAAAATTGAAGATTTATCTTTTACTCGGTGCACATAATTTGAAGGTCCAACAACCAAGGGCAATTAAGGAGTTTTACTGCTAAATAAAGAAAAATGTGTTTAGTTTAGTCATCTAGACGGTGGGGAGTGGAATCTGTGGCGTTCAAAATAAAATATAAAAACGAGAGAAAAAACAAAGGAGCAGCGCTGGTGCGATTACACACTACGACCAAACCCCAATAAAAAATCTCTACCGTCTCACCTCTCTCTCTTCTACACAGTCGAAGTTATGGCTCTGCAACTATGGGAGACTCTCAAGGAGTCAATTACCGCCTACACGGGTCTGTCTCCGGCAGCCTTCTTTACGATTTTGGCTCTGATGTGGGCCGTGTACTATGTGGTATCGGGTTTCTTTGTGACGCCTGATCAACATCATCAAGAGAGGTCCAAAAGAATCGAGGAGCAGATGGAGCCCCTGCCGCCTCCTGTCCAGCTCGGCGAGATCACCGAGGAGGAGCTCAGGCAGTACGATGGCTCCGATCCTAAGAAGCCCTTGCTCATGGCTATCAAGAGCCAGATCTATGATGTTTCACAGGGCAGGTAATCATCTTAGTTTGATATGGATTTTTTTCGGATTGTATGGTTTATGCTTACGTGTATTTTCATATTTTGTGGTTTGATTTTTGCTTTGGATGATTTTGCTTATTGTTGCTTCTCATTCACGGGTCAGCGATGTGTTTACTATCCGGTAGCGTAAAGTCGTAAACCATACTGGCAATATATCTTGGGTCTGTAGTGTTTCCTGATTTCTTTATGAGAAACTCAGAGACTGCTTTTTACGCGAGTTGAAAAACTGATATTTATTTATTTCAAGCTCTTGCTAGATCTTTTGTACTTTTTCTCTATTTTATTGTTTTGTTTCTAAATGAGTTGAAAAATTGCCAAAAATTAGCAGGTGGTATCACTATGGCTTTATCAAGTCTGTTTGATCTTTTATACCTCAGAAGTTTTACAACCTTGTGAATGAGAACTTTTTTTTTTACTGTATGTGCTGTTGTGTCATCGAATTCTGAACTGTTACCTTCAAACTTTGTTGGGGTTGCAGATCAACGGATTGGGTGATACTTTGTCTCTTCTTCTGAACATGAATACATGATATTGGTGTTGGCATTAGCAGGAACGCACTCTCGTCAATTTAATTGAGAATCATATGATTATTTGATGATGTTGTGGCATATAGTTCCCTGTGGATTTTGAAGCTTAATTTGATGGTTCATTTTTTGTTTTTGGAGATATAGCTCTTTTCTTCTTTAATTTAAAGTTAACACCATGGGGTTAAGTAATGTTATAAATCATTTGATGTTAGACGGTCATGGTGATCCTTACATTGACAAATAGTTTTATTGAGGTGTTGCTTGAGATGATGATCCGTGTAACTGTTGTGCTTTCGTTGTTTTTAGATAGAATGTACTTGATTATTTTCTTCCCATCTTACTTTTTCCTAGTTGCTTTCATACTGGGTTAAGGATATGATTTTGGATATAAACCCAATGGTCTTGCAGGATGTTCTATGGACCTGGTGGGCCTTATGCATTGTTTGCCGGGAAGGATGCAAGCAGAGCCCTTGCTAAGATGTCTTTTGAAGACGTAGACTTGACTGGGGATATCTCTGGTCTTGGTCCATTTGAATTGGAGGCATTGCAGGACTGGGAATACAAGTTCATGAGCAAGTATGTTAAGGTTGGAACTATTAAGAAGGACATTCCAGTATCGGATGGAGCCTCTTCGGAAGAACCTGCAGCCCCTACAGAACATGATGCGGCCAAGTCTGTGGAACATGATGCAGCCAAGCCTTCTGAGAATGGACCATCAGAACCTGCTATCGCTGGAGCTGAGCAGACTATTTCTGGTGGTGATGTTAAAGAGGAGTAATTGCTTCAATCAAAGTGGCGTAACTGCCAATTGGGGAGATGATATCTAATGAGATGTGCTAAGATAGCGTCCTAGAAAGAGTAAAGTTGTGAGTTCTTGATATAGTTCTACATATATTAAGCTTCTAGTCTAGAATAGTCAGCTCACTTGCTTCCTTTGGTGTTAATTTTACTATATAATAAATTGGCATGTTAAGCTCGGGCTATTTAGTTTTGGACTGCAGTTGTTTTTTTGGTTTTGCTTTTGTATTACCTTATGTTATATGGATTGCTTTATTTGGAGTGATTGAAAAAAATCTGGGGATGCTTCATTAGCATTTACTACACCTTACCTTGATTTCTTTCCTTGTTCTGGAATGTCAATTTCACGCCTCGGATGATTTCCTTTTCTGAGGATTGGCACCACTCAGATTCATATTGGGCTGCTGCAGAAGAAAGAACGCAGAGTTGCAGATTCGTGGAATTATTCACTCATGTAAGCTCCCTCGTATAAATTGTCATTGATGATAGAATTAGATGTCCACTTTTGTTCGTCAGTCGACAAAATGACTTCATTACGTCGTATTACAGGTGTTGGTGATCAAATTGATCTTTGGATCATTTAGAGACGATGCAGTTGTAGGATTATAAATAAGTTTGTACATTTTGCTCTCTTGAGATATTTGGAGTGTGTTTGTTTGGTGTTTTCAAAATTATTTTCTGTTTTGAAAAATCAAATGATTGCTTAAAATTCATTTGGTTAACTTTTTTTGAGTATTTATTTTTAAAAACAGTTTTTATTTTTTAATTTTTAAAAACTAGAAAATCAAAACAACATTTTGTTGTTTTGTAAGATTTTTAAGTGACATAATTGTAATTAAGATGAATTTATTTTATTTTATTTCTCTCCCTCTCTCCTCTCACTCCCGACGGTGACTCACCTCTCTCCACTGACATCGTCGTCCGGTCACCGGAAGGCCTTGCTCCGGTGTTGACCCTCCCGATTGATGATTTTGAATTTCATTTTGATAAATTTGAGTTTCATTTGGATGAATTTTAATTTCATTTGACTAAATTTCAATTTTAATTTCATAGTCAAATATTACCAACCAAATAGAATTTTTTACAGTTTTTTTTTCTTTTTCTAAAAAGTGTTTCTAAAAACTATTCCCAAAATCGTTTTTAAAACTTAAAACCCAAACGAGTTATCGTTTTCGATTTTCAATTTTCACTAAAACTAAAAACTCGTTTGGTATCATGTTTTTCAAATTGTGTTTTTGAAAAAAACGCTTCACAAAAATGAAAACGATAATTCGACATTTTCGTATTTTCTTCCAGATCAATCGCTTCTTCTACCTTCTAGGATTTTCAATCTTCTCTTAGAGGGTCTTCGATTTGTGCAACTGGGTGCTGGAAGAAAAGGTACGACTTATTCTTCCTCGATTCTTCGTTATAGGGTTCTGGATTTTGATTGAGAAGCTCATGTATGTTTCTCCCGATTCTCTTTCTCTGCAGGTCAAGGTTGGTTCATCTACGATTCAACTCTCTCTCTCTCTCTCTCTCACAGTTTTCTTCGAAAATCAAAGGTGAGTTCATCTTGTTTTTGAATCGACCTTGCATCTCTTTGGAACTCTTTGATTTGTTGTTTTACTATGATTTCCTGGTTGGTCTCACGATTAATTCTTCGTTGTGCTATGTGGTGTGTTGGTCTTTACTTTCTTTCACAATTTGATACTGATGTAATTTCCACACTCCCACATAGTAACAATATTGTCCACTTTAGGTTGTCCAGTTTACTGGATACATCGAGCGCATATATGAGTTGTCCGGTTCACTTGGATACATCGGGCTCACTTTCTTTCACACTTTGATATTGTTGTAATTTTCACACCCTCACATAGTAACAATATTGTCCGCTTTAGGTTATCCAGTTTACTGGATACATCGAACGCATTTATGGGTTGTCCGGTTCACTTAGATACATCTGGTTCGCACGATTTTATTTATCCTCAAGTCTAGCAATGTGAGACTTTTGCACTCCCTCGTACTTGTGAGCTGGGTTATACCACAGACCCAACAAGTGAAGTGGAGGTCATATCTAAGAATCCAACTGGACCGAACCTGACTTGGATCATATTGTAATTTTCACACCCCCACACAGTAACAATATTGTCCGCTTTAGATTGTCCGATTTACTGGATACATCAGGCTCACATATGGATTGTCCGGTTCACTGGATACATCAAACTCATATATGGATTGTCCAGTTCACTGGATACATCAGGCTCATATATGGATTGTTCGGTTCACTAGATACATCAGACTCATATATGGATTGTCCGGTTCACTTGGATAAATCAGGCTCGCATGGCTTTATTCATCCTCAAGTCTAGTGAGTTGGGTCTGACAAGTGGGCTTGTACCCAACTCACTAGATAAGGGAAAAAACCTTGTTACTAGTGAGGGAAAGCTTAGCACTTATAAAATGCTTAAGTATTTCATATCTTATCGATGTGGGACTTTTACAGATACTTCAATTTTGATGTTTCTTTGCTGTGTTTCTTTCAAGATTTTGAGAAGAGCCACCTTTCATGACTTTGATTAGATTATTCATTAACGTGGCATGATGTTTATGTTTTAACAAAGGATTAGTAAAAGAGTGTTTTGGGTGGCATTTCTCTGTTTACTGGACTTCTTTTTTCTTCAGAAATGTGAAAACAATGACTGTACTTTTGCTTCTCTTTGATTTAATTCTATAGTCACAAGACTTCACATGCACAGTACATATAATTTACCAAAAGATCATTGCATGCTGATCTTCTTATCATATTAGGAAGCATGAGTTGCTGGTTTGAAAGTGACCAAATGTACGTCTTCTTATCATATTATTGGGTTTGTACTTTGCTTTGGATGATTTTTGTTAATTTGTAACAAGCATGTACGTTATGGTTTGAAATCCTTATAAAAGATTGTCCTCTACTCTTTGCTTACTCATGAACTAGATTAGATATCCATGACGGTACTATTAATTCGTGTATGTACTATGTAGTATTAACTATTAAGCTGTAGATAATTCAAAAAGATTTGTAGTGTTAAAGCTGTATTAGAAGTGGCACACTTGTTGAGGAACTTGTGGTAGTGTTGAAAGTACTCGTTAAATTATTTTAATTTGAAAAATATTTTAATGCATATTAAAACATGTATGTATTATTTAGAGTTTGTAACTGCAAATATTATGTTACTTTTATATGATTAATATGTTAATCATAAAATTATTGCTCAAAAACTACAAACCAAACGTATTTTCAGTTTTTATTTTCAAAAATAGTTTTTTATAATAATCAAACCAAATATATTTTTAGTTTTCTGAAAACAGACTCTAAAGCAGAAAATTAAAAATAATTCTAAAAATTGAAAACTGAAACACAAACTAAACGCCCTTAGTTTGTGCCTTTTTGGCATCTTTTTGACATGAGATTTTTTAACAGAAGGAGAAAACTAATAGGTACATTTAAGTACAAAGAGAATATTAGAGAATCCTGAAACTTGAAAAGTATGTAGAGTTGACATTGTAGTTGCCACGTCTTTGATATGGGATTTGTGTATCATGTTAGTTTAGTTTCATAACAGATAGGTGTATTGTATTCTTGCACATATTTCTTCTGTATTAACAAGCTTCTCCATCAAAAGGGAGCGATATGTTCACCACAACAGTTGTCAGCCTGTTACTTGAAAGGAAGAGTAGGGTTAGGTTTATGACATCAAGTTAACAAAAATTAACAATTTAATTTTGTCAATCTTTAACTTATACGTATATATCCATGGTATAAAATGAAGCAGCCTGCAAGCTGACCACATCACTTTGGCTTTACTGAATTCTTTAGTCAAGGAAAAACGTTGAACTTGTAAGTACTAATTTGTCTCTATTTGCTCTACATGTTTCATTATCAATGCTTTTACAAAGCATTTTGTTTTAAAAAAAACATATTGCATTTTTGTCTTCTTTCGTCCCTGGTTCATCCTTGGATCAGCAAGTCCTAGTATGGTAGCATTGCTTCAAATGGATTTAGTAGGGTTAGCAGGAATTCATTAATCAAACAACTTGGCATCGGTCATAAGGTGCATGTGGTGCGCTTGAGGTCAGACATTTGACATCCAATTGAGATTTAACTCCTTCGAGTTTTCGGAGTTTCGTATGGGTTGGACCAAAAGTTAGAGGTTTAGAGGCATTTTATCACTCTCTTGGAAGTGTTATGAGCGTCGACGGTTCGGTCCAGATCTTAAGCACTTGACAGTGTATGACATATTGTGTTGTTGGGCCTGAGTTTGAAACTGATGCAGTGGCCGTTGGGCTGGGGTCCGGGTAGTCAAAGAAAAGTTATATTCATTAATTTGCGTGTTTTTCAATAAGTTCATTGGTCTACATAACCAGCATGTTAAGCGCACAAAGAGTGCTAGAAGGGCAAAAGTATGCAGCCTTATCTCATTTTTTTTTTTAAATATATGGAAAAAAATACAATTTAATAGCAGTTGACTGGCATGGAGTTTGGCAACATTGAACAGAGTTTTAAGGAGCCGTGAACAAAAGTTGGTGCAGATCATGTTCTTTTAATCAAGAAAATTAAGTCAGCGATCCCAAAATAAGATTTATAAAATCAAACTCTGAAGTGGGCATAGATATTCAATGTCTCTCACTTCTGCAGCCTGAAACGTCTTCTTCAGAAGTCAACTGTTGATATGCATAAGATGTGCCTACAACCAAACAATAATTACTCTCTATAAATACTTAAATAGAGTTCCAACCTACCAACACAAAAAACCAATATACTCTGTTTCATCTGCTTTGATCCTCTCCTTCCCATTTCTTTCTATTCGCTAGATCTCCAAAACATGAGAAGTCAAAATTCTCAACTGGTTCCACTTCTCATGTTAATGCTCGTACTACTACTTGCTCATTGTGCTAGATGTCGTCACATCAAAGGAGAAGCAGAAAAGGGTTCGAAAACCAAGCATTCTTTTATGTTCTTACAAAGTTTGTCTGCCATACTTAAGTCTTCGGAGTCCAGCAAGAGCAAGGCATTATACTCTGTTTCGCGGCGAGTTGTCCCTTGTGGCCCAAACCCACTTCACAATTGATTGGAAGGAGTAGTAGTACTTTCTCAGACTTCTGCATGTTTAAATTTGATCGATGGAAGAGATATACAGAGGGTTATTGGCTGTGTAATCTCATAGTGTGCAATATACATATTTTGAATTTCTATTGTACGTAGGTTTACCTTCACCTTGTTTACTGTACACAAAAATCCAAATTACTCTTGATGTATATTGCATCTCACGCCTGGTCTACCATTATGGTTCGATCATCGGCAAAGTTGGTGTACGTCATGAATTGTACCAGAGAGTCAATTCTTACATTTTATAAGTCAAAAGTCTCATAATCGACAAGAAATAGCGCAATCAAGTTTGTTTCCACATCTTTCTCTTGATTACAAATGTTGATGCGGTAGGAAACGGTGTGCTTGATGACGTCGTCACTTTGGCTCTTTCAAAAACCTATAACATTAATCAATATTGTCAATCTTTCAGTTGAGGATTTAATATTTTGACTCGATTGGATGGTCCTTAGACGGTCGTCAAGGGATGCTAGTTTTGGAAGTAAATGGAGAATACAATCCGACGCAAGAAGACAAACTAATAATTATACTCTTATCAATAGGTGGTACCTTGATTGATCTTTCCAGTATATAAAGAGCGGGATGTTTTGTATTCAAATTTTTTGTGAGATTTATCATCATTATAATGAGAACTGTAAAAAAGAGAGAGTTACCTCTCTCTGTGTATTCCACCGATTTATTGAATTTTCGTGTTTTTGTTGAATATTTCACCTCCTTGATATTAAAAACAAAATAAAATAAAAAATCATGCCTTTGACATATGGGCCTATAACCTAAACCCAATGGCCCATATTGTAAAGCGGAAGTGGCCTACTCTCACTAGGCCAATATCGTAAACCCAATGCAGCCACGCAAGTTGCAAAACTATTTTTGAAAGTGAATGATCGATTCATTTGAATTAGACAAAAATTAAACATAAATTATATGTTTTAAATTCGAATTCAAATATAATTTTTTTTTTCGGTTTAAAATCGTATTTGGTTCCAAAGACAAAAAAAAAATCCAATTTAATTGTCTAACCTTAATCCCGATTGGATTATTGTCTAATTTACTTATCCAAATTTAAATCGATTCAAATATAATCAATTAAATACGTCGCAAATTCAAACAAATTTGGCTCCAAACATTAGTGTTTACGCAAGTATGCAACTAACAAGAAAAGTATGAACTACAAAAATTATTATTTTTCATAATAGTTTGGTCAATATGGATGATGAGGAATGGGGTGACTTTTAGAGGAAAGTGGGCTGATCAGGACCGTGCTTTCTATCTTATTTTTGTCAAATTCCAACTCTGGGTGCAGCTAATTGATCCTCACTTCCAGTATCAAAGCTCAACTCTGCATCAGTCGGCCATTGCTCTCAAGGTGTGGAGCAACTATGGAAGGTCGAGATCATCAGCCAGCCAATCATGGATACCGCCACCTGCAATTCAGTTGAAATGGAATGTTGATGGGTTATCACATGGAAAACCAGGTAAAGTTGGGTCGGGAGGGGTACTCAGGGACTCATATGGATCCATAAAATGCTTGTTTTCATGTTATGTAGGTATATGTGAGTCTAACGAAGCTGAGTTGAAGGCAATCCAGAAGGCACTCTTGTTAACATCTACTACTCAGTCTCTCTCAGGCTCGAGTATTATGGTAGAGACAGATTCTCTTAATGCATAACGTTGGGCGATGAACTTGGCTGAATACCCATGGAGATTGAATCATGTGGCTAATTCCATTGGGCTGTCTCAATTAAGGTTGAGAAATTTGTCACTCAAACATATTAGGCGGAGTGGAAATGATATGACTGATTTACTAGCTAAGGAGGATACATCAAGATCTACTGACTTCATACTATAGTTTTGATTGAACCATAAAAGCTGAGTGATTTGATATGTTTTGTATTTTATTTTTCACAGGTCATGGCGACATGATGCCCAGCTATTTTTCGCACTGCTCTTTTCATTAATGTTATATGGCTGCTTATAAATAAATAAATAAAAAAACTGCAACAAAAAGATAAGTATGTTAATAGTTCATTTTTTTCAAAATTAATCTTCGAAATTTGCAGTTCGATGTAGTCAACCATTGCATTCAACTAAATTGCAACTTGAAATTAGTCGATTTACCCATTCTAGTAGAATTACCCAAAAGCAACAAAACCCAAACAAGGGTCACTCACATAATCAACTGTGAAATCAAAAATTACTCTAAAAATCAGCACAAACACAACAAAAAGAGTTGAGACTAGGCTCAAATCATGTAGATATGAGCCAAAAAAATAGAATATTTAACCCAATTTAAAACTCTGTCATGCAACTAAATCCCTAAAATTCATGGAAAATCAAGAACGAAAATCGACAAATCGATGTGGCATTTACCTTCCTTGGGTTCGTATGGTGGATCAATCTGTCTTCATGCTTCTAGAGCAAAGGGAATTGGGAAGGATGGAGTTCGTTGGATGTGTCGTGAAGCTGTGCAAATACAACCGCGTGATTAAAAATCCCTACCATCCAGGCTAAATCAAGGACAAAAGTCGTCGAATCGATCTTTACCTTGCTTGGATTCGTATTCTAGATCGTTTCTATCTTCATAAATCTGGAACAAAGCGGCGTTCGGCATTATTGGGAGTTCGTTGAATGGGACGTCAACCTGTGAAAGGTAGTGGGCCCAACACAAAACATTAAGCAAGCATCGGACAGGCCGTTCTACCAAGTTGGATCAAGCAAAATGAGGAATTCATTTCATAACCATTGTATAGCAATTTTTTATTTGGCTTATTAAAGGACACCATAAAGCCTCAAATGGCCTATGCCTTATTCCATTTGCTCTTTTCTTTCCGCTTGTGGTGGACTTCAATTAGCATTGATTGACATGATCAGTCCACAATCACTTGATACTATGAGTACATCCTAGTAAATAGCCCAGAATGGCCAACAATCCATCATAATTTCCATAATGCAGATTAAAATCATAGCTTTTACTTCTTTGTATAGACTTTGTTGAGGAATATCAATAGAGGAAGTTGTACGTAAGGGAATATCAATAGAGGAAGTTGTGAGTTCCACAATTTCATAAGTCCATCTACAATAGAAGTAGGGTAGTGAAACTGCACTGTATTTTGAAGTTTGATTTTTGTCTTTTTCTCTGAGATTTGGCCACACCAGTGTTGCTACAATGAGACGCAACATTTGTGGGCTCAAAGTAGCAGACTGACTCAATTTTAATTATTAAAAAAATTGAATTCACTTCCTTTGAGGAAGGTGAAGGGTTGGACACGTGCCCGAAATGAGAAAAAGGCATACTGTACGTGTCATACACAATAGAAGGTATGTTGAATATTAATATAATCAATTCCGAAGAAATGTTTTATCAAATAACATTTAATATCAATTTTGAAGAAATATTTAATATTAATATTATGTATTTAATCAAAAAATTATGAAAATTATTAATATTAATGTTAGTTAATTATTATTTAATATGATTATTAAATATTTAACAAAAATATTATAATCATTAATATTATGTCAATTGATTATTTTTCTAAAAATAAATATTTAAATTATTTAGAGTAGAATTTAGAATGTTTGATGCGTAGATATACTATTTGAAAAATTGTAAATTAATGAAAAATGTGCAAAAACTGAAATTTAAAATTTTTGTGTAGGATTTCTGAGGCGATGGTCTAAGCCGTCATCTTCGATGCTTTTGAAATAGAAAACCAACGTTTGCAAACACCACCTTTAATATTCTCCACCACCGTGGAGAATATACAAGAAGCCCGCAAAGTCCATACGAAATTACGAATTATGAAAAGACAACTTTTTTTTCCAACGAAACAAGGGAGGCAAAATTGGGAAACAAAATAGTCGTATGTGAAAAGTTTTTGGCAATTCTCAACTTTTTGAGAGTCCTTCACAGATTTTATGCCCAAATCCTAATTTGTTTAGGAGATCCTGGGAAATCCCAATTTGTTTTCCTAATTTGTTTAGAAGATCCTGGAAAATCCCAGGGAAACGTTGATTGTTCGTTGCACTCTGCATATAATTTCAAAGAATCAATCCAAGGTTAGGGTTCGACTCGCCATTCCACCGACTTGCCTCAGAGAACCTCCAGATTTATCATCTGAAGGATTGAACTGACGCCTCCTTGGAAATCTCTTTATATCATAGGATAAACGCGTTTTACAGTTACAGAACAGTTCTGTAAAATTTAGGGTTTATGTACTTTGTCTATCTCGCTAAGCCA
Source organism: Euonymus europaeus (assembly GCA_963580455.1). NCBI lineage: Eukaryota > Viridiplantae > Streptophyta > Magnoliopsida > Celastrales > Celastraceae > Euonymus > Euonymus europaeus. Next base: position 23,321,616 of record OY756971.1, on the reverse strand, counting down.
TATCCTCTTTTTTCTCGATCTCTCGCTCTATCTATTCCCCTCCAATCGAACGATTCTCCTTTCGTCTTCTTCTTCCTTTACCATAATTTCAGGATCGAAGATAGCGATGCTTTCAGTCCTCGAGAAACTGAAACCTCCTTCGATCTTTCTCTTCATCCTTCAGCGGACCAATTCTGCCGCCGCCGAGCAATGGCAAGTATTATCCCAGGACCGTTTGCCACATCCGTTTTAGTGATCGAATCAAATTTTGCCACGTTTGAGGCCGCCCATTTGCCGGAACGGAGCGATTACACTTTACGGCTTTCAACACACTTTCCTAGGGCTTTCACATTCGTCGACGAAGCCATTGAAAGGTACAAACAATTGTTTCACGATTGAGAAACAAGTAAATGAAAAAGAGTTCAATATTCGTTGATCTTCCCTACTAAATTGACCGCAATATGCGCATAATAGCCTAATCAGAAAGAATTTCTGAAACTGACGTTCTAATTGATATTTTTCTTTTGCTTTCAATTTTTTTCCTGCTTGAATCTAAAATTTGATTAGTTCCGTCGAACTGGTTAATTATATAAGTGGAATGCTTTCATATACTTGGTATTGTATCTTCGATGTTCTGTTTGTACATGTAATTATTTATATGTGTACACTTAGCATATTTTCAATTGTGCCATTTGGTAAATTTTTGTTGTTTGCAAATTACTGGCAACAAAAAGGAAACCTAAAACAGTCCAAGTCACCATTGACAGATGGCCGTTTTCCAATTTTTTTATGCATATTCCACTGTAGAGATGCTTTCTTACTTTTAGACTTTTTTGTTCCTTTCATATTTGTGCATGCTTAAAGCCAGTGTTATATGTTTTCAGGGATTTGGGGTATATGTACCTTGACTTGCACTAGTCAGGATGAATACCCTGATTGTGATATTCCTGTATGTAACTGTTTGTATATCAGCATGTCCCACATTCTAGTAATTGATGATAATTTTCAAATTTTTGCTGTCAAACATGTCTGATCATTAAAAAAAAAAGCCTGAGCCTTAAAATATGATTTGTGTGGTGCTGAAATGTTCTTAGAACATAAGGACCGTTGAACTTGTACCAGTGATTCGCTTGATGACATTTGCTTGGAAGGGGAATTTTGGTAGTCAGTACACTCCTACCTTGTTACAATTTTGACATGCATGCAAAAAGAGTTATAACATCTATAACCAAACACTTCAATGATATGATCATAACTTGAACATGCTCCCAGTCTTCCACTTTTTTACATTTCACCACTAATATTACTGGAAACTGGGAACAATGTCTATATTTACAACTGCATCTGTTGTATTCCAATACTGTACAAGTACCGTGGTGTTCGAATCTCTTGACATTTTATTTTTGTGTCACATACTCACATGGTTTGAGCTTTAGTTTGGTGTTTCTGCAGGTTGTCGCTTGCATTTGCAATTTTTCTGGGTTACATTGTTTGTCCACAATGAGACTTGATCACTGGGAAACGGGAAGGAGAAATTCTGTTTCATGAGTGTGGGCAAGCTCTTCGTTCCTTACTCTCAGGAATGGTATTTGTTCCGACCATGAACAAATTTTAAATTTTTGTCATTTCTACTCATTTTAATTAATCTTGGTTGTTCTTGTAGGATTGCCAACTTTTCTCTGGTATCAATATCAGGGCGGTGCTTAACTTAGCTGAGACACCGACAAACCTCTTTAAGTAAGTTGAATACGGCAAATAGTGACATCTCAATTATGTTTTCCTTGCCCCGTTCTTTTTGGTGCTGGGGGTTGATGGTTGTCCAGGGGTAGGCGTTGAACATCTTCCCGGTAATTACTGATGTTCTTATTCTTATTAATTGGTGGATGCATCATCACAATACTCATCAATTTTCCATAGTGATGCCTTCTTTTTGCAAATACATTTCAAATTCTCTCTGCTTTTCTTCATGATATGAACAAAACCTTATATAAAGTAGCTGATGTTATTGGAAGTGCTAGAATGCGCTGGCATGTTTACATTTGTTGTCATGTAATTGTTTGAAGATAATTTTACTATACATTTGTCCACGTGTCTTCAAGAGATTTGCAAGACACTAGTCAACTGCTGAAATAATAACTATGAATTAGTGGAGTCGATGCTGGAGACATATTTGCAGTGGCTGAATTGCATTTGCCAAGTTTGTTCTCAAAAGACCTAATGAATCAACAATGGATTTTTTTTTGTTAAACTACGATCAATGTTCTTAAAAACTGTTTGTAAAAGAAGCAAGAAAAATATGTTTGTGCTGTTTATTAGGTTTTCTATGCATTGGTTGGCCAAACTCTTTTTTTGGGTGAAAATACATTACTCTGAGATACTAGTTCTATTATTGCTAAATTGAAAAAATAGCATTCCCAGCTGGAAGCATTTGGAGGGTGCACAGTAGCAGATCCGATTTACTCATCTTATAAACTATGGTGCAAGTATGTCTGAACTGATTTGATGGTTATATTGTGATGACATTGTGTTCATTATTTGATATGTTAACTTGGTTCTTCAGCATTCTACTGACATGGAATTTAATGTTACTTGCTTCATTTGGCAAAGTGCTGGTGTTTGCAAAGTTACTATAAGATCAACCTAAAGCAGCCCAAGTACACATTGGCAGATTTTTCAATATTTTTTTTCGCATATTGCCATTTTTTTTTGGGTACATGCATTATTGAGTTTGTTTTCTTCTTTCATATATGTGCATCCTTGTTTTCAAGGCTATTTGTGGTATACTTTCCTTGTACTGTAATCGAGGCAGGGAAAATGTCCTGGTTATATGACTTTGCAACTGTATGTAACTGTTAGTTTATCAGCATATGCCACTTCAAGTAATTGATGATCATTTTCACCTATTTTGCTTTAAACATGTCAGTAATCGAAAAATGTTACTGGAACATATAAGTACACTTTATATGGTGCTGAAATGTTCTTAGAACTAAAGCACTGTCAAAGTCGAATCAATGTTCCTGTACTGTACACATACTATATTTTTTCAAATCCATTTGAAATGCTTTTTGCCTTTTCCATAAATCCATTGCTATTTTACTGTTATGGACAAAGACTCACTCCTTTTCATTAGAAATGCTTGTATGCACTGGCATGGTTACATATGTTGTCATGTGATTGAGGATAATTTTGGCAGATTTATGGTAACTAGATCTCTGTCATTGCTAGATACTACTATTTCAACTGGTGAAATAATACTTGACAAATTGGTGAAGTCAATATTAGGTGCTAAGCTTGCGGCAGCTGAATTGAAATGGTAGGTTTTCAAGATCTGATGCATCAACAATAAATGATGTTAAACACTTCTAGTAAATGAATCAAGGAAAACAAGTTTTAAACATACGTTGTGTGTACTGTTTATCAGATTTTTATGCATTTGTTGACCAAACTCATTTTGTGGAACAACCACCTCAAGTTCGTTCACTGCTGTGTTGCAAAAGCAGCATATCTACTGGAAGAATGTGAAGGGTACACATTGGCAGATCCGGTTTAGTCATCTTGTACACTATATTGCAGGTATATTTGAACCGCCCTTATGGTTATATTGTGATGACAGTATGTGCATTCTTTCTTCTTATGGAAACATGATTGTTCAGCATCATACTATTTTGATGCTACCGGGCTCAGGCCGTCACACATGAGAGTACATGCATTTGGTTAATTCAAGGGTATTCTTTCACCACACACCCCTATATACTCTTCCAATTCATCCAACCATTTTTTAATCTTATATGCTACATCCTTCTCTATCCCTTCATCATTCTGATTTATAAACCCAATTTTTAAATCTTATAACCCCTATCCCATCATTTTAGTTACTACCTAGAGGTCACTGATCCAATTGATGAAAACAAGTAAACAACCCCACATATTATTTGGGATTAGATTTGCGTACATTGGCTCCTCCCATTATGAGAATCTTATGCACAGGAGTTGTTTACCTTTTTTTACCATTTTGGTTGCTACCTCTCCTTTTCTACCTATACTGAACTTACACTTCACATATTCTGTTTTAGTCTCACTTAAGATCTTTTAGTTCCGCAACTTGTTCTCCATGTTTTCAATTTCAAATTAATGTATGCATCTTGTTAGCATTTGTAATCACCTATATTTTCCAGAATATATAACCCACCCACTCTCTTTTTAAGAATCTTTTAACCATTTGTGTTTTAGTCAAGGAATATCTTAAACAGGAATATGTATCTATTTTTCAGTTAATTTGAAAGATTAGAGGGTATCAGGCTAGTCTTGTGAAGTATTAGCAACATGAAAAGGTAAGAATAATGCTTTCTCATAATTCTTTGGGGCCTGCCTTCCGCGAAATGAACATGGAATAAGGTTTACAGAATTTGATTTGTTTTTAAATTTATAAATTATTAGTAGTCAAAATGTCTTCTGATTTGAGTGGGTGGTTTTCCTTTTTTTATCTCCTTTGCATTAACTGGTTTATTAAGCAAATGGTTCAGGGTTTCACCCACATCATGGGGAATCGGTTTACAGATGACAAGTGTCTATTCTTGATTTGCCATTGGTTAGATAATTACTAACTGTACCTAGAAATTTGAGGGCTCATGTAATATCCAAATTAAGTTCAAATCTCTCTTCCATCTAGTCGGGGATTATTAGGTTCATAGGATCTATAGATGGGAGAATGTTGAAACTCCTTTAGAGCTTATTATTGTTTAATTTATTCCGTTGTAATGCATGATTTTCGTCGGAACCCCCTTGTGATGGAAACTGTACTAGTTGTACATCATGGATCTGAATATTCATTTCTATCCTAGGATCATGATATTACTGTTGAGTTAAGATCGCAGGGAAAAGGAAACTCCAAACATACATAAAGCTGCAATATATAATTTGACATAATCTATCTGTCATGCCATGTAAGCATGCCAACTAGATTAATTGAAATAAAATAATAAGAGATAGTTTACCCGCTTCTCTCTCCTCATTTGTTGTTTCTCTCGCCCATTTGTTACACATCTTTCCAAAAATAAACATTTTTTTTCCTCTTATGTGTCAGGTTCTATTTCCTCAGTATCATCAATTTCTCTCACTTTCCAAAAATAAACATTATTTCTGAATATCCACCCTTCTTACTCCGTTTGACCAAGCTTTTAACTGACCAGAATTTGTAATTTTGATTTGAGATTTTGAGGCAGTAAGATATTATGATCCGTATTCAGTGATATAGACATTCTCCGAAAAGATGATAAAATAATGTAATTAAAGGATTTGACAATGTAATAAGAGACATATAGAATGTAATTCAACAATAAAACAATGTAATTACAATGTAAGACGATGTAAACTATATTTCATCCAGTACCAAAAATAGAATTTTAAGTTACAATGTTTATCTTGTGTCATAGTGTCTTGTATGACCTTGTCTTATTACACTGTATTCATTAAGTTGTTTTTTTGTGCTACTTTCTCTTCATTATAATGTTTCCTCACTTGTTTTATGCTTTTGTAGTTATTATTTTTGCAATGCTAATAATAAATTATACAAATCATTTGAATTACAATTTATTTCACAAATAAAGATAAAACATATCAAATGATCGTTTAATTGTAAAAGACATATTAAAAGAAAACATCTAAAATGATCATTTAATTATGATGTTCATAATGAACAATGTAATAAAAATGTAAAAACAATGTAATAAAAATGAAAACAATGTAATTATAAAGTCGAACAATGTCAAACAGTGTATCAGTCGAACGATGTAATTAAGGGACTGGACAATGTAATAAGATACATGTAACATCTAATTCAACAATAAAATAATGTAATTAAAATATGAGACGATGTAAACTAACATCATATTTCATCCAGTAATAGAAACAGAGTTTCGAGTCATAATATTTATCTTGTGTCATAGTGTCTTGCATGGTCTTGTCTTATTACACTGTATTCATTAAGTTATTTTTTGGTGTTACTTTCTCTTCATTATGATGTTTCCTCACTTGTTTTATGTTTTTTAACTATTATTTTTGCAATGTTAAAAATAAATTGTGCAAATCATTTGAAACAAAATATATTTCACAGATAAAAATAAAACATATCAAATGACTGTTTAATTGTAAGTGAAAGATTAAAAGAAAACATCTAAAATGATAATTCAATTATAATGTTCATCATGAACAATGTAATAAAAATATACAAGCAATGTAATAAAAACGAAAAAAATGTAATTACAAAGTCGAATAATGTGAAACAGCACAGGTGCTGATCTGCTACATAATCTCTCTTTTATTGATCGGGGACAAAACTTCTTCCTCCAAACACTAATCACAACATGACTGATCTCAAAAAATTGATAATTGATAATAGATCTCAAAAAGAAGCTTTGAACAATCAAATCCACACGACAACCACCGTCAACTACCTATTGAAAAAAGATGGCACCCATCGCAAGAAAAAAGTGAAGATTAGAGCAACTGCAGCAATATCTTTGTGTACTGTCACCACCATTGGAGTCATTGAGTTGAGAAATACTTGACCTAACCGTTTTTCAGTCAAAAAATTGAAAATCGATAAGAAATCTAAAAAATTAGATAGAACATTGTCACAGTGTCGTATTACACCGTGACAGTGTCGTATTACATTATTACAATGGCGTATTGCACCATCACAATGACCTATTACACTATCACAGTGGCGTATTACACTGTCATTTACCATTGTTACGTACCGCCGTTCAGCCACCGTTCCGGTCGTTGCCACCTCCAAAAGTGATCTCAAGCTTCAAATAACGAAACTCATATCACCCACTTGTTATAGCCTCTAAAATAGCTGAAAAACCGGCGCGAGATTAAAGTGTCCGATTCGAGCAACTCCGGCGACATCTCCGTGGTACAACGCCACCACTATTCGAGTTCTTGAGTCGAGGCGCATCAGATCTGACCATTTTATTGTCAAAACGAGTATCGGATTCCGACGTTGGCTTGCTTTGTAGAGGGAGGGAGAGAGAGAGAGTGTGTCTGATAGAGAGAATGAGTGATAAAGAATGAGTGAAAGAGATGAGAGAGAATTGGAATAGATATATACAAAATATTTTGAATTTTGAAATGTAATTTTTTTGAAAAACGTGAGACCTATCACAGATTGTTTCAAATTTTTTAGGCTTTCATTTTTTTTTTGAAAAAATCTAGTCACTTGCCTAAGTGGCATGCCACATCAATTATGTATAATTATGTATGTTTTTTCTATGTATGTTTAGAACTACCGCAGGGAAAATAATGGACAGAAGTGCAAGAGACTAGCCCATCTAGAATTCTTAGATGATGTGCTTTAGGCCGACTCTTATGTTTGACCATTCTGTGGAAGCTCCTTTTGTTTGGTTTTGGGCTTCAATTTTTTTTTGAGCCTATTCTCAATTTTAATTGGTGTGAATTTAAATATATTGGTTTTTTTGCGAATTTAAATGGCCAAAAACTAAGTAAAAAACCTAATTTCCCCAATTAGTTAACATTTAGGCCTTACGTAAGCCCATATTCTGGAAACGTATATATCGGAGAGGCCGTAAAACTAACGAAAGCCCGAAGTTTTAATGCGCTGCAAACTTAAAATGATTGTTTCGGTGTACTTGACTTTTTTCCAATTAAGCAATATTTGGGCCTAGCAGTGGGCCTTAATTGCATTTAAAAATGAGCCCAAATTTAGTGGTTCGCTTACTTTTGGGCCTTATTACTATAAATTTTATGGGCAGTAAACTTTAAATTTATTTGTTGGGCTTCGGCCTACTTAAAATTTCTCCAATTAAGCAATATTTGGGCCTAAGCAGTCAGGCCTTACATTCAGTTAAAATAGGCCCAAATTTAATGGGCCGAATACCTTTATGATATTGGAGCTTACGTACCTTTAAGCCCAAATTAAGTGGGCCGCATCTTGACGATATTGGGCCTTGCATTTAGTTATAACAAGCTCAAATTAAATACCGTCTCTTTATAATATTGGGCCTTAAAATTTGGGCCATATATCAATTAACGTAGGCCCAAATTAAGTGGGCTCCATATCTTGATTATATTTCGGCCTGAACATTCGGCCTTACCCTGAATTTGGGCCTTATGTTCAATTAAAATAGGCCCAAATAAAAATATCTTGATGAGATTTGGGCCTAAACAGTTGGGCCTTAAGTTGAAATAAATGGACCCCAATTAAGTAGGCCGTATCTTAAATATTGGGCCTTCACAATTGGGCCTGACTTTCGATTGAAACAATCCCATAATAAGTGGGCCAAGTTTCTTGATGACAATTGGGCCTTAAAAGTTACCCCATAAGTACATTTAAAAATTTAAAATAGGCCCAAATCAAATGGGACGCACGAGACGTATGTTCATAATATTTGGGCCTTTGGGCCAAAAAACTAAGAAATATTTGGGCTTCACAGTTTGCTCAACCTTCAGTTAAGGCCCTAATTAAATGTACTGTATATCTTAATGGGCCTTATAACAGAAATATGAGCCGCAAAATTTTAATGGGCTATTCGCAGTAAATTTGTCAGACTTACGCACATTTAAATAATATTTAGGCCTTCCACGTTCGCTTTTCATAGTTTTATCAGTTAAAATTGGCCCGTACAACAAACATCTTTATTTATAAAGAAATTCTCATCGCCTGCTAGCAAGTGCAATGAGACTCTTAATAATAATGGAAGAAATTTTAGAGTGTAGAGATATAGTGATTAAAAAAATCATATTGAAAGATGTGTAGAATGATTAAAAAAAGTCAAAATGATAGAAAAATATGAGAGAAATAGTATTAATAATTGATATTTAAAGTATTTGTAAATGAAAATTGAAAAAAATTATATTAAAATATATGTTTTGTTGATATGACTGTATTGATACATATGTTTTGCTGTAATAGAAGTGAGACCACATTAAAAAATTCGGAGTGGCTAACCATTGGAGGATGCTCTGCTAGCTACAAACAGCATGCACGATAATGGGCTCTTATGTGAGTGTTGCATCTTCAATGTAGAATCATAATTTTTCTTTTTAATTTTCTAAAACTTAACAATGTAATGTATAATTGATGCAAAGCAGCACATTAAAAATGTTAAAAATGCGAAAAATCCAGCAGATAAAGTAAAGGCAAGCTGAGGTGGGTGAGAAAAGAAGATTTTTTTGGGAAGCTTAATGTGAGCAATGCAAAGTAAAGGAGAGATGAGATATGCGGGTGAGGGGAGGGTAACTTCCTAAGCGCAATTACAACTTACCGAAATTAAACAACATTCGGGCTTTCCGCCTTGCCAGATATCTTGATAGGCCATAGCCAACCGACGTGGGCCTAAACAATAGTTTTAACGTGTCTTATAGTCCATCTTTGCCGGCCAAATATTCGGGTCTCGGGCCCTTATTGGACTTTGAAAGTAAACACTACTTAATAAATAGAACCACATAGAACCTAGACCAAGAGGAGTTTATAAGGCAAATTTTCTCTCTTTTTTTGGGATTTTGAGAGATTTCTGTTTGATAAATCTTTTTTTTTAGTTATTACACGAACCTTGTCATAATTCAAAACCCAAGCGAGAGCTACAAGTAAGCCAATTGGGGATGTTAATGAGAAATGAACCTAAAACAACAGGCTACATGCACACATACCGAAAGAGAGAGCAAGAGAGACACTATTATAGAAAGAAAACATACCTATGGAGTTCCCTACGAGCTGCACGGGTTCGTAAACTTCTTCAAAAAGTCCCCTTAGCCCACATTTGTTCACCGTGCCGAATGTTTGGCTTTTCCCTAAAGACCCAGACTCGAAATCCTCCTTCAGCTATATTGTTTATGTTGTCATTGTAAATTTGTAATGGTCCAAGAAAGAAATGAAGAAAAAAAAACGCACAAGGATAGCTGGGACACTCACGAGTTACGACCAACAATATATACTGGAAAAAAACACAATTCTTCCACAATAAACTTGGTCAAGTATTTCTGATAAATTAAATGCATTAGCTTTCTCTAAAAAGTGACAAGAACTTAGAATGAGATATGCCCAGGGACCAGCAATAACAATCTAGAAAGAAACTAAATAACCAAATAAATGTATGCAGTTTGTAGCTAAACCTGAATTAAATGGTCATTCCATCTCTCAGTCCCCAATTGAATATGCTCCATGATTTATCAGTTTTTTGTGGATCAAAAGACAAACCACTGCAAAAAAAATTGACTGAAATCTCTTAGGACATGTTAAAGATCAATAAGCATCATCTAATGTAGAACAGGATATTGAAGGTAACTTGGCTCCCACTACAACCTTACTCAAATTTATTGTCCAGGACAGTCAAATACCCTGCTGCTCAAGCGCTTGAAAATTAACATTCCACAGCTCAAAGCGTTTTCATTCCAGTGACTTCAGATTAGATAAATACAATTAAAGAAATTCCAAAAACAATTGAACTACACAGAAACATAGCTTGAAAATTAACATTCCACTGCTCAAAGCGTTTTCATTCCAGTGACTTCAGATTAAATAAATACAATTAAAGAAATTCCAAAAACAATTGAACTACACGGAAACATAGAAAAGGAGGAATCTGTTACGAACCCAGCGCCCACGCTGGGTAGCCATCCCCACGGGACGCCCACGCCCAGTAGTCACTGGTCCGTAACAGGCCTGCAGACCATACACCCCAACCCATCACACGGCCCGCAGCCCAGGCCCCAGCCCATTGGCCCTACCCAGCCGCTACGGCGCAGGTTGTTGGAGGCAGGAGTTCGATCTAAGACAGAGCATAAGAAGCGTACGCACAAGAAAGAATCCAGAGCCACTAGAAAGAATCCGTAATTAAAGACTTACAGTTGAACCATCGCCTGCTACTCGGAGGGGTACATACAAGGCCCAGATGATCGTCAACTAGGAGATGCTGCGTGAACCAAAACGGTTAAACGACAAAGAAAAACCTAAAAACACAGACAAAAAAAAAAAAGAATCAGACAAAGCCGAAGACGCACGATAGCGAATCCGGCATTGTCGAAGGCGGAGAGAGGAACTACGTCCTGGTACTCGGAGGCAGCCACAACGTCCTGATAATCGTCGACTCGGAGACCCTGCTTGAACCAGAGAGTCATGGAGCAATTCGTTCACGCATCGCCCCTTCATAACAGCTGAGACAGATAACGAACTGCATCATGTTCTCCGATGAGGAAGATGGAGATGAGAGAATCGTAAGACGAGAAAGCGCGTGAAAGCGACAGAGGCCACGAACAAAAATCGTGTCCATGAAAAGCAGTAACGAAGTCAAATTCTAGGTTTTATCTGGCGATTAGGGTTTACAAAGTGCGTGTGAATCAGAGAAACTGTGGAAATGGGAAGGTGGACGAGGGAACATCTAGGTCGGCGACTGAAGTTGTCCAATTTATCACTATCAACCATGACAGTTTACGAGACTTGGGTGGGGCGGTGACTATAGGGTTTCGTTGGGAAGAAAGACTCACTCGGGCGTGTTGCTTAAGAAAGAGATGCGTAACACAATTTCGGGAGCAGCTTACTATTAAATTAAATAAATATTAGTAGTTTACAATTCGGAAATTTTCGAACCCATTTTTTAAAAATATTTTGATTATTTACCGGCACAAAGTAAGTAAATACTGCAAAAGCAAACAATCCAAGCATTCTAAAGCGAAACAAAAATCCTCTGACCGTCGATTAACACCGCCCGCGGTGGGCGATCGGAGCTGGAATCTGGATGCTAAACGCACAATTTAAACCCAATTTGGCCTGCCGATATGATATAGTGAGGTCCTCCATGCTTTTTTTTAAAGAAACATTATTTTTAATAAGAAAAAAAATTTCAGCACAGCGTGGCTGACTACAAACCCCAGACCACCCAAGACGGTGCGCACAACCCAGAGAGCGTCAATTCTAGAACACCTAGATAGGTGAACCCATAATAGATTAAGCAGGCAGAGAATCCACAAAAGGTACGCTTATTTTCTTTAAATCCTTTCAAAGAAAGTATCTGCAAATTACTCACAAGAAGGTGAAATAAGGAAGGGAGTGCATGTGTACAAATACTGTCATTTGCAAAAGACCAAATAGTAATCAGATAATTGTTTTATAAGCTAGAACAGCAACGGAAAGTTTGCGAAAGAGAACCCCAATTTTACTCGATTGTCAGAATCCCTTGGTCGCTTCTAAGCACCATTAGTAGGATGTGAAGCAGACTGTTGAGGTGAAGTTGTGTTACCTTCTTCGATGTCTATATCTCTCACTCCAGCGCTCAAGGATGAAGAAGAATCACATTTCCCATCTTTATCTTTGCCATCATCGTCTTCATCCTCCAGGAATGAACCCTTGCGTCGCAGTTCTTTGACCTTCAAAAACTCATCATAGTGTGCTCGCCTGTGCTTCCTGAAATTCACACGTCTATCTGACTCGGAATCTGATAACATCAGAACAAATGAATCCAATAGTTAGCCTCTGTAACACAGCTATACGTCTTCACTATCATCATAGCCTTTATTTTGTTTTACAATATACATCGCTGCAAATGATTTCCAAAGATAAAACATCATTTGAGATGCTGAAATTAAGAGGTTATCATCAACTATCAACCAAAGTAGAGGGAGGGAAGTAAAAAATATGATTCATGCAAAAAGTTTTCACTTCAGGTACCTCCATCTTGCTCCATAGGATCAGCTTCATCTTCAGATGAAGTCCAGCCAGTAGGTCTCCTAGTGGAGTTTCTACTTGAGGAGGCCACATCATTCAAAGCGGTCATTAACTCGTCAGGATGCATCGCATCACCTGCACACTCGTCAAAGCTGCCACGGATAGGGGACAGAGAACCTACAATTATCAACAAGGAACATGAAGCTTCTACTCCACATAGTACTATCGCGCATGTTATGCATGCTTGTTAGGCATATTTGTAACATGCAGACAGTAACTACGGTGCAATGTGTGCATCCCTGCACATATGTTAAGTTGACCTGGAATCTACAGAACATTAACAAAGCATAGATCAACATACCATCATCATCGACCATGCGATGATATGGAGTCTTTGGTTCAGTGATTTTCTGTCTTACAGGCTTATTTGCTTCAATTTCCACCAGATTTGCCTCATCCCATCTTACTCGCCCCCTGCTGCTCCTACAAAATGATGAAAATTAAATTTAACTTCACTATTTAAGTATACTTGCAGTCTACAAAAATTAAAAACTAGCATGCTTCACAGAATGACAATAAGCAACCGCACTAATAGAGTAAATATACTACTGCAAGATCATGAAGCAAAAATGGAAACAGGAAATTCAAATTACATTTCAAGCACACAGCACTTGTTCCTGTAATTACGTATGGTTATAGTATGATAAGACCATGACATATTTATGCTGGCAGTGCAATTGTATGGTTCCTCTTTGCAGAACCATATCATGTAAAGAATGCTTCTTTGCATTCAGCACATAAGCATTGCATCCACAAATTTGAAAAAGTAGCTAGACAAGAGACATGAAGTGATTTTGATATCATAAGGTATTAAGTGCACTATCATAAATAAATGCCCTACACATTTTGATGCAAGATAAAAAAAGAAGGGGAAAGAAAAACCAAACCGAATTTAAGCCAAATTAATCACCCATGAAAAGTAAAACACTTAGTGCTACAAAGTCCTAAAATTATGAATGCCATAAGTTTCCCATCTCAATGATCTTTAGCAATAAACTGCATACAATTTCCCTCAAAAGTTCTTGTACAATACCAGAACAGCCATTTCTTTACATGTTTTCCAGCAACAATATACGTTGACTTCTACCAGGTCAGTAGTGAAAGGAAAATCTACCATTTCATGAAACATCCGTTATCATATTTCTCATAGCCTTTCCCCTTGGATCATCAGTTTAAGATACTCTATATCTTCTTATATCTATCTATTCTACATGAATACATTTATCAACTGATCTTGGTTCACAAAAACTATTTCCTGATTAGTCAGTAGCCTAGCAACCCTTTTCATAACCTTCTTTTGTATTTATTTTGTGACAAGAAAGAACTAGTAAAAAAATAGTGCTGTACCAAATGCCCAAGAATCACTAGTACCGCAAATGAATCAATCCTTAACATGATTATATCTGCAATGTACTACCTTGCAAATCTCAATAAAATAATCGTAAGAGACGGGGCAAAAGAAATCAAAAACAGAAAGGAAATAGTACTCCATTTTTCAGAACCGGTTGTCTCCTCACACACTGGTACCACTCCAAGCAATTGTCAATGATCTCACTGTAAAATTATAAAACAAAATTTTTTAAATTATTTATATCAAGAAATATCTAATACACCACACCACAACAAGCTGCAACAATAGATATCACACGTCATCGTTAGGCCATTCTCAACTATTAGTAAAGTTGAGCATCAAGAAACAAGAACAAATTAGCACCAGAGAAAGTCTATAATGTACCGAAAACGGCCCTGAATAGCATACAGTTTTAATCTCCCATTTATTGGAAATTGTTCCAGGAAATATCGGCCCATCTTTTTTAAGCCCTGTACCATAGCCACCTCACAGTTTGCTAAAGTTTAATATTCGTAAATCTCTTTACGGTAATAAAGCACATTTCCCAAATATACACAGCAATGAGAAAAAATGGAAAGGGATTTTTCAGGCTATTGATTTGATCATATTTAAACCTTACAGGATGGAGCTTCACAGATATTCAACTACCCACTGCAATACTTGGGCACTTTCAACTCTAAGATTAAATTGCATTTGGAATGCCTGAAGCCCAAATAGATCCAAATTGGGGCATACTGTACCCAAAAAATGTATTTATTCGAATGCAAAAAACAGATGCATATCTTGAAGCTCACAAATTTTGGAGTTCAAAAGTCAACAGGTGATTTGTCAAACATTCTAATCGACAGCTTAAAATTCCAAAAAAATTTAGTTCTAAGCACTGCACCACAAAACCTTTACAGAACTAGATTGAAGAAACCATGCACAGTGGGAGTTTACATAATCTTTCTAAAAAGATTGAGAGAATTAAAGGTGGTCTTCAATTTCCATATGGTATTGTGGTTGATTAACATTTTCATCACATAACCAACAGCTTAATTTATTTTCGTAAAAAAAATTCAAACCATAAATCTAATTATCAACACAGTCGTACAAATGGTTCATAAAAATAGGCCAACTACCACATGAAATACAAAGACGCTTGAAAGAGCGCATCAGAATTACAATGCTTCAACTCAAACAAGTTAGCGCCCCAATTTAATCAATTATCAATACCATTCAACAAAGTAAACTTCTATTTTGCTAGAATCCTTTTGAGGGGACGAAAAAGAGACATAAATTATTCTGATCATGAAGCAAATAATTTGAAAACGACGCAATAAAACCGATTGACAAATTACGATGACTTGTCAAAGCCCTAATTTTCACAAACTGCTACAGATACGAATCAAAAAGACTAGTTCTAGACGCAATTGAAAAATAATTCAGAAAGAAAGACCATATATCATTAAAATTCGGTTTGACTGCCTGTAAATATCCAGAAAATTCAAAGAACTTACATTCAATGAAATATTTAACTCTACGACGGTCATTTTTACAACCGAACAACACTGTACATTGTTAATCGAAGTTACTCAGGAATCAAACCGATCGTAGACAGCGGGAGAAAGCATTTTCATATTAAAACCTAGAACGAGAGAGATATAATACCTGCCAATTCGTTCTCCTCATTCTCTAAACTGGTTGCCACTTGCGACTCTTTCTTCTACGGTTTTTTTGTTTTGTTTTCCAAGAATACCCTTTAATATTGTCAAAAAAAAAAACTCAAAACGACAACGACAATCGAGCTGCAGTGATTGGAGGCTGGCAAAAGAAAATGTTTTGGATGGGATAATATAGTTATTATTATAAAATATTTGCATTATAGAATCTTTAGAGTACTTTATTAATCAGGTTGGGATTGATTTAAATTTTAAAAAATAAATTGAACAATAATTCAATTTGTATTAAAATTGCGCAACTAAAATTAAATAAAAAAATTATCCAAATTTAATTTAATTCTAACTGAACATATTTTTACCATTCTTGTCATTCAATTATTAATTATCACGTTTCAAACATTTCAAATTAATCACTGAATAATTTAAATTGTTTCACGAGTAGGTTTTCAAAATCTTCGATCAATCACCGAATAGTCCAGCTCACCTCTTCTTCTTCCCCAAATCCATCTTCCCCCTCTTGCCCTAATCAACCACCATCTTCCTTTGTCGTCTCTAAACTAATTACACAAACACATATGTGCATACTTTTACATACATACATGAATCCTATCCATTTCAACAAACACACTTTCTCTATCTCTGTCCATGTGCAAAACTCTTTGGTGGCAAGCATTCCAGTATTAAGAGTTCGTTTGTTATCAAATTGTATTTCAGAGCTTAAAGCTGTGAAAAATGCTGTGCTTTTAGCTGTCAAAAATGTTGTGGGACCCACAGCTTTAAGCTGTGTAAAATGCTGTGGAGGTGTTTGGTTCACTTTTTTTATATTAGCTTTTTGTTAGGATATTTTATATGAAATGACAAAAAAGAACCTTGTAATAAAAGAGTAATAATATTGAATAAAAAGTTTTAATTAAACATATAACTAGAGTTCTTACATTACATTTTAGAAATATTTGTAACACACATGTTTTTACAAACATGCTTACCCAAGATGAAATTTTCCAAAGCTCCAAAATTCAAATAAATTTAAAGCCATGATAAGGATAGTTTCTAAGGGTAACAAATACGCAGCCAATGAGAACCATTTGTGTATAAACAAATCTGGCAAAAAGTTCAATCGTTCTGGAACTTTAAAATCTTGATTTTATGATCATTAAATAAAAGTAATAGTCAATCATAGATTAACCTGCAACACAATATCTTTTTATCACTTTTTGTCATCATCAATTGAGAGTTCGAGGGGCAGGTTCATCCTTCAAGAAATTTGGATTGACAAAAACGCAATGAAACGCTGTGCTGTGACAGCGTCTCATTTTGGACCGCTTAAACGCAGTCCAAAACGTAATTTTTACCAGTTCGTTTGGTATGCACAGAGTTTTTAGTGGGTCCCACAGCTTAAAGCTGTGGGAAATGCATACCAAACGGAGCCTAAGGAATTCTACAACCTTGGGTGCTCTTTCATGGACCTTGCGTTTTGGATTGAAGAAACACCTTGTGGAAATGGAAGCACCGGAGTAGGAGTAAAATAATAAAAAATTAAAAGCAAACACAGATCTAAGAGTCAAGAGAGTCATGGTGCTCTTAACCCAAAACCTTGTGTCGAGCCAGAGATATGCCAGAGAAGAAGAACTTATGGGCTGGATCCACCAAAAAAGAAGCTTCGAGATTAATTTTATTCATAATTTTTTATTTTTTAAATCATCTATAATACCAAATGTCATTATTTTATTGGCTAAAAGCAAGTGTCTATCATATCAAATAAGTAATAACATGTAGGGCTTTTTTGGTTTTAAAAAATAGAATAGTTCACTTTTGTTACGTCAGACCATTAACTAATTGAAAATCATCAGAATCTATCTGTGAAACAATCCAAATTATTTAATGCTTAATTTAAAACATTTAAAATATAAGTGACTAAATTATATCTAAGATTATCCAGGCCAAAAATACAATTTACCCTCACACATGTCATTTGATTATTGTTGGCGTGTGGGCGTGGCCGATCTATTTCAGCTCGCTAACGCCATATCGGCAGATGACTTAAGTGACATGTTCTTCAACACGGAGTGATCTGAGCTCTTCAATGTATTAACAGACACACCATGAAGAGGCAAAACATGAATAGAATAATATAACATTAACAGAAGACAAATTAAACTACCCAAAGGAGGGAGGGAGGGCAAGTCCGAAGCATTAGTTTAAGGCTTGGAGCAACTAATGCTGATATTTTGCTGGACCAATAAATTATATGAGAATATGTGTTTTTGATGATGTATTTTGATTATGTGTTTTAGTAATGTATTTGATTGTCGGATTTATAGACTCTATTAGCAAAAGTGAAGTCTACATACTCGAATTCTGAAGGCCTTCCCCCTGATCGAATTGTTCCAACTGTGGGACTCAATCTTGGTCCGAGGGCTTCCCAAAACACTAGTAGTCAGTTCTTGAAGCAAAATACTAGATATTTATGAAACTTTCTTTGATGTTTAGAAGGAAAAAAAAAGAGCAATCCGATAATGGTAAAACATTTGATAAATAAATTAAGAAAAAAAAACTAAAGGAATTCGATAACATTCTGTCAACAACTAACAAAATGAACAAGAGAGATAATTTTTTTTTGAGAATAATGAACACATTTCATTAAACAAACTCTCCAAAGAGAAATAAAAGCCTTCTGAAAAGGCAGAACAAACCTCTTAAAGAAGTAAAACAACTCACCCAAAGTGAGAACAACCACTCCCACATAGGGGAGATTAAACCAGGGAATAATAAACAACCAAAGAAATCCACAGAAGAAAATATCAGAGTTGAAAATACAAGATCAGCACCACCACATAGCCTACAAAGGCCAGATCTAGACACTGCTACCATATGAAGGGTAGTACACAACAAGATGGGCGTCGACAGCCGCATGAATTCCATAAGAACAGCCCAAATCCAGATCTGAGAGAATGGGTGCCAGATTTGCACTTTCTGCCACCAATACACATCCGCTGCAGAGATCCGAGGATGCTTCACTTCCACTTTATTGAAAACATGAAAACACGAGTAAAAGCAGACAAAACAGAAGAATAGAGAAAGAGGAAAGAAGAGATGAAAATGGAGGGGAAGAAGAAATGAGAAGAAAGGAAACACAAGGAATAAAAGAGAAACTGGAAAAGAGGGAGGATTAAAACAATGGAAGAAAGAAGAAAGGGAGTGGAAAGGAGAGGAGGTCAACGCCTCCTCTCCTCCCCCAAAATGGATCTACAAAATGAAAAACCAGAGAGGCAGGAGTGAGAGGGAAAGGGAGAGAGAGCTTAACTCAAGTAGTTTAACAAGAGAGATAATTTAATTCACAGAAAACCTGAAACCACAGCTTGTGTATTAAACTCCATTGATTTGATAAAAAAGTAGAGAAGTGCCAAAAAGTTTCCATGCAATTTTCAACAGCAAAATTATTTTGTAAAACGCTACTTTTCCCTAAACAAAAACTAATGGAACTTAAAACAACTTTTCCTGTTGGGTACTTCCACCAGACGATATTAATACATAGGAACAAAAAAAAAGAAACTAGAGAGTTCTCATTAATTACTGAAGATTAACCAAACTTAAACTATACTAAAAGCTTAATCAGTATCAAACCAAGAATGAATTATTCATCTTCCACTGTAAGTGAGTTGCACACGTGCATTATCTCGAAGTGTTGGTACTACCCAAACAGGAGAAGGGGAATATCTTCGAGATTGATCAAAAGGATAATGAGGCGTGATGCTCTCATCTTCCAAGTTGTAAACACCCATGTCATGAAACCCATTGTCATGAAGCCCTTCATCGTCGGAAAACATGTACCAAAAATGAGGAGCAAAGTATATGGCATTCGGTTTGCAACCAGGAAAGTTAGATGCCTTGACGCACAATGAGTGACTGTCTCCCACAAATAACGCATCATCACCCAGACTTTTAATCTCACGACTATGTGGCTTATTAGCTTTCTTGGTGACGGAATCCCTACATGTCAAGTAAATCTTAAAATTCTTAGTCACACCATCATCCCAATCTATATATCTATAAATGGACAACAAATCTCCTCCAGATGATTTCACAAGGTATTGCACGCATCTGTTATCAACAAAATAAGGATTATTGTTATATGCGATTATTTCCCCCTGTGGTCGACTACCATTAACATTGATTGACATGAGTCCCATATGATTTATTGCCAGGAGCATATCCTCGTAATAAATAATATCAATAGAGCAGGTGAACATGGTATGCTTGCGTTCTAGGTAAGCCCAGGATTGACTTCCGGGTTTTAATATGGCCAAACAACCATCATAGATCGCCACCACTTCATACTTGTCAGGATACAAATAAGGGTTATGAGACAATACCACTTTATAGATCCAATATGAATAATCCATCCCCCAATGATCATCGGATGCAAAAATCGGGGGTAAGGTTATAATTCGATTCAAGAAGGGTTTCGAAGAGTTATAAGCTTATCCTCACCGAGAGTAGCCAACCATCCATGAGAACATCCAATGCACCTCTTGTTATAATGCAACTCAAAATCGTAGGTTTTATTGGTTGTGATGTCGTATAGACTTTGCTCGTCTTTGCGATTGCCACCATCCGCGGAAGGAAACATCAATAAAGGAAGTTGCACGCTCCACGATTCCATAAGATGTCGCCTTTGATGTTGTGCAACAGAGTACCAGTGTTTACAAACCGCGCCGAATCTGGCATAGTCATAGAAAGAAGCTATAAAATCTAGTATTCCGTCGAGAATACCTTCAGGAAGCCAAGCCCAGTCTGGCTCCGACAACATCATCACCAATTTGTTGAATCAATGTTAATTGCGAGCAAGATGTCGAAGCAAAGAGAAAGAAAGAAATTTGAAGGAACGATGACTTCCAAAAGCAATACTGAAACTAAAATTTGTAAGGGCTGTCATTCATAGTCGGTGCAGTTTGCGACTTCGAAGTCTAATGAAAATCCTAATCCTAATTTGTTTATGAGATCCTGGAAAATCCCAAGGAAAAAGGATTAGGGAATGAACTAATTTACTGTTGTAGATTATTCCTTGTGATCACGCTCACCTGCAGATAATGTGTACATGCAGATTATTCTTGTTTATCATGTTCACATATAATTAGTTGTATTTGTATGGTAAGGCCTTGTTTATAGGATATTAGATGTTGATATTATCTCTATAATCAAGGAGATAACTGTGTCTCTTAGAGAGCTATATATGTAGGCGTGTAATCATGTAAATCATAACACATAAAATATACTTTCTTCTATGTATCATTTTCTTCATGGTAAATAAAATGTAACTTGCAAAATATAACCCTCGATCGGTAGATATACGGAACTTATTTCCAGCCGACAATAGGGATGCAATAGCCCAGTGATGGGAAGCAAAAGAAGATCCCAATGGTAAATATGCAAACAAAATCAGTTGGAAAGTAAGAAAGAGCATTTTATTAAATTGATATGTTTCAGGAAGAAAAGAAAAACTCAACAACTGTTATAAGAGATTTCTTGTTTTCTCTTTTGGGATGACACATGTGATTTTGCAATCCAGATAGCTTTGTTGGAAATAGTTTCCAAAAAAAAATTTGTTTAAGGGTTTTGGAGAGGGTTAATGGGGGCATTGCGTATCATTGCAAGGCTCATACAACAGAACTAAGCATGGTCCAATGCCTTTACTTCAAAAGTTTTACCAAAAGTAATGAACCGTAGTAGCTTAATCAATTAGCCCAGATCAAGAAGTCCAAATTAACCTCAGTTAAGACAACTTCATCAGCAAAAGACTCAGGAAAATAAAGTGCCACTAATGCAATGGTTACTAAACACATTTGTGCTCTTCAAAGAAAAGACACTTATCCATTCCAGTTTCTGTTTCATCTTGAAAAGCAGCGTGGCAATCAATGTATATTTTCTATATCAAGTTCCAGCCTACGATAATAGACCTTGGCAGCAAAAGTCAGGATTTACACTTATCCACAGTGAAACTAGGACACAATAAGATCAGACAAGCAAGGATACAAAAACTTATTATTGTTGCTTGATGAGGCAACACGGTTAATGAGGCAATAAGGGCAACAAAAGTAAAGATAGCTATCAGAAAAGATGGTATGGAAAAGAGTAAAGAGTGCAACTGCAATAGCAGAGTAAAATTATTGCACTTTTATTAGAGAAAATATATGATCAAGTTCAATTGTATAAATTCACACGTCATATGATGAAAAATATCAGCTTATTTAGAGATATCTCAGTCGTGTTATAGTTATGCAACTGCCAAGCTCAGGTCATATATTTAGGTTTCGATAAGTCAACTAACCAAAAGCCTCTGAACTTGGACCCTATTATTTGGATCCAAGACGTGGAGTTAGGAAAACATGTTCATAAACAAATTAAATTTATCCGATATTTCATGTCAAAAAACCCAGGTAGTTTAGCTCTTTGTGTTGACGTTACCTTCTGTTCATCCCCCAATTATTTTGTTATGTAGCAAACAACACAAGCATCAACTGCCTCCATAGTTAGGGCATAGATCATTAAGCTAGCCATTGTTATTTTGATTGTTAGCAGTACCATAAAATTACTTGACAAACCCATTTTAGAAGTGTCTCGCTTATTAACAACTATAAACTACATATTCAAATGATGGAGCCAATAGTTATTATGATTGGAAATGGTTGAAGCCTGATTATTTAGAGATTGGCACACCCTGAAATCAGCAGTACTAAAGAAATAAGGCAACATGCATATTGGTAAGGCATATTTGGACTTGATACAAGCACCTGAACTCAAGTCGTGGCAGTGATAGATATGAATATACCTATTATTTTTGGTAATAATCATCTTTTCTTATGTCTTTAACATGATTAATTCTATGCATTTATCTATTGCTTTTAGTTTTTATAGGAAATTTGCGAATCCGAATGAAAACCTGCAAATTAGGGCTGAACTAACAAGTTTGGAGCCGTAAGAGATCAAGGAACTGTTCTGGGTACAACTGTAAGATGCCTAGGCACAGAGTGGACCGCCCATACAGAAGTAAAGTTGAGAAAAAAAATTTGAAACCGCCTGGGCGGGATCTCTACACGCCTAGGTGCCCGCGACAGCTTTGACACAATTTTAATTTCGTGAAACCCTAACGAAATGGGGACTTTTGTTGACGTATCGAGCAGCCGTTTCAGAGAGCGAAAAACAAAGGGAAGAAGGAGTTTTCAAGGCTAGAAGGAGGGATTCTTCATCTTGACTTTGGTTTCTTCGAATCTTTGATTTATTCAACACATTTCCCTCTCCTTCGTTGTTTTTCTCTCTCTACATGTATAACTAAACTCTTTGCTGTCAAGGCTAGGATGAGACCTTGGATTGGATGATTTGTATGACTTGATTTATTTATTTAAGAATTGATTTGGGTATAAATTAATTGTTTCTATGCTTATTGTGATTTTTTCTTACTCTTTGTGCTTGATCACCACTTAGGGTTTTGAATGAATTTGTTAGATAGTGAAATATCAAGTTAATCAAACTTTTTGGAATCTTAGATTGCAAACATTGTTTCCCTTTGATTAGGAGCAAGTTTGTTTGAATCTTATTTACATTAAGCTTCATTAATTCCTATGCTTGTTTATACCAATAGAATGACTAGAATGTTATAGGAATATTCAACCTAGACCAATAAGATGGCTAGCAATCGATAAGTAGGAATTTGAAATTTATGATACGTTTTATTTGTTTTTAAATTTAAGATTCAATTAGTTTAGGTATTTCATAATACGAGTTATGATTATGAAAAACATAATTAGATATTTTTAAATTTATACGAAATGCAAATATAGTGATATAGTTGAAAATAGGTGTGATGCAAATAAAGCTCGCCCAAGCGATTATTTTTATTTTTTTCAATCCAAATACAAATTTAAGCCCAGCCCAAGTTTATAGGTTCTGGCCTTTCGCATACAAACTCTCTTCGATATTATCGGTTATAATTTCAACTCTGCTATAGACCTATAGTGCTATTAATTCATAAAAAGAACCTTCTAGAACTACAGGTACTCTGCTATTAATTCGTCGAAGGTCTTCTTTGGAAGCTTTTCAGTTCCCGGCGATGACGCCGCCTCCGGTGCAACAGAACGGCGAGACAACAACCGGAGATTCACAGAGATCTATTCCAACACCATTTTTAAGTAAGACGTACCAGCTCGTAGATGACCGGGCCATAGATGATGTGATTTCGTGGAACGACGACGGATCTGGCTTCATCGTGTTGAATCCTACCGTTTTCGCTCGAGATTTGCTCCCCAAATACTTTAAGCACAACAATTTCTCCAGCTTTGTTCGCCAATTGAACACATATGTAAGCTCTAATGACCTCAATTTCAATTCATCTTATCATAGCAAGAGGAGCTAATCACGTTTTCTATTCGTTCGGATTAATAGGGATTTAGAAAAGTTGTGCCTGATCGATGGGAATTCGCGAACGACTGTTTCAGGAGAGGTGAGAAACGGTTACTTTGTGAAATACAGAGGCGTAAGCTTTCCACTCTGGCATCCACGGCAGCGAATGCTGCAACGGTTGCGGCGCCGGTTCAAGCAGGAAGACCTATAATATCTCCCTCAAATTCTGCAGAAGAACAAGCTATATCATCGAACTCTTCACCGTTAGTCGCACCTCTGGTTAGCGGTCCCGCGGCAGATCTTGTGGACGAAAATGAGAGGTTAAGAAAAGAAAACGTGCAGCTGACAAAGGAGCTTACTGACATGAAGAATCTTTGCAACAATATATTTAGTTTAATGTCGAACTACGCGAGTTCGCAACCGGAGAGTGGCGGAGCTGAGACTCTAAAACCGTTAGATTTGTTGCCTGGGAAACGAGTCGAAGTGAAGGGAACGAGTGCCGGTTCAGACGATTCAGCCAAGTTGTTCGGCGTGGCAATAGGTGTGAAAAGAGCGAGAGAAGACGAGTCTGCCGCTGCTGAGACGGCGTCGGATGACATGCAGTTGCAGCTGCAGCAGCACCAGCCGGGGGCAGAGGTAAAATCAGAGCCGTTGGATTGTGAGAAAGATTATGATAATGAGGAGACACGTTGACTGAGACAGTGCTACCGACCCAATCAAAGGGTGTGTAATCGATAGGATTAGAATAATTAGTGATTAGATGATGGTCGATGAACCACTCGATTAGGGAGTTGGTTTCGTTTATTCGCGATCCTTCGAGGAACGTCTTCAAGAAGTTTCCAACGCCTTCCCAGATAAGGACTTTTTTTTTGTTACTTGGGGGGAATCTAGAAGTTAATTCGTGAATATGTGCTGAAGTTGGGCCTGAGGTTTTGGGCCAACACATTCTGTGGTATCTAAAGAGCCCGTCCTATGTAACCCATATAGGGCACATAATCCTGTGTGCTGTGGGCTTACGTTTCTGTGTAATTAACTGATTATCACATATTATTTTTTTTAAGCTGTTACATATTGGGTCAAATTGACAAAATAAATACTGTAATCTGACATTCCATTATGAAAATTGAAAATCAACGGTTACGTGGTGGGACTGTAGAATACATCACCAATATATCTGATTCAAGTATTCAACACAGAGCAAACTTCTACATACTTTTTATTCTAAAAAATTTACAGGGTTGACCACAATCACCTATCTGTAAATCAGACGTACTCGTCTTTGATCTTATTGAAGAACTCCAATACTTGAAGCATTGTAGGGCAATTAGCTGGATCATCAGACAAGCATACGGCAGCAACTTGCAGCACTCAGAAGCATCATCTGCTTCGAATTTGCATCAAGGACAGTTTGATCATGAACATCAGCGGCCTGCACCTTCTTCATCTTCTGAAAAACTCAACCAATCAAGCTCAGTTGCTCGATCTTTGTGATGATACTAATAATGTAGGTCAAAAGAAGCACAATCTTGAGCTACATTACCAAATAAACACCTCCATATTGATTCAAAAGCACATTTTCTTTGATGATACTCAATTACAATCAATCTATAACTCTAAATACATTTACACAATTCCTCCCTAAATACATTTATAAGCCACCTAAAGGATAATTGTGATCCCACACCAAGATCCGTCCCCTGTAGCCTGCTGGATGAAACCTCGAAGGGTACGTGGATTAAAGTCTCTGGTTTTGCAGAAGTGATCTTAGCGATCTCAGATAGAGCAACTCATAAAAAGTAATACCAACTTGTAATGTGGTCATGCATTTATTTCAGAATTGCACTGATGCTCCCTGCTACAGCTTCTTCTGCCCCAAAATATGCTTGAACAGGTTGTTCTCTCTACTCTTGGCCCTTCCACTTTGTCCTGCTCTACAGAAGATTGTGATCGACGAGGAGATTCATTCTGCGTTTCCACACCTCGAGGTTCAAAAGATGGACAGGGACCATCATTGCAAGTACACAAAGGAATAGCAACAGATGGGAATGGGCTGCAAGTGACTGGGCAGAAAATTTCAGAGGAAACTGAAGCCACACGATTCTTTCGTATCTCCGGCACACAGGCTGGAGATAGATGGTCAGCATCACAAGTGCGAAGCATACAAGGAGTGCAAAGGCCAAGGGAAACTGAGAGCTTCACTTCTTTTTCTGGGGAACCAGGCAATTTAATAAAGGATAGAATGCCATATCTACAAAGAGGGCACGGAATGGAGCCAGGTGGGGCCACCATTTCGGAAGGAATGTTGCTTGTTGAACAAAGATAGAGTGCACATCTTACACATAGCTTGTGCCCACATCCTGAAGATTAAAATAAGTTGACAGATACCTTTTGAGTATATAAAGGATGAATTTGAAAGACCTAGATATAAGCAAAAGCCAGTAAATAAGAAATCAGTAAAATGTAAAAAGCCTAACTATTAGCCTCAAGTAAAACTAAGTCTTTAAACCATGCACAGAAGTATTCATCTTGTATCAAATTGAGTATATCTTATATTTGAAATAGAAGCATTGAACTATGTCTATGCTACATAGTACATGTATACACACACAACTACACTAATCACTTAAGGAAGATTTTCCAAGAGTTCCTACACCTACTAAAAACCTATGCTCATTCTGACGTTTAACTCCATTGTGGAACATAATCTTCATTTCACGGAATGTCACATTCCTCCAGCTAATAAATAAGAAAAAGGTTTAAACAGCTGTTCTCCTCAAAATAGTTTTCCTGTATTGACTTACGAATGTATGAACCAATGTGGTGACCAAACGTTTTGCAATTTGGAGTAGTCTTGTAAATGAAAAAAAATGCCAGAATCACAAAGTTGATGGTTTCATGTTTGACCCACTGGTCAACTCCAACTTAAAAAACAGCAATGTAAATTATACAATTCCCAAGCTAATTTTTTGAGCAGATTTTGTAGCTTATGCCACTGGTCAATGAAGGCATTGAGTTAATAGTCTAACTAGACAGTAAAAAGCAAACTGAAAGAAGTAAAAAAAAAAGCAGAAGAAAAGGAGAAGAAACCTTCTGCAGCTACATTGCATTCTCTCTCCAGGCATACAGCACATATATCAGAGTCGTCTGTGGAGCTTGTTGAGGATTGCATCCCATACTGTCTGTAAAGAATATTCATGAGGTATGTTATCAACTATTAATATCATCAAGCATATTTAATGTTATGAACAATCAACTTAGATAAAATTCCATATCCAGATATGAAGAAGTATTATTCTGCGGGCATTTCAGTACAACTAATCATTTTATGTTGTTTAGCAGTGTTTCATATTCTATAGACTGAAAAGGACAGTTGGAAACTCTAGTGGTTATAACTGAAGGAACTGTGGAAAGAAAGGAAGTAAAGGAGGACGAAAAGTAAGAATTTGTTAGATGCCATCTCATAAGCAAATCTGAGTAGATATGTAAATGGGACTGTGATAAACATAGTGCTTAGAATCCAGTAGTAGGAACTAACCATAACCTATACTTGAGCATAATCACATAAAGGGCATCTTCATGGAGCTCGACTTGCAGGAAAAAGGTTTCAGTAACTGAAAAAAAAAAATCTTTGGAGTATGAACAACAGGTAAAGGTTTTTATGATCCTCCCATGAAGAGATTTATAACCCGAACTTGCGTCCATGACTAGCATTGATGAAATGAGATAGTACATATACCTACCTATATATGTAGCTACAATGCTACATACAAGATTACATTCTTATAATACAGAAACTGCCCAGAAACAATTGGATGGATAGTCGGATGAGTATGAAACTGAGTGAACCTAGGAAATTCTGCTAGTTACAAGTTATCATGTTTAACAACATAAAGAAGTACAACAAAATATCCCCCCATTTTCAGCTCCGATTACGTCTACCTAACCAAGGATGGGGATAAACCAATAAATCTGGAAGAAAAATCTAGAAAGATGCACAATTACCTTGCTATATTAAGTGCACTCAGAAGAGGCAAGGCCAAGTGATTAGAAAGAGGAAATCTCGGTATCATGGAGTCTGAATTGGGTATAAGCAATGGTTCAAGCCAATGCCGCCCCCAAATCCTGGCAACATCAAGAGGCAGCCATCTGAAAACATACCAATAGTCACTATTGTCAAATCTCAATGCTCCAGCAGAACTAATAAACTCAAAGAGTATCAAAAGAGAATATGTAGAAAATTTACCCATTGCAATTCAAAGTCATTTTACTGGCACCTCTTGCAATAAGGATCTGCAAAATTTGGAGCCACTTCTCTTATATTCACTAGGAATTAATAAGTGTACAATCAAACAATTAAGTTGGTACAATGCTTACCTGACAGCATTTTAAATTCCCTCCACAAGCAGCGTAATGCAATGGTGTGCTTCCAGCTCCTTCAGATACATATTTTTTTGACGTAAGAATCAGAGTGGCCACGGATGGAACAAATTTTGAAATGTCGAATTGAAAGACTAACCTATCAAATCCATAGATGTTCCATAATGAAACGTCACAGCTGATATATTTGCATGAATGTCAAGTAGAAGCTGTACACAATCAAAATATCCATTTAATGCAGCCATGTGAAGAGCCGTGATGCCACCATCAGCCGCCTTATTTACGAACTTGGATACCACACTGCAATGGCATAAGTTTAGACAATGGCACAAACAGAATGTTCCACAGTATTCCTGACAAATCATGCAGGATATATATCACACGCACACGCACAATCATCAATACAGCCAAAGATAATAATGTGTGACACAAGTTATTGCTGTTGCTGGCACATATCACTCATATAGAAAAATTGTTTCGATTACCTCTGTTCCGATTCCTCGCATACTTGACAAAAAATATCTGTATCCAAGATTGCTTTTCACTTTTACACTTGAAAGTATTGATTTAGCATCTTCATGCTCATTTATTCTTCTTATATTTTAAAATACTCTTTCAAAACCACTAAATCTAGTCTATTCTCAGAAACAATTATGAAGTGCCTTTTCATGGTTTGACATTATTTATGATTCTAATAGGTTAAATTCATTTTTCTTCCCAAAAAATGACGACAAAAGCCCCATTTCATTTCCATATCTATTCACCACTGATTTTCCACTGACTGATACAAATAGCAAGAAAAAGAAATGGTACATAGCAAGTTCATGGACTCTAGGGAACAGTAAAATCAGGCATAGAGAAAAAGAAAATAACTCCTGCTTTGATAAATGAATATGATGTAATGTAATCCTGCCTCTAAAAAACTAAAAGCCTATGTGAATATGATGTAAGGCACCAAATCTTTGAATATCACATATAAGTTTCTGAAAAAGAAAAACAATAACGAAACCCACTACTAGATATATTCTAATCTGCCCATTAACAACGAAGAACAAAGGCCTAGTAGAAAAGCGTATGACACTATGACTCAGTGACAGACAGTGAACAAGAGGTACCAAGTATCATACTTGTTCTTGGAATTGGAACCATCTGGTCTATCACTCTCTGCCTGAGAATGCATAGTTTCATAAGGAGCACTAGGAACAAAGTCTGCCACAACCAGCCTTATGCATCTCACGTGCCCATTCACGGCTGCGAAGTGTAATGCTGTTCTCCCACTAAGATAATCTGCTCTTGTGACCTGTAAGAGAAAAATAATGACAAAATGAATTGTCTATGAAAAAAATGAAAAAGCAGCAGGAGATATGCGAACCAAATGATGCTAAAACTGAAGAATCTCTTCTAATGCTGTTCATCACAATTTCTTGAACTTAAGGTCTAGCTGGTCTTCTAACATATTCCTAAGAATATCCTTAAACATGAAATACTCTGATTAAAATGGAAAATAATGAGCTTATCACAATGAGACTCACGTTGCATCTGAAGAGTAGCAGTGTCTGTACAACTTCCCAGTGCCCATATCGACAAGCTTGCATCAACGCCGTCTTAAAAAAGCAGCAACAAAGATGAGTCAGCAGGTCATTCTAACACAACAAACAAAGTTTCTTGCTAGCTAAAGAGCAGTTTTACGTATGATTCTCTGAAAACAGTCTGGTTTCTATGAAATTCTTAGTTTAGAACTTAGATCTACCGGAAAGCCAATAGTTATCCAGTGTGCCATTATAATATCGAAGTCTACGCCAAATCCAATGCAGGGGTCAATTTCGAGTTCAGAAACATCACAAATTCAAATATGCCTAATCAAATCACCTTAAACTCGCACCAATACCACAAATTAAATAAAATAGCAGCTGGATTTCAAATGATCACCAACTTAAAATCGCGGAATTGTCACCTGGCCACAATAATTCCTTGAATTCACATCGGCTCCATTATCAAGCAACAACACCACAATCTGGCCAAAATAAGGCAAAATTCAGCACAATTTGTTTGGTTCCAGAATAAACTATAACATTAACAACCGAAATAGCTAATCCGATGTTAAATAAAGAGGAGAACAAAAAGAAAATAACCTCATTGTGTGCCTTGGCGGCAGCGAAATGGAGAGGGGAGTTGAGGCCGCCGAAGGTGGAATACTTGGCGAGACAAGGGTTGCAATCCAATAGCATCTTGGCCTCCACCAGATCCCCATCTCTCGCTGCCGACACCAATCTCTCCCCCGAAGCAGAACACCCAAAGGAATTCCCCATAACCTTCCTCCCTCCTCACTCCCTCGCCGGCCACCGCCTCTTTATCTCTCCCACACCCAACCCTATACAAACAAGGAAACGCAAAAAAGATATCCAACTCAATTACTTTTTCTAGAATTCTGATGAGTGTGATGTAGAGGAATGGATATAGTAGGTCAACCGTCGTGGAACAGAGCTCAAAAGAACACGGTAAATAAATACGACAAAAAAATACAAATTAGAGAGAAGACGCAGACAGGTAAATAGATTACTCGTTGTGAGAAGAAAGACCACAGTCTTATGTTGGTGCCAACCGCATCAAATACATCCCTTTCCTATCCTCATTATACATGGCATCTTGGCAACTGCCCCGTAAATGTGGGGTTAATCCGATATAAACGTGGGTAATCTTTCGGTTTCGGTGTCTTGCTACGTAGAATTGTAGACAGGTTAGACTTTCTATTTTTCGGACAAAAATGATCCGATTCATAAAATTGATGCAAAAATAGAAATTCGATTTTTTTGATAACCACATGTATGATTAATGTGTAATCTAGTGGATCCACTACTTTAATAAGACCGACTGATGTACTACCTCCGTCCCATTTTAATTGTCTCCTGCACTTTTTCACACAGTTTAAAAAAATATTTAATTTCCTTTCAATTTGATATTTATACCCCTATTTATAATGACAAATATTTTGGCACTATAATTAATGTGCAGGTTATTGAACTTTTCAAGTTAAGGATAAATAAGGAAAAAATGGAAAAAAAATAGTTTTCATTAATTTAAATGAACATGTATTTTGGGACATTCCAAAAAAAAATAAGAGACAATTAAAATAGGACGGAGGGAGTAATATTATGCGAAGATTTATTTTGGGATTCATCATGAATGTATTATTAATCAAAATAGCAAAAAGTTAGAATCAATACTTTATAACAGCTTGAGCCATTTGTCCGAGTTGACAAATGGTCTAAAACGTAGCTGGTGATAGGCTACTTAGGCCTATTAAAAATAATAATCAAATTGACGGATTATCGAATTAAATCGATGGATTATTTAAAAAAATGTATGTGTTCAATAGAATAAATGGTGACCGACCAATAACTAAAATAATTATTGATAATCGATTGTTCAATCAGTTAAATTAATGTCAAAAATTTGGAAAATAATGTTTGTAATCGACAAATAACTGAAATAATTATTGATAAATGACTGTACCGTTAGATCAATTAAATTAATGTTAAAAAATTGGGAGACCAAAAAAATCAATCGTACTGACTGTGTGTAACCGTAGGTCCACTTGTCAGTCCAGCTAGTGATCAACCGTGTGCTTCCCTCTTGACTCTTGTCAGGAATCAAGATAATCCTATACGCTCACTCGGACTCAAATGTCATGATTAGTATGCGGGATGTACAGTTTTAGATGAAGTTTTAGCAGGAAACGTTGGATCTAGATAACAAACTACGACGATTATATCATGA
The DNA here is from genome assembly GCA_963580455.1 of Euonymus europaeus. Lineage (NCBI taxonomy): Eukaryota > Viridiplantae > Streptophyta > Magnoliopsida > Celastrales > Celastraceae > Euonymus > Euonymus europaeus. The sequence continues at coordinate 23,289,332 of OY756971.1, read as the reverse complement.
GCTTCTTAGACAAAATCAGAAGTGATCAAACGGTTGAAGATGAGAGTTGTACGAGAAAAGGTGTGAAGGATGATACATTATCGTCAATACTTACCTACTTGCGCTTTAGGGGATTAGGTTAAAGTTTGGTGGGCATGTGGGCCTTGGATTTGGTGGCGTGTGAAAGTTTCCTTCACGACCTTTGCATGTAATACGAGTATTCAATTTAGGGTTGCAAAATTATGCCGGAATGATTAAATTTATTCTAGTTGAATTGAATAAAGTTTAGACATAAGTTGTTATCTCATTTATATGATCGAATTTAAATCAATTGTTTATAATTAATTAAGTCAATTTAAAATTAAATTAAGTTTAGACACAAGTTGTTATCTCATTTATATGTTCGAATTTAAATCAATTTGTTATAATCAATTAAGTAAATTTAAAATTCAAAATAATTATGATTCACACACATAAATATTTCGTAAACATATGTTGTCCAATCCGAGACCCAACTTTTGCCGCCCTAATACTCATCAACGTTATTCATTTTTTTTCTCATTCATTATTATTATTTTTTTCTCAGTAAATGTGCAAGGATTCTCTAAGTAGGTCAGATACGAAAGGACAAATCACATTAGTGTGCTTCAATTTCAATCTACCATCATCACCAATTTTTATTTCTACGTACAACTTGCCTACTGGATAGTGGATCAAGTGATTCGGATAATGCTTCGACCCTCTATTATTAAATTAATGTGAAATGTTGAATATTAATTAGTTCTATATATATTTTTATAATCAATGATTAAAATATATATCACAAAAATTTAGAAATAAATTAAAAATGTTGTTTTGATTGAATGTAGCATTACTCGTGAAATTATTTATATCACTGACTCCAAACAAGTAAACCGAATAACAAGAAAATATATATCCAAGAGTCTTTCCTATAAATTAAGTTATTATAAATATTTGCCACTCTCAACAATTTTTTTTTTTGGGCGCCTGCGGTATTATAATCAATAGATGTGTAACATGCAATCCATTAATCATCATATGCGATAATTATCCACCCTTACCATGAAGAATAAAGCATAAATTTGTGACGCACTAATGTGTATCAATATGCGTTGCTTATGCATGTACAACTTGAAAGCCATGGATTTAAGTGGAGGAGGCGGTGACAATTTTTTGTTCGATCTGGATGGTCAAATTTGTTGGACTCGGATTGGGTCCAAATATAAAGATTATGTACAGTTTAAAATTGGATTTGAGTTAAAACACAAAATCTTGTCCTAATTTAAACTTATTCGGAAATAGTCAATTAAATACATTCGAAAATATAAATCAATTAGAATTTGAATATACAAATATTTCAAAAAACCCCTTATGTTATCAAGTCAAATTCAATTTTTTTCTTCACCCTTATCAGAATGGGATAGTGTGCTCCTCCACAAAAAATTGTTCATGAATGAAAATCTAACTTTATAGTCTATCGCATACAAGGACTTAGCCAGGAGCTCACACTCGGGGGTCGGTAGGGTTGATGGGGGTTCGGGGGCATGGCCCCATTTTTTTTTAGTGTTATTTACCAAAGCTAGATTGAGAAGTAATGAAGAATAAAAAGTTAAACATAACCAAGCTCACATGACAATAAAAAGCTGTTAAAGAACAAAGCTTACAGATACATTACAAATACTACCAAGCAGCCTTGCTAGTGCTCTTAAACATATGCTCTTTGTGTCATGCATTACAATCACCTTCTCCCACACAAAGTAGAGTGGAGTACATGCGAACCCAGATGTAAGAAACCGCAACTGCTGCATCACCCATGGCTTTCTGCAACTCTGGTGTCAATGCAGGAGACTAGGAGAGGGTGCTTATTCCAGCAACTTTTGGTTACGTCTCTGCCAAATGGACAACAGCATTACATTCCTAAAATATGCCAAACATGGACAACAACATTACATTCTTCTCAATTAAGGAAAAAACAATAATTATTAAAAGTAGGAAAAAAGTACAAGTTCCACTCTATTATTTTTGGTTTACTAATGGAAATTGTTTTCCTAGATAAATTATGTGACAGCATCAAAAATTGAGGTACAACATAATCTTTTAATAAGCTGACTCCTCCATCTATCAATGTTTTCCAATTTATTATGTCTGCGTCACTGTGTCTCTTTGGCATATATTAATATATCTTTCTTTTTTTTAATCTAAGGGGGGACCACGGCCCCCTTGGTCCCAACCGTCTGATCGCGTATACATACAATGATTCATAGTTTAGACTATAGACACTGCTTTGTATATCAGTTGCTAGGGTGATTACAATGGTGATTTTTAGAGACAATAGATAATATAGGAGAATGTTTATTTTTATTAATGTGACTGTATTAAAAAACATTTTTGATTATTTGAATAAATATGTCGGTTGACTTTTTGTAAAATATATGAAACTCATTATTAATTTTGATATAATTTTGTTAGGGAATGAACGGAAGAATGAAAATGTATATGCTTTGTTAATAGGAAAAAATAAAATATATAAATATTATATTTTATTGATGTAACTGTATTGAAAAACGTATTTGAATGAATATATGATTTAATTTTTGATATAATAAAAATAAATTTAATATTTGATTTTAATGGCCAGCAAATTTTGTTGATTGCAATCACTTTTTATCGTCATAGATTTTTAACTAGAGCTATAAAAAAAACGTCAAAATCGAAACAGAATGGTTTGGTCGGTTTTTTCAAAAAAAAAAAGAGTTACATATTTTACACTAAGATCAACCAAAAAATCGATCAAAAACTGACATAACCAACCGACATAACGATTTGAGTAAAATATATAAAAAATCGACTAAAACCGACCGATGCTCGCGAAGCCCAAATTGATAATCTGCTTGTCCTGAATCCCAATTGCTGCAAGAATGGGATTAGAACTTGAGAGTTGAGACGTGAGAGATGGCCACGAATTGGCCCATTAAGAAGTGGAAACTTTATCGGTTTCCCTATAAAAAGCCCACAAGCCCACTACAGGAAGCAAAGCTCCCCCACTGCCAGTAGGCCCAGTACCACATCCAGAAGGTTGCTGTTATTCCATGCCAACCACCCACCAATCCAATCGCAGTTGCCACGTGTAAAACGAGTTGGTGCATATAAGTCATCACACCAACCGTCTCAACTCTCAACCAACGAACTAACTCCACTGTAACGCGGAGAATGAGGCAAGCCAAAATCCAAGTCATGAGAGAGAGAAGAATATGATGAAGAAGACACGTAAGTTCCAGCGATAGCTGGCGGCTCCAGCCTCCACCTGTCAAGTTTCATCTTTTAATTTCTACAAGTTTCCCCAGGTATTCGTATTTTACATGATTCCTCACTGTTGGATGGAGTTGATAACAGCTAAGAGAATAACACTAACTCTGTCTGCCCGATCTTTTATGATATGTATATATCCATACTCAACACATGTAGTTTCCATTTCTTATCGTATAAATGCTAGGACTGCCAAGATTGCTTAGGATAAACAGTGTTTGTCTCGTTTTATTAAAAATGATTTATTCAATTGTTACTCGTATTAATATGGGTGTAAAAAAAAACGATTCCATGTCGTTTTCGAATCGGACAACCTGAGTTGTTTACGAAATATTTGTGTCCAAATTCGAATTGTTTTGGATTCTTGGATGTATTTTATTAACGATACTCGAATTGATTTAAATCATGATAAATATACCAGATAATAATTTAATTAAGATTAGAGTCAGGACAACTGAAGCAGATAAAATTTTTGTATTTAAATCGATATCATTTTTTAAATCGAAAATTTTTCTGTGTTTAAATCTAAATTTCAAACATATAGTTAATTATATCAAAAATTAGTTTAATCAAGGTGGAACAAATTCGGTGATCCAACCGTATAGTCGTATTTATGTATATAACTCTGTTAATGGAAGTCTGAAAAATGAGTCAAAATATTTTGAAACAAGGCGGTGTCAGTTTAAATAACCGCGAAACGGGAACTCCAGGTAAGTCATGACTCAAAACTAGAGACTGGAAGCACCAATCGGCGAGACCACCGTGACAGTTTTAATCCAATGTTCTCATTACCATCCTTTATATTAAATGAAACCAATTACCTAACACCACATCGTACTTAATGGTTTGATGACCCCACTTCCTTCGCATGGTCGATTGGTCGTTTACTTGTCGCACAAATTCGGAAATATTAACATAGAAACGACAGCGGAGAACCAGAGCTTTCGAAAGGTTTTTTGTGCTTACCGCGACAGTTACAGTCACCTGAAAACACTCACCAGTCACCACCCACTACCCCGCTCTCTGTCTCTGTCTCTCTCTCTCTGTGATAGCTCCATAAACGATAAAACCTTTCACCAACTCAATCACATCAAACCCCCCCACTATCTCTAAACCAATTAGGGTGGTTGTTCTCCACAGAGACCAGAAAATGGCCAGAGAAGATTTAGAGAGCAGAGGATCAGGTGAGCGAGTGAAGACGAGAACAAATAGAAATAACGAAGCAGAGGCTCAATGGACATCTTGGCTCGTTCCTATGTTTGTGGTGGCAAATATTGCTGTTTTTATTGTTTCCATGTACATCAATGATTGTCCCAAGCACAACAATTATGAGGTTCAAGGCAAGTGCGTGGCTAGGTTTCTTGGGAGGCTGTCGTTCCAGCCATTGAGAGAGAACCCTCTCTTCGGTCCTTCTTCGTCTACGTAATTATTGCTTCTTTGCTTTCTTTCATTTCTTTTCCATTTTGGTTTCTTTTTCAAAATTTAATTTTTGGAATCGTCGGTGTTGTGTTCTGCTTTTATTCCTTTTTTTTCTTTTTAAGAGAAAATTTAATGGGTTTTTATTGCTATGGTTCCGACGCTGTTGTTTTTGGACCTGTAATTAGAATTATGCTATAGCTACTGATCTAGGTGTGTGTTAGTATAATTGGCTTTTCGCAACTCATCAAATCAAAAGTAGAGTCTGAGATGAGTTCGTATGATTTGATCGAATGCGGAATCTTCATCTGCTTTATAATTATTTCATTCTTTACTCACAAATCAGAAGTTTGATCATTTGATATTTGAATTGCTAATTCTGAATATGAAATCGTGCTAAAAATTAATTAGGGTGAGAATTGGTGGATCTGGTACAACAGGCATTGTATTTACTCTTGAGATTTGAGAAAAGATGCTGTGTTATCATCTAATTTTTAGAACCTATTGCAAACTTTATTTATTTTCCATAATAGATAACACAGTTGTTCAATGAAAGTAGAAAACAGAATTATGGAGGACCTACTATTACTTGTGCAAATTTTGGTACTAATTTTGTTTGCAATGTTTCAAGCGATATTAATGCGATAACAATCTGCAGTGCTTTTCCTCGACAAGCTATTGTTTAATATTTCTTTTGAAAACTTTATCATGAAGCTGGTGTTCTTTGTGCATGAAGATAACCTATATAGATGGCATTAGTGTCTGAGAAATAGGAAGCTTTTGAGCAGTAGGAAGCTTTTGGTATACTTTTTCAATTCCCATCCTTGTCAGGAAGAGGGATAAGGTTATCAATTTGTAGGTTCTATAATTTCTTCTAATCTCTGAGCCGGGTGATCCAATTTTGTACATTGTGTGGATACACATTTAGTTTGGAAAAAAAATGACATGAATTTTTTTCTTTTAACTTTGAAGTTTAGAGAAGTTGGGCGCTCTTGAATGGACAAAAGTTGTGATTAAGCGTCAAGAATGGAGGCTTGTCACTTGTATCTGGTTGCATGCTGGGGTCATTCATCTTCTTGCAAACATGCTGAGCCTGGTCTTCATTGGAATTCGTCTCGAACAACAATTTGGTTTTGGTACTCTCTTTTTTTATCAATGTTCTTTTCTTTATTGGTTGGTGTATGATGAACAATATGTTTTCCTTCCCTGTTTATTAGTTTAGTGATAATCTTGATTTATTTGTCCATTTTGTGATTCCACAGTGCGGATTGGCATTATTTACCTGCTATCTGGATTTGGAGGAAGTGTACTTTCCTCTCTATTTATTCGCAACAGCATCTCTGTTGGTGCATCTGGTGCCCTCTTTGGGCTTCTTGGAGCCATGCTTTCAGAACTACTTACAAACTGGAACATATACTCCAACAAGGTGAGTAGTGATCCACACTTTCCAGCCGCCAATAACTCCAGCTTTTGTTGCAATCTGCAAATGAAAGTGGATGTTCTGATGCAAAAATAAATGGTGTCGATTTCTTGCCTTTAATTCCTCTCTTTCTTGATCCATGCAGGCTGCAGCGCTGCTTACTCTTATGATCATCATTGTGATTAACCTTGCAATTGGAATTCTGCCACACGTAGATAATTTCGCTCACATTGGAGGATTCCTAACAGGATTCTTGCTCGGTTTTATTTTGCTGCCACGACCTGAGTTCGGGTGGTTACAGCGCCAAAATCTTCCATCTGGTGCTCGTATGAAGTCCAAATATCAGCCTTACCAATATGTTCTTTGGCTTGTTTCAGTGGTACTGCTGATTGCAGGGTGAGTCAATCTCTAAATAATAAGGCTTCAACTATTTCCAATCATAATAATTTATGGTCCCATCATTTGAATCTGTGGTTTACAATTGTTAATAAACGGGGCACTTCTGAAATGGGTTTGTCAAATAATAGTACTGCCAACTATTAAACCAGTCTTATGTGTTAAAAAGGCAAACAGATCTGGACTTCAACACTGTTAGGACTATATATGTTCCTTAATAATTGTGTGTCTTTCATTTCTTACATACCTCTCTGTTACTAGAGGCTCTTAGGAAAACAGTTACTCTGCTACTTTGTTGCACTTGACAGATCTCACATTGACAAAAGTACAGTATCATTTTTTCCGTATATTTAGCAGAGTGTCATTGGAGTCGTGAATTTTGCCTTTGCATGGATAAATTGAAAATGTTTCCTCGCTTCTCTTACGATGCTAGGTTAACAGTTGCGTTGTTGATGCTGTTCCGCGGAGAGAATGGCTACAAACACTGCCACTGGTGCCGCTACCTGACCTGTGTCCCAACCTCCAGATGGAACTGTGAAAATATTTGATACCAGTTAAAAGGATTAATAGCTCTTTCTTGATCTCCTTTCCCTTGTACAGGACCAGTTGTGACTTTTAGGATTTCATATCTACTGGTGTAATTCTTTTATCTTCTTTAATAAGACTGCGAGTATACTGATTCTTCTAAAATGTGATGAACTACTCTATATTTTACTCTATATTTTACATACAAAGTGCAAACGACTGGGTGTGTCTGACCTTTTTGTCTTTTGGAAGTAGTCTACGAAAGAACACCCAAATTGGTTGGCTGTGCCTAAATTACATTAGTTGCCTCGTTTTTATTGGGCCTGAAGATTAATCGCACTTTGGAATAGCCCATATTTTGCTTTGCTTAGTTCTCAGAATGGGCCTACTTCGCCCATAAATTATCGGGCTTCAGGCTGTTATTTGATTGGGCATTGTTCCATTAATCGCCTTGAGGTCCATAATCTATTGGGCTTGATTCTAGTCTTCAATTGACACAGGCCAGAATAAAACGATTGGGCCCATGCCAGACAATAAATTGGGCCTAAAACCAAAAATTTTCAGTTCGGCATCTGCGCACTGCAGTATGATTATTAATTTCCCTTCCAATTTGTAGGATTATTTTGTTGCATTTTCAATAACTTAGTTCAAGTATATGTATCATTTTAATATATATCATTTTTAAACAAAAATCTTTAAATCTATGTGCATCCCTTTTTTTTCCTTCTAATTTACTATTTATTAAGTTTTAGTGTAATTTAAAAGTTTTAACATAAAGTTGTTAGTGTTGTCAATTTTAGCATTGCCCCTTGCACAATGGTGAAAATAGAAGCCCAATAAAACTAATATCTCACATGGTTAAATAATATGATTTCCCTTTTAATGTGAAAAGAATAAATATATCAGAAACGAAAACAAAAAGAAAACAAAGTAAGAGAAAGAAAAAAAAAGCCGCCAACAGAGGACAAGAATTCCCGAAAGAAAAAAAAAATAAACGAATGCTCAAAGACTAGGGTGTTAGAGACTTTTTCTGTTCCGAGGCAGGGGCTGTCCAATACGACTTCACTGCAAACAGAAGCTTCTCTCTCTGATGGGGCCCATCTTCATGGTCAATAATCTGACTATCCCACTTCATACCATCAGCGATCCTCTTCATCTTCACCAATAGATCAACATCATCTCTGATTATTACACTCCCCTCTGGCCTTAAGATTCTATCCATCTCTAACAAGATATCATCCATCTCACATCTGCAATAAAACAAGAGTTATATGCATGTGTGTATATATATATATATAACACATTATCATGTTGCTTGAATTGATTCAAAATCATTTGTATCTACCTGTCCTTGTAAAGACTAAACACTGAATCAGCGTGAATGAGATCGTAAGTTCTAGGATAAGTCGACATTGCTTCACACCTGCAACCAGAAACAAGAATCAAACAGGATTTTGAATCTTAATTAGCAAAAAAAAAAACATGCATGATGTGCTTGAGCTAATTACCAGTTCTGATACGTCCCAATTAGTCCTCTCTCATAAATAACTCCAAGAGTGTTGACCTCTGCCTCGGCTGGAACCACGTTCATAACCCAAATAGGATCATCAACGAGTGCAGCTGCAAATCCACCCAAGTATGCGTTCATGTCCAAAAGGTTTCTGTATCTTCCACGTTGTCCTAACTGATTGTTCACAGTTTTATAGTACGAAACCCTCTTCTTCCAGAGCTCAGAGTTTTCCCAGAACACTGCAGCTGTCACTCCTTTTACAAATCCTCTGCCAATTCTTGGCGGAATTGCGTTTAATCGCTCCGGCCATTTTGCCAATTCACCACCTGCAGTTTCTTGACTGCTTGACACTTCAGGCAGATGAGTCAAGCAAGTCTCCATTTTTGCATACCTGGACATGGTTAAATTCAGAATGTAAAAAAGAAACAGAGAAGCAAGTAATGTAGGACGTCTTAAATTGAGGTTGGAAAAGCAGAGACCAGGCAATATCTGGATCCTGAGAAGCAGGGCAGAAGGGCGGGGATTGGACGATTTTGCGATTAGTTTTGCAAGCAAAATGATTGAGAGGTTTTTGCCAAATGGAAATATCTTTTCTCTCTACCAATTTCTTCCAGCAAAGGGACTTCGCTACTCTCTCAATAACATTTTGTTCATCGTTTAAACCTTCTTTCGTCCTCTCCCATCCTCTCCAATGAGTCTTCCAGTTTATTGGAGGACCTGAAAGAATCCAGTACCCACCCGGTCGTAGAACTCTATCAACTTCAATCAAGAATATCCCATCTATTCCACAGAAAACAAAAAAGCATGAGAAATCCAACACTGCTGTATAGATATAGTGTATTGTGTATATTAGTGTAATGCAGCATTTAATTATGAAAGGTGAATTGCTTTACCGAATTGACCCCAAGGAATGAGGCATCGAGAGCAATGAGCCATGTCGAAAGCTCTGGATGGGTAAGGGACTCTCTGGGAGGCCAGAACTCCAATCACGGCAGGAACTCCTCGCTCTAGTGCGAATTGCACTTGTGCTTCATGGGTGTCTCTTGGTGCAAAAGACATCGTCAGAATGTTGCGCGACAGAAGATAAGCCCCCCAACTTGCCACCTGAATATGTCACAAGCATAATAGTGATCCTTCTTCGTTGACCAAATCATTCAACACCCGTTGACTTTCTAAATTGGACCCGTTTATCCCAGAATGGGAAACCTATCAACTAAAATGAAGTTCACGATTGAAATCCCTGATAAAAATCTTAATTTCTGCGTACTTGCCATATATACCCATCTATTTATGACTTGATTTGGAACACAAAGGGCCAATTTTCCATCAGAGAGAATGCGTGATCATATTCCATGATATTATTAATGAATCACTCACTCACAGGCCCTCGACCTTTTTCTTCTTTTTGTGTCAGTCACAGGCCGTCTTAAAGGCTGTTACTAAATACATATAAACTGGTGCATGCAACTGAAAAAGGAAGTTATTCATATAATTACGTATGTTAATCAACATTCCCACCCAATATTACGACTGTAAAACACAAGCAAAATAGTTTTTAAAAATAAGAAAAGAAAAGAAAAGAATAGAGGATTGAGGGAACTTACCCCACAACCTGTATCAATGGCGGTCCTAATAGAGCCATCTTTTAGATTGATCAACTTTCCAATATCATCAATATACGCATCAGCACCGTCAGGAAACATGGTCCCTCCACCAGGAAATCTGAACTGATCATCTTCATATCTGATCCAATTCTGCACAGCCTTCTCCACCGTCAATTCTTTATGCGGCACATTCGCGTACCAAGCCAGATCTCTGCTTTTCGGCCATGCAAACGGGTTCTTGTAACCGTGCGGTGCGCGCACTCTGCACTTGAGGAGCTCATGTTTCTCGGGGCAGTGTCTCTCCCTGTATATCAGTCTGTGCCTGTCGAACTTGAGCGACCTTTTCTGGTCCTCGCATGGAGTGTACTCGCTGTACTTGACGTCGCACGGAGGGTACACTTTCACCCCCTCTGACGTGGCAAACTCCCCGTCAGCCATGTGGTGGGTACTGGAGAAGTCAAGGACGGCTGGGGAGGTGGTACTATTGATGGGCTGTAGACATGAGATTGAGGTGGTTTTGGAAATGGCGACGCCTCTGGTGTCTCTGCCGTGTTTCCACAGTCCGATGATGTAGAATAGTAGGCAGAGAAAGATAAGTATGACCAATTTGGTTGTCCTTTTGAGGGAAAGGAAGGAGAGGATCGCGGTGGGTTTGGGTGGTTTTGAAGTTGCGCTGTAAGGAACATTAGAGCCTGCAGCCATGGCTTTTGGGTCGTCTAGTTTTGAGTTTTGATTGATCAACGATGGGGAGGTGGATATCTTTCTATTTATGGTTTCGAATCTGTGAAAGGTTTGATAGGAGAGGCGTTGAGTTTCGAAGCAAATTAATTAGTGGTAGACCGGAGAGTTGCAATCAGTTTGATTTGAGTAATTCTAATTTTCTCTCTAAAGTTCAAAATAAAATTTAGAGGAATATTGTATATAGTAAGAAAAATATAATAATATATACATTTGGTGTTGACAGAGAATACCTAATACCATAATATATTTTATTTATCGTCCCATTTGTTTCTAAGTGGGATCTGTCTAGTTCATCCTGTCCAGGTACGGTGCAAAAATAAGTCTAGAGTACGGTGTTGGACTATCTGATCGATTCCTAGTTGGAGAAACATGCAGTTCTGTACTGATACCAATTGTCGCTTACATGTTACACTACAATTGTTCATAATTCCTATTTTAGGTTCATAATAAGTTATCTTCTTTCCGAGTCCGAGGCATAAATATATATTATACATTTAAATTAAGTTAATTATCATGTAATTAGTTTTGACATTTGAATTTAATAATAGGTTTTTGAAAATAGAAGAAAGTACCCCAGTAGTGGCCAGCTGGCTGTTACTATACCTAGCTAGGTGCTACATGCCTGCATGGTGACATGCTGTATACGCTAAATAATTAGACAATAATCAATCCCAAATATAAAAGATCTCAACGTGGGCACGTCCTCCCAATTAGGTCCAGCAAGGACGTATCTCCTACGCGTGACCGACCGATTATGTGAAGCAAACAAACGGAACGATACATATTAGATGTCATAATTGTTTCAAACTCAGTTATTCAATGTTCAAATTAAATATTTAATACAAAATTCAAATTCGTTATATTCTGATAACTCGGACATATTTTTATTTTCGGACATTAAAAAACAATGCATTAAATATATTATTCGCCCTAAAAGTTTATTGTAGCAAAAAATGGATCAATTAATGATAATAGAGATGCAATTGCTGTACTCCTACGTAACTACAATGAATTTTTAGTATTTCCATATCTCGATATAAGATACCACCCACTTAAATCAATTCCTTAATTCCTAGTGGATTCTTTATGGTAATTTTTTTTATTTTTTTTTGTGCAGATTTTGTTTACAGGGAATGGCGAGTCCTGCGGCGTTTGACCATGAAGTGAAGAATACATTGGATTATAAACAAGGTTTTCTTTTTAGGATCCATTTATTAAAAACAAAACCCGAATACATCACGCGGGTCAAGGGCCTCACGGCCCACATATTTTCTACCCCCGCATAATTGTAAAAGCTCATGGATCTGCTAATGAAAATTTCCGAGGCGGGACTCGGGCCAATATACAACTGAGTCCATTTTGCATATACATGGGCTTTATGGTCTTCTCCTTTGATCCAAATTGATAGGCCCACTACTTTCTTTTTCGTCTATTTTCTTTTCGCGATAGTATTTGCCTATTTGGTAGCAGCCAGATTTTGTTTATAGCACAAATCCCAGCTTTTTATGCGGTGAAGGAAGCAGTAGCACTATTCACAGACCCCGGTTTGGGCTTTGCACCATCAACGGGAGAGCCGGGTAGGGTGACGAAGAGCTTCTCTAGTTATCAGCAATGGCCGACGATGACTACAACGATGTTGATATTGGGTGCGTTCTATAACTGTGTGCATTAATATATATCTAATTTGAAATCGGAACCAAAACGAGTCGGAGTTGGAAATTTGAACTGGAATAAGTTTTCCGTTGTTTGAAAAGATCGCCGGGGGCACGAATGGTTCTATGATTACTGTTTTGTTCTTGTTTATCTTAGCTCTTCAATTTAATTTTTCAAAACCCTAAGCAACCGTAGCGCTTGAAATTTTCATTTCATCATTCTCTATTTTCTTCGCCTACGAATGTTAGGTTTGACCACGAATCTAGATTATTATAGCTCTCTTTTGTTGATATTAATTAGGGCAGAGTAATTGCTTAGTTGCTTGTTTGTGATTGGTAAAGCCAATCCATATAGTATGATGTCCGTAGGATGCTATCTTCTTTGCAATAACCCTGTTCACCTAAAGCGCACCAGTGAATATCTTTTTCTTTGATGGAACACAGGGCAAATCTATCACCATATAATAGCTGTGTTCAGAATTCAGTTTCAGATGATGATTTTACTTGCACAAAGGTCAATGTAAAAAAAGAATGGCATAATCAAGCATGACACTAATTGTGACAATTTAGTTCGCAGCTAGCATGTTCTAGTGTCGTGAACTAGTTCTTTTTCGTCTTATTAATTCATCTTATTTTTATGGTAGTCATTGCTGTGTATTACTGTGGTAAGAATTTTTTTTCATCTTCAGGATTCATGTTTTGAAGGGCATGGACATGGAGATTTAAAACAATAGCAAATATCTATTTGTATCTTGGCTCCTGGACATTCATGAGCTGTTTTTTTTTTCTTTCATTTTTCTAAAACATGTATAAAAGTAAGTTCTCAAGGATCTCAGTAGTTGTTTTTTGTTGAATTTGTAAGTTCATTATAACAAGATTGTCCCATATAAGGAAGGTTCTGAAAAGTTTCACATGTTCAGCCTTTAAGTCCTGGCTGGTATGATCAGTTCCTTTTTACAATTACGAGAGGAATGATGTCAGTCTTTCCTACACATTAATATTGATAATCCTGGGATGGGTGAAGGACTCTCTTTGTGTCTATTCTTTCCATCTCACACTCATCTTTAAGTTCTGGTCTTAGATGTTTATTCTCTGTTCTGTGGAATGTGTGAACTATTAATTATTTGCATCTAATTGGTTGCTTATTTGTTGTGTTTTGTAGTTTCTTGGATGGCCATGGAAAATGTCTCAGTTTTTAATATGTACAAGCCTATAATGAATGTTATTAAAGTGCTGTGTTCTGTGATAGGAATTTTGTTTGATGTTTTGAGGGTTACTACTTTACATGTGCCACTGTGTATGAAGTGGCATGGCAAGTTGGGGTTTTAATACTTTAGGGTATTCATCTATGGCTTAATCTCCTTGTGTTAATGCAGGTACGAAGAGGAGCCACCAGAGCCTGAACTTGAAGTCAGTTACTTTCATTTTTTTTATGATGCATCCATTTCTATTTGCCCTCAAATTCTCAAATGGTTGATGAACAGGAGGGTGCAGAGGAGGACATAGATAACAATAACAATGATGATGTTCCGGGAGAGCCCATTGAAACTGAGGAAAATGAGGACACTGAAGTAGGGGAACGAGCTCGTAAAACATCTAAATATATGACAAAATATGAGCGTGCCAGAATATTAGGAACACGTGCACTGCAGATCAGGTTTTCCTTTCTTCTCCTTTTTCTTCTTGTTTTCTTAATTTCTTCTAATTTGTCGAATCTGGTCTCCAAGACAAATATCAATTTCTACGTCTTTGTGTGAGCAGCATGAATGCTCCTGTGATGGTTGAGTTGGAGGGTGAGACTGACCCCCTTGAGGTAAGATTCTATTAGGCTAACTTTTGATGTCTACAGTATTTCTATTTCTTTTCTCATCTGTTGACGTGGTGCACATTTTGGTTGTCATTTTATGATTCCTCTAATATCGAGCTTCATTCTTGTTTCACAAGGACCATGTGCATTCTGTGTTATGATGTAGAATATTTATTAAACATTATGGATGGATCCGTTATAAATATCTCGTGTACTCATTTATGCTTAAATTTCTACCTCTGCTTTTAGAAAAGTCGATGTGTTTCTCAAGTTGTTAGTGTAGATATATATGTCTCTACAACAGAAGTTTGTCAGAATGGATAAGTTCGAAACTTGTGTTAAGCACTCCCCTTTAAAAAACTATTGTGTTGCTGATATGAAAATGGGATTATCTTTGCAGACACAGTAAATGGACTATGTGATAGGTTATCCTATTCGTTTGAAAATTTTACTTGTTAGGGGATTTTGAAAACACTCTATATCAATTCCTTGGAAGTTCGTAATATTGAACATAATGTCGTATTTCCCCTCAAGTTCTTGTATCTTCTACGTTGTGGACCTCTAGACACAAAATGAGGCATTGTGTGAGCAAATAGGAAATTGGATGGAGCTGAGGTAGTGTGGTCTCATGCCGTGTGTTCATGTTAAAGGGATTTTCAGGCTGCAGAGTGCAGGAATTTTCAACAATACTGTTGCAGTCTTGGTTGCATCGATCCAAACAAGATTTGTAGTCTTTATTTTTTTCCTTGTCCTTTGCTGTTATGGCACCTGGTATCAATAACTTTTAAATTAATCTGCCTTTGTTTGTGCCTGTCATTCTATCATTTTCTTGCCTTTTGGTTCTCTCTTTTATTATAAAAGAATTTATTGCAGCACCAAGTGAATTCAATCTAGAAACAGTTACCAGATAATGTTGCATGGTAGAATATTTTTTTCGCAACTATTTTCTTTTATTGTTTGGTTTTGTGTTAAACAAGCTTATCTCCTATGTTCAGATTGCTATGAAGGAGCTTCGTGAGCGCAAAATACCATTCACCATTCGTCGCTATCTGCCTGATGGAAGGTGCAGTTCTAAGTTCTTGATTCTAAGCCCTAACTATGTTGTTAAAATTTAGCAAAAGCTTTTGCACTTGAACTTTTAGGCAGTGTATTTGGCTTTATTTTGTACCTTTGAAATTAGTTTTTGGGTCTAAGTACTTCAAGTGCGTCTGTATATTTTTGCATCATTAGGTTTCTGCCTTTGTAATTAGTTTTCTTTATGGTTTTATATAATTTGGTGTAACCCCTTGACCAAATATTAAGAAACATTTTACAATTTTCATGACTTATTTTTATGAAACATTTCGCAGCTATGAAGACTGGGGAGTTGATGAATTGATTGTGGAGGACTCATGGAAGAGACAAGTGGGCGGTGATTGATCAGTCAGTCTGTCAGCCATCACGGAGTTCTCCCCACTTACCTATCCATATATAAACTTTAGTTTTGTTGTTTTTGGACTAATGCTTTTTCTGGGTTTGTGTACGTATCTTTTCAAAATCACTGTGAACATGGTATTGCATGAACTTGTTGATCAAACTGCGTTTTGTACCATTCCCATCACTCGCTGCAAGGTTCTGCCCTCTCGGAGGGGATGGCAGCAACATTGATGTTGCATGAAGGTATACAGCGTAAATGTTTGGATAGAACAATGTGGCCTGTGGTTAATTCCCTGTTTCTGATTTCAAATTGGAACAAACAGTTGAGCGGCCAGTGAAATAAGCCGCTTAAAAATTACACCACAGGCTTATAATTTTATTGGGATACGCATCCCTGCCAACAGAATTCTATACTGATCTTCAAAATTTCATTTCCCTCAAGAGATTACTCATTTGGCTGCTCAAGCTTTCCTTGAAACGGCAAGTCTAGTATTTTCAGTTGTAAGCTAATGAATCATCCTCCTCTGGCTTTACCTTGGTAAGACATAAATTTTACATAGCAGGGACACATACATGTACACAAATGTATGATTTTTTTGGCTTGCCTATCTATATATACGTAACTGTAAATACTTGCGTGTTCGTGAGTGTTATGTAATCATGCCAAATTCTCAATCACATCACTCAACACAACGCTTAAGAAAATGAGGATAGAAAATAGTTCTGCTGATAATACTTGGATAAAGATAAATTATCAACTTTTTGACTGCCTTAGATGAATGGGAATTCCTTATTCTTGCAGATGAACCCTGTTTTTTTTGCCTTATTTGCTTGATTTGATATGAACAGGCCTGGTACACACAAGCCCATAGCATTAAGCCCAAACTATGGGCTTGTGAGGTCCACCGTGGTCCGTGGCAATAGGCCAACTGGTATATGGTGTCACCTACTGAGTACTGACCTACCAACCAAACATGGAGACTGTCTATGAGCTGTTTTCACATTCTGGCCCTAAAATGGGTTCTACTGATGGGTCACGAGTACTGTACAATATGATGAACGAGTGCGGACTGTGGACTCATTTGAGCATCTTGTATTATTTACAATAATTGGATAGGAAGTTAGGAGATGGAATGGTCACTAGCAGGGCTGTAGGCTGTAGCCAGCATTAGATATTGACGTCTTTATTGTTTTCTTTGCCGTTAGAATATTCTAATTTTAGAAATGACTTTTTTTTTTGTCACGCTCCAGTCTCCACAGAAAATGCTCCTCGTTTCCTCAACGCAACGCCTTTAAAAAAAACTAATTCACGCTTGTAGGAGATTTGGGGTTTCCACGATTCAACTTATATTATAAAGTCTATAATATAACATTATATTATATTTTTATTTTTTCAATTTTAAAATTTGTATTCTCTCCGTCCCATAAAGATAATCGTACTTTTTATATTTATATGTCTCAAATTATAGTATAGTTTCACTTTTTAGAATGTAGTTAGTCAGTTAAATTTTTAAAAGATTCATATTTAATGTATTTCGTTCTCTAACAAACTTTTCAATTTTCTATGACTATTTGGGCTTTAAAAAAATATTCATTAATTAAAGGTATATTAGAAAGTATATAAATAAAATTTAATTTTCTCACTGTATTAATTAAATTTTCTTAATGTATGTGGGAAAAAAATACCATCTCTATGGGACGGAGGGACCATGAATTTTTATCCAAATCAATTTACCCACAATGGTGCATGTTTGTTGGCCCAATAAAAACATATTTTAAGTTTCACTTCTATTAGACAAAAACACACATTTCAATGCAATCAAAATCAGCATAACACATCTCTCAATACAATTACATCAGCAAATTACATTTTTCAATACAATAATATCAACAAATATATTTCCTAATACAAAACCATTATACAAGCATCTACTATGTCATTTCTCTATCCAATTTCTAACAAAGCTACACTAAAGATAATACTGAATCTCGCATCTTTTATAAAAAAATAAAATCGCATAATCATTTATATTATTAAAAAATATATTTTAATATAATTATATCAATAAAATATATATTTTTATATAATTTATTGGCCAACCAAAATATCACCATCGTCGTGGGCGCTGTCATAATGCCGCCGTCCTTGCGCCTTATCTGTTCTCTGCGTTATTAGGTAGAAATCACGGACATCGATAATTTGCTTTTGCACCCATCAAGCTGTTGTTACGTAAAAGGAGACAGTGACGCATATGGGGTCTGATCCTGAAGGTTAACCACCGTTGATCTATTGGTTTGAGATGACAACGTAACACGTGTGGCGATCGAAACGATGACGATTGTGTCTCCTACCCACCGGTAATCGGTGTCCTTGTTCGTATGATTTCATGCTTGCGTCATGATTGGATCCATTCCCGGTTACATTCGTTCTCCATGTAGGCTGTAGCCACCGAGCTTCTATGTTCCAGAGGTGTCCTGGCTCTGCGTTAGTTTTTATACATCAGAGTCGGCTTAAATACATTCGTATTTTATATAGCATTCATTTTGTCTAATGATAGTATTTTTTGTTCAAAAATAAATAAAAATACTCATCCGTATTGGAGCATTGAATATTTGCAATTTATATTCAACGATTTAGGATTACCGTATATTTTCCGTCACTAGATTCACTTATGCACTTATTTTAAAAAAAAAATACAAATTTAATCCCTCAAAAAGCTTTTATGGAGAGATGTATTATAAAAAAAATACAACAGACCCCTAATATTTTGACACGATTCTTATAAAAAAAAAGCCATCTTTTTGGGGCATACAGAAAAACTGTAGAGGCCAGATCGGCTGGCCCAAACACCGGATCAGGCCGATCACTTGACTCGATGTATAGCTCTAGTTGTTTCAGTTACATTTGAACGCATTGGGTTAGATAAATATGAAAGGGATGTTGAAGGATTCCCTACAGGTTTACTTTGCCTATCCCGTCAACCAAATGAAAGATTTGAACTCCCCCACGCTGCTCTTTTTCTTATCGATACATACTTTCATTTTGTCTTTAAGCTGTCAAATGTCCTTTCAAAACAAATCCTATAAAGAATTCACATTTTCTTGTCATTCTAGAAGTTGGATACCTTTTTAACCAAGAGCGATTAATTTACATATCTTGAATGGTAACGATCAGCAAGTAGTACTATTGGTTAATAGCAAAAGAAGCCATTATCATCCATCTATATTTCAAAAAGAGAATGAGATCTAGATTCCTACCTACGATATCTAATTTGATATTTTATTGTTAAGATCTACATTTAATAGATTCTTTTGTACAAATTTGACTATTAGAAGGATATTGTCCATTTTTTTAAAGTTTAAGTCCAAATCCAACTTATCATAGGACTTTAGGAGTCTTTTAATTAGGGCTTGCGGATTTAAAATGCATCTTATGCGAGACTTTTTCTCAATATTTACTTATACAGTAAAATGAAATAAATTAATTTATGCAATGTGTTTAATCTTATACGTAATATATATGTATTAAGACTATCAAATAAACTTTGTAATTGCGTAAAATAACTTTGATTTAAATTGTCTCTTATGTCACTAACAACCAAAAGGGAATGGATTTTTGTACTAAAAGAAGACAACCCCCCAACAAAGCGAGATTAAGGATGTGGCTTTGTCAAAGATCGATGACATAAAGTCCAAAAAATGAATTTTAATTAGGTTTTTCTTTGTCTTTGTAAGTGCCTAGCTAGTTCAGAGGAAAATGGGTGTCTTTAGTGTACTTTGTTGATAGCAATATGTTAGACTGAGACATAGAGAAGTTCATCTAGATAACATCCTCATTCTTTGACCTAATCACGTCTTAACTATAAAAAGACCCATTGTCATAGAACTAAATTTAGGATCGAATAATGTGACTAGATATATGTAGTCACAAGGTGATTAGTCATGCTTTTTTCATTAACCTTATCGTCTCTTTAGGGAATTTTCAGACAGCTTTATCCGATAATTGTAATAAGGGATAAGACTAATTAACAATTGAGATCAATCGGATTAAACAAGAGCTACATAGCTTAATTTGTATGTTGGCACAAGACCATTCTTCTCCTTTGTATTTCACCAACACCAGACAAAACCAGCAGAATAAGATAAAACGTGAAGTGAAATAAGATGTAGTTAAACAGTGTTGGCCTATTAAGCAGTTTTTTAAGGGAGTTTTGATGAATTTCTGGTAATAGTGTAAATGTGGCATTCAGTCTCATATAACAACAATAATAATAATCCAATGATCTTTTTTTTTTAAACTCACGTTTAACTAGATCATTCCGCCTGTTTGCATGTAGTCGGTCCCAAAGTCTAAATAAATGAGAAGGGTTGGGTAGGTCAGCAACCAGCGTAATTTTTTTGTCAAACCATGAACATGCATGTGTTAGAATGAGAACATCTTCTCTTTGTTTTTCTACGGGTGACAAAAAGATGTTTCCCGGTCAGACAACATATATAAGTGTGTATGAAATATTTGCATGTCTGGATCCAATTTTTTTAGAATTTTTGGACGTAATTAATTGATTATATCTAGATTGGTTTAAATCTGGACAAGTAAATCAGACAGTACTCTGATACGGGTTAGGTTCCAAACAAATAAATCAGACAATATTTTGTATTTGGATCCGAATCCAATTTTTAATCAAACAAAATCTCTGTAACTTATGTCCGAACTTTTTTTTTTGTTGATGAAAGGGGTAGCCTAATATATTAGATTAAAAGCCCTTTTAAGGCAAGAGAAAGCCATAAGACAAGGAGAAGCTTTTCAAGTAGAAGAGCAAGCCAATTGCCGAAAGGGAAAAACGGAGAAAGAAAAGAAAAGATACATCTAGAGGTTATAACCAAGCAATATAATATTGCACCCTACTCACTCCAGCCTTTGCCTTTGATCTGCAACCGAATTAGCTTCACGCCTCACATGCTTGAAAATACACAATTTGAATTTACTGTTTAAGCTTTGAATCACATTCACATCAAATTGAAATCTCCAAGAAAATCCAGTCGCCTAATCTTTTAACCAGCTTACTGTGTTTTTGCTATCAGATTCGATGATGATTTATAGGCTGTCTTTGTTATCCAACATTAGAAAGTATTCAAGGGCCTTGCGAATGTACTTAATTTCAACACAAGATGAATCAGTGATGCGAAATTAAGGAGGTAGAGAACAAACATTTGAAGATGCCCAAATGATCCCTGAACACACCACCACCTCCTGCACTACCCTGGCAACCAATTGAAGATCCATCAGTGTTCCATTTCAGCCAGCCATCTTCGGGACTCGGGAGCATACTAGACACAAGGCGGCCTCTTCTTCTTCTTCTTGTTTGACCAAGTTTGCAACCAATCTGAAGAGGACATAAGTTCAGGACCGTCAAAAGGGAATCCTTTGTGGATGGCTTTGATCCATAAACATATCCTCAAGAAGATAATGAAAATTGAATTATCAACGTCAAGATGCTTGTTCTCAAACATGTGATTATTTCTCTCAATCCAGACTCCAAATCACAACACAGAAGAACATACTCTAAATTCTAACTTGTTCAGCACACAGAGTCAAGAAATCCCACATCATGCAAAAAGAGTCGAGTAATAGTTTTTGGACAAAGCTGTAAACTTTGTCTTGGTTTTTCCACCTCAAAAGGCTGTAAACATGTGATTATTTCTCTGTCATAAATGATGTTATTAATAAAATTATCGAGGTACTAGCTTCTTTTATTAAAAAAAATAAAATAATATTTGCTAACCGTGTGATTATTTAAGCCTCGGCATATCCAGATTTTATAAATTACCAGAACTAACAAGATTTCCAACACTAAGTATGTGCGATTTGATTATTTGAAGGATCAAGAATGTCTATGCTAATATAATGGATTAAAAATATCAAGCTGAGCATGTAGTCCAAGCTCTTGAGTTCGATTTGAATTTGAATGTCGGAGTGCTGAGTGGCTCTCATAATGCTTTGGAACAAGATTTCAAAAAGTTCCGCCCATGCTGTGCAGATTTAGTCGGTCTCCGATATCGACTGCTATCATGGTTTCTAAAATAATTTCGATCACAAGATCATCTATAGCTTGCAATCAACTAATCTATTATTAATTTAAGATTTGGCATGTTAATGCGACACATAAATGGATCGTAATTCATAAACTATGTATGGGTTATCAGTTTTGTACAATCTCAAACTTAAGATTATCAAAATGAAACGTTTGAATAATCGGTGAGTGATTGAAATAAAATTTTCAAAATCTTTTAGTTACAAAAATGTACTTAATCCATTAACAATTGTTAGTTAGCAAGCCAATTAGTAAAAACACGAGCATACTGGCTCGGGAATTTAATTAACCTAAACTCTTGACATTATCATTTTATGACTTGAATAGAGTGATCTTTTATTTTTTGATAAATAAAAATAGAATGATCTAAGTAGCTTAAATTTACATAAATTAAAATATGATTAGCTATGTTTATTTGGTTTAGTTAGTCAATACCGTCAAAGACTTATAGTAAAATGGTCTCATTTTTAATCATGACAAGGAAGTTAATTAGTTTAATTAATCATCAACTGTCAAAAAACAATAATTAATTATTTACCTTCAACGAATTACGATTAATAGTATTGGATTCCTTCATTAGGATCCTTTTTACAAGTTGAACACTCCAATTCTTTCTCTAATAGCATTCCTTGAAACAGAAGCAACAATGTCTCTCTTTCGGCATTGACTCCAAGAAAATATTTTCCTTTCTTTTTCCTGGTCGCCAAACAGTATCAATTTTGTCTGAATTTGTCCTAAACTCCCCCATGCACACAAAGGATCCACCGAAAGGTTCCTTCCGAGTTCCGACAAACTCCACCCTATAACTACCAAAAACAACTAAAAAACATATCCGTGTGTGCATTTGAAATTAAAATTTTGATACATGAAGTCAAAGAGAGGAATCACAATTAGTAGAAATATTTACACGTTTTTGTATGACCAATCATCGTCTTAATGTGCAACTAAATAAGATTGAGGGTCTAAAACTAAAAGTGCAATATTAGACCAACCCACTCAAATTCAAACTTGCGTGGAACCTTGACTGCCCTCCACTTGGCGATTGGTCCAAATGTTGGACTAGAATGCCCCATTTGAGTGTAAAAGTACGACTTTATTACGGAACAAAGGCTGAACCAACTTTTCTTGAAGCACATGCAATAGTTAATCACAAATGTCCTCGGTAATTTTTCCAATTGATTTGGGTGCAACTCTATTACTTCTTCCGTTTTAAAATATCTATTGTTAAAAATGTTGACATAAGAATTAAGAAAATTATTAAATAATTTTAATATTAGTAAAAAATAAACGTGTTAGACAAAAATACTCTTATTAATTACTCTCATTAAATTTTTAGTGAAAAATGAGAATAAGGGTAAATTTGTCAAAAAATATATTAATTATGCTTTAGATTCATAAAGCGACAGATATTTTGAAACAAAATTAAATCTCTAAAGCGACAAATATTTTGAAATGGAGGGAGTACATCAAAAGCAATTCTACATTAGTAAAACATGTTTTTGAATGTCCGTTTCGATCAATTTTTTATTTTTTTAACATATTTTTATTAAACTGTTTTGATGTTTTTAGTTGACATGTCGATTTTTCATTTTTCGATTCGATTTTAATGAAAAATATTATTTTCTTTTTTAAAAAAACTGATTAAACGGTTTGGTTTTTACGATTTTTTTAATAACCCTAAGCAAAATGCAGCTCACAATATATTATTTTTTTATTTTTCATTAGTCAATCTACTAACAATATTGTATTCCTCCATCTTTTTCCTACAACAACTATATTGGATCCCACATCTATTTTCTAAATATTAAACCACATATTCAGTCATATATACAAAACACATCTCTCAATATAATATCATCAATATAAATACATATTCTCATACATTATTCTACATCAACTAAACTTTTACCATTGTATGTGGCTATGTGCTCTTATTAAGCCCATATCCATCCGCTCTCGTCTTTTTCACGGATGACAATTAATAGGACATACAAAACATAAATTTTATCAAGTCACGTGATATATACATCTATATATATACATGTATGTATTTACGTACGTGTACTTTTTCCCCCCTTTTATTTTTAACAAGATGACCGCGACTTCTTAAAGAAAAATAAAATGACCGAGTGCATGTCCTCAATCCGCATATGAAAATGACAAAATTTCAACAGTTCTGGATCCTACTTATATCTATTGCAGAGTTGTATGCATAGACTTGCCCTCGGGGCATATGGTCCAAAGGTCAGCTGAGGGGCGTGGCCTTTAAATGAGAATAGTAGCGTGTCTGTCGGCGTGTTTTGATACTCGAATTCAAGTCGCGCTCGCGACATGACCTTAATGCTTAGCTCTGATGGACCGCCTTTTGGTGGGCAGCTTGAAAAACTCTCATCTCCTTGCCATTGAGCTGCATAATTCGCATCTTATATTCTATCTCTTAACTCAGGACAGAATCGGGACATGACGGGTTCTTGGATCCCGCCCCTATCCAAGTTGTATGCAAGACTCATGTGAATGATGTACATAATATACCTCAATTTTTGTGCGTGCTAACTCAGAGAGATAACTAGAAGATATCAATCGTTGGGATTGATATCATAACTGATCCAAACGTAGGGGTGACAAAAGAATCCCCTGATTCGGATGATAGAATTTGTACTATCCTTA
The DNA here is from genome assembly GCA_963580455.1 of Euonymus europaeus. Classification (NCBI taxonomy): domain Eukaryota; kingdom Viridiplantae; phylum Streptophyta; class Magnoliopsida; order Celastrales; family Celastraceae; genus Euonymus; species Euonymus europaeus. Next base: position 23,264,780 of record OY756971.1, on the reverse strand, counting down.
TTAGATCAATTGTGCACATAAATTATGTATAAAATTCAAGTCCAAGCATAAAATTTGGTTTAAAATCATGTACCAGTCTAAACAAAAAATTTTGTCTGACTTAATTGTCCAGATTTAAATCAATCCAAATATGATAAATTTTGTACGCTTGAGAATTCAAACTGATTTGAATTCGAACATACAAATATTTCATAAACATCATCTGGTTTGACCAAAACCAATTTTTTACCAACCCAATCCATATCTGGTATTCACTAACTAGTTATTTGTTTTATGTATTTGACGAATTCCTCGGGCTAGCCAACGACCCATTTGGACTGAATGTAAAAACTCAGTTTTGTTTAAGAATACATACCCCCAGTGGCAGGGGGGGATATCGCTAAGCCGTCCAGCGTTAAGCAACTCTTAAGTACTAAAAGACACTAATGACAGCAACGATGGGCCCGGTTGGGCTTTTTGTTTTCATTGCAAAACGGGTCCATATTCATAACTGTCCAAAAAGGACTCCTGTCCTTGGGTTGAGGACGTATTATCATTAGCAAGTATATTGGTCAGTATAGTAAACGTTTCACCAAATACTATGACCCATTTTTTTTTTGTCTTTTCTTTAATAATAAAAAAGTTGATATATTGATATTATGAATATATATATACGCAACACACACTCACTGTATACAATATTTCTGTGTGCTCGTGTTGATGAAAAACTCAAAAACCTTTTTGAATTGAAAATTAAGCAGAAGTTGACGATGAATTTTTGGTAGAAACACGCATTCAAAGTCTCAAAAAATCTTAGTCTCATTACAGTAGTAGCGGCCGGACACTATAAGCCATTCATATGTCGACAAGTAGTGTAAGTTAAAAGCTAAAACTTAAAAATCCAGCCGAACCTCGATGAAAACCCCTATAAAACCCTCCCTCCATTTCCTCCACAAAACCCCCGAAGACTAATCTGATAATCTCTCCCTCTCTCTCTCTCTCTCTCTCTCAGACATCTCAAGCACATCAAAATGTGTCAGCATAACTCTTCTGATATTCTGTCCTGCAAATGCAGTACAACACGCAATCCTGGTTACCTTCTCCCAATCAAAGAACCAGAGCCGAACCCACACACACAATTATTGGTTCCCCAAACCCCAACATCAAAACTAACAAAACAAACCCAGAATTCTCACAGGACCCATCAGCTCTCTATTGTCCTCAGGGAGGCAATATCTCTGGCCAAAATAGCTCTTCCAATGATACTAACTGGTCTTCTTCTTTATTCCCGCTCAATGATCTCCATGCTCTTCCTCGGCCGCCTCGGCGAGCTCGCCTTAGCCGGCGGTTCCCTTGCTGTTGGCTTTGCTAACATCACTGGCTACTCAATTTTGTCTGGATTAGCCATGGGAATGGAAGCAATCTGTGGACAAGCTTTTGGTGCCAAAAGATATACTGTCCTGGGTCTTACTTTGCAAAGAGGAATTCTTTTGCTAATCTTCACTTCATTACCCATGTCTCTTCTATGGCTAAATATGGAGAGAATTTTACTTTTTTGTGGACAAGAGGGAGCAATAGCAGCAGAAGCACAAACATATCTTCTTTATTCTCTGCCAGACCTGTTTGCACAGTCTCTGTTACACCCATTGCGAATCTATCTTAGAACTCAATCAATAACTTTGCCACTGACATTTTGTGCCTTTTTTTCTATTCTTCTGCACATACCAATAAATTACCTTCTTGTTACACACCTTAATTTAGGAATCAAAGGTGTTGCTCTAAGTGGGGTATGGACTAATTTCAATCTTGTAGCCTCCTTAATCATCTATATTCTTGCATCGGGTGTGCACAAGCAAACTTGGGGAGGCTTTTCAATTGAGTGCTTTAGAGGGTGGAAGCATCTCCTCGATTTGGCAATCCCGAGTTGCATTTCAGTTTGCCTTGAATGGTGGTGGTATGAAATCATGATTTTGCTATGTGGGGTTTTGGTGAACCCGAGCGCAACTGTTGCATCTATGGGCATTTTGATTCAAATCACTTCACTTATTTACATATTCCCTTCATCTCTAAGCTTCAGTGTATCGACTCGGGTCGGGAACGAATTAGGAGCAAACGAGCCGAAGAAGGCGAAATTTGCTGTCGTTTTAGGCCTCTCTTGCAGCTTCATGCTTGCCTTTTCCGCTCTAATTTTTACATTCACGGTTCGAAATATTTGGGCTACTATGTTCACTCAAGATAAAGAGATCATAGCTTTGACATCACTTGTTTTGCCAATAATTGGACTTTGTGAATTAGGTAACTGTCTACAAACAACAGGTTGTGGGGTATTAAGGGGGACAGCTAGGCCTAAATTTGGTGCAAACATCAACTTGGGTTGTTTCTACCTAGTTGGGATGCCAGTGGCAGTATGGTTGGCTTACTTTGCTGGGTTTGATTTTGAGGGGCTGTGGCTAGGACTCTTGGCTGCACAATTCTCTTGTGCGGTGACTATGTTGGTGGTTTTGGGTCGAACAAATTGGGAAAATGAAGCCCAGAGAGCTAAAGAGCTGACCGGAGCCATGATGGTGGCTCCTGCTGATGACGCTGAGGAAGAAGTAAAGACAAATAACGCTGAAATCAAGGAAGATTTTGTATATTTAGTGAATGACTTCGACACTAGTGATTATCAATCACTTGTTTAATCAAGCACTCTGTATTTTTTGTTCTTTTCTTTTTAAAGGGGGTACTAAGTTGTACAGGGAATAGAAACTTAGAAAGAGACTGCTTATTTAATTGTTTTGTTCTTAATTTGTGTCCTAGGTTCAAACTACTGACATCGTCTAGTGTAAGAACCGAAGTAGGGAAACTAAGACCAGGGAAAGGGAGTCCAGGTTTTGTCTATTGTCCTCTGTTTTATGCAATATACAAATTGGTTCAAACTTGGAAGTAGTTGGATGGTTGGAATAAAATTTTGACTGGGGTCTGGGGATATGACATAATTGAGCAGGCTCATTGAGGATCACTAGTTGATGTGTAGTTTCATAGTCAATTGCTGGAGCACTAAAGCACTATCATACTAGCGCATAATTAAGGCAGAAGTCATGCAAAAATTGTTGTAGACTCTGTGTTGGCGAAGAACAGTTGTGGCCTACTTTGACGGTCAACACATGATTTTGTCAACAAATACAATCAAATAGGCCTTAAACATATACTCGAATCATCACTCATCAAGCCCAACCTCGCCAGAATATTGGTCTGAACTCGTCTATAGTCGAGGCCCAAGCTCAACCGGAAACTAGGCTCAGAGCAACTCCAATGGTCTCCTCTCCAAATTTTCCAGCGCGGTCTCATTTCTATTACAGCAAAATACGACTCTCAATACAGTCAAATCAACAAAACACATATTTCAATACTTTTTTTTTCAATTTTCATTCACAAACACTCTAAATATCAAGCATCAACACCATTTATCTCATACTTTTCTACCATATTTCACTTTTTCTACCATTTTACACTTTTTTCAATACAATTTTTTCAAATCACTCTCTCTACACACTCTAAAATTTCCAGCTTTATTTTCAAGTGTCCCATTGAAGTTGCTCTCAGGCTCGCTAGACCGAAGCTCACCTACAACACAACTGATCAATAGGGCCTAGCTTAGCCAGTGCCCCTCCCATCTTTAATGAGGATAAGTGTTTAAGACACGAGAGGGGGCAAGATTTATTTCCTTTTTTTTTTTGACAAAATTTTACAGGCCCACAGCATATAAGAACCACCATGGTTCGATGACTCAATTCAGTCTATACCTAACAGATGTGTCCATGTAGCACAATTTCTTTGGTGTTGAGATTCCGTCTTGACGGTGACACGCCGGGTCTTGCCCAAGCGCCCCCATAGAGCGAAATTTTTTCTCAATAGATTCGTCAGTTTAACACATTCACAAATAATTCTTTGACAGTTACCATATATAACATAAGATACAAAATAGGGACTTTTTTTGATGCCTATATGTTACGTTTTGAAGATAACAGCTAAGGTTTGTGTAATTGCGTCGGTTGGGCCGACGTGGACGTGTCGCCGCTGATAAATGGCCGGCTGTGTGGGGAAGGGCCGAAGGGGCGACCAGGTCCCTCTCTCTGTCCATGGTAATGACATTTGGAAGTTCAGTTTGTGCACAAGATTTAAAGAAGTAGAGTTTTAATCAATAATAATGCAACGAAGTCAACTAGTGATTACAACTGATCAGGAGAATCTGTGTGGTGATTGATATTCGATACACACACATATTCACATAACCAAAAAAGGAACATATTCAAGTTGCGCTCGGTGATCAATACAAAAAGTAGTGCTGCTTGCACCTTATCACTTGAAAAGGAAGTCCTGTTCAACACTTCCAAAAAGATATGTACATGTCTTCAAAATTAATTACAAGCCTATAGGGGTTTAAAACTCCGTTTGACCCGGATGACCGATTTATTTGACATGGATTAAAAGAAATATTTTTTTGATAAACTGGCTTAGCCACAGGATAAATATATAACCCTCACCAATGGCGGAGGAAAACCAATGAACAAAAACAAGCCTTCAAGAAGAAGACAAAACAAACTAAAAGAAATATTGACACATGTTATATGCCTGACATCTAGATCGAAATACAAATATTTTATCCGATTTTGAATCGGGTTCGAATTCAAACACGAAAATTGTTCGATTTAGTGGTCCGGATCCTAATCCGGATTGAATTATTGTTCGATTTACTTGTCTGGATTTAAATTAACCCGAATATGATCAATTACGTATGTCCGAAAATTCAAATCCAGAGATACAAATATTTCATAAATAGTTATGTTGTTGGCTGCGAAATCAATCTTTTTTCCAACCCTAACTCTAGAAGGTTTGTGCCATAATATGTTCTTCTACACAGTAGTGAGCAATGCTGATACAGAGGAATAAGAGCTTACCAAGGTTGATTACTTGATTTAGTTTTGGTATCCGAATTGAGCAAATAACAACAAATAGGGTTGTCAGTGACTCCCAGGGCAGGGAACTGGCAGACGGGTTTCGGTTTCTGGATCCCAAACCGAACAAATAGGGTTGTCGATGGATTTTTTTTGCATGAGAATTATAATTTGGTATTTTCCGTTGACTCTCAAATCTCCACTTTTTACTATTTTTGTGTGTGTGTGTGTGAAAAGGCTTTTATTTTCTTCTTGTATATCTAACCTTCAACTTTGTTTTTTTCAGATGACTGCTAGTCTCTTTTCTTTGATTCCTTTTTTTCTCTGTTCGATGGAATCCACGACTTAGTTTTTTGGGCAGCTCCTGGCTTGGAGGGGAGGATTTGGTAGGTTAGAGGTCTGAGAATCTTAAAAGTGGTTTCAATGTTTTTACTCTAATTTCCAAGAGATCAAATATAATTTGTCATTGATCAAGTTGAAAAATCACAATGAATCTCAAGTGACTTTATTGACGAGTTGAATTGTGTTGTGATTGATGAAAAAATAATATTGATTTGTTAGTAACATCCACATGCAAAGTGCATGGTTGTTAGGCCAACAACCATTGTTGTTGAATTCAAGCTTGTTAGGCCAATAACCATTGTTGAATGGTTGAATGGTTGAATGCATACCATTGTTGAATGGTTGAATGCATACCATTGTTGAATGGTTGAAAGTTTGGCAAATGCCATTGTTGAAAATATGTACCAAGGATGAACTTTATGCATCTATAAATTGAGTAGTTCACTAGGTGCTAAAGATCATCCAAAAATGAGAGAAAAACTTTTATGAGTGGTTTTGAGTGAGAGAATTTTGTGGGAAAATTCTCTTGGACTTGTAATTGTTTTCTTTGTTTTTTGGGTGTGTGAGAAAGTTACTGAGAGTGTGGTTGTAACAATTTTCCACATAGTAAAATTGTCTCTGGTTGTCTTTTGACAACAAAAGTGGTTTTTCTCCGGTTTGGAGTTTCCACTATAATTCTTGTGTTGTGTATTTTCTATTTTGTTTAAAGAAGTTCCTGGGAGGGGAATTTGAGATTATACCATTTGATCCTAATTTCCCAACAAATTGTATGTAATCTCGAATTCCAAATTCAAACTCCACTGTCTTTCTTTTAAAAAACAAAATTTTCAAAAATCATATTCTTATTGCATCAAATCCCTTGATAATATTTTTTGTTTGATAAGCAGAAATACAAGAACAACAACTACAAATCACGCCAAATCAAACCAAAGCAATTATCTGGACGGTCATAATCACTATCTAACCCAGACTATAAACTTGGAAGCATATAATTAAGAATCGCATGTAAAAGTCTCGCAGCTCATTTAATTAAAATATTTGCCCAGACATTTTGATGTCTGTTAATGAGATAGACCAGCTCTTGAACAATTGTACGTGTCCAATTTGTTACGTTGCTCCCAATCAATATCAAAGGATATAGTGGGCCCCTCACTAAAATTTTCGAGATAATGGGCCTTAACGGATATCAGTCAGCCTGCCCGGCTGCCCCCAGTCTTCCCCGACCCACAACTCATTTTTTCCTCTTTTTTTTTTTACTGTTTTCATGCCACTCACGGATTCTATTATTTTTTCCTCGAGATTTTTATCTTTGGAATTCTACGAGTAAAAAAAAACAATAATACTGAACTTCGCTAACTGGATCATAAATTAAATTTGCCCTTAGTAAGATAAGGTAATGAATAAAACAACAACCACACCAATTAAAAAAAAGGAATTGAAGGAAACTACCGCAGTGTCTTAATGGCGAAAGGCCGAATTTGAAGTGGGTCAGTGTCAAAAGAGTGGACCAAGGTTGAGGATTGTGGACCAAGGAATAGAACATAAAGTGGGTAGCGCCCTCTCCAGGAGGCAGGAGACAAGATGGCGCACGGAACAAACCCTGTAGGCTGTAGCCAGGTTGCAACTTGTAGTAATATATACATGGGTTAATTCAATAGCCAGCCACCTTGTCTATGCACCATGAAAACGGCAGCTTTTGATTGCTTGATTGAACGCCCTGTATTTCCGTGTCAAATTTGACCCTCTTTGTCAGCACCAAAAAAGCCAAATTCTCTCTCAATACATATCCATGCCATTATATCTATGTTTATCAGAATCTTGGAAATGTCTGCTTTGGATCGGCTTCAGATAATATATATCCTCAGTTCTTTTGATGAAGATTTCATGATCTTTAGGGAAAGCAAGTGTAAAATCAAAACTTAAACTGCAAGTTAGATAAAGACATGCGTCGCCATGCAAACAGGGGTGTTTAGGCTTACGTTCTCTGATGCATAGATTTCACTCACGAAGTTGATCCTCTCGAGTCTCAATCACCCAGGCACACAAATTAAAGATTGGGGATTTTAAAGTTAGTCAGCAAAACTGTTGCTCCCACTCAAGAGCACAATGACCGATGAACCTTTTCCACCCTCATTCATTGAACAATCCTTCAATGTTATGTTTTGAAGATAACAGCTAAGGTTTGTGTAATTGCGTCGGTTGGGCCGACGTGGACGTGTCGCCGCTGATAAATGGCCGGCTGTGTGGGGAAGGGCCGAAGGGGCGACCAGGTCCCTCTCTCTGTCCATGGTAATGACATTTGGAAGTTCAGTTTGTGCACAAGATTTAAAGAAGTAGAGTTTTAATCAATAATAATGCAACGAAGTCAACTAGTGATTACAACTGATCAGGAGAATCTGTGTGGTGATTGATATTCGATACACACACATATTCACATAACCAAAAAAGGAACATATTCAAGTTGCGCTCGGTGATCAATACAAAAAGTAGTGCTGCTTGCACCTTATCACTTGAAAAGGAAGTCCTGTTCAACACTTCCAAAAAGATATGTACATGTCTTCAAAATTAATTACAAGCCTATAGGGGTTTAAAACTCCGTTTGACCCGGATGACCGATTTATTTGACATGGATTAAAAGAAATATTTTTTTGATAAACTGGCTTAGCCACAGGATAAATATATAACCCTCACCAATGGCGGAGGAAAACCAATGAACAAAAACAAGCCTTCAAGAAGAAGACAAAACAAACTAAAAGAAATATGGACACAAGTTATATGCCTGACATCTAGATCGAAATACAAATATTTTATCCGATTTTGAATCGGGTTCGAATTCAAACACAAAAATTGTTCGATTTAGTGGTCCGGATCCTAATCCGGATTGAATTATTGTTCGATTTACTTGTCTGGATTTAAATTAACCCGAATATGATCAATTACGTATGTCCGAAAATTCAAATCCAGAGATACAAATATTTCATAAATAGTTATGTTGTTGGCTGCGAAATCAATCTTTTTTCCAACCCTAACTCTAGAAGGTTTGTGCCATAATATGTTCTTCTACACAGTAGTGAGCAATGCTGATACAGAGGAATAAGAGCTTACCAAGGTTGATTACTTGATTTAGTTTTGGTATCCGAATCGAGCAAATAACAACAAATAGGGTTGTCGATGGATTTTTTTTTGCATGAAAATTATAATTTGGTATTTTTCCGTTGACTCTCAAATCTCCACTTTTTACTCTTTTTGTGTGTGTGTGTGAAAAGGCTTTTATTTTCTTCTTTTATATATAACCTTGAACTTTTTTTTTTTCAGATGACTGCACTTTAAAGCAATGTTTTGAAAACCGGACCGGTGATCGAACCGGAAAAATCTTTGATTTATGGTTCAATGGTCCAACCGGGGTTCAACTGTGGTTCGAACCGGGTTCAATGTTATTAATTATTATATATATTTATTTAAAATAATACTCATAATAATGTAGAAATATATTTACATTTGACAAAATAATATATATTTTTGCATTGTATACATTATAATATGTGTTTAAACTTTTAAAAACACTATATATTCAATAAATGTATAATATTAATGACCGTTTGGATGAGAGTATGTTTCATAGAGTATACTCTCTCGTAAAGCGTAAAAGCTGAGAGTGTCTGAGAGTATGAGTGACAGAGTATACGCTAGCCTATACTCTGAAACAAACAGGATGTTAGTCATAAAAAAGCTTATAGCTTAGTGGTTGTAGTTAAGTTTTAACACTTAAAGGTCACTAGTTCGAATCCTACCAAAAACAAGTTTAAATTATTATTTTTTAATTAATATAAACGAACCAAAACGGTGTGAACCGGCCGGTTTTGACCGGTTCACAGGTCCCGGACCGGATCGGAGAGATGACCGGAACCGGTCAAACCAGTTCGACCGGCTTGTCCGGTTTTAATAACCTTGCTTTAAAGTGTTAGTCTCCTTTTTTTTTATTCCTTTTTTCTATGTTCGATGGAATCCACGGCTTATTTTTTTGGGCAGCTCCTGGCTTGTAGGGGAGGATTTGGTAGGTTAGAGGTCTGAGAATCTGAAAACGTTCTTAAAAGTGGTTTCACTCATTACATGTTTTTACTCTAATTTCCAAGAGATTAAATATAATTTGTCATTGATCGAGTTGAAAAATCACAATGAATCTCAAGTGACTCTATTGACGAGTTGAATTGTATGTAATCTCGAATTCCAAATTCAAACTCCACTACCTTTCTTTTAAAAAACAAAATTTTCAAAAATCATATTCTTATTGCATCAAATCCCTTGATAATATTTTTTGTTTGATAAACAGAAATACAAGAACAACAACTACAAATCACGCCAAATCAAACCAAAGCAATTATCTGGATGGTCATAATCACTATCTAACCAAGACTATATAAACTTGGAAGCATATAATTAAGAATCCTATGTAAAAGTCTCGCAGTGTTGTGAAAAACAAGGAATTAAATAATTCCCAAAATCAAGATTAAGGAATCTTGTATTATAAGAATAATATTTAGAATAATATTTGGAGAGAATTGAATAGATAGAAATAAGATAGAAATGAGAGAATACTTTATTCAATTGATGTGTACAAAGTATGAAGTTTAAGCACCTATTTATAGTGCAAAAACTCACCTAAATCAACTAATACAATAAATGCTAATTGCATTTTCTCCACTAATTCTAATATCTCATCCACCACTATTAAATCATGTCTATTAGGTGTGTAACACTCCATCCACTACTATTAAAATATGTCCATTAGGTGTATAACATAATTAATATATTTGGATGGATTAGTGGTTGAGTTGGTAAAGTGTATCATCCACATTAAGTAAATGTTTTTTAACATTTACAACACTCCCCCTTGGATGATCACATATACAAAGAGTATGCCTCATTAAAACCTTACTAAGGAAAAACCCAATGGGATAAAAACCTTAATGAAGGAAAAAGAGTACATCATTCTTGTATAGCAACTCAGTGAGATCAGTGAGAAGACTGTCTCGTTAAAACCTTGCCAAGGAAAACCCTGTGGGAAAAAACCATTGGTCGAAGGAAAAAGAGTACAATCAATATCACTGTCTTTATGTCTTTACTCCCCCTGATGCAAGAAGATCTTGGAGTTTCCGCATACCAATCTTATAGACCAACTTCTTGAATGTTGTAGGTGGTAACGCTTTAGTGAATAAATCTGCTAGATTATCACAAGAACGAACTTGTTGAACATCTATATCACCACTCTTCTGGAGCTCATGTGTACTGAAGAATTTCGGGGAGATGTGTTTAGTCCTGTCACCTTTTATGTATCCTCCGCGGAGCTGAGCTATACAAGCAGCATTGTCTTCATAGACTATCGTTGGGATACTTTTAACAGATTGTAATCCACACTTCTCTTGAATATGAGAAATCATTCCTCTCAGCCATACGCATTCCCGACTAGCTTCGTAAATCGCCACTATCTCAGAATGATTGGAAGAAGTTGCTGTGAGTGTTTGTTTAACTGATTTCCAAGAAATAACAGTATTTCCAAAAAGAAATACGTAACCAGTCTGAGACTTGGCATTGTGAGGATCGGATAAATAACCGGCATCTGCATATCCAACTAACTGAGACTTGAGATCTGATGAGTAGAATAAACCCAAGTCGGTTGTTCCTCGCAGATAACGCATGATATGTTTAACTCCATTCCAATGACGTCGAGTAGGAGCAGAACTATATCTGGCCAACAAATTTACAGGAAATGCAATATCTGGTCTAGTACAATTGGCTAAATACATCAAAGATCCAATTGCACTCAAATATGGTACTTCTGGACCAAGTAATGCCTCCCCCTCATCTTGAGGTCGAAATGGATCTTTCTTTACATCAAGTGCACGAACTACCATTGGAGAACTCAAAGGATGTACCTTATCCATGTAGAACTGCTTTAATACTTTTTCGGTATAAGTAGATTGATGAAGAAAGATATCATTACTCAAATGTTCGATCTGAAGACCAAGACAATATTTTGTCTTTCCTAGATCTTTCATCTCAAATTCTGCTTTTAAATAATCAGCAGCTTTAGTGAGCTCTTCAGGAGTCCCAATTAAATTTAAGTCATCAACATAAACAGCGATTATAACAAATCCAGATTCTGACTTTTTAATAAATACGCATGGACAAATTGGATCATTCGTAAATTCTTCTCTAATAAGATATTCACTCAATCGATTATACCACATGCGCCCGGATTGTTTTAATCCATATAGTGAACGCTGGAGTTTGATTGAACACAATCCTCTAGGTTTTGCTTCAGGCAACCGAAATCCTTCAGGGATTTTCATATAAATTTCACTATCCAATGATCCATATAAATAAGCTGTCACTACGTCCATAAGACGCATAGTCAATCGTTCAGCTACCGTTAGGCCAATTAAGAATCTAAAAGTAATTCCATCCATGACAGGAGAATATGTTTCATCATAATCAATTCCTGGTCTCTGCGAGAAACCTTGTGCTACAAGTCTCGCTTTATAACGAGTAATCTCATTATTCTCATTTCTCTTGCGCACAAACACCCATTTGAATCCTACTGGTTGAACACCTTCTGGTGTCTGGACTACAGGTCCAAAAACTTCTCTTTTTGATAGAGAATTTAGTTCTGCTTTCATAGCTTCTTGCCATTTAGGCCAATCACTTCTATGTCGACATTCATCAACGGATTTAGGCTCAGAATCCTCATTACTTTTGGTAATGTCTGTAGCAACTGCATATGCAAATATATCGTCAACAATAATCTTACTTCTATCCCAAATTTCTTTATGAGTTATTGAGTGCTCATTATTTTCATCATCAGGTATTTGTATCTCTTCAAGAGATATTTTTTCAGAATGTTGGGATTCAATAAGTTTATTCTCTTCAGGAGTAATCTCTACAGGAGAAATATGCTCTTCTGGAGTATGCTCTGCTAGGGCTTTGATAGGAGTTTGGACATTTCTTTTCGGGGAAATCTATCTTTAGCTCCCAGTGGTCTTCCACGTTTCTGACGTGGTTTTAATTCATCACTTGCTATTTGTCCTTCAGGGACATTGATACGTTCAGTAGAATTTCTAGCAGGAATATGTGATTGCAAAACTTTTGAAGTATCATTAAATGCATCAGGTAATTGATTAGCAATACCTTGTAAATGAACAATTTTCTGAACTTCAAGTTCACACTGCTTTGTTCATGGATCAAAATGATATTGTGTTACAGTGTTCCAAGAGATATCATCATGTTTATGATGTTGAGAATCTTTGTTGCCTAAAGGAGGAAAAATAGATTCATCAAAGTGACAATCTGCAAATCTAGCTTTGAAAATATCGCCAGTTAGTGGTTCGAGATATCGAATAATAGAAGGAGAATCAAAACCAACATAGATACCAAGTTGACGTTGTGGTCCCATCTTAGTACGTTGTGGAGGTGAAATAGGAACATAAACAGCACAACCAAATATACGAAGATGTGAAATATTGGGTTGAGAACCTAACACTAGCTGTAAAGGTGAATATGAATGATGAGCAGATGGTCTGATTCGAATTAATGATGCAGCATGTAATATGGCATGTCCCCAAGCATCAAAATGTAATTTACTTTTCAAAAGCATAGGTCTAGCAATCAGCTGAAGACGTTTTATTAGTGATTCTGCCAAACCATTTTGAGTATGAGTATGTGCAACTAGATGTTCAACATCTATACCTAATGACATGCAATAATCATTGAAGGCTTTAGAGGTAAATTCACCAGCATTATCTAATCGAACAGACTTAATGGGATAATCTGGAAATTGTGCATGTAAACGAATAATTTGAGCTAAGAATCTAGCAAATGCAATATTACGAGTAGATAATAAACATACATGTGACCACTTAGATGATGCATCTATCAAAACCATAAAATAACGAAATGGTCCGCATGATGGATGAATAGGTCCACATATATCTCCATGAACACGTTGCAGAAAATTAGGAGATTCTACGCCTAAGTGATCTTTAGGTAAAAGAAACTTCTGGTTTCGTAATGGATGTCCATTTGTATTTTCAATTATTCTACGCATCATAGTAGAACCTGGATGACCAAGACGATCATGCCAAAGTATAGATTCTTTAAAATCAGAACACTTCTGGTGCATCACAACATGTGTTTCAATCCATTTTATACTTGCATGATATAAACCTGAAGAAAAAGCCACAAACTTTTCTAGTACAAGCTTCTGGCTTGAAATGATAGAAGTAATATATAGGTAATCTTTATTACCTTCTCTTCCAGACTCAAAATGATATCCATTGTGACGAATATCCTTGAAACTCAATAAGTTTCTTTTTGATTTGGGAGAGTATAATGCTTCCTCAATATATATTTTTGTCCCTCTAGGCAATATGATATTAGCTCTTCCGGAGCCTTCAATTATTTTTGATGTGCCTGAGATGGTATTTACATTTGCTTCAAGAAATGTCAAGTGTAGAAAATATTTCTTATGTTTAAGGATAGTGTGAGTTGTTGCACTATCAATTAAACATATATCTTCATCGACCATATTTCTAAAGAGAAACAAAATAACTTGCATCACATATTAATCCAAAAGTATAATATAAATAAATATTAGATTGCATATAAATATATTAAACGTATAAATTTGACAAGTCCGGGACTGGTGGCCGAGTGGTGGCGAGATCCAATAAAATATAGTTTAGAAAAGAAGGTCTGAGGATCGAACCCACCGTCAGCAGTTCTGGACTTTTTTTTATTTTTATTTTTTATTATTATTTTAACTTATCAAAATGATATTTATAAAATGCTGAAATTTTATTGCTTGCAATTAAATGCTTTTACAATCAAAATACAATACAACAATTAAACTCAACAAGTAAATAAACTTATTTATATATATCAGGATTTTCTAGGAAATCTGAAACATCCAAATGTGTTAAATTGCCAAGATCTTCAAGATCATCAAAGTCATCATTATTATCAAACTTAGCAAAGTTTGTTTCTGCCACCTTGCTCTTTCCTTTTATTGAGGCTTGATATAAATCTACCAAATGTCTAGGCGTACGACAGGTACGTAACCAATGCCCCTGAGCACCACACCTGAAACAAGTTTCATTATTACCCTTCTGAGGTTTATTTGGCAATCTTTTATTTGCCTGACTTGTTTCACCATCATACCTCTTCTGGTGGTATGGATTATAACCAGAATTACCTCCATGGTTTCGATGGCCATAACCACGGCCTCGACCTCTTCTTCCACCACGTCCACGTCCTCGTCCTCGATTATTATGTACAACAGCGTTCGCTTCAGGGAACGGTGTACTGCCAGTAGGGCGAGAATGATGATTTTTCAACAGCAGCTCATTATTCTGCTCTGTCACAAGTAAAGCACCTACTAGATGAGAATGTTTTGCATATGCTTTCTGCCGATATTGCTCCTGTAATATCATATTAGAAGCATGGAATGTGGACAGTGTTTTTTCTAGCTTATCCGACTCAGTAGGTTTCTCACCACAAAAATCAAGTTGTGAGATAATTTTGTACATAGCAGAATTATACTCACGGACTGATTTGTAGTCTTGCATCCTCAGGTGCATCCAGTCGTAACGAGCTTTTGGGAGTATGATATTCTTCTGGTGTTCATACATTTCCCTTAAATCAATCCACAATGCAAGAGGATTCTTTTCCATGAGGTATTCGGCTTTTAATTCCTCATGAAGGTGGCGGCGAAGCAAAATCATTGCTTTAGCCTGATTCTATGGAGACTCAGTATTTTCCGCTTTAATGGTGTTGTCAAGTCCCATAGCACCCAAGTGAGTCTCAGCATCAACAACCCAAGATAGATAATTGCTTCCAGAAATATCAAGTGCCGTGAAATCTAAACTTTTTAAATTCGACATAATGAAATATTATAATAAACTTAGTAAATATAACAATTGATGATTACTTACTTACAACCTCAAAAGCTTGCTCTTGATACAGCGGTGGAGACTCGTGCTGATAACGTGTTGTGAAAAACAAGGAATTAAATAATTCCCAAAATCAAGATTAAGGAATCTTGTATTATAAGAATAATATTTAGAATAATATTTGGAGAGAATTGAATAGATAGAAATGAGAGAATACTTTCTTCAATTGATGTGTACAAAGTATGAAGTTTAAGCACCTATTTATAGTGCAAAAACTCACATAAATCAACTAATACAATAAATGCTAATTGCATTTTCTCCACTAATTCTAATATCTCATCCACCACTATTAAATCATGTCTATTAGGTGTGTAACACTCCATCCACTACTATTAAAATATGTTCATTAGGTGTATAACATAATTAATATATTTGGATGAATTAGTGGTTGAGTTGGTAAAGTGTATTATCCACATTAAGTAAATGTTTTTTAACATTTACAACACGCAGCTTATTTAATTAAAATATTTGCCCAGACATTTTGATGTCTGTTAATGAGATAGACCAGCTCTTGAACAATTGTACGTGTCCAATTTGTTACGTTGCTCCCAATCAATATCAAAGGATATAGTGGGCCCCTCACTAAAATTTTCGAGATAATGGGCCTTAACGGATATCAGTCAGCCTGCCCGGCTGCCCCCAGTAGCCTGCAGCCACCCTTTCCTTCCCCGACCCACAACTCATTTTTTCCTCTTTTTTTTTTTTACTGTTTTCATGCCACTCACGGATTCTATTATTTTTTCCTCGAGATTTTTATCTTTGGAATTCTACGAGTAAAAAAAACAATAAAACTGAACTTCGCTAACTGGATCATAAATTAAATTTGCTCTTAGTAAGATAAGGTAATGAATAAAACAACAACCACACCAATTAAAAAAAAGGAATTGAAGGAAACTACCGCAGTGTCTTAATGGCGAAAGGCCGAATTTGAAGTGGGTCAGTGTCAAAAGAGTGGACCAAGGTTGAGGATTGTGGACCAAGGAATAGAACATAAAGTGGGTAGCGCCCTCTCCAGGAGGCAGGAGACAAGATGGCGCACGGAACAAACCCTGTAGGCTGTAGCCAGGTTGCAACTTGTAGTAATATATACATGGGTTAATTCAATAGCCAGCCACCTTGTCTATGCACCATGAAAACGGCAGCTTTTGATTGCTTGATTGAACGCCCTGTATTTCCGTGTCAAATTTGACCCTCTTTGTCAGCACCAAAAAAGCCAAATTCTCTCTCAATACATATCCATGCCATTATATCTATGTTTATCAGAATCTTGAATGTCTGCTTTGGATCGGCTTCAGATAATATATATCCTCAGTTCTTTTGATGAAGATTTCATAATCTTTAGGGAAAGCAAGTGTAAAATCAAAACTTAAACTGCAAGTTAGATAAAGACATGCGTCGCCATGCAAACAGGGGTGGTTAGGCTTACGTTCTCTGATGCATAGATTTTCACTCACGAAGTTGATCCTCTCGAGTCTCAATCACCCAGGCACACAAATTAAAGATTGGGGATTTTAAAGTTAGTCAGCAAAACTGTTGCTCCCACTCAAGAGCACAATGACCGATGTACCTTTTCCACCCACATTCATTGAACAATCCTTCACTCCACAGTTTACGCGCCGAAATTGTGTACTTTTGAGGATCCTGCTTTGCCGATCAATCCTTCAACTAGTGCTCTGTTGTGGCTGGTAAAAGTCCTTAATACGACGTAGACATTTTCACGAGCAGATTGTGTGCGCCCCATTACTTTGTAGTTACAAATTAAAATTTTACTTAAAGCAAAGTATATTTATCAAAAGTCACAGCCCAAATTCGTGCACACCCTGTTAGCATATTATGCAGCAGAAAAATAATAGGAATAAGTTGACAATTTAAAAAGGCAAGAAGAATGCATTGCTTGCGGCTAAAATTGTGCTCAAAAATATTATTTTGTTCGTTTATCATCTTAACAATTACCATGAATGACTATGAAGCCATCATCATCTTTATCTTAAACAAATCTGCTTCTTGGACGGAAGCAGATCCTATTCTTTTTCCATAAAACCATATCTTTTCTACGTTTTCGGATAGAAAAGCATAATGTGACTTAAAGGCAGTTTTATATTTATATTGTCATTTTCAAAGAGGTGGACCACACTGAAAAGGTTAAAGCTATATTCGGGGATAATGGCAACAGCAGAGGTAGTGGCATCCTCTTATGGAGACAGGAAGAAGTACGAAGCGAAGCCTCAGGTTCGGTGAACAAATGTGCAAACTCAATGCCACTTGAGTATTAATCTAATCATCTATACATATATTATAATAAAGGCGCTACCCTCGTTAGATATATTTTTAAATTTAAAAAACAGTGAAAACTTTTGCGTTTTCCACTTTCCAGGGGTTTAGATGCAATGCCGTTGGGCTCTGATGTATCTTGGGCTCTTCATAGGCCCAACAATGGCCAATAAGCTCAAAAAATCCTATGAAATATTAAGCGTCTATTTGATAGAGAGGGTGTGTCCAGTAAAGAATAAATTGATTTAAGAAATAGTAACTGACAAAATATAAGCGGTAGCATCACCTACCTAAAAAAGTATCACGACATTCACTAATCTTAGGTAGTTGGGTGAACCGGTGAACTTCTAGACCTGAAGCCCATTAGTAAGGTGATAGTGCATATCTAGGGCCTATTAATAAGTGGGCCAGTACGGCCCAATCATTTGAAGTCGGGCTTTACCAGTAGAAAATTTCGTCAGTCAAGTACGTATAATACTAAAATCTACAAAAGGGGCCCAATACGAGAAACTTCGTTGGTCTCGGCAGCAGATTTCATGTGTCAACGGTGAAAGGGAATGCACCGGCAGATCAACATTTTCAAATCCCAATTTGGAGTTCCGATCCCGCCTTAACAGTCAACATACTGAAGATTTTCATAACCGTCGTGGCACATTTAGCTCCTTTCCAGGGTTTCTCCATTTGTTTTCCTCAATAATCTCTACACTCTCAGATTCACACACACACACATTGTGCCACTCTAATCTTTTGTAAACCTAGAATTTGAACTTCGTAACTGCTTTCATGGATAGATAGGTTCGTGGAATCTCTCCCTGTCACAAGCTCTCTCTCTCTCTCTCTATCCCTCCTCTGCGAACATTATGCAGTTGTGCTCTCTCCGAGCCGGCAACGGGAGGCGATGCGCGAAAGAATAGCTCGGTAATTCTCTGGTTCGAACAGGATCTCCGTGTCATCCTTATCTGCGTCTTCGGTGACCAGATTCTTTTTCGTGCGTATGCTTCTTCTGCTTTGTCTTATATTACTCATTATTTTTTTCAGTTTGTTGTTCAATTGTTTTTAGTTCCGATTATCCTGACCTAGTAACCTGGAGAGAATCAAGCTTGGATTTCTGGATCACCGATCTTTCTCTACTTTTATGCTTCTTCTGCTTTGTCTCACTCTCACTCTCACTCTCCCCCTCCCCCTCCATCTTTAGGTTTTTCTTTGTCGTTTCAACTTTCAGGCATCCGGCCATGTAGCTGCTTCCCTGTAGCCGCCTCGAAGTAGCAGGCCATGGTTCCTCTCCACGTCTTCCTTCACCTGATTCTTTCTCGTGCGTATGCTTCTTCTGCTTTGTATTATATTTTTCTTCTTTTCCTTGCGTTTTTAGGTTTCTTTGTCGGTCAATTGTTTGGAAGTCTGCAAGTATATCAAAGTCAAATCGATTATAAGTCATTTGAATGAAAACTTATTGCACTCTTAATTGAAAAACAAGTAAACATTTGAGCACCATATTATATACTTGTCTGCTCAGAGTATGTTTTCTGATTCTTAGTCATATTTGAAGCAAAAGAGTTGAAAATGGTCATCAATTACTGTGATGTGGAATACGTACATAAAGGAATATGATAATCTGTCTCAAAAATCCAGCAACCCCCTCTAATTTCAAAGTTAGCACAACCAGGATAATTTTTCCCCGGCCCCAAATACAAGCGAAGGGAAAGTTACCCCAAATTGCCCAGAAAACATATAACACTTGCTTCAAGGATGAAGGATGCACCAAAAAAAAAACCAAAGCTCTCACAGTGGGTGGGGTCGAAGAGATGCATCCCACAAAATATGTAGAGAGGTTGTTTAAGCCTCCAAGGGATTGAACTTGTGGCCTTTAGATTGCACTCAAGCAACTCTACGTTGTTTCAAAGATGCACAAATACGAAAGAATAAAAAAAGTGAAGAGAGATCACAACCATGCATACATAAAATATGTTGAAAACAGTCATTTGCCATCTTCGCCAAATAGAGTATACCTCATCCCATGGCTCTAAATCAATGAAATCTCGGACCCACATCTTTCTCCACTAAAATTCTTAATTGTTTTAACAGTAGAGCTAGATATCTCTAAGAAAACCATACCTAAAGCATCCCTAATCTATGTGGTAGCAATCATAACCTCAAGATTTGGCTCCATTTTCACATTTTCAAATTCAAAATCATGACCCTCACATTAAAGAGTTAGGGATACAAATATACAACACATTAGGGATATATAGCATTGTTGTGTCTTAAACACCTGGAGGCACACAAACTGCCAACTAAAAAGCAAAATATCTAAGAAAACAGCCACAATCAGAAGGAACCAACATGTTATGCCCAAAAGTATGTTAGCCCAGAAGACTTATACCTGATAACCCTTGAGCGGTTGAGCCTGATCATACGGCTCTTGTCATGCATAAACGTCACAACACCAGGTGAAGAAGACATATTTTGTTTGACAAGGCATAAGATCTGTATCCCAGTATCTTAAATCCCAAATTGAAACTAATGACTTATCCAATGTGGCATCAACTACAGTCTCTCCGATGATACATGGTATTTTGAATAAACTGAGATAACAGGTAAATAGGCATTCAAAATTAGTAATCCGCAAGCCACAGCATAAGTTGAATCTAATTCTAATTTAATTATTTAAATGCACATTTTGCTCTGATAAATCACAGTCCATCAACCCCTCACACACATTTTCTGCCAACTGACAAGCCATCCATGTAGAAAAATTGAAATTCGTGTTATGACAATCATGAGGAATATGTTTCTTGTCACAAAAATATAAGCATTCAGACTCTACAAAAAAGCGAAGGTAACTGGTCACCTCACAGGCAGATAGTCATTCATCCTTGCCGATGCTTCGCTTGCCTCCTTGACAAATTCCCTGGTACACAGGAAAAAGCAGCATATAATGAGTAAGACAATAAAACAATAGTTATTTGGAATATACAGCAGACGCATACTCATAACCAAATATACAGTCTATTGGAAATGTTAAAAAAAAAATTACTAAAAGAATATCTTCGTCACATATGTCTACAGAATCAACAATAAAATAAACCTACTAAACCAAATACCTCAATCACTCGTATCAAAAATGAAATTAAAATTAAAATACAACTAAAGAAAAAGGTGAACTACAAACATAACAACGCAATATAATCCTGAAAAGAGCCCTCAGATCTTAAATATTATCCATACTTCGAATAATTTCAGGATATAAAGTTATTCCACTTATGTAACTAACTGGTTCGCTAGACCTAATCCAATTAACATTCAAGCAGACAAAAAATGAAAACAAAAGTAAATCATCTATAAGAACCTAGGTTCAGCGTAGCTAGCAAGGGATTGTTCAGATTAATTTATAATAAGCATATTACGTTTAGTTTAGTAGTGGAAAATCAACGAATATTGAAAATCTTCCATTTCAAGTTACTTAGTAAGCATTTAAGACATTGCCGTGAGACGTCTCGAACTCTTTCAGTTTTTTGTTTCTAATTGTATGTACCTTTCAACGGCTTCGTCAACGAAAAGTGAAAGCCCTATGGACCTCAAGTGGTGACCACCGTAGAGCATAATCGCTCCGTTGATCCGTTCTGCAAGGCTCTAAAGAGTGCAAACGGCAGGTCCCGGAAACTTCCGAATCGCAAAATTTGACGACGTCTCTAAGACTGAGGATAGAGGCGGCCCTGCGGATGACACTTTTCCACGGCGGATCTAGAGAGACCGAAGGAGGCTGCACTCTCCAGATCTGACTCAGAGTCGTTTGTTTTCGCTTCTGAAGTTACGGGAGAAGAGGAGAGGAAAAGAGATCGTTTGAGGGGACGAGAGGAGATGACAGAGGGAGAGAGAGACATAGCATAGCAACCCGAAATTTGAGAGGGCTGTTAAAAATGCTTTTATGCGCAGACGAATATGGAGGTTCTCTCATTTATCAGAAGAATCACCTCTGAAGTCCGTCAGGGACCGCGCCAATTTTTCAAACTTGCTTTTGTTTTTTTTAGGCAATTTTATAAAAAAAGTCTACTTTTAGAGATTTATTTGCAAAAAAAAAAACATTTAATAAGTGGGATTTCTTAATTCATTTTAGATTAAAATAAGGGCTTCTGTGTATTTTCGAGTGTTATTTTTTTACCTTAATGACCAAACTACCCTTTGCAAGGTAACATATGTGGTTTAGGAAAGTTTCTTGTTGGGAGAGAGATCTCACGACCCACGACTAGACCTTGGTATTTTGGGGGGGGCTGTGTGGTGATTATGCTGTCTTCTTCGACCGTCGAGTTAATTTTGATCAATTCTTGTTGTATCTTCAGTTGTCTTCCAAGTTACATTGTACAGTCGAGTTTGAGTTTCTAATTTTTATATTTTCGTACTTTGCATTGTTTTTAAGATACTTTATTTTTTAATTTTTATTTACTATATGTATTTTTTGAAAGTTTTATGTTTCGTTGATGTTATGTTTTTTTGTTATAAGGAAACTTGTTTAAATAGATTGAGTTTGACTTTCTAATTTTTCTATTTTCTTTCTTCGCATTGTTCTTTAGATTCTTTGTTTTTTAGTTTTTTTGTATTTTTTGGGAGTTTTATGCTTTGTTGGTGCTATATTTTTTGGTTACAGAGAAACTTGTTTCAGTAGGTTGAGTTTGGGTTTCTAATTTTTCTATTTTCCTTGTTTGCATTTTAAATTTTTCTGTATTGTATATATTTTTGGAGAGTTTTATGCTTTGTTAATGTTATCTTTTTTGTTGTTGTAGGGAAGCTTGTTTTAGTAATATTGATTCTGTGAGACCCTTACGTTACATTGGTGGATATCATAAAGATATCAAGAAGGTATGACAAAGAAATCATCAGGGTATCATAAATTATCATCAATTTGAAGCAACATTATCACATGAAATCTCAGTCTTCAACATGGTCTAGATGGTTATCATAGATTAATCATAAATATATCACAAATTATAAAACTTGACATGGTAACAAAAATAATGGTGCAGTCACATAAGACTAATCATCATAGCTTTCAAAGTTTTACATAACACGGGTTCAAAATAGGTATCACAGAGATATAGTAAGGGTATCGCAAATTATCACAAGGAAATTCTGTGTCCAACTTGGTCCATTATGTTTAGTAAAATTTGAATGGTATCACAAATACATCACATTCAAATCACAACAGCGTGGTTCAGGTATGTCAGTTGGAGAGCGTGGTTGAAGTATCATGTCTATTAGGGTATCATGATTCACGAGACAATGAAAAAAAAAATTGAATTTTGTGATCCAAAGGTGTCACGGTTCACGAGACAATCAAAAAGAATTTAAATTTTATGATACATAAGACAAAGACAATCAAATATAATTTGAATTTGAATTTTTATGATACAGTACAGTTTCATAAAATAACACATTTGATGACTAAAAATAAGATAAGTTTGGATACCTATATACCCACAAGTACATATATTGTGTCCACCTACAAATTCCCATTTTTTAAAATCACAAAATAGAAATTATAGAACAGTATAGTCTACCAGATGTATTATTTTATTATATTTGTTAATTCTTGATTTCATTTGTCAATTTATATTTTGTGAAGTTTTCATCTCCGAATTGCTCAAAAAAGGGAAAAGAAGCTTCCGTCTACGCTAAACGAAGTCTCTATCGGATGTCTTTCATTCGGTCCCTCTCAACCATTCATTGATCGAATCATCTCTATCTCTTTATTTTCACTTTGGTCCAATTTTGTTTTAAATGATTTAAAATATAATTTAGAGTAAATAATTATGGTGATATTGTTATATGATAAGTGTCAGAATATACGTTTTTAAAGTGATAAAATACTACCATACAATGTCAAGAAATTGTGCTTAAAAGTTGAATTTTCAAGATTATTGTACTTAAAATCTTTTTGGATGTATTGCCGGTTAAGAGGTAGTATGAGCTGTCGGAATGAGATTTGATCTTCAGAAAATATTTAGAGGACACTTCAAGCTTTGCAGGAAGTGCTGGTTCACAAAAATCAGAGTTCGTTTGGGCCTCTAAAGGTTGCCTCAAAGTCAAGTTTGGAAGTTATATCCAAAGCAGAATTTCTGTTTGCAGACCAGACCTTTAGAAGCCCATAACTTGAGTGTCTGATGTCCAAATTGAGTTATTCAAAACCCCATAATTATCTACACATTTGTATCTACAACATTGATGAAGGGTTCGAGTTCATAATAGGCTTCGTTTAGGCCCAGAATGCAGTTACAAGATTAGTGTGTAATTGGAAGTTGATGTCATTGATGATACCATTTCCATTCAAAGAGTAGACAATCCACCACACGAATTTGATGGACAATCCACCACCAAAAGATGGCACTAACTCCTCCACTATGTGCTCATTTTCTCTATAAATAGAGAGGAGAAGGAGTAGAAGAAAAAAACAAGGCTTGTGTTTGTAATTATGTTTTTATGTTTCATGTTTTATTTGATTATGTATAACTAAACTCTTATTAGTTAGGGATTTTCTTGAGGCCCTAAGCATGCTTTCAATTTTATAAGTTGTGTGGATTTCAATTTCTATAAGCATGATGATTTTGATTTTTCCA
Source organism: Euonymus europaeus (assembly GCA_963580455.1). Lineage (NCBI taxonomy): Eukaryota > Viridiplantae > Streptophyta > Magnoliopsida > Celastrales > Celastraceae > Euonymus > Euonymus europaeus. The sequence continues at coordinate 23,240,639 of OY756971.1, read as the reverse complement.
TATTATGTGAGTTCTAGTATTATGTTTATTTAAGTAGCTAACTTTGAAATATGTATTAGAATTAATTGTTGTAGAACATGGTCAATTGCCTTGTTGAATATGTTATTTTCTTGCAACATATAATTCAGTTGAAAATGAATTATGAAAAATCAATTCTTGAATACCTAAGTACAAATACCATGTATTAGGATTCTTGTGACATTCATATTCTCTTTGCTCTTATTAGATTCTTGATTGTTGATTGATGCAGATGTTATGCTAGATTTCAATTAAGAATACACGTAATGAGGTAGACGTCATACACTTTACATGCAATTAAGAGAGAATCATACAACTTGAGTTTGACCATGACCTTGTTGTGAATGTTGTCATCATATGCTTGTTTAAATTGTCAGTCTATTATTTCTTATAAATTGTTTGAATGTTTTATGGTGGATAGTGAGTCTTAGCTATTGTTTTCATTAATATCAATTCTCATTCTTGTTCTCAACGTCAATTTCTTTGTCTTAATTTTTATCTATTACAAGATTTAACCCCCCCTTTTCTCCCTTTTATAATTGTATCAATTATATTCAAGTGTTAGATTATATATCTATTAGCATAACTCCTTGTGAGATCAACTCTTACTTGTTCACTATATATTAATTATACATTTATAAGTATATTTTAAATTATTACTAACGACATAACAGTATATAGCAATACATTTACGCTAGCCTGACCAATCTGCAAAGCCACACCTTCTGTCAGTCAGTCCATATTCCACAATAGACATTCCCATTTTATATTTTGGAGATTTCCCCAGGGACAAAAAAGGTATGCGTGTATTGCGTATTCGGTAGGTTTTGTTGCAGAGTAGAAGTAAAACACAGTTAAATTAAATATTTGATGCTACTCTTCCACTTCAAGTTATGCCAAAAGAGTCACACACAAAGCAGTTAGTTTTAGGCAATAGCAGGCGCCATAGGCTAGGTAGTGGAGAAGAGGGTTTCTTAATTTGGAATTGAATAGTGTGTAAATTAAGATTAATCATATCTCCAAAACACGAAAGTAGCTCAAATAATCCAGGGACATCATATCCCCTGCACTTTTAGCATACTATTAGCATACTTGGCTTCATATAATTGGGTGTCTCAGCTACTGGGATTACCAAAATCCCTGCCATCAACACCTCGCTTTTAGTCATTATTATTTAACTAGTAGAGGAAAGATAGCCTCTCTTTTCTCGTCTGGTAAGGACCTAAATCATCTTACAGTACCAAACATAAATTGGCTTCTTTATCACTGTCAACACAAGAATCAATATTACAAATGAACGTGAAAAAACAACAATCAACAGATTCATTTTTCATAATAATTGGTATTCTAGTGACCCCAATTATTTCTGGTGGGATGGATGACAAATTTAAGGGCTTGCTAATAAATCTAAATACAGTAAAGAATGAAGGAGATATCAAACCAACTGGAGACAAACCCAGCACGCGCGCGCACACACAGAGAAAAAAAACAAATAGTTGACGTACAGCTTAATCAAAGAATTCCCAGTTGAACTTTGGCTGGACTGAATTATTGTTGGCTGAGGTGGATGTAGATGCCGGTATCAATGCGGGAGTAGAATCAAATGTCTCCCATCTGGTGGTTACAACAACCGGTCCAGATGTTGAGTGCTGTTGCTGCTGGTCTTGCTGTTGGAGTTGTTTCCCGAACGAGTGCCTTGGTTGTAGTTGTTCTTGAGATTTTGGTATTTGTCCATTTGAATGGCTCAATGGGTGTTCATGGATTGGGGCAAGTCTTTTTCCGTTTGAATACTTTCTTTGATTCTGCATTTGGATTTGACCTCCATTGCTGTTGGGTGTGGAGTTTTTTATCTTCAACAAGTCTAGAGTTTCAACATACTTCTGCACCCTTCTCACCTTTACAACGATTTACAGAACATTAGTGAGGTACAGCTTTCTAAAACATACAATTCAGACAATAACATTAAACAAAACCAATGAAAGGCTATTAGAACATTGGACCAATAAGTACCTGCATTTTTCTCTGCAATTTCGCTTCTCCATCAACCATAATTCCATCCAATTTAAGCAACTGATTCATCAATAGCTCAATCAGAGTAAGCACATCCTTCTCTGCTACTTTCCCTCCTTTAGTTATAATTGACTCTAGAGCTGACACCTATAGAAATTCAATTCCAATTACGATCAAACCCACAAGGAAGACAAATCCCAAGGCCTAATTCCAAAGTTTCATGAAAAAAACCTGGCCAGCAAGCCTATCAACTTCCAAACTAATCTCGGATATGGACTTGGAGGCTTTCTCCATCTTTGCGTTCTTCCTCATCTCAAGGAACCGTCTTTCGTGGCTAATTGGGTCCTCAACAAGCACAATCTTTGATCGATCCTTAACACCGGAAATGTCGAGGAAAGACTTTGAATCTCTTTCCTTGTCTTTGTATATCAGTTGCTGGTCTTGATGGTGCAAACCTGTTGGTCCTGTCAAAATTTTCTTCAATTCCCCTGCAATCCACAACACAAAAATCAATATTTCCATTGATCAAAGACAAACTTCATACTGAATTGAAATAGTTTCAACTCAAATTACCAAATGTAGCTTGAGAACTGATACTGATTTCGTGATAGATTGACCCGTATTTGACCCTAACTCTAATTGTCGGTGCTGGGGCGGAGCTCCCATCCGAGTACGGGTTTCGCTTCTGTACCAACATTCCTCCTGGTCTAATCTCCCATTCAGCCCCGGACTCGCCGCCAGTACCGGCTGCACTGCCGCTTATTGGAGACAGGTCTGTCGGTTTGTTCTTCATTCTCATCATCTTCAAATTAAATTCAACCTGTTTTCTTGCGTAAGTGGTGGCAGAAAGGGCTTCAGATCTCCACAAACTGCGATTTTTGGCGATCAGTAGCAGAAATAAAAGACGTCCATTGGAGACAGAGGCCGTTGGACTATGTTTCAGAAATCTCTGACTCCAATATCCAGCATTACACGAGTCCAACCACAGTAGCCACGCGTACAGTTTTGAGAGAAAAAAATGAGCGAAACCCCTCCAAACTTTTTCTTTCGTTCTTGCAGAATCAATGGCGTCTCTCAAAAGGAAAAAAAAACAAACTCTGAACCCGTGAATCTACAATTCTTGGTCTTCAAGTAAACCAAGTTCAGATCTCGAACAACCAGTCTTATAAACAAAATCCCCAGATCTCTTCAACAAAAATGGACCTGGAATAAACAACGAAAACCAGAATCTCAGGCCCAACCCAACAATATTAAAGTCGCGATTTCTACTAAGAAAGAATCGATGAAATCAACTTGGAACCAGAAGTCCAGAACTACTTTTTGAAATCTCTCTGCATTCCCCACCTGTTCTGGAGAACTCGCGAGAAGAAAAAAAGAAAAGGAATGTCAAAGGAAAAAACCAGTGGCCAGCTCCGCCGTTCTTAACACTCTTGAAAACTAATATATACATGATCATAAAAAAAAGCTATATATTTATATATAATTTTAATTACTTAATTAAAGTATATTAAAACTTCAGCTACGAAAGCCGCCAAAGCTTTGAAGGCTGAAAAAACAGAAGAGAAAGGAACCCACTCTTATTAGGTCATGTCTTTCGGTCCTGGTGAATACTAAGGAATATTTAGGTGTATGTTAATCACCGCTATTCATAATTTCAAAGTGAATACATATATATATTGGGCGTTATCGCGATTGTTTGTGTTTTTAATAAGTTTACGTGTTGTTACCAATTTCATCGTACTTTTATACAATATAGACGCGTGAGATATTGTAGAGGGAGAGGAGGTAAAATTCAATTAGGATGATTAAATTTATCCAATCCAAATTAAATATAGTTCAGGTATAAATTATATGTTCGAAATTCATATTCAAACACAAATATTTTATCCGGTTTAAAATTCGATACAAATCTAACTCCAAAAATCTTATTCGGATCCTAATTAGGATTAGATTATGATCTAATTTACTCGTCCAAATTTAAATCAATTTAGATATAATTAATTAAATATCACCAAAAATCTAAATATTGAATGTTGTAGGAGTACCTTATTTAAGAATTAGGGTTGAAAGTTACAAGGTTGTTTTCAGTTGAAGAATTTTTTCAAAGGAACTTTCACCCGGAGCTGCAACTGTTAGGCGGTCACAATTCTCACCTTTCAATCTCTTCATATTTATTTAGGAATTAGGGTCGGAAGTTACAAGGTGGTTTTCCGTGGAAGAATTTTTCTAAGGAACATCATCTCAAACTTGCAACTGTTGGTCAGTCACAATTCTCACCTTTCAATTTCTTAATATTTAAAAGTAGTTCCTGAATTTCACATTTTAAATTGATTTTTTTTTCTAGTCCCTTATTCAATGCAAATAATAGACTCAGAAATTAATTTTGTGGAAGAAGTAGCTAAAGTATATGGATCGTCACAAGGTTGGCCCTTTGATCAAAATCTATTTATTTCAGATCCTACAACAATTATCCATGGATTTAACTAAGGGTGGCAAAAATATGTCCTATCCAAATAATCAAATTTGTCCGACTTAAAATAAATAAAGTTTGAATGTAAGTTATATGTCCAAAATTCAAATCCAAGTAAAAAAAAAAACCGGTTTAAAATCAAATCCGGATTCAAACACAAAAAATATTGTCCAAACCCGAATATGTATTGAATTATTGTTTGATTTATTTAAATCTATTAGAATATGGTCAATTAAGTATGTCAATCCAAATTCGAACATGCAAATAATTCGCAGACACTTATAAAGTCCAACTCGAAACCCTTTTTTTTAAAAAAATAAATAAATTCGCTTGTTGGCAGGCATGCGATCCATAAGGGATGACCTTTCTCACATTACGCGTCACTGTCAAAGTGTTAGGGCCAAACAAGGTCTACCATATGACACAGGATCTTATCCAAGAATCTAACCGTAGCATATGGTTCGAACAAGAAGCTTATCAACTTGAGACAAAAGACCCAGTTCAACCGGGGAAGGGTACTGGAAATTTGAGTAACCATGGCAGCTTTAAACTGCCACTTTCATCCCACAATGGATAAAGTTTCACAAAATGTCAAAGCACACTGGAGGTATGTTTCCTGCTCAATGCAGCCCTCTCAACCCAACATCAAGGTAACCCCCATGCCAATCTAATTCTCTGTTACTTTCACTCAACCCTAAACAAAGGGAAGGAAATCTAGAAAAGAATAACACACCTGTAACCAAGCTAACTCTTAATGACTACGTGCATAGGTAGTTATAAATGGAGCAGCAAAGGAAATAGGAAAAGCAGCAGTGGTTGCAGTAACCAAGGCCAGAGGAATGGAAGTGGCTGGTGCTGTGGATGTTCGTCTTGTAGGACATGATATTGGGAAGGTTCATTGTTATTTATCAATGCTTCCTGTAACCAAGCTTTACTCTTCTTAGTTGTGACAGCATGAGTTCTATCCAAAAAATTCCTCTCTTTTTTCTTCCTAATTAGGTATGTGGAATGGAGGAGCCTATGGAAATACCCATAATAAATGATCTCACAATGGTATTAGGGTCTATATCCCAGGTAAGACACCAAATCCCTCTCCTCCACCGGGCACAGTAGTCACAATGTTTTCTAACATAAGCATACTACAAAATTTCTGCAGTCAAAAGCAACAGGAGTTGTCATTGATTTCACCGACCCATCTACAGTGTATGACAATGTGAAACAGGTTCTATGTCCATGCAAATGTAAAAAAGAAGGGACATATTGCTAATGTTTTATTATTAAGCATTGCTAATTATGGTTCCACAATTCCAATTTGCTATTTCTTATTAGGCAACAGCATTTGGGATGAAAAGTGTGGTTTACATACCTCGGATTAAACCAGATACAGTGACAGCATTATCTTTATTCTGTGAGAAGGCCAGCATGGTGAGCACAGGGTTCAATGTCCTCTTCTATTTCTCACACGAGTTAGACTCAAATGTCTATAATTTCTGCGGCCAATTTGTTCAGTTGTGCTAAATCTATGTCAGGGTTGTCTGGTGGCACCAACTCTGTCAATAGGATCCATACTCCTCCAGCAAGCCGCAATTTCAGCTTCATTCCACTACAACAATATAGAAATTGTGGAATCACGCGCAAAAGCAATAGTAAGACTTAAGTTCAGTTTTTTTTTTTTTTCTGCATTCATTCAAGTCCGGAAGATAATCCAATTTTTGAGAATTTCTTCATCAGTTTGAAATACATATTGAAAGAAAATCCAACAAGGGAAAGGATATAGTTATTTAGTGACACACATACGACAAATAGAAAGAATACAATGAATTACATTGTACACCATTGTCACATATTGTACAAAAAGATAATCTTAAGAGCAGGTCTTCGTTTTCCATGCAAAGTTGTCTTCAAAAGTATCAATGCCCAAACATCAACATTTTTATGCAAGAACTGAAAGGAAAGAAAAAAAAAGCAATGTGCAATTTCTTTTCCTTTAAAAATCCTGTATTTCTCCAATGATGGCCATCACCAGAATACAGGTTCTTATTAGGACTTTATCTCGTATATTTCCAAGTCAAATATACTCTTAAGTTTAAAAATGGGCAAAAACAACATTTCATTAATGATGACATAATTTTAAAATAATATAATATGCAGACGCCCATGTTGTACTTCTCCAACTTCATTAGCTGCATGCATGCATGCCTATATATAACAATATACATTCATCAAAACTCTCGACTGTGGAGTTGTAAGAGCTGTGAATGACCCTTAGTTTTTTAGAGAGAGACCCAAACCTTGCATGAAGCTTTTGAAGCCACTAAAACTTCACTATTGTACAGGATTTTCCATCAGCAGATGCAGTCCAGATTGCCAACAACCTCTCCAACCTTGGCCAGATCTACAATAGAGAAGATATCTCAACGGACATTTTGGTGAGTAAAGCCAAAAGTTACATCACTCCAGTGTCTACTAATGGAACCATTTTCCTTTCCTCTATTGGTGACCATAGGAAAGGATAGTGCCAGGTAAAATAGCATGTAAGCAGACAAGAAGTTTTAAAATTATATATCTGGAAAGATCATCTCATGCCTTATTAGAAGGCCAACAACAGTATTCAAATTATTGAATAGGCAGGGGCAGGGCAGTAAAACCCAGGGAATTTATCGTGTCAATTGCTCAGTTTCTTGAATTGAGAGAAAGGGAAAAGCAAAATTTATTTGAAGGCATCCGTGTCAAATATATTTCACGACTTTAGACATCTTTATATTGTTTAAGCAAATAGCATGGGCTCACTTTTCTCCTTTAAGGCAAGGGGTCAAGTTCTAGGAGAAGATGGAGTTCGCGTGCACAGTTTAGTCCTTCCAGGTCTCCCCTCCAGTACGACAGTTTACTTCTCCGGCCCTGGAGAGGTCAGCTTTCTATATTTTCTTCTCACCCTTCCCACTAGATCTCTTTCCCCTGGAGGATTAACTTGAAAAATTACCTATATTACATGATAGCTTATCTTCTACCTGCAACAGGTTTACTCTGTTAAACATGAAATCACAGATGTGCACTGCCTCATGCCAGGACTAATCCTCGCGATTAGAAAGGTTGTGCGTCTAAAGGTAACCAGTCAGATGATAATTACTATTCTTCTCCAAGCTTATAGTTCAAACTATTTCATAATGAAGATTAAAGCAACTCCTTTTTGTCCTTATTGTTCTGGTAGAATCTGGTGTATGGCTTGGAGAAATTTTTGTAGAAATCAAAGTTCCTTACCAATTACCATTGCATCGATGTGAGCTTATTCCTGTCTTTGATTTGACCGAGAATCTTCTCGATCCTGTCAAATATGTCACAGGAAACTTAAAGCAAATCTCAAGAGTAGTAGACAGACATATTGAGTTCAATGAAAAGCGACAATATGTCATTTCCATTCACCAAGAAATGTAATGTAACGTAACGTAGCGAACCTCCAAAAGATTGCAGAATGTTCGTTTTAAATTTCAGATGTATACAATCACGGCCTTCCTTCAGATATCATCATAGAATGCTTTGTTATCAAGTATAAATATCAGCTTTGGCAAGTCAACCCCATTGCTTCATTAGATCTCCAAGGCACGGGATATTTGGATACAAAGAAAACTTGGAATTCGTGACAGCTACTCCAACTCACCAGCCACATCTATTCCAACTATCCACAGTTGCACTAAATCAACAATTGAGAAAGAAATTTGGAAACATATCCTGCGAAAGAGCTAATCTCTTATTTTGCTAAGCAAGACATAAAGTGCATGCCTTTCACGAAAATTCATTTGTTCCTTTTATAAGAATCAAGTATTCTATGATAAACAGGACCAGTTAATGAATGAAATATTGTCATACGCTAGGCCATGCCCAATTTTCAAATGACATCATCATTTTCTATGCATACGTGTTTGATCCAGATGCTCCTACCTCATTTAGACTCACCTCAACTGACTAAAACTAACTTCATTTTCTTAAGCATATATGATGGATTCATTCTCTTTAGTTCATCAATAGCATGTTTCTCCTGGTTGCGAGAAAAAACCTTACAAATCAAAATTATAATACATCTTTCATCACTCAACCTTAATTATATCATCACCATTTTTCTGTAATTTACAAGTTAACCCTGATGAAGCATATAAAAGGAAAAGGAATTTTCTGGAGCATCCAGTTTTCATAAATTAGTGTGTCTGAGAGCATGTTTGTTGAGCTCATTGCGACATCTTCATCTTGTGATGTTCCTTTGATGAGACTAGAAAAAAAATTGACGAGACTAGAAAAACAGAGGGAGAAAAATGAAAGAAAATGGTGAAGATTTCAGTTAAAAGGCACACCCAAGATTCTGATAAAGAATTAATTCGCACAGCTGAGACCTGCTAGCCAGGGAGAAGGGTTTCTACTTTCTATCATTATATAACACAATCATCAACTATTTTGCCTTCAAAAAGAAAATAAAATCTTTTGTTTTCCTCGAGCACTTACAAATCGCTTAACAGATATACATAGATCAATGATAACATAACCAAAATTCCTGGTAGGGTGATGCATCCTATGTTTTGATTGGTTTTTTATTTTGATTTCTTTCACCTGAAAGAATCACTATATCTTGACAAGGGAAGCCTTTGTTAGGCAAGGGGGAAACGTACATAAGAAAAGTTATATTTACTCTAAGCGTCACAACCAAGAGAAGCTGACTAGGGATATAATTCTTAATTCTGAAAGAATTTACTATGGACATGGTCAACCATTTCACTGGATAAAGAAAATTTACAAGCAATCTTCACATTCACGAGCTTTTAAAATAAGAAGTCAATAAGAGTGTCAAAGAAGAATTCAGAGTGACCTTAGAGGCATTAGGTTATATGCAAATTACTCTTCTGAACTCATAGAACTTTCACGTTGCATTATCTTCCTTAAATCGCTAGCATCAAATTTTCTATATCAAACAAAGGAATTCCAGTGAAAGGCACCAACACTATCGCAAGCTGTCCAGTTACTCAAATAGTCAAATGAATAAAACATTGCTTACGACGTGCACAGAAAAGAGAAATTAAAATCAATTTCAGTAGATGTTGCTAAAACATTAAGTTTTAGCACAATTTAATAGCAATTACACACATATGCTCGTACCTTCAAACTTGTCAGCAATTGCCTTTATCCAGGCTCTATCTTTATCACTATATGCATACCCCATACTTGAAGCCAGCAAGACAAACCCTTCGACTTTTTTCACTTTCTTGGCTCTTAGAACAGAAGCATGAACCACTGGTTGAACCAGAAGAGACTGAGTCCCATTTGGAAGCATCTCACCAAGTCCAGAATCTGATATATTAATAAAAAATTCATCTTATTCTCGTAAAGAAGCTTCAAAGAACTTTAGCACAATCTCTCTCTTATACTGTAAGAACTAACTGAGTTTGAGCGCTGAAGCAAGTGGAATCAGAAGAAAAACTTGATCGTCAAAAACACATTTTGCGACAGTTTTTTTGTTCAAAAAGTCAGGCTCTTAAAAGTTCATGAATATAGATGCATACAAGATGCCACATAGGATGTTAATTCCTAAGATCAATACATCAACAAAATCTAAAACTATAAGCTTACAAAATTCAACAATCACTTTACACATTTAAGTGCACAAATCATTATGAATGTGTGAGTTATAGCTAATCCTACAAATGTATATAGTAGACTGGTTTCTTTACCATCATTGTCCTCACTGGTGAGGATAAACATCTGTAGCAAACTACAAATTCAGGAAATGATATGGTTGAGAAATAGTAAATCCTTCCAATGAGATGCGCTTCACATTTTCAGAAAGTTCAGCTTCCAGACTGGTTTATTTTATTTTTTTTAATTTCAAATTGGCTGGGATTAGGTGGGAAGAGTAAGAAAATATTTTTATCAAGTAAAACGACCTCAACAGAAAGCAGTTACAGAAACTTCAAAATGTTTAACAAACAATATAAGCTCAATAACAAGAGAATTCCAAACATTCTAAGACTTCAAAATTGGTAGAAAGTTCCATAATTATCGAGGAAAGTAGTTATTGCTAAATCCTTTTCCCCAATAGAACGTGTTTTAGTCATATAATTAAAGTATCCTCAATTCACTTTATTAATCTCCAAAGTTCGCAGTCAACACATAGATAAGGAGTCTAACATTACAGGAAAGAAGCTAACGACATGCCCACACAAAGAATGCAAGGACAATTCCTTCCCCTTCAATACATATGACCAAATACCTGTGCTTTGAGGAAAATAGAGAGTGTCACTTAAATCAGAGAGGCCAATCTTTTCAATTTGTCGCTGAAACCAATCAAGTATTTGGCCTTTTGATATATTATTTGGAGTGTTCCAGTAGCCACGAACACATAATTGACCTCGAACTGAAATCAACTGCAAAGATGACCAAAGCAAAAACACTTAAGCCGTCTGATATTTGTGATGGGATACTTCAAACAATGTAATAAACAACAACAGTCCAGTAGAGGATAACTTACAATGGTGTACAATCTTTAACGCGTAAAATTCAAATTAAATATAAATATTAGAATAACGTACAACGGAAATGGTGTTCGTATTGCGTAACAAAACATATGTTGCCCAAGCAAAGTCATCCTTCTCGCTATTTGAGATATTTTGTGACATGACAAAGATTTGTTCAGCAGCTTCAGGAAGAGTTGGTTGATCCACCCGAGTAGTGCCCTGTAAAATTTTGTATGTCAGAATGAATAAATTACACGGAGATATCACATAAAAAAATCCTCCTTAAATAAACGTAAATACGTGCAAGAGCGAATAGGGGAAATGAATACACATAGTGAACTCCCGTTGATTTGTTCATAGACTCATATAACCAATCCCAAATTTCTGGGATAAAGGCTCAGAGCCTCGGACTATGATGATGATAAAAAGTATTCAAGAATGCTCTCTATAGTTTATACTTGCCGCATTATGTATTCATGTAGCTAAACTAAAATACATCAGATTAAAGCTTAGATGATGTTTGAATCATTAAAGCCACTGATAGCTCAGGGAATGCATGTTCTGGAGGCGAGAGCAAGAGGCATAGGTATCTTGTTGATACAATAACTATTATTTTATCATCCAAAACAAAGATTATATTGTAAATGAATCAAGCAACAATACATTTATTAAATTATAAAGCTAAGAAGACTACCTTGAGAAATCTTCCAAGGTAAGGAAGGGCAATGGAGAATGCTGCTAAAGAGAGACCAAGTGCTTCTGTTCTCTACATGAAATAGAAAAAAATTAAACAACCAACAACCAATCATGAGAAAAACAAAACAAAAAACAAAGCTCCGTAGTATTATCAGGTTACCATTTGTGCAGGGGTGATGGAGGACGCATCAGAACCAGCGAAGTGGTTCAGGATCAATAGTGACCCGAACCCGTACCCGATCCATCTAGGTAAGTACGATTCATCCAAACCAGGAATTCCTGAAAACCTCACCGACAATACAATAGAGATCGAGTGATTATACGACGAACGCGCATATAAATCCATACATTGACGTAGGGGGACTTACCGAGAGTGAAGCGCAGGACGGAGAGATTCAGCTGTTGTTGATTCTCTGTTGTTGTAGTTTGGGAATCGTCTAAACGAGCAGCGATAGTTTTGAATTTCGTATATCCGATGGCGCGAAATTGAGGAATGTTTCGAAATAATTGAATTGAGGGATTCAAACAGAGAATTCCCATTCTCTGCTGTTCGTTCGAGCATTGAGAGGACATTGCTTAGTAAACGGAATAAGAAAATAAGATAATGGCAAACTAATCTAGGACTAGCCCAACAAATTTATCTGGGCCTAGCCTGACAAATAAGCCCACTCTCAAATTGGGTTATTCTTATAAAAATGGATGAGACTATTTGTAGTCCACGTTTTATCGACCACATTCCAAAATTAAAAAACTCTCGTTTCCTTTCATGATCCAACCATTCATACTCAAAATTAAAAAATCTCATTCCCGTTCATGAATTCAACCATTTCCTGCCTAAGAACAACTCTCTCTCCTCTGATGTATCTCTGTAACTCCTTGATCAACTGCAAGCGGGAATCACTTACTATGAAGAGAACTTGATGGCAATTTATTGCTTGACCTCATATATGTTCCTATTCCTTTTGAAAGTTGCTCTTGCAAGAGAAGAGATCGAAGATTGTAACAAAAGGCCAGAGCAATGGACCACAGGCCAGAAAAGTGAGTTCTCACAGCATAGGCAAGAATCGAGAAGCTAATCCAGGGGAAGACTAGAGCTAACCAAGGAGAGGCAACATTAGCTTGGTTCGGTGTGGCTTGAGAAGGGACCAAGCAAACGAAAGAAGTTGAAACTCTTTCTCGAAGAAAAGAGGAGTGAGATAGACTATTTATTTACCCTCGCTAGACTCTTGCCCTTCCCGCCTGCTAGTTTGCTTCTAGTCATCTTACTATGTGTTTGCCGGACTGGAGAGTAGGAGGAGGAGAAGAAAGCGTCGTCTTGCGGTCTCCATCCTTAGTTAAATTTGGTTAGGTCAAGTTGGGCTGTGTTGTTATTTGAGTGAGGGAGATTGTTGGACTAATTCTTCTAGATGGGTTGAGGGGAAAAAATAGAGCTCGTCGTCATCCATGGTGTGCACCGAGGAGGAAATGGAGCTCGAGAAAGAGAGAGAGGGACTGACTAGACCAACTGTGATTAACTTTTATAAGTAGAGTGTCACTAGAATTATCTTTTTAGTGTTTTATATAATGTGGCATGTAAAATGTGGATTACAAATAGTCTCGTCCTATCAAAATAAGACAACCCAAGTCACATTTCTAGGTATCTCTTTGCATATTTTATTCTTTCTTATCATAAAATAGAATACTAATATGAGATGACAATATTTTATTTTGACATTCTTTCTCCCTCTGGATGCAATCAAAAATTGAAAAAATGGCACCTGCTTAGGTAAATTTATCAGGTGCCTCAAACTGTGGGCAATATATATATTATTCATTGAAGAATTTTTCAATTTTGTTTGTTAGTGCATAATTATTGATTCTTGTCCCAATTTTGCAGTTTTAAAGTGAAATAGAGGAAAATATGTCCTGGAAATATTAAACATTTAAAGCAAAAAAATGCTTAAAAGGAAATATTGAACATTTAAAGCAAATAAATATTAATAAAAGCATTTAAATACATATTTAAACTATTCCACTATCCTTAAAAGGAAAGACAAAATGCTTCATAATATAAACATTCTCCAAAATTATGTCATTGGCTATACATAAGTAATTACCAAAATGGAATGCTTATACATTTTTCCACGGCCTCGACTTTGAAGTGTTAGCTATCTTCAGTTGTTGCAGTTTTTGTGTTTGCACATTCTTTCTCTATTGTGATTGATTTCCTGCATCGATGACATATATTATTTTGCTATAGATTATTGACTATTGACGATTTTCGGTTATAATTTCCTCTGTTGCATACCATGTCAAAAAAATTCGACATTAAAAGTAACTAAACATGCAAGCTTGATTATTTTTTTAGAAGAATTGCAATTTTAATTAGGCTACTGTGACCGCATGGCAAAGTAGTCAATGCAATCTATGTTTATAGAAATGATTTGATTGATTGTTGCGCACCTCAACCTCTTAGTGTCTACATATTCCAGTTCTTGAATCTCTTCTTCTCCCATGGTTTTTTTTTGGATCAACTCCTTTGCTATCACCCTAGTGACAACGTCCTGCAACCCAATAACAATAAAATGACCAAATAAATAAAATGGGTAAATCAACTATAGACTCGAGCGTGCGATTCCCAAACATATGATATAGAGGAATCAGGGTTTGGGGAAGATGGTTCCAAACGAAATAAACAAAACTAAGAGTTGTAAACCTAAAACTACCTCAAACAGACCAAACGTAAAAGGCGTCTTGAAATCAGATGAAACCATAAAAAGCGACTAGATAGGAAAGCAAGCGGCTCTAAAGACATTTGTCTTGCATTGGATTTTTTTAGTGCATTCATCATGTTAAATCGTTTTATCCAAAGTCCCTATATATATATAATTTTTTTCCTTCTCCTAATTGAAGTTTATTAAACCGCCATGGGAAATAAACCGGATCTCCCTCCTCTAATTGTATTTGTCCGTAGATTTATTTAAAAGAAATTCTAATAAGCCATCAAGAAATGAGGGGAACTTGAGACACTACTAAATGTACTTACATCTATGCCTGAAAAGATCTACCCAAAATTGCCTTCAGATGACAAACTCCAGCACCAAAAGGAGACCTATTGCTAGCAACGCCATGTCTTTGAGCCTGCAACCAAAAGGATTGGGAATTGAAAACCCAAGGGCAGAAGGTGATTTATTGATGCAGGGACCCCCAACCCAGGACGATACCCACTCATGGGCCCCTTGGCGATGGGCTGTCAACCACCTGGCCTGGCTCAGAGGCCGCAGCATGGCCAGCCAGCGAGGCCTAGGCCCAAGCATCAGGGCTGCAGCCCATACACCCCAACCCGTCGCTCTCCACTCCGTTCCCAGAGTGTTGGGTTGTTGGTGTGAGGATTCGAACCCTCACACCCTTTGTAAGGGGCAACCCTCACAACCAGCTAAGCTGCAGCTTAGTTGGTTGTGAGGGTTGCCCCTTACAAAGGGTGTGAGGGTTCGAATCCTCACACCAACAACCCAACACTCTGGGAACGGAGTGGAGAGCGACGGGTTGGGGTGTATGGGCTGCAGCCCTGATGCTTGGGCCTAGGCCTCGCTGGCTGGCCATGCTGCGGCCTCTGAGCCAGGCCAGGTGGTTGACAGCCCATCGCCAAGGGGCCCATGAGTGGGTATCGTCCTGGGTTGGGGGTCCCTGCATCATTTATATAATGAGAAGGCAAACGAAGCAACAAAAAGTTGGATGATAAACAGGCAGATACATACTAATAAATGATTCTAACAACAAAGAACATATATTAAAAAAATGAACATCAAACATCATCCTTATTCTCGAACCAACCCATGTGAAGATTCTAATTGAGAAACAAATGGTCTAGAGACAGTTATAAAGCATGACACACCAAGAATAAAACCAAACAAATCACCAAATAAGTAATGAGAAGATCAAAATTAACTATTGAGAACGTAAACTGGCATAAATAAGTGATGAAAGAGATATAATATATTGAGAAAGAGAATGAAATTTGAACATAGATAAAAATTATCTTGCATTTTCAACATACACACGCAAAGGTTGGTTCACTTGAAAGTTGGAAGTACAAAGGAGAATCAAGGTGAGCAAAAAGACTTTCAATATATTTGAAGGAGAATCAACACCTGTGATTAACACAAAAAGTTAATTAATCGAGATACTCAGGGTAATTCATGAGTTGCTATTAAAATACCTTTTTTAACACAACAAATGTTTTTAAGCGTCACAAACTAACATGAAAACTTATCTATAACTCTAAAAGTCTAGCATTTACAGCTCAAAGATCAAAAGATACTTCTAGAGTTAAACCCGTGCAATGCACGTGAGTGTTGAGCGAAAGGAGAGCTGTAATTTTAAATATGTAGAGAACTTAAAGCAAAATCTTCACATGTGAAGACAAATGCATGGGGGACTGACAGATGAAAGTAATCGATTAAATGGCAAATCAGGAAGCGAATTGTTCTCTTGAATTTAGTTATCACTAGTATGATCAATAAGAATGTCCCAAGGTAATGGATATATGCCATCAGAATACATATGAACATTTATGTGGGAAGGAAAGCCTACTGTATACACTATACATCTAGAGAGACAGCTAGTTTAGTTAGTCAAAATCCAAAGAGAAGCAAAAGAAGGGGAAAAGAAGTCTTAAGTAGTTGAATTACAAACAATTTTTTTTGCTTCAGTCTATATCACGAACAAAATAAGCACACCTAGGGCGCCTTTAATTGATTAAATTTTATCCTAAAATGCAGAAACAAGTTTCTACAGCAATATGTTCCTAACCACATCCAAGAACTCCTCCATTTGTCTTTCAGAATATCTAGGCATATCCTCCCAAGCTACATCACAAAAGGGGAAAAAATTAAGGAACAACACTTACGGAACCTGGGTGGGAATCAATCAGACACTAATAGAAGCAGAAATTGGAAAATGTTAAGCCCATACCTGATGGAATCTCAAACCTACTATATATAAGTATAGATGCAAAATGCTTTCGTGGGATCTGAACTTTGGTAGAACACGGTGAGCCTTTCAATGATCCAACACTACAATTCACCTCATAGAAAAAGGAAAAAGATCAAAAACATTTTTCGCTATGTAATGAAATACCATGATCTAATGCACTTCACAGTATTCAATTAATAAATGAACCACACATGAGCAAGGAAACTACGCATGAGAAGGTTCAAAGAGGAGAAGTAAGTTAATGAACAAATCAAAGACAAATAATCATTCTAAAGTGCAACCACATCTTCAAGGTAAGCTGAAATTTAGTCAGCTTCAGACCTAAATCTCATAAATTCAAGAACAAAAAAAGCAGCAGTTTTGGGGGAGCAGGACCCAAAAAGTAGCATTGAAGAAGAAGAAGTTGGAAAGATACTTTAATTAGAAAAGCGAAAAGACAGCAACACCAAAAAAAAAAGCCACGAAGAAGAAGAAGAAGGTGGAGAGCTAAAATCAAGTCATAGAAGGCAAATTGAACACTTACTGAGTGATCGAAGAGCTCAAAAGAAGGTTGATGCACCTTCAGATTGACGAACCTCGAAGCTGTGTTTGTTATCGTTCCCAGAGGTGAGATTCATGGGAAGATCAGATCGCGAGAGCTGAGAAGAAATCCCCAATATGCTCCAATTCCAGACACTTTAGTCGCGAGGGGTGGCCGACATAGTAGATGTGCCACACGTGGGAGGGGGATGACGGATTATCAAGGGTTTAGAACGTCGTCATTTTATGGGCATGGTTCGTGCGACACATAACAACCAGACGAGCGATTATACGGTCAAAGAGGGAACTCGTCATAAAATTGCGAGGATTCTCTCCAGAGAAAATAGCTGAGTATGAAAACCAGAGTTAAACGAACGGGTGACCTGAAGGAAGAGAGAGCCAAACAACGAAGAAACAAAGAGAATTAAAACAAAAGTAAACCCTCTCGCCAAAAGTAAGGACGAAGGAAGGTAGAGAAGCAACTTGAGAGACTAACTCACCAAAGATTCGGATGCAGTGTGAGATTTGATGAGACGTAGTTTGGAAGAGGAAAGTCAGCGAAGGTAAGAACCGCTTTGTAACGATGGGTAAGATTCAGATTAGATAGACATCGACTGATGTTCGAAGCTTCATTTTTGACAATCATGAGGGACGAAGTGAGATGGATCACCGAAACGATGTCGTTTTGCGTGGCTGGGCG
Source organism: Euonymus europaeus (assembly GCA_963580455.1). NCBI lineage: Eukaryota > Viridiplantae > Streptophyta > Magnoliopsida > Celastrales > Celastraceae > Euonymus > Euonymus europaeus. The sequence goes on along the minus strand of OY756971.1, from coordinate 23,222,758 downwards.
AGGACCACGTGCATGCACAGTGTTAAACAGTAGGGACTCGCTGTGTGAATGTAAGGAATCCTGCAAGATTATATATAGTTATCAAGGGTTTAGAACGTCGTCATTTTATGGGCATGGTTCGTGCGACACATAACAACCAGACAAGAGATTATACGGTCAAAGAGGGAACTCGTCATAAAATTGCGAGGATTCTCTCCAGAGAAAATAGCTGAGTATGAAAACCAGAGTTAAACGAACGGGTGACCTGAAGGAAGAGAGAGCCAAACAACGAAGAAACAAAGAGAATTAAAACAAAAGTAAACTCTCTCGCCAAAAGTAAGGACGAAGGAAGGTAGAGAAGCAACTTGAGAGACTAACTCACCAGAGATTCGGATGCAGTGTGAGATTTGATGAGACGTAGTTTGGAAGAGGAAAGTCAGCGAAGTTAAGAACCGCTTTGTAACGATGGGTAAGATTCAGATTAGATAGACATCGACTGATGTTCGAAGCTTCATTTTTGACAATCATGAGGGACGAAGTGAGATGGATCACCGAAACGATGTCGTTTTGCGTGGCTGGGCGAGGACCACGTGCATGCACAGTGTTGAACAGTAGGGACTCGCTGTGTGAATGTAAGGAATCCTGCAAGATTATATATAGGTAGAGATAGATGAAAATATAAAGCATGGATGAAGCTAAGATAATCTCGGGAGATGCGAATGTAGGCACTGGCTTTTGCTCTTAATTGCGCCTTATGTTGGGGGAGAGTTGAATACACTTTTAATTGAATTGTTTGTTATTTTTTATTTCGATTACTAAATATTTAAATATTTTAGATGAATGACCTAAAGACTTATTTTATTTCAAATTTATCACTTTAAATTATTCTATTAAAATAAACTAAAATTTTAAGTCACGAATTGTATAACATTTAAATATTTTATTTCAAATTTATCACTTTTAATTATTATATTAAAATAAACTAAAATTTTAAGTCACGAATTGTATAACATTTAAATATTTTATTTCAAATTTATCACTTTAAATTATCATATTAAAATAAACTAAAATTTTAAGCCACTAATTTTATAACATTTAAATATTTTATTTCAAATTTATCAATTTAAATTATCATATTAAAATAAACTAAAATTTTAAGCCACTAATTTTATAACATTTAAATATTTTATTTCAAATTTATCAATTTAAATTATCATATTAAAATAAACTAAAATTTTAAGCCACTAATTTTATAACATTTAAATATTTTATTTCAAATTTATCAATTTAAATTATCATATTAAAATAAACTAAAATTTTAAGTCGCTAATTTTATAACATTTAAATATTTGACAATAAAAATAAAAAGTATCAGGGTCTAAGAATTGACTTTGCCCGTAGAGTTTGGAAGGACTTGTTATTCATATGACAATCACACTGACACGTTGACTGATTGAGTGTCAGTTTGAATGAGAGTATATCTCATAGAATAAGCTATAAAAAATTGTAAAAATTTAAAGTGTTTAAAAATATGGAAGACAGAATATACGCTAGCGTGTACTATGATCTACACGCCGCTCGTTGAGGGCAGAATTTTGCCTCAAACACAAGCCGGAGCAAATCCCGTACATTCAGACATCAAAGACAATCTTCCAGATATACCAATTGAATTGTGCCACATAACACACGAGTTCACGTCGCTACTGCGCGATCTTAACACCGACTACGTTATCCAGTCTTGTTCATGACACGTGTCTCGTCATCAACCCGATATATCCGGTGACATAGAACTGTCTACCAGTGCAGCCGGTCACTCACCCTCTTCAATTCCCGCTAGATATATAAACACCGCCCTCGAACGCGAGATTACGATTTCCAAATTAAGATAGAAAAAGATGTTTTCGATTTTTCTCCAGCTCTAGATTTCAAGGTCAGTACTCTCATTCAGTCTTTGTTTTTTCAACAAAAAATATTTAGCATATGTAAGTTAATTGCCAAGTTTCAAGGTTTCGTCTTCGTTGATTGATCTATGGAACTGAAATAGCTTACTGTTTGTTTAATTGTTGACATATTTAGTTTCGACTTTCCTCTCTTTATTAGTTCGATTTCGCTTACGATAAAGTAAATTTACTCAGTCTACTAATTTTCCTCTTTTTTTAATTTTTTTTTTATCTGGGTTTCTTTCTACATAGTATATACCTACTCTATTCTCATATGATCAAGCTATCCGATTCTCAATGTACGTTAATATTTGAGGGTCATCGTAGTTGGAAGTTCAATTATTTTAGGTTTGGCCTTTGATTCCTAGTAGGCATTTGTGTTGTTGGTAAATTTAGGATTTCCTTTGCAGTAGACCTTTGGAGTTTCAGCTACCTGAGTTGAAAATTAGTTTTTTTTTAATACATATATAGGCAGGATTTAGGAAACCAAAATTTTTCTTTGTTGCCTTCTGGGTTCTGCCCTGCTTTTTAAGCCTGATTTACGTATGTGAGAAAGTTAGTTTTTGAACATTTCACTACATTTCTCATATTAGAAACGTTTCAAATATTGCTGTTGTTGTCCTGTTCATTGGGTGTTGTAAATTCAGGAAACCTTTCGCACCATTTGATCACAAGGGCTTGTTAATTTGTAATAATATGCTTCTTGATCGTTGACAGTATATGAGCAAGGTTCTTAATAATTTGTTGCTGAAGTGGGAATGTCAGTATTATTACTTTAGCCTCTTGTAGTTCTCAATTGGTATTGAGGGGATTTTTTTTTTTTTGCACAAGTATAGATTTTTATGATATTGAAAAGATTGATCTTAAGTTACAATTGCAAATACTAGTTAGGCCTCGCTCTGTAGAGCTACTCGGACTCTGGCTGCCAGGGAACAGTGCCTTCAATGGCCCCTTCTCGGGTGGCTGGAGGGTTAACCCATTCTTCCTCGAGTTCTGAAATTTTATTCCAAGGAGATGGGCAATCCCAGGTTGTTATTAATTTTCATTTGGGTTCATCCTTTGGAAACTCACCTAACTCTATTCCTGCAACTGGACATCCCAATCTAGGTCCTGTTTCTGGGGATCAGAACAATGCAGTGTTGAATAGTCTGGCAAATTCAGGACCAAGCGTGGGTGTTAGTTCTTTGATTACAGATGCGAATTCTGGGGGTCCTCATATGCAGAGAAGTACGAGCATCAATACAGAATCGTATATGCGGTCGCCAGCATCACCAATGTCATTTTCATCCAATAATATAAGCATTTCAGGCTCATCAGTTGTTGATGGGTCCTCTGTAATACGACAGGGCAATCATCAAGACTTGACTGCTGAACATGCGCGGCAAGATCCCAGTGCTATGCCATTTCCCGCATCACAAAGTGGCCAAGTTGCACTACCCATTGGCCACCGGGCCCCTGGGTCCTTCATTCCAGATCCTAACAATATTTCCCAGGCACACAAGAAGCCGCGATTGGATATTAAGCAAGAAGATATCCTGCAACAGATACTACAGAGACAGGATTCCATGCAGTTGCAAGGCCGCAATCTGCTTCAGCAGCAGAGACTGAGGCAGCAGCAGCAGATGCTGCAGTCCATGCCACAATTGCAAAGAACCCAATTACAGCAGCAGCAGCAGATGCAACAAGAAGCCATGCAGGCAGTATCTGCTATGAAGCGTCCCGATGGCGGTATATGTGCCCGTAGGCTGATGCAGTACCTATATCATCAGCGGCAACGGCCACCTGTGTGTTTCATTCTTTGATGCCATATTTAGTTTTTGAAATTGATTTCTGTACGACTCTCTTCCAAAACTAGAGTTATATTATATGATGAAGTTGATGCTTATCCTTTTTCTATGTTTTTTTATTTCTCTAAGAAACTTTTTAAAATTTTTGTTATGCTTAAATTTTATTTTCAGGATAATTCTATTGCGTATTGGAGGAAATTTGTTTCTGAGTACTATTCTCCTCGTGCAAAGAAGCGATGGTGCTTGTCCTTGTATGATAATGTTGGGCATCATGCACTTGGTGTTTTCCCCCAGGAAGCTATGGTCAGTTTCTATATGATGTTTGTTGCAATTCCTCTCTCCTCTCTTTCTATTATAATTTGTAGATTTGAGTTCAAATTGAGCTGATATTGGCACTACTGGAGGTATCATCCATAAATTTCTGGAATGAACTATACTTGATTCATATGCATTTTTTTTTCTACAACTAATAATTCGTTAATTACATTATATAGTATTATTTTGGCATTTTCCCCTGGGGATTTCATTTTATTTTATTTCAGGATGCATGGCAGTGTGACATCTGTGGCTCTAAATCTGGAAGAGGATTTGGTAAGGAAATGGCTTCTAGATATTTAATGTTGTCTGGTGGTTCCAGAAAGTTTGTGTTTCAGAGGCAATTGTGGAAATATTGACTTAATTCTGATGGGTTTGGGGATTAAGAAGAAAATCCTTCTCAGTGCCCTTTTCTTTCAATTGACTGTTGCTTAGAATCTCATGATCGAACCTGCTTCTTTAATTTATACATTTGACTGTGTGAAGGAAGTCAGAATAATAACTTGGATCTGTTGAGAAAAAAACATATATTGAACTCATGCTAATGTATATGTTGATAAGTGATAACTACTCAACTTGCTTATTCATGCTCCAGTTTAGGTTAGAATATCATGACATAGTTGGAGTAGAGGGTTATTGTCATTGAGACTGAGCTGTTGGAGTAGAGGTATAAATATTTTCATCTGCTTTGCATTCCTCTGTGCTTCTCTTAGGTTTCTCTCAGGCTAACTTCCTTGAAGTGGTTTACTCTTTGTTTGCCAATAGTGCTCCTATGCTTGTTAGATGCGGCTACCTTTTTATGGTTTTTCACTCACCTCTCTTGCAATCGTATGCTTTTTTGGTTTTGCTGTGTTAAGGAAATTGGCCGAGTATTGTTCTTTCTTTTGCTCATTCTTCTTTTTCACTGTTTGGTACAACTTATTTTCAGTGATTCTGTCTTACTGTTATTAGACATACCACTCAAAATTGTAACCTTTCTGTCAGTTTTCAAAACCTTTTGACGAATGAGTCATCATTAGATTCATTTTATTTATATCTATGTACTTGAAATTATAGTAACATCTTTCTTTGATCAGCCTCTACCCCAACAATATATCCTTCCCAATGTCTCAAATTAGAGGGTTAAAATGGTATATCTACTTAAAAGATAAATGACAATGCTTTGATGTCTCCTCCAGGTGTAATGCTGTCAACAGATTCCACATCCATTTCTAGTTACGAAATGCCACTACCTTCGATTTAGTTTTGAATTGATGGCTTGAATGTTCTCGTTCTTATCTTTAACAGCCCATTCAAATCAATTTATTATTTTGATTTCCTCGATTTGACAGAGGCAACTTTTGAAGTACTTCCACGACTCAATGAAATCAAATTTGGCAGTGGTTTGATTGATGAGCTTTTATTTTTGGACCTGCCACGTGAATACAGATTTATGTCCGGAATAGTGTTAGAATACGGAAAAGCAGTTCAGGAGAGTGTGTATGAGCAGCTTCGTGTTGTTCGTGAGGGTCAGCTCCGTATCATATTCACCCAGGACTTGAAGGTGAACTGAAGTACCAGTCTAATTTAACTACAATTGCCATATTCACTCAAATAAGTTGCTGACTTACCATGTATCATTAGATAATGTCATGGGAATTTTGTGCACGGCGGCACGAAGAAGTTTTCCCCCGTAGTTTGGTTGCTCCTCAGGTACTGTTTTGTCACGCTTTAAACTTGTTTGATCTGACAAGCTTTTCCATATTCCATATATATATATATATAAGTATAACCTAATAACGAGCCTGCAAATTTTTAGTTTGCCAAATTTGAGTGTTAGTTGTTTATTGATAGTCGGAGAGAAGAAAAGACGCAAATAAAGATAAACCGTGGAATATAGTTTTTTAAACATTTGGTCTATGTCTTGCCTGAAACAATCAAACTTCAATGTTTAGAGGGACTAATGTCTGATAGGAAAGTTGAGAAATTTTATCTGCAATTTGCACTAGAAAATATTGGAGACACTCTCAACTTTGAGGAACTCTCTGGCAAGACACTATTACTATTAAGTAAATAATGCTCTGTTGTATTGAAAAAAAAAATCTCAAAAAAGTTTTGACAACAGGTGATGGGAGCCCATTTGATGGATGATTAGTTAATTTAGGTGTAATTCTTCTTGGGTTGGCACTCTTTTGGTGCCTTTGCCTCGTAAGATTTTTAGTTTTTACACATGGGAAAAAATGTCAGGAGTAATTATTCTGTGTGAAATTATGCAATCATGTCTGTTGTTTTGCAGGTGAACCAGTTGCTTCAGGTTGCACAAAAGTGCCAGAACACGATTGCTGAAAGTGGATCTGATGGTGTTTCACAGCAGGTCTTGCAAACAAACAGTAATATGTTAGTAAATAACAAATAAGTCCCCTTCTTGATTTTATTCTACTAAAGAAATCTTTCAACCAAAACCATTGTTTTCTTCTGTTGGATGTTAAGAGTACTTGGATCAAAAGTTTACCATAGCTCACGAATTAGAAACTTCGGAGTCACGTATTTGTTCTCCTGGCTTATGGCTACAATGAATATATAGAAATTAACATGAAAGGTTTTGACAGCCAGCTTGGGTTGACACTTTTTTAAGTATAATAATATGTGGGAACCATCTACAATTGACTTGATTGTTTATAATTTGACTAGTGGCTTTATCATAATGTAGCAACCGGCATTCCGTACTCTCTAAGTGCGGTACGAGCATAGAACTATGTTCCCCATGGAGGAGATGGGCAGCTAGAAAGTGCATTATAATTCTGAAAGGCCCATGTCATGGTCATGAGATGTTGATTAAGCTTATAATGGGAAAGGAATGCCATGCATTTATGTGTGATATGGGTTGCATTTAGTCATATTTGCTGCTCAATCCTGTTTGTCTTCACTGCAATTTAAGTAACTTCATTTTGTTGGACAGGACTGAATTTAGTCTCCAGTGCAATAAGGTTAAACTGATGGAATGTTGGATTATTGTTTAGGGTCTTGACAGCTGGTCGTCAGCTTGCAAAGATCATGGAGCTCCAGTCATTAAATGAATTGGGTTTCTCCAAAAGATATATCAGGTGTCTTCAGGTATGATAGGAGGATTAGATGGTGTATAAATTTAATTCTCTGTGTTGTTGTATGCTCTTTAATTTTCTTATAAATTTCTTTTCATTCTGTGACAGATTGCTGAAGTCGTCAACAGCATGAAAGATCTTATTGATTACTGTCGGGAACACAAAGTTGGAGCCATTAGTAAGCCCTTTAGGGCTGGTGTTACTTAATCTTGCATTGTATTTTTGATGACACGTGCATGTGGTCCTCCTTTCAATTCTATACTATGGTTTGGCTTTGTGAGTGTGTCCATCTTACGTGACGTGTTTTCACCTAGATATTATATTATTATTTAAATTTGCATCTACGAGGTTAAAGAGGAAAAAATTATTCATTTCTCTGCAACTTTACAAAGATTTCTCTATTACAGCTGAGAAGCTTTTTCTCTAGCGTTAATCTAACTGTTAGCTGGAAATTTGCAGGATTTCAAATTTCAATGCACTTTATTCTCTCTCAATACATGTTACTTGCTTATGATAAAGGATGCTCTTCTAGTGAAGCCTTCTATAAATTCTTTGGTCTGGTTAGATGGCTTTCATTTCCGTAAAATATTTCTCTATTATGCTTATCTCGTTGCAACTCTTATTTGCAGATGGTCTGAAAAATTACCCTCGACATGCCAGTGCATCTAAGTTCCAGATGCAAAAGATGCAGGAAGAGGAGCATCAAGCAAATGTTCAGGGTCTGCCAACTGATCGTAGTACCCTCAATAAATTGATGGCGTTGCATCCTGGTGTAAACAACCACATGAGCAACAACCGTCACATGGTTGGCAGGGGTGCTTTAAGTGGTTCAGCACAGGCTGCTCTGGCACTGACTAACTACCAGAATCTGCTCACGAGGCAGAATTCAATGAATTCAAATCCCAACTCACTTCAACCAGAGGCCTCATCTTCTTTTAGCAACCAAACTTCAAATTTCCAAGGATCCACTGCTTTCATATCTGGGTCAATGCAGCACTTGGCTGGAAGCGGCTATTCAAGCCCTCGTCTAACTTCGCAGCAGTCACAACGTTCATTGTGTGCTAATAATCTTCCCCAGCAGAACCATTCGCCGTCTTCCCAAGGCAGCCAGGTCTTACAGCAACAAATGATACAGCGAATGCTACAAGAGATGTCCGGTAACAATGGTGCAGGTGTCCAGCAGCAGTCATTTGTGGGACAGAATGCAGTTAGAAATGAAATGGGGTTTGGAAACAATAATTCGGCAGCAACTGCTGCGACCTCTGGTGTGTCAGGAGGAACCGTGGGTTCTGCTCCCAGCCGGAGCAACAGTTTTAAAGCTGGTTCAAATGGTGATTCTTCTGCTGTTGGTGGCAATAATGGATTCAACCAGCGAGCATCAAACTTGCCTCTGAATTTCCATTGTCCGGACGATGTTGCTCAAGACATATCTCATGAATTCTCAGAAAATGGTTTTTTTAACAGTGACCTTGACTATAATATGGGATATGACTGGAAGACATGACTGACTCTTACTTCTTGGTGTTCGTTAATCGTTAGCAAATATCTTTGTGCATAATATTTCACTAGGTACTTCTAGTCTTTTTTTCTTTGAATATTTTTTTATTAAAAAAAAAAGACTTTTTTGAGTTTTCCCCCCTTTCTTGGTCAAGTCTTGCAGGTGTAATCTATTGGACAAAAACGTTAGAACCGCTTCAGTATGGTCCTAATATGATTTGAGTTACTAATATACAGTGTTTCCCATTAACTATAAGATGGGAAAATGAAACTGAGATTTGCCTAAAGATTGTGATTACTTTATAAATCTCAATAACTTCAAGGAGAGTAATGAATTACTATGCGTGTTTCTCATTAACTATAAGATGGGAAAATGAAACTGATATTTACATAAAGATTGTGAATACTTTATAAATCTCAATTACTTCCAAGGAAAGTAATGAATTACAATGCTAGAAAGCTGCTTTTATTCGTTCGTATATTTCCCACAGCACAATTCCAATGACAGTATCTCTAACCAAGCTCTTTACAAGACTATCTACCCACCCATTACCTTTATCACCAGACGGATTTTTACCAGCAAGATCGCGAAACCGCAAGTTTCCCTGATCGGATATGAGAGCATATATTACACCATTCATGTGGCTCTTTCCGATCACCCCGACTACTCTCTTGCAGTTATTCACCGCTTTGCTCCGCTTTAGAGACCATGCAAGGTACTAAAAAAAACAGAAAATTGCTGGTGAGAACACTACTCAGTCGTTCTTTCTAATGTGTCGTGATGAACTTGATATTTACAAATGCATCTCTATTCTCTAGAGATTAACGACGTTTGATGATACTTACAGTGTCTCGCTCGTGTATAAGAGGTTGCAAGAGCGAAGGATAAGAAAAACTTAGCTGCTTGTACAGTTGAAAGGTGCTGTCATCTTTGCTCGATGCCTGAAAACAGAGAACAAGAACCAGTGACATTAGAATATTTTTAAGAACCAATGACAAAAAAAATACACTTAAAAAGTGTGTATACATCAGAATATTCATGTGGCTCATGCATATGCAAAGTGACAGTTAAACATGAATACTCCATCAGAGGCCCGAACTTTGCGAGGGAAAAGGCAGATTCAACCAGAATAAAGTTATTCTAATTCGAATAGAAGTAATCGGTGAGAGAAAAACCTTGACATTGCTCCTAGATATGTCAGATGATGAGGTAATTCCACGAAAAACTGAGGTCGCTAAACTAAACTTTTCAGTCCATTTCAGAGATTTCCATGCCCGTTCAAGCTGCAAAAATAGGTGAAATGGAAAGAAATGAAGCATCTCTGCTAATTAAAAGATTGCATCTAAGCAGGCGAGGCAAATAATCCAGCGTACCGGAACCAAAAATAATACAAAAGGAAATGCAGTCTCCCAACAGGCAAAGAGATACGCATACACATAGAAATACATTTTTCAAAGTAAATATGTGACATACAGTTATTTCAATTGGCCGATCTCCCAAAACCAATTGAGCACCAATTTCTTCAGATACCTTTCGAGCAGCTCGGAACTGTAAATTTGTGAAAAATATACTGTAGATGCAGATACACTAAGTAGATTCTAAGGATTTCTTTTCCAACATGCAAGTTCACTAACCTCGTCTCCAAAAGGGCGATTGACATCAGATGACAATTTGGATGAGAAAAGTGCCAAAAGAAAACGCAGCACTAATGCGGTTTGACCCCCTGTCATTTACATGAACCATGAACACTTTAGCTTTGCTGGAACAGAATTCCATACAAATGAGAGTAGTGGTTCTTACCCAAGTTAATGCTACGACCAACAGCACCAAAAAACCCAGTCCCACTCAGAGAGAACATATTTGAACGCAACTGTTGGCCATTCTCTTCTTCATTGGAAGTATACATAATCCCAGCTCTGAAAATAAAATCTGCAGCATTTAAAGTTAAGATGTGGATTGATGTAAGCATTGTTAAATTGATATCCAACTAGAATAACCACTTAGCAAGTAGATTCAAATTTCAAAGTAAAAGTAAACGGAAAAGTAGATATCCAAACCGTTAACCTGTGTAATATATGAACCAGTCATCTCATGTTCAAAATTTCAATCCTCCAAAGTCTCAAACTTACCTGCTTCTACAGAGCTCCACCACCACATTATCAGGCATGACTGCTCGCACTACGCACTCTACGTCGGCAGCCGATTGGCGCGAAATGTGCGTGGTCCCCAGCAACCATATGGCCTCTGGTTCAACGAAATCAGTCCTCCAGGCCGGTACTGGACCGAACAGGCGTTTCTCTATCAATACCAAGGTTCCATCAACGGCCAAGTCAAGCAACTCCGGATGGGTTCTTGCAATAGTGGCTGTTGACTCTTGGACTATCTTGGTCCTGAAATCGAATTCTGGTGGTGGAGGTTTGACTGAGACTTTTATGTGTTTGGTGGGTTTTTCTGGGAAGAGTTTTGGGTTTGTAGGTAGGAAAGGGAAGGTTGATGTCAGAATGCCGTCCATGGCGAAAGCTCAAAGAGATTGGTTTTTTTTTTCTTCTGGTTTCCGCCAAGTGAGTGGCCTATGCCCTCTGGGATACTAGATAGGAAAACTAGTAATTTTTTCAAGGCAAAATTTTATTCCAAAAAAAAGAATAACAATGGATTTCAAACCACTAAACCAGAATGCAACAGGTCCATTGGGCCGACGCGGCCCATTGAGCTAGATGTTACCACTATCACCAAGTTAGAACAGTGAACAGATTGTTAGATATTGAGATAAATATCAGTTTGGCCCATGTACATATCAAAAAAGACGTATCAAATTGCGGAAGCCTTGGGCTTTATGAAGCTTGTTTTTTTGTGTGAAGCGTTAAGCTGGTTGAAAGATATGGGTTTCACTAATGTTGTTGTCGAGTCTGATGCTCAAATTGTGGTTGATGCAATAAATGGTTCTTCACTGATGTTATCTTATCTGGGCTTGATTGTTGATAATTGTAAAATGTTAACAAAGGATATTCATAGTTGTTCATTTGCTTTTGTGAGGAGATATACGAATCAAGCTGCTCATGTTCTGGCTAAAGGGTTCTGAGACTGGTTAGAGGTATTGGGTGCTCCTCCTCCTCCTCTCATTCATGATGTATTGAGTTCCACTTCCTTTCAAGAAAAAGAAAAAGAAAAAGTCGATGAAGCTGCTCTACTTTCAATTATGAACCGGTTATACTTAATCCCGGTGCCTTCACCGGTATTTTCCCGATTCTATATTTAAAACACCAGCTAAAATTGGTCCTCCATGTTCACCAAGAATGGGTACTATATGCGACCCTCACTCTTTTATGAGGGGTTCATTGGTGGATCCAACTTGATGTGCGTGTGGGATCCTAGTGTAGGTCTATATTCGCACACAGCCACAGGTGTCCTGAGCAACAAGGCCCAAATTCCCAACTATCAAATGTGCGTGTGGTGGGGATCATTCAATTCATAGTCATAGGACGGATGGCGATTGGACCAATTTTAGTTATTACCATAAATACGTGATTGCGATTTGACTGCCTGACATGTCAGGCGAACACTTTTCCTAGCTAGCAGTTTGAATTTTTTTGAAAATTACGTTTTCAGAACCTTAAAATAGTTTCACAAGAACATTCACATTCGCTTCATCGAATATTTTGCAAATCATTCAGAGGCAACTGCAAGCAGCGACGGAAGGACTGAGGAATTTTGATCAAGGTGGCAAAGTGAAGTGGGATTGGATGGCAGCATCTTCAAAAAAATTTAATTAATTATGCATTTGAAAACACGAGAATAACACTAAATTAAAATTATTTTTGAATTATTTGTTAATTATGTCTTTTCATAGCTTTCCATGCTTCCAGTGGTTTAATATAATCAGACAAATTCAACCGAAATATTAAGAAAGAGAGTCTTGACATGATTAATAATAGCCAGTGACACGAGAAGGAAGAATGAGTTGCATCACAGGTAGGTTGTCAAAAGAGACGGAATTGCAGAAGAGAAGATGAAAAAAGTTGGATTGAGCCAAAACATACCAGATGCACAAAGGCTGGGATTCTTGATGGGCAGACGAGGGTTAAAGCCTCCAAAAAAATTGAGTGCCCGCCCATCTTTGGCCTAGTGTGTGCCTTTGATTGCAGGAGTACAGAGTACTATGTTATGCTATGAAGTATAAACTATAAAGTTCCACGTTGATTGGATAATCTAAGACATATATATGAGTCTATAAAGTAATCCAAGTTCCAATCATATTAAGAAATCTTTTCATAAATTTAAGAATCAGTGAGTTGGGTCTAATGTATAAACCAAAATCGAATAAATTAGAACAGAAGATATGTTAGATGTGAGAGTGTTTGAGAAATTGAGAGAGTCAGATACCTTAAAAATGGTTTGACATTGACTGTAGAACCATAAACGAATTGGAAGAGATAAAAAATAAAAATAAAAAAGGAATAAGAAACTCTAGTCAAATGAGTGGTAAGCATGACCTACATTAATTAGTTTTTTTATAATTAATACTATGTACAGGGAGTCAACCAAAAAGTGGGGAATTTATAGGAAAAAAAAAAAGAGGTCGAGCCATCAAGGAACAGATAGGTTACAGCTAATAATTTGGTGCCTAATACGTGTGCTTGCACCCTGTAATCTCATCTCACTCACTCTCAAATCATATTTCACCAACCAACCAATAATGTAAACACAAACTCCCCACGCTTTTTCCCATACTATATATATTTCTAACCCAGATTTCATATCCCCCCAAAAAAAATCTATGCGGATATGTCAATTTATGGCTTCAAATCCTCATCAAAACGTGCCACAAACTAACCAAAACTCCATACAAGTTCCTGAACCTCCTACAGACGTCCAATCCCCGCACTCCACGTCATCAACCCCATCACCCAGGACACTCCAATCTCCGGGCGGATCATCCAGGATGCACAAAAAATATAGGGGAGTAAGAACCCGGAGCGGGAAATGGGTTTCGGAGATCCGGGAGCCTCGCAAAACGACAAGGATATGGCTGGGCACGTACCCGACTCCGGAAATGGCGGCAGCAGCGTATGACGTGGCTGCCCTCGCGCTAAAAGGGCCGGACACTCCACTAAACTTCTCCGATTCCATAATCAACTCCCCAGTACCCGCTTCCACGTCAGCAAATGATATTCGGGAAGCAGCAGCAAGTGCTGCGGCGAGTCGGTCGCCAAATGCGGATCAGAATCCGGGTCAAGGATTCACGTCGTCAAGCAGTGGAATGGCGAGCGTTGGACAGGAGTTTATTGACGAAGAAGCACTGCTGAATGAGCCAAAGTTGCTGGCGGACATGGCTGAGGGAATGCTATTGAGTCCGCCGAGGATAAACACAGGTTCGTCGGAAGATTCGTCGGGGATTTCGGATGGAGAGAGTCTATGGAGCTATACTGAACCGGACCCATATAAAAGAGAGGAACATTAATTAAACAATATGGTATTGTATGGTGTGGTGTCTTAGTTTCAAGTTTCAACCTTTAAGTAGGAAGAAGAAGAAGAATTTCGAGTTTGAAGTATTTATTTTATAATTAATTAGGTTGGTAATTTTTATTATATTAGTCATCTCCTCTCTCCGCCTTAATTTTTTTCCTCGAAAATGCGTCTATTAGATTGAAAAGTTCGGTCTATTATGTATAGTTTGTACTTAATTATGCAATATGGAATTCAGGGAGCGCACAGAAGTATTTCTCAACTCTGTAATTCATCCCGCATCACCAAACTTAAAATACAGAGACTTATGGCCCCTCCCATCCAAGCTAGTGGGAAATTACAGATATGATTTTTGATTTTTGATTTTTGCCAAAACTATATCGAGGACAGAAACTGCAGAATGTCAAACTGATATATTATGCACCTAACTGATTATAATCAACGGCCTCATGACCATTTCTAAAGCACATACGAGCCGATTCGTCGTTATAGACTGGCAAGCAACTACTAAAACATGATATGCTCCTTAGTTTTGACGAAGATTAATCTTAGCAGTTAGCATCACATCTATAAATGTCAGTCCGAAATAATTAATAGATCAGCTTGGTGGTAGTGTCTTCATCCTGCTTACATGAGGTCAACGCAAAGGTATTGTCCACTCTGGGCCGAGGCCCGCACGGATTTATTGCAGCGCGAAGTCGCCTCCGTGCAAGTAGTGTCTCCATCCCGCTTACATGAGGTCAAGGGTTCGATCCCTTCCTCATATAAGTGCGCAGGGGGACACGAAAGACCTCTCCATGATGCTGTACGAATTATACAATTCTGCATCATCAATATCTATGAATGTAATGAGTAATATTGATTTTTGAAATGGAAAATAAAGCTTTTCAACTTATGGCCTGAGTTTGATAAAAACACGTATCTCAAATTTTCACATTAATTACCTCTCCTAATTACCTCTTAAGTCTTGGAATCCGCCTTAGAAGGTCAACATGTACCACTTGCAGGTATACGACTAGCTCATTCAAAAAATGGTTGATATCCTAGGTCAAATATAGACATATAGCATGCATGTACCTAGCTAGTAAACTATCCGTCAATCTTGTTATCCCGCTAGCTAGGACCCACCCAAATTTCTGTTGTTGGTATTATTGGTATGCCAAAGTGCATTGGGGGATTGCTGGTGTGGGTTATAACGGTTTGAATATCAATCGTCGTTTAGGTTATACTGGTAGAGGTACTTTTTTTGCCAAGGAAATTCTCAGCTTGGCGTGTTCAACGGACAATTGGACCGGATCTAAATAGCAACTTGCGCTACATTGATAAGAGGTCGCATTTATGAGGAGTTGTCACGGTCAACCTCACTATCCCGATTAAAACTTCTTTGTTAATCGATAGTTAACACTGAAATAAAGCTTCTTTGTTAATCGATAGTTAACACTCATGATCATATATATGCTCTATCAATAATTGGTTATGATAAATCAAAAGCGGACAATACATTAAAGCTCGGCTTTAATCTTTGCAGGCAAGGCCATTTGGGTTTTTAAGGAGAGAATTCAAAGAGTAATAATTGAAGAATAAAAGGGAAGAATTCTAAAATATTATACTATTGAATTCAAATGTTACATACGGCCAAGAGAGATGCCCCAAGTCCATTAGTATTTGGAATTTGAACTTTTCTATTGTGAACTTGAGAAGACGGTATATCTACATGATTCAGGGGTTACTTATTATGTAGGGTTTCTGTTCTAAAATCGGCTATGTTGTATTGAAAATGAAATCACATATTCTACCGACGTGATGAAAGTGATCACGATTTATGATAATCAACATGAAAAGATTCCGGCGTTTTTCACTGAAAAACCCACAAGTAAACATGTCGTATTAGCTAGGTTGTCCCCTTCTATTATTTTTAAACATTTTGAGGCATGAAATCATGGCTTTAACTTGTTGTCCATCAATGATTATGCCGACAAAGTGAAAATTATTTGGAGTACATCGATGATTAAAAAAGTTAATTACTGTGGTTAGAGGTGCAAATAACAATTTTGTAATTGAGGGCCTTCCTAAATGTGGGTCTAAAGAATTTGTCTCGTTGTGTCTTAGACAGAGGCGTCGATAGTCAAATCACTTTGTTGGTTTTTGGTTTCGGTTTTGGCGATTTTTCACAACTCTAATCTTAGGGTTGGCCGGGCTGGCCCATTAATTATACTCCATAACATAAATTAAAACATTATTTAACATAATTTTGGAGGGAATTGTACCTAGAATTGAAGCGAAGAGTTGGAGCTACTAACCCGGCTCCACGGGAAAAGCCAAAAGAAACGTTTTGCCCGTGTGTGCATGAGAAGCGTCGACCATACTATGCTTGTTATTGAGGACTGATCAGGCCAGTCAATGCTCAAGAATCTCTAGAGTAAAGTTCAAATTGTTCAATTATCTATCCGCATGTGTTTGGACAACGAGAAAAAGAAAACGAGGTAGAGCAAAAGAAAATTTCTTCACACGGAATTAGGTTTCTGTTAGGCCCACTAAATATCCGTGCTCACTTTCCTTATCACCAGTTAGTTACTTCAGTCATGCTATGATTATCCAGTCAATATATTGATAATACTAGCCTTCAAAAATGGAAAATCTGGTTGTCGGGTGGGGACCTTGACTAAGAAAGGCCTTGGCTAAGAAAGGAGAAAATCTGATGGGCCCCACGATTTGCGTTAATCTAGTTAAGTCTAAATACTGGTTGCAATAAATACACGTGGTACACGCGTTCCCGTGGGGAAACCGTGAGTGAGCTATAGATTAACTGTCACTACTGGCATGACATTCGAACTTAGACCAAGTGCAATGTGCACTAATTTGAAGTGTTAGAAAGAGATTTATTTGAAATTTTGTATTGAAAAATGTGTAAAATTATAAGAAATTGTGAAAAGTTATATAAAAGTATTAGAAAGATTGTATGAATATTTGGAGTGTTGGTGAATGAAAAGTGAAAAAAATTATATTGATATGATTGTATTGTATTGAAAAATGTATTTTATTAATGTGAATAAATAAGTGAGATTCAATTGTATGTGATAGAGGTGAGACCCAATTGAAAATTTGAAATGCTTGAAACAAGCTCTCCATTGAAGTCGCTCGTATGGGGAGCAAAATTAAACAAAGGGGTCCCGCCCTTGGATTATTATTTTTTGGTTATATATATATATATATATGAGATGAATATAATCAATAGTAATAGTTTTAAAAATAAAGTATTACATATTTATTTATCACAATAGTTCTCTATGAATTTTCATAAAATGCTCTATTATAAAAATAACAATTGGACACCTAAAGAATATAAGACTCAAAGACAAGTACACAATTTATTATGTAATAAAAGTTAGGACTAAGAAAAGATATTAAAGGTATTGAGACCTAGGCCTAGACTTGATGACGGTTATTGATATTTTATCATTTATTATTTTTTGATTTTTTTTTAAATATTGATATAAGAAATAAAGAAAACAAGGGGATACTATTTTATTTCTTGGTGGCTCCATATAAAAATTACGCGTGTAAAATAAAAGGAGATAATCACATGAAAGAGATAAGATGGAGGAATTTTGACCTTTAATTATAATCTTAAAATTTAATTGAGAGGGAAAATTAGAAATTCAATGGAGACATACATGTTTTTTTTTTGTATGTATGTTAATGATATTTTTAAAAATTCAGTGGGACGAGTGCCCCCACTCAACATTACATGGGGTCCGCTTCTGCAGCAAATAAAATGTGTTAAAAATTTTAGGGAGAAAAAAGGCTGGCAGTAATGCCCCATTGCCTGCGAATGTATTAGTCAGCCTAGGTAGTCAACATCACACGTGTCATTCAAAAAAGGCATCAAACTCACAACCACAAGATATTTTAATGAAACAGCTGGTTCCTTTCTTTCCTCTGGGAAAGCCGTGGCCAGCCGCCTCTTCTTCTCTCTTCCCTTCCCTCCAGCTGTCAACTTATCACGCTCCGTGTTTAATTAGATATTTTCAACTCCAAAAGCACCGCATAACGTATATATATGCGCGCGCATTCCTCTTCACTCCCAAAAACACTCGGGAGTTCACTTTCAAGATAAAAGGATAAGCATGGATGTCTTCTCTCACTACTCAGATGAAGAAGTATTACTGGCTTCGAGCCATCCGAAGAAGCGGGCTGGCCGGAAGAAGTTTCGGGAGACCCGACACCCCGTTTACCGTGGAGTTAGGAGGAGGAATTCGGGCAAGTGGGTCTGCGAAGTGAGGGAGCCCAACAAGAAGACTCGTATTTGGCTCGGTACATTCCCCACAGCAGAAATGGCTGCGCGTGCACACGACGTCGCAGCGCTTGCTTTGAGAGGCCGTTCTGCTTGCCTCAACTTCGCGGACTCTTCGTGGCGGCTGCCGGTGCCCGTTTCTGGAGATTCCAAGGACATACAGAAGGCGGCGGCCGAGGCAGCCGAATGGTTTCGGCCTGGGGAGGCGGACTGTGTTTACAGTGATGATATGAAGACCGAAAGGTCCGAAACCACTACGGAGGCAGTGACGGAGGAGGTATTTTACATGGACGAGGAACCGGTTTTTGGTATGCCGAGTTTGTTGGCGAATATGGCTGAAGGGACGTTGCTGAGTCCACTTCACAGTCACTGCGTGGGTCATTGGAATAGTAGTGATGACGTGGAAAGTGATGCTGACATGTCATTATGGACTTACTCGATATAAATATTGATCAAGTCCAATATATACAAATGCGTGTTTTTTTATGGATATACATGAGTTAGCGTGTAGATAGACTGGCTAGTGGCTGGTAGGAGTTATTCTTTTTTCTTCCTTTTTTTGTGATTTATTTTAGATCAGTATCTCAAATGAGACCGTACTTGATATTTTTTGGGCAGTACGGGAGATACCATTGGGTCCTGTCAGTATATATGTGAGATTATTTTGTATGCAATTATGAAAAATATTTGTGTGAGGGGAATGAATGCCTAGAGCCCCGTAAAAGCAAAGAAATGTCAATATATCAAAAAAGAAAGCTTGTTGAGCCAATCTTTAATATGTTTCTTGGCCCTTTTTTTTATCTTCTTTTAATTTAGATAGACATGGGCCAGTTGGGCCGAAATTTTAATTTTTGTTGGCCTGAATGGCCGCCTTCTAAATTACATAGACATTGGCTAGTTGAAGAACATGCATCCCGGTGAAATTGCCAGCCATAACTCGACAGATTCATCAATAACAGTAGGAATGTTTCCTCCATGATTCCATAGACTCATTCAGCTTAGTAATTTGATACAGAATATTAAATTTCGAGCAAAATCAAGATATCAAAGATAAGCTAATAGCAAGTAAGAAAATTTACACTAATGCAAATGAAAATTTTTACAATGTAACTAAGCTGCAAAGAGTTTTGTTATTTTTGTACCAAGCAAGAAAATTTTCACTAAGAAAATGGCGCATGCTAATCTAAGTACACGAATTCCATTACAGAATCTATCCCACACCGTTGAAACAATGCCAATACCACCAAGATTAATGCAAGAACAAAGGAACGAGCCCTTTGAGAAAAATGCAAACAAGTCGAGAGAAAGAAGACATGCTCAGAGGCTCACGTAATATTTTGGATAAAATCAACAGCAGAATCAGATTTTGTTAGGCATAGAGATGCTACTTCACTTTGTTAACGAGAGTTGTTCTGAACTCAGCATCATCTTTGACAAAGCTCCACCACAGATACGTGAGAGGGATGGCAGTGGCATGCCAGAGGGCATGAGCATCCACATAACCCCAGTAGGGGGCGAAGTCGTATGTTTCCAGAAGCATGGCAAGACCTCCTCCAACAACTGTCACCAACAATTTCCACCGAGATGGATGGTGACTAAGACCAGCCCAAATTGCCCAAATAAGAAGCTGAGCTATACTCATGGCCATGCAAACTTTCATATTTAGACCTACAAAAAATGACATCCAAGTGAGCAAAGTATAACAACGTGCATTTTTATTGGATTCAGTGAGCACTAATTCAAAATATTCTTTAAATCCCAGATAACCAATCACAAATCTGTTTTGCAAAATTTAACAATGAATGTCCATGGATGAATTCTTGAACCCTAAATTCTGAAATTATATTCCATAAAGACGAGAAAAAAAAATACCATGCCCTCGCAGATAAAAAAAACACTATAATATTGATGTCTAGAGTCCAGACAAATGAAACCTTCTTGCTATAAGTTTTAGTCAGTTTATACTTCCATGTATCAATCAGCTAGATAGTTCCCCAGAAAGATGGCTTACCATAATCAAGTTGATAGAAATTCAGGTACAAGATGTGTGTTGTCACAAATGCGATCAACGGAGCAGCAATCATGACCCTCGAAGCCTCATCTCTCACATTGAAAGCTCTCAATATGGCTAGAATTAAAGAAAACCCAAGTAATGCCACAGCAGATGAATGATCAAGCTTCTCTGTCAACTCAACAGCTCTGAAACAGGATATAAGCAAATAAAAGACTATATGTTGACAAATTGTAAAAAGAATAAAAAATAAATATAACTTCCTTTCCTAAGCACCGAAATAGATGATACCACTTGACAACATCAATGTGGCGGTCTAAACCAGTGTTTGCTAGAACTTTAAACGGAGGAGGCATGTGTTTTTCTAGTTCTCCTCAAATCCTTTTCTGCTAAGGTTAAGACCTAAGAGAGCACCAAATTTACAGATGTTGTGGGATGACTATAACAATAAAACACCCCGCATTTTCTTAACATTAACGATACATTAATTTACTGTGATAATACCAAAGATACAATATACTAAAAGTAAAAAATGAACAAAAAAACACAGGGTGCTTACCTACAGTGGAAAACAGCACTCCAAAACCAGGCATTCATTGAGAGGAGCCCATAAATGTGCCACAAGCCAGTATATTCATAGTATGCCTTCTTATCTGTCCCCAATGGCAGCTTGTAGTGTATAAGGATGAAAAATGATACCCATCCATGAAATTGAATGGCAAGATTTAGTGCAGAGAAAGCTACAGAAACAGGTTCCTACAAACATGGGAATTTTTTTTGTTCAAGGTATGCAGACCATATAAACAAAATATAATCTACAAGTCAACATTTCTTTAGGAAAAATAAAATTAAAGAAACCTGGATCCCGTAAACACGCTGAAATGGCCATTTCCCATGATATTTAAGAGGCTTTTGACCAGCTTGTGATTTTTCATCCTCCCTGGCAAGCATACAGTGATAGCGACAATCACTATGGCAGTCCCATTGTTTCCATTTCAAATAAAGTGGCTCTTGCAGATACCAGGGCCCATCAATAGGTTTCCCATCAGACGAAAATTTACAATGCTGAAAGCATTTCTCCCCTGCGCATCCAGTTTTCTCGCAATGCTCCAAGCAAGTTCTGGCAATTAATTACAAAATTGGCACTGATGAATAGCAGCCATGTAAATGTAATCAACAATCAGCATATCACGAAGATGTATTAAAAGTAAACAGAAAAAGAAATACTATCTTTCATATTTTCGCATCATGGTACAAAATACCATTAAAGGAAGGAACTACGCAGATTTTTTTGACTCGCATAGTAATTGAGATTAAGCAATTGAGAAATCCAGAATATGTTGAGGACAAGCCAATTCACAGTTTCCATCTAGTTGTAGGTTCCCAAAGAGGCAAACTTCTAGTGCTATTGCTACATCAAGCAAATTTAAGTTCTAACCAGAACCTAAAAGAATTCATAGACCATATTGTGGATGAAGAAATCATTGTTATAGTGCCAATATGACGGTTATATACAGGAGCAGAATACACGAAAACCAAATCGTAAGTAATCTTTGATTTTAATGTAAACTAATCTAGCCATATATGTCGCATGGCTAAAGCAACCCTAACTCACTGCAATTATTACTCAGTATATTTTTTCATCCTAAACCGTTTTTAATTCTCTTTATTCAGACTATGTCTTTAATTCTTTTCTTTGTCTCCTTGTTTGCAATATTCTTATCAACTGATGGATAGGCCCACCTCAAAAGATTCAGATGAACAGTACATTTGTATAGAGAGCACCCAAGACCTTGGCACTGAATTGAAAACTTGAGAACTCCATGGGAGATGTCCTAGCAAATGTGAGGGAGAACATCAGATAGAACCGTATATTGTAAATTCAACTAAGGTACAAATCCAAGCAACTCGTTTCTCATGTATTTACATGTGATTAATGTTGCCAGAAAAGTATACAGTTCCCTTTTGGTTCTCCATCTAGTTTAGAAAAGCATAGCACGTTTCCTCACTCAAAACTCTCACTCCTAATCCTCCACCGCTTTTAGATACAGAAACTCAGTCCTTATTGATCAAATGAACTCTACTCCTTTGCTCAGTACCACACCCACAAAAGGGGACCTGATCTGTCCCAATAGATGTTTTGTGTGTATCAAAATTCAAAAGTAATAACTGATACTGTCCCAAAATTTTCCTCTTTCGCATTTTCTGTGCAGAAATTGAAACTTCCTTCTAATTTACTTCATAAATAAGCAATGTCAACCAAACATCACAACGGATTGTATCAAAGACCATGTCCATATAAAATACACAAACAAAAACCTAAGAACCATCTTCAACGCCTCAAACCATCTTCAACGCCTCAAAGCAACAGAGAAGACATGTTCGATTTCGCTCAGAACCAAATAAACACCTACTCTAATGCGGTCTTCTCGCTTGTTGCCCCAGCAAGAAAAAAATTCCCCCTCAAAAAGAAATTAAAATCTAAAGAAAAACTCTTCTCAAATCAGCGCGGGCACGAGTTATGCGTATTTAGTGATTCCCAAATCTTCCATTACAACCCTCGAATCTTTATTTCTAGATAATATTCCATTAAAACCAATTCTCTCATCCATCGAATAAGCAAAGCGCCAGATTCGTATAATACTAAAAACAAAACAACTCATCCAGTTTCAGTTCCAACTGCAAAGAAATATAGACAAGCATAGAAAGATCATGAACTCGCAATTAACTCGTGAGAGCTGACGCTACTATCAAAGAGACAGGCAAAAAAAAAAAAAAAGACAACGGCAGAACGAAAGAAAAAAAAAACCGTACCGGTAAACAGGATCGGCATCCCCATCGCTAGCATTTAGTGCTCGTACAAGACAAGAAAGTGCAACGAGAAGCGCAAACCAGTGAGACCGAGCCATTGAATTCGAACGGAAACAGGAAAGTTAACTGAACACACAATCAAGATTTCTACAAGAACAACGGTTGACAGAGAAGATTCGAGGCGATAAGTGACTGAGTTCGTTCCATGGAATCAAAGGGAGAATCTGAAAGAGCTGAAACAGATTCAAGAATGAGGACCAAGTAGAGCTCGAAATGAATTGAGTCTAGAGAACAGATTTTAGTAAATCGAGAGCGCGATGGGACACAGACCAGAATCCCGTGAATATCATCTGATCTCAGTGGCATCTCACGAGAGGACACGTGCGTATGCCTACGTGTTAACTCTCTAAACTATATAAGAAAACGAAGAAGGAAGAAGAACGGTGCGTTTAGATGTATCTAAACGTGGTCGTATCGGTCGAAAGTCAATAGTTACCCTGACCCATGCGGAAATTGCCAATTGCGGCCTTGCGGGTCTGCTGCTGGAATTCTAGAGCGTATCCGGCCGTAGTTTTAGGAGAATTCTGCTTAGGCGCCGTTACCGTTAAAACTATAAAAATCGCGTGTGCGTGTATACCACAATTCGATTACAGTGCTCAATCTCTCTGCAGAGAAACATGACATCCATGCCTTCTGCCACTTGCCCGCTTCTTTACCACCCGACTCCCACTCACACCAAGTTCAAACCGCCGTTTGCCTCTGTAACTCGTTCGTTCCAACAATCATGGCGTTTCCCGCCAAACCCACCGTGTTTCAGGAGAAAATGGAGCACCCGGACTCGGAGCGTTACAATTCCGCGTGCGTACGTGACAGGTCCTCCGTCGGACGCGGTAGTGAGCGAGCCGGACCCGAAGATCGATGATACGGAGGGTAGGAGCGACCAGGTGAAGTCCCCTGATTTGATAAGTCGGGAGCTTCTGTGGAGTTTGTTGCTTAAACACAAAGTGAAGCTGGGTGTTTCTCTTTTGACTCTAATTGGTTGCACTACTTGTACTCTCTCCATGCCCTTATTTTCTGGTACGAGTTCGAAAAGGTTCATTTCACTTTGATGAGTTACAATTATATGGCTTTGTTAAGAATCAATTATGAGTGAAATCAAACAAACATATCAGATTAATCTATTTGCTTAAGAATACTACTCGTTTTTTTTTCTTTCAAGGGAAGTTTTTTGAAGTACTAATAGGAGTGAGACCGGAGCCTTTGTGGAGGTTGCTTAGTAAGATTGGGCTTCTCTATGCATTGGAGCCAGTTTTCACTGTAATCTTTGTGGTAACTTTGAATACTACGTGGGAGAAGGTCATGTCAACACTAAGAGCTCACGTCTTTAGGCGGATGCTTGTGCAGAAGGTACCCAAATTCCTTAATATTTATTTGAAGATTTAATCTAAAGAATCTGATTTTGTTTTTCTTCCTACAATATAATTAGGGATGGGTGAATGATAAAGGCATCAAGTAAAAGATCAATGTGGTAGAGGACCAAATTATGAATTAAAAGGAAGTTATTATTATTAGCTTGGGACTATACAGTAACAAGAAAAGCATCATCTTAGATTGCATTGAATCCTTAGTGATAAACAGTAGACGGCTAATATTAGTGGCTAAGGCAATACCTTCTGAAAATACTTTGTAAACTTACTAGTATTTATCTGTTGTTTTTATATGATATTCATTTTCATTTTTTTCGTATACAGGTGGAATTTTTCGACAGATACAAGGTTTGCTTCTTGTATCACATTTTTTTGTAAATGTTTATTGTTCATTAATTCATTTATTTAGTTTTTGCATAAAACTGCTAAATTTCTGCTTATGGTGGTTCATGACCTTTGAATAGGCATATCATTCATTTCAATGTCAATATGTTGAGTCCTCATTCCTTTGGTAATGACAATTTAAGGTATAGATACTTCTGAGGCTTCTTTCTTCCTGACTGAAGTTTAGATTTTTAGGGGATGATCAAGGGTTTCTCGTACTTTCCATTGCCGCAGTCAAATACGGTCACCTTACACCAAAGATGTTCTTACCCATCGCTACATTGACCTAATAGATTTTGCATGGTTTAGCATTCTGGTCTTCACTTTTGTCTTGCCTTGGAGTTACAGACCTTGAGGGTTGGGATTGGTTGCTCAGATTTTTTATTTTTTTTTTCGCATAAGCACTGCTGTGAAACGTAGCTGATTGCAGGTTAAAATAATTATAAATGAAGAAAGGAACCATTAAACATAGATGTTCATCTTACTGTACCCATTTTCTCTGTGATTTCAACTGTTCTTTCCAAGAAGAGTCTATACTTTCTAATTTTTATATCTTTTACGTTTTCTTCTTCATGATGCATTTTCATATCCGTAAAGAGGTAACATCTGATTTAAACTAGCACTGACTGTTTCAATGAACTGATTTAAACTTTCATTAACCACCCTTATAGGTTGGTGAACTTAGCGGTCTGCTAACATCCGATTTGGGGGCTCTCAAAAATCTCCTCAGCGAGAACATTTCAAGGGATCGTGGATTTCGGGCACTTTCTGAGGCAAGCCATTCTAATCTAAGCAAAAGTGAGCCATATGTAAACTACATTCATGTAGTGATCAGTTATCATGCTAATGAAACCATCTGTCACTAATAATGTACATTATATCCATGTTTTCTTACACACACACACACTCACTATGTGTGGTTGGTTTTATTTTTCACATAATAATCTTTATGATATCTCATTTATTTGATACTCCAGTGTATGATATGTGCGGTATTCTTTTTTTTTTATAGGTGATTGGGACCATATGCATACTATTCACTTTAGCGCCCCGACTTGCACCAATTCTTGGCCTACTGATGCTTACTGTGTCTGTGTCTGTTGGTAAAGAATTGTTTTTGGATCGCTCAGTTTACTGCTATCCTTGCAAATTTTTATGTGCAAATTATATTTTTATTATATAGGTTCAATAGAAGTATGGTTTTGCTTTTTGCATATGCTTCCATTGTAATATTTACCAGAAGTCTTTTGGCTTTTATTTTCCATTACTTAGTAATCTTGTATTTCTAATTTCGATAAGTTAAATGCTGCTTGTCTCAAAGTGATATTATCACCAAACTTATTAATCTCACTGTATCTTCAATTACTCTGGCGAGTATACCTTCGACAATTTATGCATTTTGGACTCTCACTTAGGCATAGATTCTATATTCCTTACTGTTTCCCTTTTGGTGACAACCATAAATGTAACTTTAAATGCAAGAAAAGATTCGTTATTTATTGTCTATGCCACTGCCACTAAATGTGATCTTGAAATAGCTTCCTCTATCATCTTTAGTGCAATTTATAAACTATGTAATCTGTTTGGTGTTTTTTTGGGGCCTTCTGCTGACTAGTAACAATTGTTTTTAAAGCTGTATACAAGCGATCAACTGTGCCTGTGTTTAAAGCTCATGGAAAGGCTCAAGCATCAATATCTGATTGCGTAACAGAAACATTTTCTGCTATTCGTACTGTGAGTTTTTCTATCATTTTATGCTATGACATGATTTAATTTCCAGTAATTCAATTATGTGAATCTTCAATCAAAAACTACTTGGAATCCAACATAAGGATAACATTCAGCTACTCAATCCTATCTACTACGACATTACTTTCTAATACTTATGACTAAATTACTCACTTATGCTTTTGTATTTCTATCATTTCTTATTAGTCTCATCTATATGTATTTTTCCCTTACTCTTATTATTTAAATGAAGTACTTGGATTTTATTACTTTTTTCATTGTGATGTCCATAGTAATTTTGCATCAGGCTGCCAATCTACTGTGTATAAATTTGAACCCCTTTAAAC
Organism: Euonymus europaeus; assembly: GCA_963580455.1. Taxonomy (NCBI): domain Eukaryota; kingdom Viridiplantae; phylum Streptophyta; class Magnoliopsida; order Celastrales; family Celastraceae; genus Euonymus; species Euonymus europaeus. The sequence continues at coordinate 23,195,694 of OY756971.1, read as the reverse complement.
AATTTAGCATCTTATGTTCAATCCGAGCTACCTCTACCTTGGTTTGAGGATTCAGATATTGGAATGAATTGTCCAGTTTTAAGGGTCTTTTTAAGGGTCAGTTTTTTTTAAGGTACTGTAACTACCCTTTGCCACTAGGACACAATGGAGGTGGTTAAGGTTACTGTTTACTTTGTAGTAGGATATGGAAAAGCTTGGATGTACATTTGATCTTTGAATAACAGTTGATTTTCTTAAATAATGGTGTTTGTAATTTATATCTCTATAGGTCAGATCATTTGGTGGGGAGAAACGGCAGATGTCTATGTTTGGCGACCTGGTCAGTAATTGGATGTTGATAATTCCCAAAATGCTTTCTGACGTTCTTACTTGCATTTGCACTATTTAGCTACTCATACGCAGAGAAAGGGAACCATTCAAATAAACTATACATTAACATCATTGAGCTTGGCAGGTTCTTGCGTATCAGAATAGTGGCATAAAGCTTGGGACCTTCAAATCCACGAACGAATCATTGACTAGAGTTGCTATATATATTTCTTTGTTGACTCTATATATTCTAGGAGGAAGCAAAGTGAAGGCAGTAAGTATGAATTGTAATGCCCTCTCAATGGTTCAAAAGGCTATATGTTATCAGATGTCACTAATTTCGCCCTACCTAAAGTCCTTATACTTAGGCTTGACCTTTTTGCATAATTACTTCTTATGGCGTGTGGTAATATTTTTTTTTGTTACTTCTTTCTGATCTTTTTTTTAAATGCCCCAGCTTCATATGATGGCAGTTGAAGCAACATTTAATTTATATCATCTATATGTTACTTTATCAAAAAGTTGTTTCTGTGGCACAAACTAGTGCATTGAAATTTTTTCTGTATCCCAAGCGCACAGTATGCTTCCAGACAGCAAAACGTGTGTCCTACCCCACTAGAACAAGAAACAATATGACATAACCACCAAAATACTATGAAGTGTTCATGCCCTTTCATTTCCATCTATACCGAAAATAAACCGGAGATGTGTAAACTGACTTTAGGTAGAGTTTGTGATGACAAATAATGTCATTCCACATACCTAATGCCTTTTCCTGTTTTCCTATGAATGCATTTACCCTGTGATTGTACCTAAACCAAGTTCATTGATGTAGGGGGAACTTTCTGTTGGAACTATGGCTTCTTTTATAGGATACACATTCACCTTAACCTTTGCTGTAAGTTCCCTTTCTTTTCTTCAGACTTTCAACTTTTTCCTGTATGATATGCTATTTGATTAATAATACACTTTTCAGGTTCAAGGTCTGGTCAACACATTTGGAGACCTCCGTGGAACTATTTCTGCTATTGAGAGGATTAATTCTGCTTTCTCTGGTGTTGAAGTTGATGATGCCCTTGCTTATGGTTTAGAAAAAGACATCAAGAACCAAGTTGTGGATGATGAAAAAATTAGATTGTTTTTTGCTGATGATTCTGATGGGAGAAATCAATATTTGACTCTGCACTACATGTCAGCCTTGAAATCATCTAGTAATATCGATAGGTTTGCCTGGTCTGGCAACGTTCATCTTGAAGGTATCTTCAGCACATTTGCCTGATGATATTTAATTTCTTTTAAATGTGTAATTGAGGAAGTTTGTAGTAATTTTTAGTTTTGATAATGACATTCCAACATCGTAGGAATTTGAATCAACTAGCTTGCTTAATAGTTTGAGCCAGGTAGTGTGGTTTTTTACTTTTTTGTGTCTGTCTGATTTGCTTTGAAAGTCTGTGGTTGAAAGTAACTTTCTACCCATTATGCAGATAACTGTATTGCTTGGAGCAGTAGAAATATTATACATGCATGTCAAAAGTTCTCACATCAGTTCATGCGTAATTTCTTTTAAGCAAATAATGCCTTCAATCGGTTGCAGATGTTTATTTTTCTTATCCTTTGAGACCTGATGTGGAAATCCTGAATGGTCTTAATTTGACATTGAAATCTGGAACTGTGACCGCTCTTGTGGGGCCGAGTGGTTCAGGCAAGAGTACAATAGTACAGCTGCTTTCACGTTTTTATGAGGTTTGATTTGCCTTCAGAATTATAGTTTCGTAGTTTTTCATCGTAGATTTTGTTTTCAGCGCCATGTGATGGTGAGAATATTTGTTGCCTTCATACTTGCAGCCAATCAAAGGTCGTATAACAATTGCTGGAGAAGATGTCCGGACATTTGATAAGAGTGAATGGGCCAGGGTTGTCTCCATAGTTAATCAAGTATGTTTTTTTCCCCTTATTACAGAGGAAATTGAATACTTAATCCAGTAGTACTTTATTATTTTGATTGCATGACCAACATTTACAGGAGAGTTCTTTTGGTTGCTTTTGTCTTGACTGGGGATGTATTGTTATGCGGCATATAGAATGTCTTATTTGTTTAACTGATCCTTTTCATAAACAAGCTGTGCTAGGAAAAGTTTCATCTTTTACTTGATTTTCATACATTTATTACTTTTGTAAATTTATAACTGTCATGATGATGCAGGAGCCTGTTCTCTTTTCAATTTCTGTGGCTGAAAATATTGCATATGGGCTTCCAGATAATTATGTCTCCAAGGATGACATTATAAAGGCAGCCAAAGCAGCAAATGCTCATGATTTTATTATTTCATTACCACAGGTTTGTTGTCTTCTAAATATGAAATTTGGTACATAGACCATATTTGTATCGTTTGCTATCTAATAATTATAATCTGAAGGGTTACGACACCCTAGTTGGTGAGCGTGGGGGCCTACTAAGTGGAGGGCAGAGGCAGGTACTTAATAAATCTTCAAATGGTATATACATGTTTATATTTGAAAAGGCATACAGGCAACAAGCAAATGCATCATCTCTTGATTTCTTTGTGTTTCAATCTTCAGAGAATTGCTATAGCAAGATCCCTGCTCAAGAACGCCCCGATCCTAATTCTTGATGAGGTATTTTTTATTCGATTCATGGCTCGCAACTTTAAAATTGAAGACAAACTGTACCCACATTTGTTTTTATGAAGGCGCTTCATTGAATATAGCGTAGGACCTGATTTTGCGATGTATATTTGTCGCAGGCCACCAGTGCATTGGATGCAGTCAGTGAGCGCCTGGTCCAGGATGCTCTGGACCATCTGATGAAGGGCAGGACAACATTAGTGATTGCTCATAGATTAAGCACAGTTCAAAATGCCCATCAAATTGCCGTTTGTTCTGATGGGAAGATCAAAGAACTGGGCACACATTTTGAGTTGCTACAAAAGAAAGGTCTATATGATTCACTGGTTGGCACTCAAAGGCTTGCGTTCGAGTGAGTTTGAATTTGCGAAACATCAATCATTTATTCGATGATGTATATGTGTGTACCTTTGCTGGTTGTGGAAGATGAAATTTGCCGCAGCGCCATATGAATGTTTTGAGGGATAATTATTATTAGAAACGAAATGATTTTTCATATTATAAATCAGATACTCTCAGCATAAATTCAATTTAAATAATTTGAAAAGGTATTGTCCATTGTCCGCTCGCCCTTTAAATGGCTCTCTTTCCTCATGAATCATTAAATCACATCAATTGACTCATTTTAGAGTTCCAAGATAACAAATCCGTGCAAGCTAAGCTGGTATGAACTTACCTAAAACCAACAATATCTATTAGGCGTACGAGTTGGTATGAACTTTACCTAAAACCAACAATATCTATTAGACAAGTTGGTATGAACTTTACCTAAAATGAACAATATCTATTAGACGCACAAAAGGATGAGTTGTTACCGTTGAATTATCACAAATTACTGTTTTTACAGAAGCCATTTGTACGTGGAATGAAGCTTTGTGTTTTAAGAAGTTTTGACGAAGGAGATTACAGCATTCAGGTTGGCGAGGCATTCAGTAGGAAGTCTGAGGAAAGAATTCAAGATGATATCATCAATAGGATCTACGGTTGCCACCCCAACCAATCTGCAGCTCCCTATTCCATCCAGTCTTTCTCCTCTTCCACTTCTCATACTTCCCCTGGATTCCTCAGATGTCAACAGTGTCTTCACAAGCAGTGGAGGAGCTTTGTAGATACTCCCAACGGAAAAACAGAACTTTGCCATAAATTCAAGATCAACCTGCTTTAAAATGATCACGTAAGCTATTCCCAACAAAAAAAAAAAGATTTTGAGTCCGACAACAATGTTTACAAAATATTTGTATGTCTCGATTCGGATTTGTTTAAATATTTTTGAAAATACTTAATCGATCGTACTCAAATTGATTTAAATTCACACAAATATATCAAACAATAATATTTAATCTAAGTTAGAATCCGAACAACTAAAACACATATTTATTGTATTTGAACCGATTTAAATCAGACATAATTTTACCATTCCTTTAGTTTAATTTGATGATGACAATCAACAATTCAACATGGTCTTTCGGACCAAGTGAAACTGATGAGAGAGGTATGGTCTTACCTGACCAGATTTTAGGTTGATGACCCCTTGAAGTAGTTCGGGGACGATATCAATCTTCAAAAATGGTGGCAATGGCAATCCCAAGAACTTGGTGGTTCCACCAGTCAATGGTGGAATATGCAGAGTTTCCATGTCAAAGCAAACCGATATTTCTTCACTCAAGTCGTTTCCTTTGGTCTTTACACCTGTACCAGTACCTCCTCCCCCTTCTGCATTGTATTCAAAATCAGGATATGCGGAGATGCCGAGCTTGCAAGCTCCAAGGGTTTTGAAATTGACAGTGTAAGCATCAGTTTTAACAGGTCGAATCTGACTGGCTATGGTTGTGGAAATGGGTTCCTGTTGGTTTGCACTGTAGGAAGAGAAGGCAATGATCTTGATTCTGAAGTTGGGTTTAGTTGTGTGCAATTTGCACAGAATTGGAGGAGTTGAGGTGTTTATCTTGCAATCCATTTTCAACGAATTATTCTAAATGACTCGGTGAAGAGGAATTGGGTCTTGTTTTTGGCAGGACACGTGGAGTAATCCAAAGCACAAAATGTTTTATGGTTTAATGAGACTAGTCTGTCCAATATACCAAATGTAAGGTTGGTTTGTGTTTTACACTTGTATCTTATCTTCTTTAGTTGGAAGACCAACTATACTCTGTAGCCTGACTGTACAATCTGGACTTTAATTGTGCGTTTACACAATTAAGGACTTTAATTGTGCGTTTACACAATTAAGGACTTTAATTGTGCGTTTACACGATAAAGAGTCGTTGAATGAGATGATGAAATTGATCGCGTTAATTTTTTAGGCAAGTGGGAGATTGTAAGTGTCATGGGTGTTATTCTCGCGGTTGCGTTAATGAGCTCTTACTTAGTACGCATATACTGAGCCACTCTGCGTTATCTTCCCGTATTGAATGTCGGCTCAAGACTTACTATTCTACAAGGGTTGCCGGTTTTCATGTGGCTCAAAATTTGAATCTAATTGGAGTTTCCACGTATTCCAGGAACTTTTATGTGGCTCGAGATTGAAGTTAATAAACTACACACGTTAATGATATGAAACTTGGAAAACTTCATACTATGAACCATCCAACTTTATACAAGGCTGACCCATTAGCCGTAACTCTCTCACTAACACAACCTAACAAGCAACAAAACTCCCCACACCACCCGAGAAAACTTAGCCTATACTGCTCACACCAGCTATCAGCAACACAAACAAGAGAAACTGGACAATACATTCTATAAAAAAAAATCACATGCGCGTACGCCACTTTCCAACCTTTAGTCCGTTATGAAGACTCAACTAGTCTTCTGTGTTAGCCGGTCATCCATTCTAGCACACAAGAGAAGACCGGAGAGCTGGAGCAGTTGGAAGATGTGTGCATGATGCCCATCGGATGACTGATTCACTCACAATGAGATCAAGTTGCTCACGTTCACCGAGACCAATCGTATGGTTCCTCTTGCCGTGTATGCATGACGCCTTAGACCCAACTGCCCCTCCTGACTTCTTAACTGCAGATGATAGCTTATTCTCCAGCTCTCCATCAATATGTTGAGAAGGCTCTAATAACATAAACAGCTTCTCCAAGTTTGCCCCTGAATGATACAAGAATAGAAATTATGATTAAATAAAAGAGAAGTGAAGCTTATAATTTCTCCCATTACGTAAGAAACTGCACAAGAAGTTTATTGTAAGGAACTTATTTACCTCCTTGGATTACCTCCACTCTGGAAATGTTGGTTGAAAAGTCTAATGCACAGCTCCCATGATCAACCACGGCATAAGGGCTGAGGAATGAAAAACTTGGCATTGATGACATGGGGGACGAGAACTGCAATGCTTTAGCATCGTCGCCACCACAGAAAGAAAACCCACCAGATGCAAAGAAACGGGTTGATAGCTCCCTTGGTAAAGAGGAGAATGATGACCTGCATGTGAATATGGGTGACTGAACATCACAAGGAATAGGTGATCCATTGTCAAAGCTGATGTCCTGATTTCTGGACATGAATGTGGAGAATGAGCCACCACCTAATTCCCATTCTCCACAGCTCTGGTTTCCACATTCACTTGATTCTTCAGGATATGGCCCTCCATCTTTCACCCATGAATGATCTGCAAGGAAAAATAATAATTAAAATAAACGTTCCAACTTCTAATAGTGTGTACAAAAGGATCCAAAAATTCCAGAGCAATCCGTGCAAAGCCTTTTGCAGAGGAACTATTGACATCACTTGCAGATAAATGCAATAATTGTTATGACATCTTAAATACATACAGTAACTTTGAGGGATCAATAATCATGTGAAATAGCAACAGTAGAAAGCAGTAAGAATGAGACTCTTTATTAATACTTGCCACAAAGGCCATCTCAAATATCTTTTGTTTGAATTACTTACGGGATATGCCTTTTCCCAATTTTTTGGCAACTCTGCTCTCTTCTCTGGGTAGAAGTATAGGGTTGAGTTTACTGCTTACACCCGGTATTAAATGTCATTTTCCTTCCCTTTATGTTAAAAAATGTAACAATCTAATCAAACGAATTCAAGTTATCATCGTCCATGCTTTCAACATGCTCCCTGAACACATGAGAAAAGTAAATCCGGCACTTGTATTAAGTAGCAGAAATTCCTGGTTCAAAAAATTTGGGATATCGACCTACCTAAAGCCTGCTGGGCAGTGAGCCTTCGAGTAGAATCTGTACTCAGCATCCCCTTGACTAAATCCTTTGCCGATTCAGATATGTTATCCCAAGGATCAGATGGGAAATGCAGATCAGCAGCTCTTACAGCATCAAATATCTGTGACTTAGTCTTACCCCAAAATGGAGGCATGCCGCTAAGAAGAATGTAAAGGATAACCCCAGCACTCCATACATCTGCAGCCTGGTTATAACCTCCTGCCAATACCTCAGGAGCAATATAAAAAGGACTTCCCACTGTTCCATGCAAACTCTGCCCTGTTACAACAAGGTCCAAGGGTTTTCGATCATTGATGATTAAACACTCCAAAATTTTCCAGAAAGAAATAATCAACACTATACATGACTAAAATCTTTACCGGGTTTAATGTAGGTGGCAAGACCGAAATCTGCTAATTTAATTGGTGAAGATGAGGCCCTTGTAGCCAGCAAAATGTTCTCTGGCTTCAAATCTCTATGAACAACTCCAGCTTCATGACAATATGAAACCACTTGCATCAGATGCCTAAAGAGAACCCTAGCCTCAACCTCAGAGAATCGTCCACGCTTTTCTAACTGGTGGAAAAGCTCCCCTCCAGCACAAAGCTCCATCACCAAATGAACATAGTTTTCATCCTCATACACTGCTTTGAGATCTACAACATTTGGGTGGCCTGATAACCTAGTCATTATCTCAATTTCAAGTTTAACACTTCGTGCATCGTCTGCGGTCAACAATCTATCCTTGGCAATCGATTTGCAGGCCAATACCTCCCCAGTCAACTTATCGGAACACAAGCTAATAACTCCAAACTGCCCCCAACCCAATTGCTCTCCGATAATGTAACGATCTTTTAAATTTGATGTAAATTTCACATCCAAAATGGTTTGATTCAGCCCTTCAACTTTGTAACAACATGGATACCTCAACAATTGATCAATACTGTTGCTCTTGGCAACAGCCATACCCGATTCTAGCCTCCCTCAACCAAACATTACCTATCAGAATCAGCTCATGATTCTATATTTCTATAGTGCCACGATTTTCTATAGCCAATCTCAAAACACTTTTTCCTAATAAATGTGAAAACTCAATTTCAAGTCAATTATATTGAACTTTTGCCAGGAAAAATCATAGCTGAGGTCAATTTTTTGAAAAAGCTTCGCATGAACAGTTGTTGAAGTTTGACAGTGATGCTTACCATGACCCAGATAATATGTCCATATGGACAATAAGATAAATGAAAAGGCAGAAGCTTGAGACCTTTTCCAGTAAACACTTTCAATCTCTAATAAATCATCTGATCTGAAACCACAACGAAGATGTAACAAAAGTCAGACTCGTATCATCAAACAGCATGACTAGATCAAATTAAAACAGCTTCAATGTCTAAAGCCCAAGGCACCCATTCAAACTCAAAATAAAAGTCAAAACAAAATCAGATACAAAATTATCGTCCTTAACAAGAAAAAAATATGGAAATTCAGACATTTATACAATCAAACCCTTATCATCTCAAACTAACCATAGACGAACCAAAAACACCAAATTACAAAATAGTCAATAACCTTCAGCCGCAAACATACAAATCAAACTCAAATCAGGGGCAGACCCATCGAGAGTTACCAAAGAATCAACCCTTCCATGTCCTAAATTAAACCCGCATTCCCGAGTTCACACAATTACACACATCTACAGATCCTTACGTATGATACGAAGGAGCTGGGAAGGAAGAAACAGACCTGATAAGAGAAAGAAAGGGAGAGAGCTACAGAAGAAGGAACCCGTTGGAGCAGTGATATAGGCCTCCTGTGGGCTCTCTTTGGTATGCTCCTGTCTGATGCTCGTCACTAGTGTTTCTGCGTTTTTTCAGTTGATGATTTTATGTTTGAATCCGAAAGCGACATGGACATCGACTTTAAAACTTTGTTAAACTTTATTATTATTTTTTATTTATCTGTCGTGATTGGCATTGCTTACTTTAATTGTACTCATGTTTCATGGGCTTAGCTGCAGATAAGTTGGGCCGGGCCGGTATGCCAAACATTATAAGCAAGCGCAAAAAGTTACGGTGCAACTAAAAGAGTTGCGTTCCGTCGGTCCATAACGAGAAATGACCGAGCTCATTCCCTTAAAAGTTGAAGTCCAGTTTGCTGGGATTCTATTAAGCCAGTTCAATGGACAATGGGCCGCCTCGGCCAAATAATGGACTAGGACTAAGGGGGACAAAAAAAAAAAAAGTTCTGGGTCGGATTAGTTTGAAATTTTCTTTTCAATGTATTTATATAAATAAATGGTATAATAATTCAATTTGAATCAAAGTCTGGACAATAAAATTGGACAATTTTTTGTATTTTAACTCGTACCCAATTTTAAACACTAAGTGTTATTTTTTCGACTCGAATTTTATATATATAACTTTGTTCAATATGTGCATCAAACAAATTCTCTCATCTAGATATAATTTGTTTTTTATTTTCGTTAAAAAGTATTGCGTTTGGTAAACAATTTTGCAGTTAGCATATAATTTAGCTCATATGCTGATAGCATATATGTTGTTTCAAATGCTGACATATATGTTGTTTCAAATGTTGTGATGTTTGGTTCATTATTGTAGGAAAAACATATATGCTATTTCAAATGTTGAGGCTAATTACATACAGGGACAGTAGCACAAATTAAAAAATATTTTTTAAAAATATATAATAAATAAATAAATTACTAAATATAATTGAATATATTATTTCAAAATAAATATATTATTAAATATAAATAAATAACAATTTATTATTAAATATAATTAAATATAAATGAATATATTATGAAATAAAAATAAATAAAAGATTATTAAATATAAATAAATAAATTATTAAATATAATTGAATATATTATTTAAAAATAAATAATTTAATATATTAGTAAAATTGTTAATATATTAGTGAATAAAAATAAATAAAATTTTATTATTAAATAAAATAAATATATTATGAAATATAAATAAATAATAGATTATTAAATATAAATAAATAAAATTTTATTATTAAATAAAATAAATATATTATGAAATAAAAATAAATAATAGATTATTAAATAAAAATAAATAAAAATAAATTATTAAATAAAATAAATATATTATGAAATAAAAATAAATAATTTAATATATTATTAAAATTGTTCATATATTATTAAATAAAAATAAATAATAGATTAGTAAATATAAATAAATAAATTATTAAATATAATTGAATATATTATTTAAAAATAAATATATTATTCAATATAAATAATTAAATATATTAGTAAAAATGTTAATATATTATTTAATATAAATGAATATTTTATTAAATAAAAGTAAATAATAGATTAGCAAATATAAATAACTAAATTATTAAATATAATTGAATATATTATTTTTAAAAAATATATTATTGAATAAAAATAAAAATAAATTTGTTATTAAATAAAAAAAATAATAGATTTTAACATTAAAGCTATTTTGGTCATTTGGCCTAAATATAAGGGGTAGTTTAGACTTTTCATTTTTGATAGAAGGTAAATGTTGTTGAAAATGGTTTTTTATGTAGCATTTGAAGATTGTAACATATATGCTAAATAGTTATTGGTTAAGTAGCTTTTTATATGTAGAATGTATGCTGAATGCTAAATTATATGCTAGTTAAAATTGTTTACCAAACGGACACGCATGTCAAGCTCTAAACCCAATCTTTTTCAGCCCTAAGAACTAGGACATTCTGAATTTCACATACTTATCCACGTGGGTATTCTACAAAGTACAAATATGTTGGAAGTGTTGAATTAGATAACAACCCAATAGGTGTTGCCGCCATAAAATCACTAAGCCCAAAGGGATGGCACACACAGAAAGTCAAATGTAAAAGTTGACATAATAAAAGGCCCACTCGACAAGTCTAGTACACAAAACAGATAGTTACAAACGGTTGAGAGGTTACCCAATCATGAGCTTCTCCAGCACACTATAAAAGGATTGGAGGAGAAGGAAGAAAGGGTCTAGAATCATATCCACAAGTTTCTTCTTTTCAATTATTATTTTAGTTCATAGATTCTCAATGTATCTCTTCAATTCAATATAAGTTTCTAATTTAGTAGTTAATCAAAATTGTTCTTCTTTACGTTTTGCCTTAGTTTGTAGCCGAGTTCGAATAATTAGCATTAGTCATTATTTATGTTTTAGTCGACTAGATTTCCAGTTTAGATTTTTCATCAAAGTCTTCTTAGTTGAAGCAAGGTTAGAACTGTACACTCCTTTTGATTATTTAGTTTCATCGATTTATACCCGTCACGTATATGGCGACCTCACTTACTAATGCATGACGGACCCCCAACTTCAGAGGCGGCGCACCGCATGAGTTAGGCTGTCAACCTCATAAGCCAGCACACTGGTGCAACTTAGATGGTTGATGAGTTGTTCCCCGTCAAAGGATGTCAGGGGTTCGAGTCCTGGCATCACCAACCCTCATCGTAGATGGGTTGGGGTGTACGGGTTGCAGCCCTATTGCAGGTTACGCCTAGGCCCATGCCAGTGCGCTGGCCTCTGAGGTTGACAGTCTAACTCATGTGGTGCGCCGCCTCTGAAGTTGGGGGTCTGTTCTGCATCATTTACACAAAACCTTTGAACTCTTTGAAATTTTTACCAGAAACAATAGGTTAGATTGGAGAAACTATTCAGTGGACAGAGTACTCCACGTGGCATGCTGATGTGGTATGCCTGGTCCAATAAAAACAACTAATTTGGCACATAACAAAATCCTCTCACTTTAACGGAGCAAGACTTTTGATTAATTTAAAACAATCAAAAAATGAAATATAAACGAAAATCAGTTGAAAGCAACAATTTTTCATCATGAAATTAGTTAAAAAAAATCTCTCCTGCTCTTCACTCTCTCTTTTCAGTGTTTTCTTTTGTTTGTGAAATCCATCAAACACCATCTCTCCCTTCTAAGTGTTTCGTTTCATTCATGAAATACATCAAAAATCACTCTCCAATCATGTTTTGGGCATTTGCTCTTGAAACTCCAACCACTTCAACTAGATCTGGCTTCTCTAAGGGTCATAATAACTGCTCAGAATATCAACTCTTGTGAGCCTCTCAAAAGTCAAAACCTTTACATGTATTCCCGATACTTAATTTAAAATCTCAATATATTCTTTTTGATTTTAATTTTTTCTATTTTTTGTTTGTTCGTTTTTGTTTTGTTTATGTGTGCGCAGAGAATGTTCGAGATTGATGGTGGATTTCAACCAATAGGCATCAACAGGACGATGCATCGGAGTACATAAAAAATATTGCACATTTAAAGTCTGACTATAAATAAGTTGGCAACTTGAGTTGCAATTGCCAGTTGATAATTTTTCTTTCTTTCTTTGGACTGTTTGGGTATGCAACCTTGGTGTTGTACACTCAGCTGGTCCATCCTTTCATTTTTTTAAATAAATAAATTCAATATTCTACCTTTGAAATGGCGTCCATGTTTTACTTTCAGAACTCCACATGGGATCATTACCATGGGGGATTGATGAAATTAGTTGTCATTGGAGGTAATCAAATGTTTGAGCTTTTGTTACTTCTCAAGACATTAACGACAGATATAATGTATCAGGTATTGTGTCTGATGCAGACCAGTTCTATGGTTACAAAATTGTATTCAAAATTTTTGGAACAAGTCAGATCAATATCGCTAAAAGAAGACCAATTTCATAGCTTAGATGCTCTCAAAGTTTGGGTTAAAAGATATTCTCATGTTGACATGATTTTGGAGCTGCACCAATACAATGCAACAAAATAAAATTGAACAGAATGGAACGACATAAACTTCCAAGACAAATAAAATCTCAGTACGATTAACACTTTAAATAATCAAATTGAACCCACATGGTCCTAAACTCCATTAGTTCACAACTCTGCCAGCGCTCAATTAGCAACAAACTTAGCTAAATTTTTAAGACTCCTCGACTCATAATCCACAATTTGTTGATCGAAAATACAAAAATACTGAGCCTTGGTATTGTCTCTCTCACTATTCCGACTCTGTTTCAATCGCGCTTCACAACTCTCTCTCGTTGTGGCTTCGACTTCCCTATGTGGCTGCGGCTTCTTGAGTTGTTCCAGATGGAGTTTTTTTTTCCGAGACTTTGCTCAAGTCTTCCATAAAATAATGTTAGCAACAAATATTACCAAAAATATAAACATCTAATGAAAATCATTAAAATCAACACAAAATATATGAAATCGAAAGAAAAACAAGCTACAATCACAGCTAGGGTTAGAAAGCATAGGGTAGTATCTGGATAATGTAAAGATAAAAATTAGGGCTCATGGAAAGGGAGAGAGGAAGAGAAAGAGAGAAGATAAGAACTTTTTGAGGATAAAAAATCGATCTGAGTAGAGCCAAGCATTGGAGAGAGAACTTTTTGGATGAACAGGGTTTATGAGGTCATGCTTATGATCCATGTTTATGTTTATATGAACCAAACAAATAAATGATGAGTTTTGAAAAAAAATATTTTCTTGTCTCACCTCTCAATCCCTCCAACCAAACGTAACATAAAATGAGGTGGACAAATTTTTTTATATAATTTAAGTATATGTTAGAATCCTCTCTCATTTGTCGAGAAATTATTCAATGGTCCGGATACATATCTCATGTGACACACACAATAGTGTAGTGTGATTGAAAACATGTATTATTTCTCTTATTTTTTGATCGACATAATTCTCACGTGGATATCATCCATACTCTTCAATGTGCCATGTAAAAATAGAACCGGACCATTGATAAATCACGTAGCTTATTTTTATTGGATCGGACACACCGTAGATGAGCATGCCATCATGCCATGTAGGGATAGCTTGTTTTTATTGTATCGGATATTCAGATACACCACAGCACCATGCATGTAGGAAGGAAAATGATATACATCTCATGGCTAAAGGTCTCATGGTATCCCATTTCATATGTGGTATGCTGACTGGACGAGATGATTTGGCAAATTTGAATCTATGAGACACATATACATATTGACATAGACAAATTTGAATTTTGGGAGAGGTGTGGTAACCAAAGCAACATTCTCTCACCTAAACTTTCATTTTTTCCAAAAAATTAGAATTTCAAAATGATTTATCTCCTAAAATATATGTTAGATTTATGAAAAAATTATATATTCGGAATCAGTGTGCGAAACTCTTTCTAACAAGATCCGTTGTCGATATGTTTTATCGGCTCAAGCGTTATTCCATTGTTTTGCTACAATGAGATTGACTATGAAATAACATATAAAACACTAGAATAAAATATAAACAAGAGAATAACACACACGCAATGGAATAACATATAAAATATAATTGAATAATACACAAAACACAGTGAAATAACATACCCACAATGGAATATCATACATGCAATGAAATAACATATAAAACACAATAGAATAATACGTAAAACACAATGGAATAATACGTAAAACACAATGGAATAACATATAAATACAATGGAATAATACGTAAAATACAATGAAATAACATATACGCAATGAAATAACAGATAAAACACAATGAAATAATACGCAAAACACAATGAAATAACATACTCATAATTGAATATCATACACGCAATGGAATAACATATAAAACACAATTGAATAATACAAAAAACACAATGAAATAAGATACCTATAATGGAATAACATTCACGCAATGAAATAACATATCAACATACCCATAATAGAAACAATGAAATTCATTGTGCTTTATAAAATTATGATGTCTGAGGTTATTTATTCCATTATTTTGAAATGAATTTTGGATTACAATGAACTATGGATAGAAATAAATTCTGGATTACAATGAAATAAACGTACAACATGAACCCAGTTGTCTCAAATCAATACATATTTCAGGATTACAATGGAATAACACACAATATAATCAAATAAACATACAGCAACCCATTTGTCTCAAATCAATACATTTCTTTGAACCAATACATACAAAAACCTTTATTTGACAGAAGTTTGAATATCAGTGGAATAAAAATGAAGAATGAAGATCAGAAAACAACGAAAAAATACAAAAATGAAAAAAATGCATAACTGAGTCAAAAATTTTTTGGTGGTGTTTTGGCCAAAACTTTGATGGATCTGATGCTCCTCTCTTCGGAGAATACATATGTGGTGTCGGATTGCCAAAACGTTTCCGAAAACAACCGGATCTGACGATTGAAGGGGTAAATGACACCTTCATTCTTGGTGATTTTCCGGGCGCCACAATGGTCTTAGATGGTTGATGGCTTTGGTCTACTGGAGGTGATGGTTCTTTTGAGACCAACGGCGGCCCGAACGTTGGTCGGACGGCGAAGATGCCATTAAAGGAGAGAGTAATTTGTGAGAGAAAGAAGTTTAGAAGCGAGAGAGAGAGCGTATGTGAGAATGAGAGAGAGTGACTGTATATGTGTGTGTCTAACATGTGAGAGAGTATATGTGTTTATCACGATTTTCAAAAAAATACAGTCAGCATCCACATCACAATAACACATCAGTGCCGGTGTGTGTCTAACATGTGAGAGAGTATATGTATCTATCACGATTTTCAAAAAAATACAGTCAATATCCACATCACAATAACACATCAGTGTCACATAAATATGTGATCCCACAAGATACTTACCCTGGGCTGTGAAACAGTTCTGAGTTAGGAACCCAGTGCACTGAATAATGGATTTTGCCTTTTGGGAGGGTAGCATCGTAAATCCACGTTGTCGTTAACGCGTTCGTCTTCTTGGCCTAATCTTTCCTTTTTCGCTCTTTCGTTCTCACAGAAACACCCGGGCTGAACCAAGTTAGGGTTTTAACTTCTCCAATCCCAACCCAATTTTTAGGGAAAATTCATTTCAAATTATTGGGAATATATAGTTGATCGAGAAACTACACAGAATTTTCAGTGCGTGAGGGAGAGGGACGCTATCTGTGAGCACTTGATTGTCAGAAAGAATTTCGATTCAGGCTTTGATGATCAGATTTGTTTTTGATACTCTCCTCTCCAGTTTAATCGATCTTTTACTCTTGCACCATTAATCAATGGATTTGGATGCGCATGGGGGCAACAAGCGTGTCTTCCACCGACTTGGGGGTCCACAAACGGCCGACTCCAGACAGAAGGTTTGCTTCCATTGGCGGGCGGGCAAGTGCACTCGCTACCAGTGTCCCTTTCTCCACAGGGAGTTGCCTCCTGGGCCAGCGACCAACGGCGGCGGCGGTAGCAGCTCTAACACTTACAAGCGCGGCTTTGGGGATAACCACAGTTTTACAGGCCCTCCAGCAACTCGTAGAAACCCCAATTTTAACCACTCTTCGACTTGGGGACGGGTCGGGGGTAATAGTGTGGTGAGAAAGACTGAGAAATTGTGTACTTATTGGGCTCAAGGGAGTTGTAATTACGGTGATAAATGTAGATTCTTGCATTCTTGGAGTGTGTCGGAAGGTGTTTCTCTGTTGACGCAGCTCGAAGGCCACCAGAAGGTGAATTTTAGTATGTTTTGTTGGTTTTCTTTTTTAATTTGTGTGCCTTACCGGTTAATTGGGGTTTATGTTAAAAGGTTGTCAACGGGATTGCTTTGCCATCTGGTTCTGATAAGCTTTATACTGGAAGCAAAGATGAGACTTTGAGGGTTTGGGATTGCCAGACTGGTCAGGTGAGTGCTAATTCTTTTTGTCATTGTTTTCCTAGAATCCGATTTTTGGGTATCAGATGGAATTCCGTCGTCAAGTGGTGGGGGGGTGTTGGTTGGGGGCGCGAGAGATAAAATTTGTGTTATTTCAAGTTCAATGCACAAATGCAACAATTTATGGTTGTTAGCATAAAGCACAATTTCATCTAAGATTTTGCTAGTTCAAGATTGAGATACTGTCAGTTAATTTTTGTCAACTTTAGGTTTCAATTCTTAGTGATGATCTCACATTTTTTTTATGATTGGGTGGAGAAAGAACATTTTCCCATAATTTTGTGGGATTTCTGATAAGTCTGGGATTAAAATCTTGTACTGGAAGATTGGTTTTTGTCATTTTCCTTCTGATTATTTCATACCCGTAATTGTGGAATGATAGCAACTGAACTCTCTCCATTGATCTTGCGTAGAAACTTGCGACTAACGTGGAGTTGCTTCATAATACTATATTCCACGTTTATTTCTTCTTGACCAACTTTTGAATGTAATTTGATGTTAAATGATTAACAATAATCAAATACCCTACTACCCTTTATGTTTTGCTTTTTTTATCATTCAATTTTTTCTTTGTTGAGGTAAGGTGACTCTTTTTTTGTGCATGTGAAGGATTGCATGGCATTAGAAAAGGAAAATGTTTTATTTTCTTCTCATCAACTTTCTTGCTTCTTACATAGAGATTGACAGCTTCATTTGTTTTGATGATATGCACCTGTTATCTTGCAGTGTGTGAATGTGTATAATCTTGGTGGCGAAATAGATTGCATGATAAGTGAAGGTCCTTGGATTTTTGTTGGTCTGCCAAATGCCGTTAAGGTAAGGCAAGAGTTGAAAATTCCTTTTTGTGTGTCAGTGTGCGCGCGCACGCGTTTGCGTATACATATTAGATCAGTTGTATGTTTTGGTATTGAACAATATTCTGTCTCGTTTGTTATATGATGATAACTTCACAGGCATGGGATATTCAAACTTCCACCCAACATAGTCTTCCTGGTCCTGTGGGGCATGTTTATGCCCTGGTTGTGGGTAATGATTTGCTCTTTGCTGGTGCACAGGTAATTCTTTTGAAAATGTGGATTATTGAGTTCATGTATGTTTCAGTATTAATTTCCATAATCATTCAAGCCATGCAATGTTGGAGGTTTTTTTTTTTTTTAGTTTTTTAAATGATGTGAATGTACTATTTTTGTAAAATGAAATGGCAAGCCTTTTCATTGAAGAGGATTCATTGGGATTAATGGTTGTGAAGGTGCTTACTCTGCTTGTCTGGGCCCTTGATCAATTTCAAAATTTCAATTACTTAAATCTTCACCACCCTGACTCTCTTGTTTATATTTGTTGACGATAATGCATCATCACACCATAAGCTGAAACATCCTCCTGCAGGATGGCTCCATATTGGCATGGAGATACAACGCAGCAACCAACGGCTTTGATCCTGCTGCATCACTGACAGGTCACAGCCTTGCAGTTGTTTCATTAGTTGTTGGTGCTAACAGACTCTACTCTGGTTCCATGGACAAATCAATAAGAGTAAGTTTAGTTTCATCGTCTCCTCTGTCCTGCTATGAGTTTATACCGATTTTTCTATCCTAAGGTTCTTTAGGTCTCACCTCTAGTGGTTACTAAAAGTACCATGCTATTATCATTTTAATGTGCCATATGGTATTCTACTTTTCAATATTTTATTGTGTTTCATTCAGGTATGGAGCCTAGAAACCTTACAATGTATGCAGATACTGACAGAGCATACTTCAGTGGTGATGTCTATGCTTTGCTGGGATCAATTTCTTTTATCATGTTCATTAGACCAGACAATAAAGGTCTGTTCAATTTTTGTTCATTTTTTATGTTGCATCTGGAATAAAGTTACATTGTTCGTCATTTTCCCCTTCCCTTTGTGCAGGTTTGGGTCGCTAATGATGGTGGAAATTTGAAAGTAACATACACGCACAACGAAGAACGTGTAAGTTATTTATGTGATTTTATTACTCTATTACATTGTGATGTTATAGTAATGTCAACTTATCGGTGAAGGATATTTTGGATTCTTTGAAACGTTTGGCCATTTAAACTATAGACATGGTTGTATTATTAGGAACTTTTTTTTATTTAAGTGCAACACAATTTTGGATTATGGTAAAATACTTTTAAACTATTGTGCTTAAGCTGATTAGCTGCCTAGGTTACTTTGGTTAACTTCAATTTTTTTGTGCGTGCAAACGATCAAATGAGATCTGCACTTAGATTTTAAAGTGTCTTTCAAGTGCTCGAGTATGTTTTTAGCCAAAAGAGAACTATAAGAAATTAAGAATTGATTTTGAACTCTGTTCCTTTTTAACTTTTCTTAATGACTGATCCGGTGAAATGACTGCCAAATAGCTGAAGTATACTGATTGTGGCAATAAATGGTAATCCCACAAATTGTTTGGCCCAACTCCCAAGGCTTGGTGATCATACCGGTGGCAGAGCTGGGTTTATGACAATAATAGTAAGATGGAATTGTAGCTTTAAACTTTGAGGTTAGGTTGGTTGGGTGCCATTTAAGCTCTATGATTGTCTTTAAAATGAATCGATTGGAATTCTTCAGTTGGAGTCATGATGGAATTGCGGTTCTATGAATCTGGGTAAGCATTGAACTAATTTTATCCTGCATTTAGCAGAAAGTTAATTTCAGTGGAGTGCACATTGCAAACAGACCTAAATTATGTAGCAGTTAGGATTCTTTTTTCCCCTTCTTCCTCGGTGTACTCCAATGCCCTGCTGTTGGGTGAGATGAACTAAGAGCAGTGATTAGCTGCAACTAGTGGACATTGCAATCATATCAGATAAGCCTTCTCAGTGCATCCTTGTGCTGGGAAAAGTTTACTTATGACATTTGAGTATGTGTTCCTGAAACCTCTGTGATTGAAAATATAATCTGTAAATCACAGGGGATACCAAATTGGAATCTTTATCTGCTTTTGATTGGGACTTACCTTAGACTACAGGCAATGTTTTTTTATGTAGAGCTGAAAGTTTTGATGTTTTAAGATGTTTTGCTGTAGTGGTGGGAATAAATCAATGAGGGAATTGTATGTTTTCCTTGCAAGCCAAATATATATGTTTGGGTTTGCACTTGATTTTTGGTGATTAATTTGCCTTTTGCTTCTGATGCCATGGGAAAAATGCTCTCCTTTTGTGTTTATGTAAGCTGTCAGCCTGTCACGGTTTATGGTTGGCTAGTTAATGCCGTGGATGGTTTTTACCTTTGTGTTTCACGTGATGCTGCTTTTAGTTTTAATTTTACGTTCCTTTTTATAAATGTAGCCAGCATCTTAACTTCAGGATTGCATGAGTTGTAAATGGTTTGCAATGATGTTTTTTTATTTTTAACCGAAATGGTTTGCAATGATTTTATTACATAGGCAGTTACGCCAAAAGACTCTAAAAGGTTATGCTTTAAAATACTTGCTGCAGGGTCTGCTCACCCTTTGTGGTATTCATGATTCAGAAAGCAAGCCTATCTTGCTATGCTCGTGCAATGACAACTCTGTGCACCTCTATGATCTGCCCTCGTGAGTGTTTTTTTTACAAATTTTCCCATTGTTTTATCTATAGTTTCAAATTCTCCCCTGCCTCTTGAACCACATTTCGTTTTTTATGAGTACTCTAGCTCTGTTGGATGCTTTATTAGTGATATTTTTGCTTCTCTATTGGAATTAAGGTTTGCGGAGAGGGGTAAAATTTTTGCTAAGCAGGAGGTTCGTGCGATTCAGATTGGTCCTGGGGGTCTTTTTTTTACTGGTGATGGAACTGGTGAAGTGAGAGTATGGAATTTTTTGGCTGAACCAAACGCCACTGCCAAATGAAAGACTGGCACTGAATATTGTGCCGTTCTGTATGTTACAATTATTTATTTCCTTTTTTTTTTTTTTCTTTCTGGCCTCGTCTTCTCTTCTTTTATAGGTAAGTTAGCGGGAGAAGTTATCAGCTGAGAATGTAGTTTTGGTGTTTTTTTGGTTGGAGGGGACTAATGTACTTGGGTGTGCCATAATCATAAAAAGAGCGTGTTTGGCCTGTATCGCAATTGTTACAGAGTTTAATGAGACTTTCAATTTTAACTATATGTGATTTATCATTTCATGGACTTACATTTAATCGACTTGTCTTGTCATTCCACTTGATTTTGCATCATGTATATGCTAGCGTACCCCATTGTAATAACATTTTTGTTTTCATCATAATGAATTCAATGGGATAATCCTCGTTTTCGTCTCGATTTTTTTGCCTTTTTTTGTTTTGAGTTTAATTTTTTTAGAACAAAAATATGTATTGTTAGATTTAGTTTTCTAAAATTTGGTGTCAAAAAAAATCCATTACAGCGAAACCAAAAAAATTACAGGCCCGGCCATCCCCCATCATTGCTGTCAAAGACCCAATCCAAAGTAAAATTTCCAGTGGAAGAACCGTTCTTCATCAATTTTCCCTTTTTTCATGCAAATCTGCTGAATAATATGGGGCTTTAAATAATTTAAATGGAAGGACAAATGCCGCAAAATGAAGCTGAATGACATATCGTTGAACTCCAAAAGCTGCGGCAAACATTGAAAAATAAAATCCAGCATCTCTATTATTCAACCATCCACAGTTAACAATTTCATCAACATTAACAAATTTGAAAAAAATTGATGAGCTGTAATTTTTAACCCAGTTTTCAGATAGAATGAATCCCTCAACTTAATGAGTTTAGAGATTAAACATGACCTTGATGGCAGTACCACCGCCTGCGCTTACTTCAAAGGCTGCTTCAACTTCCTTCTGGGTGAACCCAAACCTGTGAGTTATCAGGGGCTTCACATCTATCTTACCACTCCTTAAGAATTCAATGCATAACGGCCATGTGTTCTTATACCGGAATACACCGATCACATCAACCTCCCTGAAAATATAACAGTTTCTAAGTGAACAAACTTCAAAAGAAAATCACAATAAAAAAAAGGCATCTGTAGATCTAAGAATAAGAGAGAGAAGAATATTAATTGAAATAACAATTTCTGGTAAGTGAAATGGCTGGGAAGAAAATATTTGACATAATTATTATTATTCACAAATATGATCCACATATTGCGTGCCAAAAAGAGTGAGAAACAAGCGGGTATAGTCGAATGGTAAAATTTCTCTTTGCCAAGGAAAAGATGGGGGTTCGATTCCTGTTATCTGCCTAGGTAATGTATTTATTAAGATAAATTATTCAATAGAGTTGACCCGTGCTAGTATCGAGGTTCTGTACTTGCCCTTTTTTTATTACTAAAAAACTGTTAATGCATTATTAGTTAACAGAGTCAAACCCCTTTTTTTTACAAAAACAAAAAATTGTTGCGGACACAGCATTTCTTTCCTAGATTCTTGATTAAAGATCAACCAGTTTTGCAATGTTATCATGTCTTCCAGTAACCTCACAAATCCACTGCACACAAATTTTAATGTAAAAAAAATATTAATTTTTAGAACATCTAAGCTTATGTAGCATGATACATGTAGTGATAATTATAATTATCAAAGCAGTTCGATCATGCCAACTCAGTGAATTCTCCAATATATGCTTCCACTGCCTCTTTTTTTACTTTATTCTCCAATATATGCACTTTGAATATTATCCCGGATTCCCATAAATTATCTCCAAAATGTGCATAAATCTCATCTTGAATCACTGACATTTACATGATCTTCACAACATTATCTAATTTATCACAACTTTGAATTCAGTACTGGCATGAAAGAAAAAAAAGAGGAGAAAATATAAAGTACCTAGAAGCGGCTGGAGTCAGTGGAATAGTCAGTTCATGATGGCCCATCCCCACAAGGCAAACTTTACCACCTGCACGAGTGGCATTCAGGGCTGTTGACATGGTTTTACTAAAGCCAGCACAGTCAAAACTAACATCCACTGCAGCCTCCATGATTCTGTGTATGAGTTCAACTTCTTCGGGTACATCCTGTAAAATTCTGAGGTTAACGAGAGTAATTGACAATGGAGCACTAATTGAGGAAAAAAGATCAGCCATCACACTTAGTATATTCATTTTTCAAGACACTAGTAGATTCATATTTGAATCTTCTATATCTTTATAAATTATTGTGTCAAACTGCATAGAACAACATGAAGAGACCATTTTTGGCTAAGAGTAGAACTTTGTCACGATATGCAGAGTGACTTCAGCATATCTTCCACCAAGAAAGAACAGAGGAAACCTGAATATTAGTTGAAACTTTAACAATCTCATCGGCACCAAGATTCTTTGCAACAGATAGGCGATAGTCATCCACATCAACAATAACAATCCTGGGTGCTCCAAAAGCACGAGCTGCTAGCATTGTGACAAGCCCTATGGGACCTGCTCCCATAACCAACACATTTGTTTCTGGGCCAATTTCAGCTCGTCGACAAGCATGAACACCGACACTTAAGGGCTCACACATTGCTCCTTCCTCCAGACTCACATTATCTGGCAGTTTAAAACATAGATCCGCAGGATGCACCACCTATCGTGAAAAAAATAATGACATTTAGTTAGAAGACGCAAGCAATTCCAAAATTTATCCACAAAGTCCAATCATGTTGAGACATTCATTGCATGTTAACACAATTTGTTTCAAATTATAGACAAATATTTAATTGATGTAGAACTAATTACATCCAGTTCATCTAAATATTCTCATTTGAATTGTATGTGGCATGAGTAAATGGCTGAGAATCTTAGGAATAACACAGCTACAAATCCAACCACATCCACTGAATCTTATTAGAATGGTCAATCTTATGTGGGAACCAAAGTGCTAATTATATCTAATGCTGCCCACTTCAGGAACTCCCAAGATATGGAAAGTTCGAAAATAGATGATTAAATGAACTCAATGTGCCCATATGCTGCTAGGGCAAGGAAGATTCATCAGAATAGTGGCCCAAAACTGGCCAAAAGTCTAGAACAATGAGTTTCAATACAAGTGCACAACGAAAAGCATACATGACCGGAAAATTAATATGAATGGGAATTTGCACAGGTTCAAAATGAGCACAAGATATGCTTCTCATAACAGAAGTTTCTAGTTTTGAAATTTGGCATATTTGTTAACCTGATTGGCAAGAGAACCATGAACTGGTGGAGTTGCGAAAAACTTCATATCAGGGCACAAATTATATCGGCCTCCTTTGCAGAGATTACATCGCCAGCAAGTAATTCCTGGCTCCAGTGCCACACGATCACCAGGCACCAGATGCTTCACCTCACTCCCAACCTCCTCTACGATTCCAGCACATTCATGTCCAACCACCATTGGTTCTTTCACTATGAAATCTGCCAATCTCAACTTCTGCGGATGCGAAACAATCATGAATATTGTCAAATTAACTTTGTTTTTTCCTAAAGTCTAAGAATAATTTCATTCCCTACTATTGTTCCTGGAAAAACTCTATAAGATAACTGATCATTGGATTTAAGAAATGGAAAGACAAATCCAAATCTAACATCGTTCTAGTTTCACAGATCTTCGTCAATCAAACAAACCCAATGTCAACTCACTTCGGTTTGATAAAATATAGAGTTCACTGATAAATAGTCCTATATGAGGATAAAAGAGGAATTTACCTGGAGATAATGAACATCACTTCCACAGATACCGACAGCCTTCATCCTAATTCTAACATCATGAGACCCTAAAAGGTTATTAGAGACAATACACAGAACACGGCCGTTGAATCAGTTGAAAAGACAAAGTAAAAAATCAATCACAAGCATGAATTTGAATCCCAAGAAATCAATAAGTTTGACAACACCAACAGCTATGATCGTATCTGTGGAAAGAGGAATAATACCAACAGCAGGAAGCTTGAAAGGCAGAATCTTGAGATCGTTGATACCCATAATCCAGGCCGCCATGTTATCTTCTACACCGTCTCTGGCTTCCCCCTGAGACATCCCTCCTTTGCCCATATTTGCTTAACTCCTATCACACTCTAGAGTCTAGACTGAACAGATTGTGAAGGAAGAATGAACGACGAAAGGTAATGGTTATTTTAAATATATAGAAACTTGTGCAAGTTGAGGGAAGATGGCGTCGGTGGGACAGGGATGGACCAGAGAAAAATATTCTTGGAATTCTCAACTTACTGTCTCATTGGCTTTGGGTCATTGCGATTGCGAATTGTTTCTACAAATGTCTCTCCTCCGCCATCTTTATCCATTCCGCTAATTAGCGGCTTTACTTGCTTTGGGTTATTAAGATCGCGTTTATTCTCCTATTTCCATACAAGTCAATCTCCTCTGGCATCTTTATCCAATCCATTCCTCTATTTCCTCGGGAATTGTGATATTTTCTTGTTCCATTCTCATGGGTGGGACTATTTACGGATACTCCAAACCTCCGTTTCTTTCGGATATAAGATGGCTATGTATCTATATTCTCGGACACACTCAATTTTTATGTTTTACGAGAGTTTATATTAATCTGATTCAAACGGATCACAAATTTAAAAAATTCAAATTTTAAAAAATATGAGTTAAGAATTAAGATATACCTTTTTTTATTATTCAGATAAAGACAAAAACACCCCAAATATATTTCTTTGAGGCACTTAGGCATGCCCAACATTATTGATCACAACCAAATTTGGAGGAAAAAACATGAATGACGGCAGGCACAGGAGGAACAACTCGGACCAAATCTTAGTTCCATCCTTCGGGCTCTGCTCGACAAATATGATATTAACAGTTTTAGAATATTTTTAAAATAGTGGTTATAATCGATTATAAAAATAATGATTTTTAAAATAATTCAGTCGAGAAAGTATTTAAACATAAGTTCTGAGAGTTTTTTTAAAAAAATATTAAATTATTATGATAATGATAAAGAAAATAACAAATTTCAAAAAAGAAAATCTCAAAATATCTCGATTTGCGATATTTTAAAAATCAGTGAAATTAATACAACACAAACGCTAATTTCCAATCACTTAAAAAACATTTTATTTTCAATCATTTTCGGACTTCCAAGCACAGCCTCAAGGTCATCAGGTAAGTGCATCTAAATTACCTGCATTATTAATGTGTTGCTCAAGTTCCATAATCCCTGTTTGGTACCTCTCATCGGTCAACCTTTCATGAACAAACTGATCTGTAAGCAAAACACAAGCCAACCAAAGCAACTTATTTGTGTTTTTCCTCAAAGCATGCGATAATTCATGTATCAAACACCCTGATGTTTACTGCTTGACCCATTTCTATCGTCCTCCCCTTCACTCTCACTATCCTCTTCTTCACTCTCCGAGTTCTTATCAACTTCATCATCATTATACAGTTATGTGCTGGTAATTCCTTGACCTGAAAGCCAATCTTGATGAAAGGAAAAGAAGATTCCAGCCCTCCAAAGGTGATAAATCTGTTAACAACTTCCGTCTAATTGGTTTTTCTGACGAAATTGTAGTTGCACCAACTTTTAGGTGTCAAAAATTTACAGTCTTCTGTCGGATTAATAATATCATCTCCACAGTTATCACTATGTTTTACTGCCTTCACCATACTCGATAATATGAGACCTCTCAATAAACGACTGCCTTGAACTTCCCCCAGCCATTCATCCAGGACTGCTGGAAGTGCTCTCCTTCCATAATTTCTGTGTTGTGCCTTGCCATGACGCTGTCTGTACTGTTTCTCATAATGGCCAAGACAAAATCCCCCGTTTTATTCACTGTGTGAGTTGTCTCAGGCTGCCAGGATTCGTATTTGCATGTAGTTAACTCACAACGGGAAACCCAAGCTAGAACAACCCAGTACGGTGTCAACGAGTCTCTTTGCAGCAAGGTTCTCTGGAGATCCGTAGGGAAAAAATGCGACTGTTCTCCGCCAAGATGAAATTGAAACTCCAGCTGGACTTTCAAAATCAAAGCCACAACAATGACCATTATTGGCCCCGATAAAGTTTTCTTGCCTTTGTCTCTCAATCATCGACTTTTCCCATAATTTTCCTTGCGCCATATTTCCCTGAGTTTCCGCATATTTTTCTTGCGCCAAGCCAAAATACCAAAATGATATAAATATAATACATAGCAAATTCAAATTACAGTACCCTGCATCCTTTTCTCAGGTTGGATGACACAAGTATCTCGAGAATCATATGTTATCATCGATTCAACTGAACTCCAACCGGCTGGCTTAGGCACATCACTAACTTGCATCAGTTCTCTTATCAGTTTAGCGTCACCCCATCTATCAGAACTTGAATAAATATTTGACAAAATAACATAATTCCCATTATTAGAAGGATCCAATTTAAGAAGCTTGTTTGTGGCAATCTCCGCAAGGTCAACATTTCCATGAAGCTTGCAAGCACTCAACAATATCCTCCATACTACTACATTTGGAGTTACTGGCATTGCATTTATAAACTCATAGGCCTCATCCAGATTACCAGAGCGGCTCAAGAGATCCACAACACAACCATAATGTTTCATTTCTGGGGTCAGGCCATAAACTTTTTTCATACTTTCAAAATATTCCAATCCTTTATCCACTAATCCAGCATGAGTGCAAGCTAGCAAAATCCCAACAAACGTTCCATGAATTGGACGAACACCTTCTCTCAGCATATGTGAGAATAGATCAATTGCAGAATTAGCAGATCCATTGACAGCAAGACCTGTGATAAGTGAAGTCCATGAAACAGAATCCTTCTCTTTCATCTCACGAAACACTTCGAAAGCCCTCTCCACTACCCCACATTTGCAATACATGTATATTAAAGCATTCCCGACGTAAATATCAGCTTTCACACCATGATGGAAAACATAGTCATAAACTGTCTCTCCCACATCAAGTCTACCCAAATGTGCACAAGCAGAAAGCACGCTAGCCACTGTAATTTCATCCGGTTTGACCCTAGCGACCATCATTTCTTGAAAAAGCTTCACAGCATCATCAAACCGGGTTGCTTGAGAATAACCAGTTATCATGGAAGTCCAAGAAATCACATCCCTTTGGGGCATCTCATTGAAAAGTTTCCGTGCCATATCCAAATTATTTGCTTTTGAAAAACTGAGGATCATTGCATTCCAGGAGACTAAATTTTTTTCGCACATCCTATCAAACACACTTTGTGCCAAATCTGCCGAGCCTCTCCTCCCATACATGTCTATCAAAGAGTTTCCCAAATAAACATCGATATCTACATGATTATCCTCAATATACTTAGCCATAGAATTCCCAATTTCCCACTCATCCAAGAAACTACATGCCAGAATAACTTTCACCATGGTCACTGAGTCCGCCTTCACTCCTGCTTCCTGCATGACATCAAACACACCCAAAACCTCTCTGTATCTATTAAAATGACTATATCCGCATATCAAAGAGTTCCAAGAAACCAAGTCCTTGTCACCAATTCCATCAAACACGTTGTGTGCAAGCCTCATCTCATTGCAGCACCAGTACGCATGAATCAGGGCATTCGAAGCATAAAGATACGACACAAACCCAAGTTTCCAAGCATGAACATGAATTTTTTTACAATGTAGAACATCCTTAGCACGACCACAAGCCTTCAAAGCAAAAATAATACTCAAATTATCAGGAACTGCCAATCCTTGGAGATACATTTGATCATACATGCATATTGCTTCATTGGGTTGGTCACTTTTTGACAACCCGCGGATCATATGGTTAAAAACTGACGCATTGGGTTGCTCAATCTGACGGAAAGCGCTTTTAGCTTTGTGGAGACTACAAGAAGATGAAGCGTAAGCCTTGATAACGGGTGATATTGACGACGGGTCGGTGTGGAACTGGGTTCGGATAAGGTGCGCGTGTAGCTCTTTGATCGAGCCGAGGTGGGTTCGATCCTTGGTCACTTGCTCTGCTTTCAGGGTCGCTGTGGAGGTGCACAGGTGGCGGGTAACTATTCTCCCTAGCTTCATGACTCGTAAAAAAGAGAAGATGGAGATCTGATTTTAATTTTTTTTTTAATCGCCGGATATCTGATTACAAATTTTATTTGCAACTGAATTTGCTCTGTTTTGACTTTTGAGCGAGACGTGGATCTCCATGGGCTTTTTGGCCCATTATAAGAAAGACGGGCCTAGACATGCAGTATTACAGCCCATATTCATTTCATTGATGATTCATTGATTTGTCAAAGCCTTGTCCTACATATTACATAGATTAGTGACCGTTCGATGATATATTTTATCAATAAACCGAACTGGCCCTACTCGCCTGCACCCGATCCAAGTCCGTCGAATTTTACCTGATATGACAAGTACATCAAGTAAGATTCAGGTTTTAAAATTATTACTTGACCCTAGATTGGGTCTGATGCGGGTATAAACGATCTCCGACTCAATATATTTGAGGTATACTTAAATAATTATATAAAATACATATAATATATATGACCAAATAGCATATATAGATATATACAAATGCGGGGCGGGTTAGAGACGGGTTAGAGGCGGGTTTTATACAATCCACAAAAAATCCGACCCTTTATCATCCTTGATTACAAATGTCGAATTAGATTTATATAAATGTTTGATACCCCATAATGTGATGTGAAGTATTAAATGTTAAGTATATCATGTATATGTGTTTATATAATCAATAACTATTTCACATGTCACCGACCTAGATTTAGATAGAGATGGCAAAACTATGTCCAATCTAGATGACCGATTGTTGATCCATATTAAACTAAGTTTGGACATAATTAAATTATATGTCCAAAATTTGAGTAAAAAAAAGAAATCCGGTTTAAAAATAATTATAGGTTAATTTTAAATTATTTTCTCTAATGGTTGTGTGAAGCCTAGTGACAGAGTCCTGCTCCAAAAAAAGTTGACTATTAGTATATCCTTTGATTTTATTGTAAAAATTGTGATTATGGTGGCTGTTATTGTCATTATTACATTGTCATTAATTGATTATTATATTAAAAAATCAACTATTTAATTCATCGTGTACCTATGAAGTGTAGGGTTGGTAACGGGTTTGCGGTCCAATTCGCCAACTAAATAAGTAGTTTATAGGGTGATTAAATATGTGATTGCTTACTTTTTGAACTGGTTAGTTCAACTAATTATAGTCAATCCTAAACTAAAATAATAGTAATTGTCTTTTGTTTCATAGCCTAACTCGAAAGAGACTTGATTATTAATTTACTTATTGTTAGTAGTTACATTCACCAATATTGTGGAAATGGAATCAAATTAGTGGTTCTGGAAAAATTATTTGATCTAAGTAATAATTATTAAACCTAATTTTCTGCTTAAAATTATACCAAAGAGGTTTAATCGACAATTTCTAATTATTATATCTTTGTTATAAATAAAGTGACAAAAATCATATTTGATCCTTCCATTCCATATATCGGGACAAAAACGTATCAAACAATCCTTTTTGTTTGACTACATTTTCTGTCAAGTCTTGATGATCCATTGGAACTATCCACATTTCGAAACATTGACCATCAACTACTTGCACACAATTTCCTTCCGTGGACTGAAAATGATGGACTTCTGATCATATCCAATAACCCTAGAATGGGAAATGACTTGGTCCAGCAAGCCCGTTTCGAGCACGCCAATGATGGTGAAGTGCAAAAGTTAGGAGGTGACAAAACTCTTTTCGGTGGGAATGATCCAAATTTCTTCCTCCAAAATTAAACTAAATTTGGACCTATTCCAAACACAAATATTTTATCCGGTTGAAAATTGGGTCCGAGTACAAATACGAAAATATCCGATTTAATTGTCCGAACTTTAACTCGGTTTGAATTATTGTTCAATTTGCTTGTTCGGATTTTAACCAATTTACGATGATCAATTAGGTACGTCTGAAAATTTTCAAACCATTCGAAATTCAACACATGTAAACATTTCATAAACACCCTATTTTGTACGCTACAAAACAAATTTTTTTCCACCCTACCAAAAGCCTTGCCAAAGTTCAATGGGATTTTGTCCACACACAGTTACCCGCAGAAGCCCATATCTCAAAAGTCAACTAAATAAGTATGAAATAGGGCCTTCCCCAAATGGCCAAATGCTTGTTTTATGTAATCGGATTTTGATGATCGATGGTGGTTACATGTATTTTCAATGGTGGCAAGTGGGGTGGCCACAATTCCCTCACACAATACGCCACTCCACACATAAATCTCTCACCCCACTACGCCCTCACCACCAACATTTTTGGTTTGGTAAATTGTGCTTTTACACAAATACCCTTGATCTCTCTTATTTTATTTATGGTATTTTCTTCTATTTTGTCTTAAATCACATGTCCTCCCACTATAAACCATAGCGCCCTTCAAGCTGTCGTAATTATTAATTATAACTCATTTTAATTGCAGAAAATATTGTATTTCATTTTCTATATTTAATTTTTTTTTCTTTCTAGAATGTGAAACTAGGAAGACACTACAGCTGCTCGATAGAGATAAAAGGTTAATAAAATAGCATGTCATTTGTGTTATCAGACATAATGAAAACATGATTTCTATTTGTATGGTATTGTTTTTTTCCTCCTTGCGAGAGAAACAAAGCAGATTCATATATGGAATTGAAAATGCGAATATGTCACAAGAAAATATGTATTATAATAAAAACTCGTCACCCAAAAAATTGATGCCTAAAACACTCAAAAATATTTTTTTTTTCAAGAATGAAAATTGAAAAGTGTGTTATTGGAAACACATTAGAAAAGGGAAAGGAAAAAAAACTACTTTTACGCATTAAGGAAGTTTTGGCCGCCTATATCATATATTCGCATTTTTATCGGACAAGAGATGAAGAGAAACCTAAAATTGCTTACCAAACACATCGACTTGTACTGATTCTTTCAAAACAGTCTTAGAGGTAGGGGTGGTAAAATTTTGTCTGCCCTTAATAATCGAATTTGTTTGATTTGGATTAAAACGAATTTGGGACATAAGTTATATGTCCGAAATTGGGACCAAACAATTTTTTTTGCTCGGTTTAAAACCAAGTCCAAGTTCAAATATAAAAATATTGTATGATTTAGTTGTCTCGCTCCTAATTGGGTTTGAATTATTGGTTGATTTACTTCTTGTTTAGATTTAAATCAATCTGGATGTCGTCGTTTATAAATAAGTCCAAAATTCCGAACCAATCTAGATCCGGATATGTAAATATTTCTTAAACACCTTATATTGTCCGATCCAGAATCGATTTTTGCCACCCCTGCTCGGAGAGTTGGAATGAAGATGCTTATAGCGGATCATATTTGCCATAATAACATGTTTAATAAATGATATATACGTCCAAACATTACTCTTTTTTTCTAAAAAAATAAATTATTTACCTAAGAAATTGTAAGAGTCCTTTTAAGTAAATTGATGACTTGGAATGTGACTAATGTGTGTAACCCCACCAAATGGTGTTAGGCCGTAGTACAAGTCCTCTCCGCTCTCTCCGTCGCATATAAACATGAGAGTCTCATGCGTATTTTCTCTGCACATTTCTTCTGTTTCACCAAAACCCTCCTCTCAAAAATGGCTTTCTCTCCCAAAACCTTGAAACTAGCAGTAGTGGTAGCTGATATGGCCTCTTGGTACTGTGCAATAGTCCTCTTAGGCTTGATACTGTTTGCATCAATCAGGGAGAATTCACTTGTGGATCACGATCATTCCAGAGGGAACCATCCTTTTCACCGACCGTGCGACGAGATCTATGTGGTCGGAGAAGGAGAGACCTTGCATACCATCAGCGACAAGTGTGGCGACCCGTTTATCGTGGAGCGGAACCCACATATCCATGACCCGGATGATGTCTTCCCTGGGCTTGTCATCAAGATCACTCCTTCAAAACCTTAATTACGAAGTTGTTTGAGGTAGTTTTAGGCCATCTTGTCATATGCAGTCATTAATCTCACCTACAGGAGCCTAATTTTCTTTTTATTTGTTGCCTCTTTGGGCCTTTATCTCTCTCTTTTTTTTAATCTTACACAAAACGATCAATACTTGTTTTTTTTGTTTAATATAAGGGGAAACTTCTTCACCAACACCAGCTTTGTATCATATGAATGGATAATAATTAATAAAGCTAATATTTGTAAGAACACTGTGTCTGTAATTAGTTCTTTTTTTCTTCTTGTTTTTTTTGGGGGGGGGGGAGGGGATGGGTGGTGTTTGGGTTACCTGAATTTACAATAAGAACCTTCGAAATTCAAGTATGGTTTCGATTCACACACGGCGTTATTTCTTTACAATGATCAAATGCCCATGCAAGGTATTCTCTCTATCTGATTTTCGAACAAGTCACGACCGCTTATCAAGATAGTGCAGGAAGCTTTGACAGGCCCAATTTTGAATCTGACCCGGTTATCCGATTGACACGATGTACCGGAAATTTCCCAGTACCGAAGAAGAAGAAAATCACTTGCGTATTTAGTCCCTCTTTCATATGTAGAAGTTTCATTGCTATATGTTTACAAAATAGGTGTCGCTAGTTTATCCTTTCTTTTAATTTTTCTTAACCAATAAAGTATGGAAACGTAGGATTGTGCTAGTGGCTATGGCTTCAAACTTTCGGTGTTTAACCAAGACGTATTAGGTTGGAGAAGTCTAGATAATTTGGGCGTTAAAGAGGGGATGAAAGCTGAAGTTTATATTTTTGATTAAGCTGACAGTAGGTATGGACAAATGGGTTTGGGTAATAACAAAAAAAGTCCTCCAAAACAGTCTCTGAGAGTTGGAAGGAAATTGCTTATAGCCGATCATATTTACCATAATAAGTTAATAACAACATGTTCTAATATATTACATGTACAAACATTACTCTGTTTTTTTATATAAAAAAAAATTACCTAAAAATTGTGAAAGTCCCTGCTGTCCGATTAACTAACATCTTCAAAGACCACAATAGAGACACATAAATTTATTTTTGGGTATCACCTCTATTCCCATATAATTATATACATAAACAAAACACGTCTCTCAATACAATTTTATCAACAAAATACATTCCTCCATTTTTTTTCTACTAAAATTAATATTGAATCTTATCCCTATAACCCAAAAATCAAACCACATATTTTTCTCATATATTATCCCCCTCCATTAATTTATCACAAGTAATAAGAGGCTCAGCCGCCTCCATCATCTGTTGCTTAACCAAAAATGCACGCGTGCGGACTGAGAACTCATCACGTGCCTCCTTTCCTGATGCAGGAGAAGACTCATTTAATTCCACAATCCATGGGTTCGGTGATCAAGTCAACCACGTCCAATTAGGGCAAGACCAAACATCAAGTCAATTCCATGATTTAAGGTGAGCTGACGCACTTTATTTTTTCTCCCGGGATGATTTGGTAGAGCAGATAATAGATTATTAAACACTCTTTCGAAGCTCATAGCTCATGTCATTGTCAACATGTATATAAAAAAATTGTTCAATTTTTATTTTTGGTTCTTTCTCACATATTTGTTCTCTTGTCTCTCAAAAATTAAAATATACATTAATTTCAAAAAGAAAATTACAGATCCAAATTTAATGAGTAAAATTTTTTATAACAAAACTCATATTCGATACCTTTTATTTAATTATTAAATTACTTTACATACACATATTAGTAAATTGACAACATATATGTTATTCTAAACTTACGCTCTAGCAAACACCACACAACTTATTTGAGAGCTTATACCTTTTACAACTTATACGCTATTAAAAACAAAGTTTTGAAAACCGGACTGGTGATCGAACTGGAAAAATCTTTGGTTCAATGGTCCAACCGTGTTTCGAACCGGGTTCAGTGTTATTAATTATTATATATGTGCTTAAACTTTTAAAAACACATCAATAAATGTACAATTTTAGTCATAAAAAGCTTAGAGCTTAGTAATTGTAGTCTTTTCTTAACACTTAGAAGTCACTAGTTGTTTTTTTTTTTTTTTTTTTTTTTTTTTGCATATCATCGGGCACTTTTTTTTTTTTTTTTTTTAAATTTATTTATATATATCAAATGAGAAGGAGAAAAGCCCTCCTACGGGGGCTCACAATGGGGGGACCAAACCTAACCCATCAAGGCGAGGCAAAAGCCGAAACAATAAGACAAAGAACCAAAAATAATGACAAGAAACCTTAACAAGAGAATAAAGAAACACAAAGGCACAAAACTAGAAACCTAAGCCTTTAAAACTCTCACAGCAGGAATACCCATAAAGTCCATTTGTATGAATCCTTTAGCTTTTGTGGGAAGATCATTGTACCTGAAATAAGAGACAGACACATTGTTTTGGGAGGCTTGAGTAGCCAGCAGGTCAGCGCAGCAGTTAACTTCTCTAAAGATGTGCTTAAAATTAACATTTATATTATAGCAGCAATGCTCAATTTCCCTTTTCAGATATTGGAGAGTCCATGGACAGCTAGAGCAATTAGACAAAATATTGATGACAATCAATGAATCAGATTCCACAAAAATGTGATTGAAACCCATAGAGATACCCAAAGTAATACCTTCAAGGATAGCATTCATTTCAGCCCATGTAATGGAATTATTCCCATAATAATTGGAAAAAGCAGCCATGAACTTACCTTTCCAGTCTCTGATGATCCCTCCTCCTCCAGAGTGACCAAGATTACCCAAATGACTGCCATCACAATTAACTTTAATAGCATTGGGGGGAGGGGGATACCAGTATAAAACACAAGTTTTAAGTTTAGGCATAGCATGATTAGTGATGTGAAAAAGCTCAGTTAAAAAAGAGTCCTGCAATTGGATCTTGTAAGCTTTAATGGAACTATGAAATATTAAAGAAACTAGATTGATAACATCGTTAATAATCCGGTTTCCAGTGAAAATCATATCATCATACCTGGTTTTGTTCCTAGATTGCCAGAGACACCAGCAAATGCAAGCAGGAAGTATGCATGCTAAAGAGCCAAGAACTGATTTAGAATTTTTCAACCTCCACCAATCAGCTAGCATTAAATGAAGTGGATTGTTCCTGAAAGGAATGCCAAATATTTTGCAAAAACAAGACCAAACATTTACCGCAAGAGAGCCATCCACCAGAAGGTGTTGTGTAGATTCATTTTGGGGCCTAACTTGGCAGCAATGACATTTAGAAACTATAGGAATACCAATTTTCTTAAGATTTTCATCAAGAGGCAGCTTATTTTGTAAAGCTTTCCAAAGAAAGATGGAAATTTTAAGGGGAATCATGTCATGCCAAATGAAATCATAGAAAGGCCAGTGGTTATGGCTTAGCCTACTAATTGTCCAAGCAGATTTAACAGTGAAATTACCACTAGAGGTAGGTTTCCATATCATTTGGTCATTAGAGTCAGCAAAGATAATACCTTCTCTAAGAATTTTTTGGACAATTTGATGAGGTAAAATAGCACTAAGTTTTCTTACATCCCAATTTTTGTTTTGAACAAAATAATCCAGATTTGTAGGCCAAGTATGGTCAATGCTAATGAGATTAGCTATGGGTCCTTCTTTTAACCAAGAATCCCACCACATATTTATTTGACCTTTTCCAATGATAAATCGAATATTTTTTTCCATATGAATCCTGACTCTACAAAGTCTTTTCCAGGTTGTAGAGCCTGAAGTAGAGGCAATCAACGGGTGGGAATTCCTACAATATTTTTGGTTCATGAATCGAGCCCAGTTAGAATTTAGGTTTCTGAATTTCCACCAAAGCTTGCAGTCCAAAGCCTGCACAGTCTCAGAGAAGTCTCTAATCCCTAAACCCCCTTCACCATAAGGTTTTGAAATATTCTTCCAAGCCACCCAATGGTGCCTCTTACCAAATTCTGAATTTCCCCAAAAGAAATTAGCACAAATAGAGTTCAAAGTCTGGATGATTTTCTTGGGAGGATCAAGCACAGCAAACAAAAAAGTGGAAAATGAAGATAGGACATGTTTGATTAGGATTAGCTTGCCTCCTGGAGAAAGAAGAGTAGAGCTCCAATTGCAAATTTGATTTTTGAATTTTTCAATGAGATTATCATATAGAGCAATTCTAGATTTATTGCAAGAGAGAGGGCAACCCAAATAAGTGATAGGTAAATGATTTACCTTGAAACCAGTCAAACCAGACAATGAGTTAGCACTAGAGATGATCATCTTGTTAGGGACTATCAAGCAACTTTTACCTTTATTAACTTGCTGACCTGAGCTATTTTCGTAATGAGCTAGCACCTGAAGGAGAGCTTTTATGGCTTTTTTTGAGCCATTAGAGAAGAGGAGAATATCATCAGCATATGTAAGATGGGAGATGGGGGTCATATGTCTACCTGTGTGATAAATAAAGTGTGGATTTGAGGCATGCAGGTGATTTATAGCCCTAGACAAGGATTCAGCCATGATAATAAAAAGAGCTGGGGAAAGGGGATCTCCTTGTCTAAGACCTCTTGTGGACTTGAAAAAACCTTTGGGTTGGCCATTAAAAAGAATGGAAAACCAATTATTGGAGATAATATTCCAGACTAAATCTATCCATGCTTCACTAGTTCGAATCCTACTAAAAACAAGTTTCAAAAATATTTTTTAATTTATGTAAACGAAGCGAAATGGTTTGAATCGGCCGATTCGGTGGAATATCCATCGGTTCACAAGTCCCGGATCGGAGAGATTATCGGAACCGGTCCGATTTTAATAACCTTGATTAAAACTTACTTTCTATTAAACACCCATACAAATTCTTTTGTTTTAAAGAGTATGTTTTCACATTTGAATTTCAACTTTCTTAGTATTAAGCTTCATTTTCGTAGAGCAATAAACGTTTGTAATCAGCCTTTATATAGGACCTAGTTTATGAAATATGTCATTTTACATTTTTTATTTGAGAATTGTCTGTTATCTTCTCTTTTCTTTGGAGAACGTACGAGCTAGAACGTCGGCATTTAGCTACCCGCTGCGTCATTTCCTAACCGGTTTGATTCGAGAATAAATCAATAATCACTTTCTCATCAGTTAGATTGCTCTTCTTCGATCTTCTTTTGGGCAAGAACCTTCCCTCCTGTGTGTGTTTGGATTGAGCGAAGAAAATAAAAAGGGAGAGAAACTCATTAAAGGGAGATAATCATAGAGGAATGAAGAGAATATGAAATATTTTTCTCCTTCTCTAAACCCCCTTCGGATTTCGCTTTGTTTGAGGTCTCATGCGGAAACCAAAGGTTAAAATAAAACTTTTAGGAGTACTTGATTGCGATCACTTACATAAATAGTTTGGAGAATAACATCTCATTGTGATTCGGAAGATTACACTAAATAAACCTATAAATATAGACACACGTAGGTATCCTTCTTGTATTTGTATTAACTAAACCTGTTTTAAAAGTTTTTCCTTAAAAAAAATCAGAGGAAATCGCAATTCCTTGTCTAAAGATTACATGACTAGATGGGTTATTGACGCTGGTATGGAATGGGCCATGCAAATTTTTAGGCCAATGCAACTCTACCTCAAGAAACCCTAAATTTTAGACAAACGCGCGCTTTCTTTTTTCCATAATTCTATTAGGCTTCGAGGCTGCAACACCAAAATACTTATTCCTCTTTGCTTTGACGTCTCGGTCGTCAATAAGATTGATTCAACAACTAGGCTATGGAACCGGATTGGGCTTGGCTTCCTGAAGGTAGTCTCGACGGAATTCTAGATTCTAGTGTCTTTTTATGACTATGCCAGATTTGGTGCGGTTTGCAAACACTGGTACTCTATTGCACAACATCAAAGACGACATCTTATTATGGAATTGTGGAGTGTACAACTTCCCCTATTGATGTTCTCGAAGATGAGCAAAGTCTATACGATATCACAACCAATAAAACCTATGATTTTAAGTTGCATTATAACAAGAGGTACGTTGGATGTTCTCATGGATGGTTGGCTACTCTCGGTAACGATCTGCTTATAACTCTTCGAAACCCTTTCTTGAATCGAATTATAACCTTACCCCCAATTTTTACATTCGAAACATCCGACGATAATCAGGATTATTCATATTGGATCTATAAAGTGGTATTGTCTCATAACTCTTTATGTATCCTGACGAGTATGAAGTTGTGGCGATCTAGGGTTGTTTGGCTATATTGAAACCTGGACGTCAATCTTGGGCTTACCTAGATTACAGGTATACCGTGTTCACCTGCTCTATTGATATTATTTAGTTCGAGGATATGCTCCTAGCAATAAATCCTGCTGGACTCATGTCAATCAATGTTAATGGTAGTCGACCATAGGGGGAAATAATCGCAGATAACAATAGTCCCTATGCTGATGGTGACACATGCGTGGAATACCTTGTGAAATCATCTGGAGGAGATTTGTTGTCCATTTATAGATATATAGATTGGGATGATGGTGTGACTAAGAATTTTAAGATTTACTTGACATGTAGGGATTCCCTCACCAAGAAAGCTAGTAAGCCGTATAGTCGTGAGATTAAGAGTCTGGTTGTTGATGCAGTATTTGTGGGAGACAGTCACTCATTAATTATGCGTCAAGGCATCTAATTAACTTTCCTGGTTGCAAACCAAATGCCATATACTTCGCTCCTCATTCTTGGTTCCATTTTTCCAGCGATAAATGGCTTGATGACATGTGTGTTTACAACTTGGAAGATGAGAGCATCACGCCTCATTATCCTTTTGATCAATCTCGAAGATCTTTCCCCCACCTGTTTGGCTAGTACCAGCACTTGGAGATAATAATGCACGTGTGCAACTCACTGGCAGTTGAAGATGAATAATTCATTCTTGGTTTGATGCTAATTAAGCATTTAGTATATATTGTTTGTTTAAGTTTGGTTAATCTTCAGTCATGAGAACTCCTTTTTTTCTTTCTTTCTTTTATTCGTATGTATTAATATCGTTTGGTTAGTTTTTGGTTAGGGAAAGTATCGTTTTCCTTTTCTTTTCTTTTTTAAAAAAAAATAGAAAAAATGTTTATCCCGAAGAGAGGCTTTTTCTTTTCTTTGATTAATAAAAGTAGCATCTTGTTGAATGCGTAAACGTATATTTTACAAAAAAGGATTTTGCTGTTGAAGTATAGCATCTTCTCCCCTCTCATAACTTCTCTTTTTGTCCTATATCTCCTCTACAAATGGCATGGACAGTGAAAGAAGCAGAATCTCATGTTGCTGGAATTTGGGAATAACCTTTTTGGAAGGCTAAAACTAGAGCAGCTTCATTCATTTATCACAAAAAGGATATCCACAGTATAACTCTCTAGCATATGCGATTGCTTCATTGGTTTATTCCATTTATGGTCTCTGGAAAACCAAGCCAAATCCCTCCTATATATATAAAGCTTGTGAAAACCAGAAGCTGCAGTTGTAGTAAATAATTAAGCAAAGCAGTTGTAGGGCATCTCTGTATTGGCAGGCAATGTTGATCGATCAACTGCAATTCCACATTTAACCGCAGAGAAGTGGCTCAGTTAGTCTTCTATCAGTCTGAGATTTACGCTCACTCAACTGTTAAAAAAGGGCATGCTAGCTAGGCTGGGTGGTTCTCGATTTCACATTGGATATCATTGACTTGCCAAAGGAGAGTTGCCCTGTGATTGTTTCAGCTTAAAATAATCCAAAATTCAACCATTGTTAGGCTCTTCAAGATTATTGCAAAAGGTATGATTACAATATATAAGCTTGTTGGTTCAAGATTGTGTGGATATGAGTTTTTTTTTTTTTCTTTTATTTGTTTAACAGTTCTATTGCCAAGTTGATCTGTGTGTCTAGTTTAATAAAAGCAGCATGACATCATGTGAGACAAATTGCAAGAGATTTATTTAGTTAAACACGTCATTTAATGGTGCAAAAAATAAAATACATTTTCATGGACTTTGAATATGTAAAAAAAATTCTGCAAATTATTATTATTATACAATATTATAAAAGCATGGAGAATAATTATTTTATGAAATCTTTACTTCCTTTTCTCTCCTCCACGCTTGCTTTCTTTGAACTGTGCTTCTCATGATTTGCAGAGACCAAGATATGCCCCCTTTCCACGAAAGATCCGAGCTTTTTCTCTTATGTCAATGATTTTTTTTCACCACCTTGGCTCTTTCCCCACTTAATAATATTTGCCCAAGTCAAAAGTTCAAGAATATAAAAAACAGATATGTCAACAAAATTGATGTTTTAATAAAAAAACAAATAATCAAAAAGTCGTCCAGTGGGACAGGGATGAGCCAACTCACTCCGGCGTCAGTGACAGTATAGTCGATGACAGCTGGCAGCCAGTGAGTGGACAAACACCAATTTTTTGAAGAAAAAGAAGAAAGAAACCACATGCAGACGGACATGCTTGCAGAAGAACGAGGATTTTGCATTATGACTCGGGGTGATTTTTTTTTTTTTTGGGATTCTGGGTCGGACGATTTATTCATGAAATATTTAATATGTTTATATGCAGGTTGGTTTTGATTTCTGACGCACTTAATTAACCTTAATCAGATTTATTAAGTCCCAATAAATAAATCACACAATAATCTAATATTAACCGTGTTCGACAATTAAATTAGTCAAAAAATTTATACTTGCACTCGAATACAATTTTAAATCTGAGAAATTCTTTAAATTTTGACTTGAATTTCAGAAACCTAACACTTATATTTAAACTTAATTTAATTCAAATAAAAAAAGCCCATCATCCGGATGGCACCGAGTTTTGTCACTCCTATAGTCCTATTGATGATGAGAGGCGAGCCTTAAACTTGAAGCAAAGTTAAAGCACTCGAAAACAAACCTGTCCTTTTGGTGAGAATCGATGATGCCGGCTTTATAAAGATGCTTTTGTCGTCCACTGGTTGCTTTGTCGCTTTTTAAGCCGCGGCTGTGGTTCAAACAAGTCAGATCTAGTAGTACTGTCGATAGTATATACCATCGCATTAACAAGACAGGTAGCTCGCTATTACTTTGTAATCTGCTACATGCACGACCAACACTGCTGTATGATCGTGCCAATAGGACTGAATTTATCTAATCATTGGTGCTGCTTGATGAGGTCTCAAAAAACATAAACAATGGGCAACTGAGGTACTATTTGTTTTGCAATTGTATTTTATAATTTTAAAACTGTCAAAAATATTGTGTTAAAGTTATGAAAAATATTGTATAAAAAGTTATAAAATATTGTATGATATTTGTTTCATTTTTCTATTAGATTAATTTTGTAGATAAAATTACAAAATAAAGTATCATAGTAAAAAGTAATTGAAAACTTTTAAAATAAAGAGAAATAATTATGTAATGTGGTTGTCAAATACTGTAAATCCCACAGCTTTAAACTCTGAAAAGCTATAAGATGATAACAATTCATTTTGCAAAGCTTAAAATTATGAGGCCCACAACTTTATGTTGTCAACAAAATGTGACGTTTGATTAACACAATAGTTATGCGGTCAACTTCTAAGTAAAACTGACCCTTTCAATGCGTTCATATGGACAACTTAGATATGGTCAAGTTCCAAGTAAAACCGACCCTTTCAATGTGTTCATATGGACAACTTAGCTTTGGTCAAGTTCCAAGTAAAACCGACCCTTTCAATATGTTCATATGGATGTCTTCTCATGAACCATTATCTCCCAAATGATACTATTTAACTTTTCACAAACACAATTCTTTAAATAAACCATGAAAAGATGATCGAAGCAAACAAGGAAACAAAGGCGAAAAACCAATCAGAAAGAAATCAAATTTTTGAGAGGAGAACGAGAAATGCAATCACCTTGCAATAAAGAAGCCTCGCAGGTATGCTTTCATGGTTGCTGTCCATCCCTTCTCCTCAACTACTCTGAGCCTCAAACTAGAGTTTCCAAGTCCAGGAGCACCTCGGCAACGTGCAGGCGAAACTTTGCTGCAACAACCAGATCTTCAATATTCCCAGACACCGAATTCACCAACCATGAGTCCCTCCCATCCTTGGAGGAATCATTCACAGAATTCAACAAGGTGTACCCACAATATTCTGAGACCTCCCAAGTTGACCAAATACGAGACCAAGAATATTATCATCTTTCCCTCTCCAACCATACCTGCCTTGACTATCTTGGCATTGGCCTCTTCTCCTGTGGCCAAATTGTTTCTTCTGCTTCCTTATTATCACCTCCTCCAAATTTTGATATTCCGTTCTTTAGTGTTTGCTACAAGACGGGGGATCTGAAGACGCAGCTACTTCATGGGGGCGGAGAGTCAGAACTGGAATCTGCAATGAAGAGAAGGATCATGAGTTTTCTTAATATTTCTGAAAACGAATACAGTTTGGTTTTCACTGCCAACAGAACATCAGCTTTTAAACTATTAGCAGAATCCTACCCATTCCAGTCAAGTCGGAAACTTTTAACAGTTTATGACTATCAGAGTGAGGCTGTAGAAGCGATGATTACTAGCTCTGAGAAGAAAGGAGCTCAGGTCAAGTCAGCCGAGTTTTCATGGCCAAGGCTAAGAATCCATTCAGCGAAGCTGAGGAAAATGATTGTGAGCAAGAAAAAGAAAAAAAAAAGGGGACTTTTTGTTTTCCCACTTCATTCTAGAATCACTGGAGCCAGATATCCGTATCTGTGGATGACCGTAGCCCAGGAGAACAGCTGGCACATCTTAATTGATGCTTGTGCTTTGGGACCAAAGGACATGGACAGCCTTGCCCTCTCTCTATTTCGCCCAGACTTTCTCATTTGTTCCTTCTACAAGATCTTTGGGGAATTCCCGTCTGGGTTTGGATGTCTGTTTGTCAAGAAATCTACAGTTCCAAATTTGGAAGCTTCAACTAGTGTGGGGATGGTAAGCCTTGTCCCTGCAAAAAAGCTATGTTCCCTGATCGAAGAACCGTACAGTGCAGACACAGAACAGGGAATGCAATCTAAAATCGACTTGGAGAAGGATGATCCAGATACATCGAGCTCTTTTTCAGGCCCAATATCACTTCTAACAACAAAGCCAGGTAAAATGGAGGAAGGAGAAACCTCTGACTTTCACACTACAGAAGTAACTGCAGAAAGGAAAGTGTCAGAGACTTCTGAAATTGCCGAACCGGAGAAGCCCACTGAAGCAAGCCAAATCGGAATTGCAAAAACAGGCAAAAAGACGAGAGTAGTGATCCAATGCAGGGGCTTGGATCAGGTTGATTCATTGGGATTAACACAGATCAGTAACCGGTTAAGGTGCCTTATCAATTGGCT
This sequence comes from Euonymus europaeus, assembly GCA_963580455.1. NCBI lineage: Eukaryota > Viridiplantae > Streptophyta > Magnoliopsida > Celastrales > Celastraceae > Euonymus > Euonymus europaeus. Next base: position 23,151,612 of record OY756971.1, on the reverse strand, counting down.
AGTGAACGCTTTGTTAAAGCTCAAGCATCCAAACACAGAGGGAATTTCCCTAGTCAGGATATATGGACCAAAGATAAAGTTTGATCGGGGACCTGCATTGGCATTCAATGTGTTTGATTGGAAGGGAGAAAAGGTTGATGTTACTCTCGTGCAGAAACTAGCTGACCGAAATCATCTCTCTCTCAGCTATGGATTTTTGCATCACATCTCGTTCTCAGATAAATACCAAGAAGATAAGACGAGAGTCCTAGAGACAAGAGCAAATGGAAGAAAGGGAATGGCTAAAAGCAAAATGAAAACGAAAGCTGATCTCGGAATAACAGTTGTTACTGCTGCACTTGGGTTCCTGGCCAATTTCGAAGATGCTTACAGGCTTTGGGCATTTGTTGCTCAGTTCCTGGACGCAGACTTTGTGGAAAAGGAGAAATGGAGATATACAGCTCTTAACCAGCAAACCATTGAGATTTAGACTGTAATTTGTAGAATCTTTCAGATAATGAAGTGCATTGTAATGGAGCCTTGCACAGTCTGCTCAAATGTTCATATCTATAAAGCACAGACGATCATAATAAAACAGGTAAACAAAATTTAATTATAGAACAAGACAAAATTCAGAACCTTATGTTCAGTCATAATCTAACACATTCCCTTCTATACTTTTTTTCACGTTATAATATCCATTCATATAATTTATGCAGAAACCAATTCTTTACTAGTCAGTTTCAACTTTAACTTTCACCGTAGTGCCGTTATCAATGCGATTAAATGTCTATCACAGAATACCAACCTTCTCCCTTTCATTTGTTTATTTTCTTAAGCATTCTAATTGTTGGACTTGGCCATGTGCCAAACTTGGTTGGAGTATGAAATTATGTTCCAGTTCAAATACTTGGTTCCAAATTATTCAGAAAAGAAAAAGATAGATGGGATTCACTAAAATATAGGGTACTAGATGATTTGTTTCACTGCCAATGAGAAGTCCAAGGACTGTTAAACTTGTTTTCTGTTGCATGAAAGTGTTCACTTACAAACTAGGTTAATGATATAAAACAGAAAGAGGTAGCCATTTAATTAAAAGCCCTTGCACATCGTGCATGTGAAAACTCAGTTAAGCTACAGGATGAAGCTTGCAAACCAAACAGTCAACTAGACCAATAGACTTCTAATTCCCTATAAGTCTTTCCTTTTTATACTACTAAGACAAGGATGGACAAGCAAAAAGCATTCCGACCAATTATTTATTAAGTACCAAGTTTGAAGTATAACCTATGGATGGCTCCTCCTAGAGCAAATTTCTTGCCGCATCCCTGAGCTCAAAAGGCCTCGCCCCCTGCTGCTTTCCAGAATTTGTACCTAAAACAGAGACGAGTTTAGCTTCTCAATATGTCTCACGTTTACGCGAAATCCCCTCAACAACTGCTCAGAAGTGGTATAATGAGAACGCACCAAGTACACAAATACCAGAGAATTGTGACTTCATATGTATGGGAAAAGACAAGGGGGAGAAAGATTGTAATGTACTTACAAAATTGTACTCAGCGAGTCATCAATGATTATATACAACGCCCTTCAAGTGAAACCTGGTTTGCAAGGATGTTTAGCAAAGTCTGGATATCCTCATTGCAAGATTGACTAGTGTGGCCAACAACAAACTCATGGGTCTCGCCATCCACCTCTATCAGGCTTGATGCAGGAGTCTTCTTAATACCTTTCTCCTTCATCAATCTCCTTACCCTCTCGACATCACTCCATCTTCCATTCGCAGCAAATATATTCGACAAGAGAACAAAAATCCCGCTGTCCTGAGACTCGAGCTCTATCAGGAAGTCTAACAGATCTTGAGAGAGTTCCATATTTCTGCTGGAATTTAAGGCGTTTAGAAGAGCTCCCCATACCAGCACATCGGGAGACATGGGCATGTGCTTTATCAGAATTATGGCTTGATCCAATAGTCCTGCCCGGCAGAGCAAATCTATCATGCATCCATAGTGCTCTAACCTTGGAGAAAGATTATATGGTTGACTTATCATCTGATAAAAGTACCTGCGTCCCTCATCAACAAAGCCAGAGTGGCAACAAGCTGTCAAAATGGCTAGAAATGTTACCTCATTTGGCCTCATGCCAACCTTACCCATTTCTTTAAAATATTCGAGTGCCTCATGCCCATGTCCATGCATCGCTAAGCCTCCTATTAAGGCATTCCATGTAAAAACATTCTTATTAGGCAATTCTCTGAACATTTTCCGTGCCAATTCTATGCAACCACACTTTGCATACATGTCAATAATCGCAGTCCCAATATGACTATCCCACTTGATGCCTCTATGGTTGATGTACTTGTGTACACACTTGCCATACTCCAGAGCCCCAAGGCTAGCACAAGCAGAAAGCACACTGGTAAGGATAACCCTGTCTGGCTCTAGACCAGAGGTTTGCATGTTACAAAACAACTCCAGGGACTCCTTGGGGCGTTTGCATCGCACCAATCCACTAATAATACTGGTCCAAGACACGATATCTTTCTCAGGGAGTTCATAGAAAATTTGCTTTGTCGTGCACAAACAATTACATTTGGCATACATATCCATAAGAGCATTGCTTGCCTCCAGGCCTACTTCATACCCACGCTTAACAATCACTCCATGAACTACCTTCCCCAAATCTAAGTATCCCGTTCTCCCACAAGCCCCCAAAACGCTGACTAAACACGTGATATTCGGACCCACATCCATCCTCAAATACAATGCTACGGCCTCATCAAACAGACCTGCCTTCACAAATCCAGATATAATACCAGACCAAGAGACCTCATCTCTCACAAGCATCTCATCAAACACTATGCCAGCGCCAATGCACTCCCCACAAACACTGTAACAATAGACAAGCGAGTTTTGCACGTAGAGATCACAAGTAAATCCCATTTTAACCACCACTCCATGAACCTGTCTACCCTCTCCAATCCCCGTAAACTTAGCACACGATTTCAAGACCGCTGGAAAAACGTACATATCAGGCCAAAACCCATCTCTCAGCATCCTTCTGTAAACCAAGAATGCAGTTTGTGGCCGATCACTAGCAGCATATCTTGCTATTAGCTTACAATAAGAGAAAGAATTCACGCGGCAATCAAACTTTTTTAGAAAATCACAAGCGTAATCGACAAACTCAACAGACTTTTCAAAGAAACCAACGGCTCCGTTAATAATCAACTCTTCACCAGCAATTCCAGTTGTAACCAACTGCGCATGAATATTTTTGAATGATCTTAAGCTGTTACATCTATGAATGTAATGCAAGAGAGCCCATTTAAGAGGAAGCATAGTCAAGCCCGTGCATATTACGACGCCCATTTGAAAAAGTTTAATGGGTTCGTGTACCTGAAAGAGGAACAAGCTTCCACCAAACTCGCGTTTTCTGTGATGTGAAACATGAGAAGCAAGTTAGCAACGTTCGATGACCTGACTTTGGTGAGCAGCTTGATCTCTGCAGATGCAGGACGTCCCGCACTCTCGCACTCTCGCACTCTCGCTGCTGTTGATCACCAATTTGGAACTTTAGCTCTGGACTGCGTTGGGCTCCGGCCCAGTTATATATTTCGTATCCCGCGAGGCTGCTTCAATAGTTCTGGCCCTCCTTCTTCTGCCAAGGCCCACAACAGGTAATCAAGGCGTGTTAGTTAAGAGCCCAAAGAGCCTAAGATTAGATACCATTATACTAGTGAGAGTAATTCCATCAGGCCCATAACTGCCTTGCTTTGCACACGGTCCATGGGCCTAAACCCTAACGACATTTATGTCGATTGAAATCTATGTGACCCCTTTTTATTTCCCAAACGAAGGGTAAATTTGCAATATTGGAAAGCAACGAGATTATATGTATGAACAAGATATCCAACAACAAGAATAATACGGAAAATGATTGAATGAAGCAACTTTCAAACATTTGGCGATTTTAAATGTATCGATATCGATGATGATTAATTATTTCGATCAATAATTTTTTCAAATAAAAGAAGATTATGCAAACGCGATCGATCAACTCTTAGATGCGAACATCCATAAACTATGGACGTCACTTTTTTTTCAAACGTAAGAAAATTTGTTGGGGCCTATACAAATGAACCTGCAGACTCTCCACCTAAACAAATACTAAAAAATTCACTTTTGAGATTCCATTGTGGACACCCCAATTTTTCTGAAGATTTTTTGATGAATCCGTGCATAATATTTTGAAAAGGTGCATAATATTTCGGTAGTAGGCTTTATAAAGAAGGATAAGCTACGTGTGACAATCTTGTGGCATCTGACTCGGGCAGACCCTTTCAGCCGTTGATAAATGAACTCCCTCTGTTCATAAATATGGGCCCGAACGCATAGGTAGGGCTCACAAAGACGATAAGTGGGGCTAGGGTTCGTTTTCGAATTCTCTCTGCGAAAGCTTACGCAACGGAAGAGAAGCAAATCCAGTCAACGTCTTCTTTAGCCAAACTAAGATAGGGTTTGGGTTCTGCAGTTTTTCTTTCAACGAATCGGAAATTCAGAATAAGGATCTCTCCTTTGTAGTTAGTAGTTTTCTTATTTTCTGGGTTTAATTCTAGGTTTTGAGTCTCTATTGAATCCTCAAAACTTTTAATTTTTTTTTTGGGTTTTTGTTGGGTTAGATGTCCAATATGGGTATGGATGAACTCGAGAAGAATCACAACATCGCCATCATCATCAATAACGAGGAGGAGGAGCAGGAGCAGAGTGACAGAACCACCACCCCCAACACCGATTTTTCTCCTGAACCATCGGTGGTGGACCAACCTCGAGCCGTACATGAACCATTGAAAGAAGAATTTACAGATTCGGACTCTCCTCTCCAAGTTGTTCAAGTTCCGGAACCGGCGAATAGATCTCTGGTGGCTCGCAGGCCGTCCAAGGACCGCCACACGAAAGTAGAAGGCCGGGGCCGTAGGATCAGAATGCCAGCCACGTGTGCAGCCAGGATTTTTCAACTAACTCGGGAACTCGGCCACAGGTCCGACGGCGAAACCATTAGATGGCTTTTGGAGAACGCGGAGCCAGCCATCATTGAAGCCACTGGCACAGGCACCGTCCCTGCTATCGCAGTTTCCGTCAACGGCACTCTGAAAATCCCCACAACCTCTCCGGCGAGACCAGACGGTGAATCGCCTCGAAAGAGACGGAAGAGAGCATCAAATAGCGAGTTCATTGATATGAATGACCAGAGCTCGGTCTCTTCTGGGCTGGCACCAGTTACGCCAATGACCTCACAAGCGCTGGTTCCTTTCTGGCCCGTGAGCCCGTTTATGTTGCCACAATCAGGTAATAGCCCAGCTGGGACCAACCAGCCTCAGTATTGGGCAATACCGGCTAATGCAGCCCCCTTTTTGGCTCGACCCATCTCGAATTTTGTGTCATCAATGCAGCCATGGGTCGGTTCGATTGGGTCTGGTGGTGGGTCTACTACAGCAGCTTCAAGCCCCAGTTCAGCAACAAGTAGAACTGCTGCTGGTGTTGGCTCTCCATCAAATGCAAGTGCAACAGCTCCAACACAGATGCTTAGGGACTTTTCTTTGGAGATATATGATAAAAAGGAGCTTCAATTCATGGGCCATCCTCCTGCTGACTAAAAACAATGAAGAGGAGGTGTTTTCTGTTGGGGTTCCGTTAGGCCTTTGTCTCTAGTGTTTTTTTCGTAATCCTGAAAAGCTTTAACAGAACAGGCACTTCGCTTATCTTTTCTTCTGGTTTTTTTTTATCAGTTGAGTTTGTTTTAATGGCTTTATCCATGATTAACTTTGCTTACATATAAATATTCTTACTTTGCGTTTTCAACTTTTTGAGGGTGGTCTGCTCACATCGGTGGTCCCATTTTTTGAGATTTGTGAGGGTCAAACAACAGGGAAAGAGGTGGTGGCCCATGGACCAAGCCGAGTTTGTTCATGTGGGGCCAATAGTTGGTAACACGTGATGCAGGCACGTGTATCTAGTGGTGGTCCCATCTAGTATTTTTCCACTGGTTTTGAGGGACCAGGCTGCCTTTGTGACACGTGTTTCATTCTTAGCTGTTATTTCGATACTGATCCCGACAGGTGTACGTATTAATGACCTACTAAATCAGCGTTCTTCTTTTTCAACAAGGGAGGGGGTAGGGTGAGGTTGAAACTCACAATTGGTTGATTGAGTTCTCTAACTAAATTATTTGAAATTCATACACAGTGTCTTTTTTATCAAGAAAAATATGAGGTTTTTTCTCTTGTTGGCATGGTCGATGAAATCGCGATTTAAATATATGAACTTAGATTAATAAAATGATTTGGATCGATTTAAAATTGTAAAATTTGTAAGATCATGTGATCTTAGTATCCGATTTTAAGATATTATAATTTTATGAAATTTGATTATTTTTTTTGATTCATCATGCTAATTGTTAATATTTATACAATCCAGTTCACCAATTGATGAGTAACTCCGGGTTCTTTCTTCTTCTTCTTCTTTTTTTTTTTTTTTGTATGGCAAATAGAAAGACATGGGCAAAAGCTACAAACCACACCAATCCAACCCAAACCTATGGATGGGTTCGTTATTTTATTATTTATATAATATTATATTATGTTTATTATTTGTATAGAAATAATTTATTATATTATTTTATATTTAATTTTCAAATTTTATTCGATCTAGTCGGCCTTTCATTTATCGATCCCAAGTTTGATAACTTTGCTTTTTGGGTAAACATTTTACCCTTTTCCCCTATATTTACATATATTTAGCATCTGTTTGTTTCAGAGTATAAGCTAGCTTATACTATGTCACCTATACTCTCAGACACTCTCAGCTTTTACGCTTTACGATAGCTTATATTATATGAGACATACTCTAATCCAAACGAACCTTTATAATACTTGGACTATTGAATCTCTGATAGACGTTATTTAGCGCTTTCCTTAATCAATTACGAAGTTGATTCTACATATAAAGTTAGCAGGTGTCCACACGCTTGGACAAATCATTTCATCAAATGGGCCGCGAAAAGACGTTTTTCCAAAATATTCGCTATCGTTTCATTTCTAATTTTCAAGATTGACTCGTCAGAGATTTAGATCCTCCATATCATTGTTTCCCCGCCTGTTTATTTCAGAGTATACGTTAGTTTATACTCCGTCACCCATATTTCTAGACACTTTCAGCTTTTATGTTTTACAATAACTTATACTCCATGAGATATACATTTTACGATAGTTTATAGTAGTTTTCTTATTATCTCTCGTGCCTGATAAAAAAAATGATTGATTTTGTCATAGGAAAGAAGGTGCGGTTGTTGCTCCGTTCGATGCATGCTAAGTTAAATAGCTTTGATATTGTATTATGTATGGTCTTTTCAATAGACATTATTGTTGTCAAAAAATTTAGAAGTTATTCCAAAACGGCTTTTCTTTCACTTGATTGTATCGTTTCCTTCTTTTAAGAAGAAACTCATTCTGGACACACATGACCATATTATTCGTTTTGTTTTAATATGGGACATGACCATATTCGACCGCACTCTATATATTCTATACAACAAACAAACAAAAATCATTTACGAAGCATAAAGATGATCAGCACACCACTCTAAAATGTCCAATGTATGGGAGAATGATATCCAATTATAAGACACTTCACATAGGGATAAACCATTGATGTGGGATGCTCTAACACTCCCTGCACGTGTGTGAGCTTATGGACTTATCAAATGGGCTCAACATACGTGGGCTAAGAGTATTGACTAAAGAAGTGCATAATAGAGCCCAACAATCGCTACTCTGATATCATGTAAAGAGGCCCAGCACACCCCTCTAAAAGGCTCAATAGAGGAGAGAATGATACCCAATTATAAGACACTTCACATGGGAATAAACTCCCGATGTAAGATGCTCTAACACGAAGCAGCAATTGTACTCCTCACGCGCCAATGAGCTTGATTGAGGGGAGACTTGTAATCCATGGCTCCTTTTGCATTCATCTTTGGCAGGTCTAATTTTGTCATTAGTTTGATTTTACTTGTTGAATTTAATAGGAGCTTTTGCAAAGAGATTTCTCATTTCTGATAGGGCTTCTTGGGCCAAACGAGCATACTAATACAACGACAAACTTTAGTCACACCTCGATTTTATCTAAACACACCAGACTCTTTTTGACTTTCCATTCACTTCGTGATTTCTTGTTATGTTGCTCATATACTCCACCCTCAAACCTTTGAAAATAGAGCATTGACGGAGTGCGCGAGAGTGTGTGAATTTGAATTTATATGGGTTGTGCTTAACAAGGAGTGTGTTTAAATAAAATGGGGATGTGACTAAAATTTTCCTAATACAAATATACAATCCCCTGATTGGGCTCTATTGGACTTCGTAACACAAAACAAGCCCACCTAGTTTGATTAGGCTGGACCATAATGGATACAGACTGGGCCGTGAAAACTAGAACTTGGCCCAATCCAACCTACCCAAACTCACAAAGTGCGTAGGGGGAGCCTTTGGAAGTCATGTATTGACCAACGGAAGTCATGATTTATTTAATGCTTTATCTTGTCTTCAATTTTGCCAAGTTAGGCTGATATGATAATCATGCAAAACCCAACTGACGTATTGGCACGAAATGCACTCGACATGAGATGACATGTTGGGACACTATTTTTGTTATCTACAACCTTCCATGTAGTATCAGTCACCCCTCATATATATATATATACTTCCCTATATTTTCTCAGGATGTGACATTAGTAGTAGAAATACATTTGAGTAGGAATTCTTAATGGAGGGCCATCCCCTCCAAGTAAGCTTTTCTGTATAAATGACGATCTAAATGGATGCATGTTCCCTGTTTTTCTTACCCCACTTCGGTCGGAGAGCACGCACTTATAAGTCCCACTTAAAAAAAAAAAAAAAAAAAAAAAAAGAGAAATATTTGAGCTCTCCCACCTTTGAATATACGAACACGAACATGAAAAATATAACACCTCTAAATACGAAAAGATGCATAGCACCCTCCCATAATTCTAACAACTAATTCATTGCATATTGAAGCCATATAAGATTATTTTATCACTACCAATAATTTGCATTTCTGCCCATCATTCACCTGTGATGTTATATACTCCTTCCGTCTCATTTTAATTATTCTTTATTTTTTTTTGAAATGTCCCAAAATACATGTCCATTTCAATTAATGAAAGCTATTTTTTCTTATTTACCCTTAACTTGAAAAGCTCAATAACCTGCACATTAATTATAGTGTCAAAGTATTTGTCATTATAAATAGGGGTATAAACGTCAAATTGAAAGGAAATTAAATATTTTCTTAAATTGTGTAAAAAAGTGAAGGGGACAATTAAAATGAGACGGAGGGAGTAAGACAAAAGTTAAGTAATTTAACCCTTGTATATACGTTTTTCCCTTTAGATCGATTTTTATGATCATTTCAACTACCGTCCTTTTAAAAAGATCATCATATCTCGAGGGATCCTGATCATCAGTGTAGACAACTGTTGAGTATCATCAGTGTAAAAAGATCATAGTATCTTGAGGGATCCTGATCATTTGAAAGATTACCCGACCCTGGCCTTGTGAGTTATGACCTTCCAACTACCTAGCAAGTGTGATATTTGTCTTGTGCTGGTAATTATTGTGAAGTAGACTGCACAGCGGAGAAAGATTATGTAAGTTAATTATTGGCAACAGATGCAGTTTTCTTTTGCCTTCGAAGTCCACATGTCATGTTATTATGCTTGAAATTGAATCGGTTCAGTACTGTTTCCCTAGCCAAGCAAAACACACGACTTTTGATGTAATTCAATTGGACCTTTCTTTTTCGAGAAAAATCCAAAACCCAAAATCAGTCTGGATTATCTCTGCCTCCCATTTCTAATTCTCCACCAGACCCGCCAACGAATAATGGTACAGACAGGAGAGAAAAAAAGTAAGCAAATTTTTAATGGATATTAAGGTGGAACTGTGTTTGTCCTAATTGTTTCACACACGTACATGTTCTCTGTCTAACTAGATCTGTTTATAATCCAACCTTGATATCATGGGATTTGCTCTTGGAGGGAAACTGAACTTGCCCCACCTTTTATCTGCATGACCTTGTGACAACTCCACCATCAGGTAATTGCCTCTAGTGATGGACCTTGATGTTCCCCCCTCTTCCTTTTCCAACACCCAATTAATGTCCTCTGTCTTGTAGTGAAGAATTTGGTAGAAGAATTTCGGATTATTTCATATAAAGTTGACTTCTGTTTGCAATAGGACACCACTGTGCGTGTTACTGTGTAAATAGGAATCTTTTGGTTATGTTTCATGATTCATTCGCTTTCCTTTGAATTATTGGAGTTTGCTTGTGTACTGTTGTGCCTCAAACGGCACACGAGTCGTTTGATATTTTTTATATTTCCTTTGTCATATGTTACGATTTTATTATTTTATTTCATTTTAAGTCCTTTTAGGGTTTTGAATTTTCGCATTATTTAATCAAGGTTTTAAGTTTTAACCCTTGAGGGTAGTTTGAGTTTGAGTTTCAGTTTCAGTTTTGGTTGCATAAAATTAAAGAGATGGCTAATCTTGTTTTCAATTCTTTGAATATTCTTATAATCAACAATTAATTAAGCATTGAAACGTTAATTAATTTTGGTATTCCTTTACGAATCAGCTGTTTTAATTAAGTATATATATATTGTTTTTGGGTATTCATGCAATGAATAAACAAGTCCAAGATAAGCTAGCGTTATTTTCACTACGTGCATCAATTAATTTGTTTTTGCAATCATGATGAGTCCATTAATTTTTATTTGTTCTTGATTAAATTTAAAGAAGTAGCAATTGCTGAGTTCTTAAATTAGTTATGCACTTAAAGGCAAAGCCTTCACTCTGTCTTGGACAGAAATAGAACATGTGTTGGTTTTACACGTTCTTACCTTTCCAGTCATTACAAAAATATGCATGGCGCACCATGTCCAAGTTATTCGATCCGAGAAATCTAAACTATTCCCGTATTACTTGTTTATTTGAAATATATATATTAGAGGTACATTTTGTTTACCTTATTTTGTTTCCAAAGAAAAATATGAGCAGTAACCTTAACCTATTGAGCATGCATGATCGATCATGAGAGTATCGATACGTACGTGTTAAATGGAAGAATTTTCAGTCTGAGTCATAATCATTATTCTTAAAGCAAGCCCGTCGTTGTAACTCTAACACTATATATGGATACAGTTGAAAAAGATCCTTATCTGGTTCAAATAAAAATTCAACCGACATCGACCGACTTGTTAGAAATATACGTATGTGGAGGTCGCAACACACGAGACTTGAACATGCAATCAATCAACTGGGTTGTCTCTTGTTGTTGACTATCTACGGCTTGTTACTTTATTAGGTGCAGGAGCACGACTGATTTTGCTCACGAATCTCCACACATAAAGCGAGGATGAGAGAATGATTCGCAGCAATAATTTAAGAGGTTTTACCATATATAGGAGCATATACGGCAGTTACATTAATTAATTACCGCACCTTCCAACTAATATGAAACAAAAATACGATCTACCAGTAATCTTTTAATTAAATGTCATTTTTGTAACTTATGGAATGAGCCTCTCTTCTCATATCCTCCAAGGAGCGCTTTTTTAGAGGCAAACGATGAAGAGAGAAGCTAAACCAACGAATAAAGATAAGAAGATGACAAACACAAAAATTCTGACAGCATTATTTTTTGTTCTTTCTTTTGTACGATTTGGTGTATCTAATACTATTGGTACGATGTATGTCTGATCACTGATTTCTCTCTGAAAAGTTCAAATGTTAGATATATAGCCAAAGGCCATATAAGAACAATTAACAAGTTGAGGTCTTAATCAGGCTGTCTCATTTTTACTGCCCAACTCCCCCTCTCTCTAAAATCTAGGAGTAGAATGAATTGGGATTGCTAATGTGGCCAACTTCTAATAAAATCATTTTAGCAAATGATGGTACAAATGGGGCAAAAAGCAAAGCAATGTTTGGTGTGGTATGAAAGGAGATTCATTGAGCTACATTGTCCCCAACATGCATGCTCACTTTCTATTCATGGGTGGGGACTGGGGAAGCCAATCTAGCTAGTTCTAAAGCTTTTTAGGACTATTTTAGAAAGTTCTTGTATATCAGTTGCAGTTGTGTCATATCACACTATTATGCTAGTCGCGTCTCAAATCACTAAAAAAAACTCAATCAGTGCTGTAAATACCAAGCCCACTAATCAGAGGCATTTTTGGGATAGGGAGAGAGGGATCAAATGTGACTTTGGAATGGGACGGGACTGACTCCATATTTTTTTTAAAATCAATGCTATCATGCCAGTCTCAAACACATTTAGTATCCATATATATATAAAAAATAATCCAATAATGGCCAACTCGTTACAACTTATTTTTTTTAAAAAAAATAACTCGTTTAAACCATTTTTAATTATTTTTTTATGAGAACTCTTTTTTTATTTATTAAAGTCTGCTCCGACCCTCTTAAGATTCAGGTACTTCACTGCCACTCATATTAATAAATTATATTTGAGTTATCCAATTCGTATGAATAAATCTGACTCATATAATTTTATTCTCCCTACACCGTCTTATTTAGAGATACTTGAATTAAAAAAAAAAGACATTGTCAATCGATAGGGACAAGAATTCTATCATGAACTCACACACTGCGAGATACTTTGACAATTAGAGATATTTAAATTATTGGGGGAAATTGTTTCTTGCCTTTGTGGTCAGACATATTTTTTTTTTTTTTGAGAAAATGTGGTCAGACATAATAATAATGTGGTCAGACATATTAATGTCCTTACAAATTGCATTTAGCTTCCAAAAAGTTGTTCCCCTAATTGAAGCACAGTGCGTGCTCAGGTGGTCTATTATCTTTTTAGGCAAACAACTATGAGCCATGGGTCTAAGAGTTCTACAGGCAAAACAAAAGTAACTCCCCAACACAAGACAATCATAATTAAGTGGGTTGATTAGGCTTGTAATAAGCAACTTAAATCAGAAAACAACAAAATAATTGTGTTTAAAGATTTGCGTATGTCATCTCCGTTCTTGATCCCTCCTTACCATAATTTCTTGCAAAAGAATTATTTACCTTTTTATTTTATTTTGTCCAGAAAAGACCAATTTTCATTGCAAAATGCTTTACTGACAGCTTAAAAAAAGGGGCAACAATAGTAACTTTTGACTGCAAGCCAAGTTTCCCATTAGAACAACTCCCAAACTGCAATTAATTTCATCTTTAAGGCCCTTCCCTGCAAAAAAAATATAAAATTGTAGCAGACAGAGAGAGCTATAAGATTCCAAATTTCCTTCACCGATCTTCCCAAAGAGAGCGGTCTTGGCTTTTCTTTTATCGCACCTCTCATACTTATTATATTCCAGTACTCCCTCCTCTCTTCACATAATTACTCTGCCAAATCCTCTCTCAGAGAACATATCAAACACCGTGTAATGCAATGACTATTCACTGCATCACAACCCTTCCATCCATGCCTCTGTCTCGTCACAACACAAGAGAACAATGCAAAGACGATCAGAAACCAATAGTTTTCGATGCCAAATTACTGCGGTCCCGAACAAACATTCCCCAACAGTTCATATGGCCAGAAGATGAAAAGCCTTCCAATGCACCAGACCTGCCAGTTCCTCTGGTAGACTTAAGTGGATTCCTCTCTCGTGACTCTGCTTCAACAATGGAAGCTTCAAGGCTCATCGGTGAGGCTTGTAAGAAGCACGGTTTCTTTCTTGTCGTGAACCATGGAGTCAACAAGAAGCTGATTAAGGATGCTCACAACTACATGGACGCCTTCTTTGAATTGCCTCCTGCAGAAAAACAGAGGGCTCAAAGAAAACTGGGAGAGCACTGCGGTTACGCCAGTAGCTTCACTGGCAGGTTTTCCTCTAAGCTTCCCTGGAAAGAAACACTTTCTTTTCGCTATTCAGCAGAGGAAACCGAATCGAATATTGTCCAAGACTACTTTGTCTCTACAATGGGTGAAGATTTTGCTAAATCGGGGTACAAATAAACATTCCCGTTTCATTCATTATCTTCTATGAATATGATGTTATGTATACTGACTGTAGTTTTTTGTTCTTAAATATAATAATCAGAAAAGTTTACCAGGACTACTGTCAGGCCATGAGCACTCTGTCTTTAGGGATCATGGAGTTACTAGGAATCAGCCTTGGCGTGAGCAGAGCATACTTCAAGGAGTTTTTCCAAGACAACGATTCCATAACAAGGCTGAATTACTACCCACCATGCCAAAATCCAGACCTGACTCTAGGAACTGGTCATCACTGTGATCCAACTTCCTTAACCATTCTCCACCAAGACCAAGTGGGTGGCCTTCAGGTGTTTGTAGACGATGAATGGCGTTCGATTAGTCCAAATCCTAATGCCTTAGTCGTCAACATTGGCGACACTTTCATGGTAAATAAGTAGTCCAGCCGACCATTTTCTATGATATGGGTTAAATTTATTGGATTAGTGCTAAAGTGTCGGTTCTTTTTGTTGATTATAGGCTCTGTCGAATGGGAGATACAAGAGTTGCTTGCACAGAGCAGTTGTGAACAGCCAAATTAGACGGAAATCGCTAGCTTTCTTTCTGTGTCCAAGGGGGGACAAGGTTATAACCCCACCAAATGAATTGGTGGACGCATACAATCCAAGGCTGTATCCGGATTTTACATGGCTAATGCTTCTCGAATTTACACAAAAGCATTACAGAGCTGACGTGAAGACTCTTGAAGCCTTTACAAATTGGCTCCAACAGAGAAGCAGCTGAAGATTAGTTTTTTTTTTTTTTTTGTTCTTCTTTCAATTTAATTATGCCATGGAAGTAACATTTTGTGCGAGCAGAGCACTGGAAAACTGATGGGTTTATTGAAAGTGATCACAAGGAGAAGGAGGAGGAGGAGGAGGAGGAGGAGGAGAAACCCACAGTGAAGAGATGGATTAGCTAAAATTTTGTGTTGTCTTTTGATGCAATATGGAAAAGTTGACTACTTTCCTCCTTAATTTCCTTCGTTAATCAGGGAAAAAATAAAACTCAGTACACAATTAACACACCCAACGAAGATTACAGATTCTATCAAGATTTCAATAGTATTTGCTACGTCAGTGGTCGCATGCATCAACCAATATTTGTTCTTTCTTTACTTGAAAATCTTGGACCTACATGAAGGCGAGCGTCAGGTTAAAAACACACAGACACCCGCTAATAAGTCCAAAATAAGGGTCTGGCCCATCTCAATTGAATGATTCAGATGAATCGGTTTTGTTTCTACACATAGAAGATAATCCATTCAAAGCTAGATTGAAATGACGGGGCTGTATTGCTACTGTTTTGTAGTGCAATTTTTTTTATTGGTTTCTACAGATTTGGCTGGTTGTGACAGTATACGTAAAAAATGACTAGTTGCGACATGAAAATAACCTCTCTTCACAATGTAATGGGAGATCGAGTAAAATTTACGTACATCTTACAACCTCTTCACCAATTGGTTTTCCAACTTTGTCTCTGCTTTGTCGTTAGTAATGGATTTATTTATTAAATGTTGAAACCAACGAAATATCTGAAAATGGACAGACATTGAAATTTGAGGCATAATTTTTTCGGATAGCTCCAAAATATGGCGAGATTTGAATTCGGACAACTTTATAATAATTAATTAATCAAAAGCCATTTATTAATATAGCCCTTAATTTTTGCATGCCTGCATGTATTTAATTTGTAGTAGGGAATATAATTAATAAAACATTGTAAAATTGACATTATTCTATTCACATAAAGCGACACTTCTTAGGATTTGTTTCTTGATACTTGATAGCACCAGCTGCACGGCCTACGTCCTCTTCTTTTTCTTCCATCTGTGCATTCTTGTCTCCTTCCTTGAATCTTTAATTTACCATGAAACTATAGAATTGAGATCTAAGAACTTTCATTCACAGTTGCTTGATGCAAAACCAGCAGAGATGTAGACATACATATACAGAAAACTTAAGACACAACGGTTGTCTTTCAACGGGCAAAAAAGACAACCACAAACATAAAGACACGTGTATAAAAATATCTACTAACTATCCGTTAAGCCGTCAGTGAGATGCTTGGTAGAGTTGGGCTTGGACTGATCAGTCTTGAGCTCATGAGAATGATTATTCTCTATATGCCCCCTCAAGATAGGGGTCCCATCACGGAGCCCGATCTTGGACCTAAGAAGAAGAAACCGAGCTTTGGGCAGAGCTTTGGTAAGTAAATCAGCAAGTTGATGAACTGTGGAGATGTGACTGACTGTGAGAGCATGTTTGTTGACAAGATCGCGAATAAAATGAAGATCAATAGCAATGTGTTTCATCCGAGAGTGCATGACGGGATTCAAACTGAGATGGGTGGCGCCAAGGTTGTCACACCTAATGAGGGGAGTAGAGGGAAGACAAAGATGCAATTCCTTCAGAAGCTGCGCAATCCATACAATTTCAGAGGCAGTAGCGGCAAGGGAGCGATATTCAGCTTCGGTGGAGGAGCGCGCAATAGCTTTTTGTTTGCGAGAACGCCATGATATAAGATTGTCACCAAGAAAGACTAAATACGAAGTAACGGAGGTGCGATCATCAGGGTTCCCAGCCCCACAACAATTCATCCAACAATGGTGGATTTCGCCAACGACCTCGTATTTTCTGCCAAATCTGTGAGAAACCTGGGCACTCTGCAAAAGTTTGTCGTAAACTTAAAAATTTTGTTTCAGATTTTGTGCCAAGTGCCAACTATGCTAACAGCTCCGCAGGATCCCGCTCCACCAATGTTCAGCCCTGGCTCGTAGACTCAGGAGCTAGCCACCATATGACCCCTGACTTGGGTAATTTATCCATTCATTCCGAGTATGACGGGGCAGATGAAGTAAAAATCAGTGATGGCTCAGGTTTGGTTGTGACTCATCATGGCACTAGCAAATTGCACACACCAAATCACAACTTCACACTTGCACACACTCTTTGTGTTCCTTCTCTTAGGAAAAATTTGATATCTGTTCACCAATTTACCAAAACTAATGGTGTGTTTATTGAGTTTCACCCTTCTTATTTTGCTGTGAAGGATCAGATTTCCGGGAAGCTGTTAGCACGGGGCAACTGCATTGATGGCATCTATCAATTTTCTCCCACCAAGTCCTCTTTCTTCTCAGCTCACACGGCTCAGAAAATGTCCTCAAACCTTTGGCATCAACGACTTGGACATCCTGGCCAAGTTGCTTCACAAGCTTTGTTCAATTCTGTTTTGTTATCCTCTACTCAGCCAGCTAAACATCTAGATTGTAATTCTTGTTCTATTAATAAAATGCACAAACTACCATTTTCTACCTCAACTCTGTCTACCTCAGCTCCTCTTCAAGTAATTTTCTCCGATGTGTGGGGACCTGCTTCAATTCCATCCATTCTTGGTCACAAATATTATTTAATTTTTGTTGACCATTATACTCGTTATACATGGTTCTACCCTTTAGTTCAAAAATCAGACACCATTTCAATTTTCCTCAAGTTCAAAACTATAGTTGAAAATCAATTTTCTCTCAAAATCAAAACTCTCTATACTGATAATGGTGGAGAGTTTCTTAAAATGAAGTCTACTCTTACCTCCTTAGGTATCTCCTGGATGCAATCCCCCCCATATACTCCTCAACATGTTGGTTTAGTCGAACGTAAGCATCGACATATTGTCGAAACTGGGAAAACCCTTCTTTCACATGCTCAGCTGCCTCACTCATTTTGGTCCTTAGCTTTTGAAACTGCTACCTATTTAATTAATCGTCTCCCTCTTACTCCTCTCAACTTTCAGTCTCCCTATCAACTCTTATTTCATCGTCTACCTAATTACTACAAATTATGTGTTTTTGGATGTCAGTGTTATCCCTGGCTTAGACCTTATACCACCAGCAAACTTGATCCTCGTTCTACTCCTTGTATTTTTGTTGGTTACTGTCCCTCCCAAAGCTCTTACAAGTGTTATGACCCTCTCACCACAAAAATTTACTTGTCTCGCCATGTACTTTTTAAGGAACATCTACTTCCTGGATTGTCATCCATCTCCACCTCTACTAATACGGTCCCTGACTCTCCTGATCAAGGTCTTCTCCCTAATCCTAATATCGTCCCTCCTCTTTCTCCTTTAACTCCTCTTACGAGTATTTCTCCTTCTACTCCCGCTGTGTCTACCCATACTCCCTCCTCAAATCATGATCCTCCTACTTCTCCTATGACTTCTTTTGACCCACCTCCTTCTTCCCCCTATGGAAATCGATTGCCATTACGAGGAGGATAATTGCGTTGTTGAGAGTTAGAGCTTCTGGACTCAAAATTCTGAGATCGATTATTATGGTGTTGTTGTCGTTGAGAGTAGTGTGCCGTAGCAACACTAATTGATTGTTTCTCTTCAAGTTTCTTCAAATATAACTCTTGTCCAGTAAGACGATCATGTAGATCTTCAAAAGTTATAGGATTTTCCCTTCCACGAATGGCCTCCACAAGTCCCTTATACTCAGTGCCCAGACCATCAAGAATGTATAAGATTAAGTCATCATCATCAACAGGGTGATTTATTAAGGCAAGTTCATCAGCTATTTGACGAACCGATTGAAGGTACTCATCAATGGTTTTATTACCTCGTTGAAGATTGTGTAGCTGCTGCATAAGTTGCATTTTGCGATTTCGCGACTTGTTCGCAAATAATTTATGAAGCTTGTTCCACGCGCTTGCACTGGTAGTGACGTCTCCGAGAAGAGGGAGAACAGATTCATGAAGAGATGCTATTATTGCATTGAGGAGTAAACTATCTTGCCTATCCCAGTAATCGAATTCCTCTTCTTGAGTGTTGGGTGGACACGGATAACTTCCATCCACAAATTTCATCAATCGGTAGCCTCTCAGAACTGTTACAAGCTGAATCCTCCACATAGCAAAGTTTGTGGGTTTCAATTTCTGGGCTAGTTGTGAGCTAGCGTTGATCGCTATGATGGGTTTTCCATTTGCTGCTAACAAGGCAGATTCATCTCCATGAGTGCGGCTGGAATGAGAAGCCATGGAGGAAGATGATGTTGAATTTTCAGCGGCTGAACTGACCTGCTCCGATACCATATAGAATTGAGATCTAAGAACTTTCATTCACAGTTGCTTGATGCAAAACCAGCAGAGATGTAGACATGCATATACAGAAAACTTAAGACACAACGGTTGTCTTTCAACGGGCAAAAAAGACAACCACAAACATAAAGACACGTGTATAAAAATATCTACTAACTATCCGTTAAGCCGTCAGTGAGATGCTTGGTAGAGTTGGGCTTGGACTGATCAGTCTTGAGCTCATGAGAATGATTATTCTCTATAGAAACAACCTTGTTCATGCCATGCTCGATCGATATTCTGATTTTTGTTAACGAGTAACATTCAAAATACGGTCACGTTGATTCTCTTTTTATACGATAATAAGTGAG
The DNA here is from genome assembly GCA_963580455.1 of Euonymus europaeus. NCBI lineage: Eukaryota > Viridiplantae > Streptophyta > Magnoliopsida > Celastrales > Celastraceae > Euonymus > Euonymus europaeus. The sequence continues at coordinate 23,132,058 of OY756971.1, read as the reverse complement.
TCTCTCCGTTCCACACGTGTGTAGGCATTAGACAATTACATGACATCGGCCCAAGGAAATGACTCTGGAGAAAATTTATTTGACATTGATCAAAATACCACCAAACCAAGTCCCTCGGATCGTTAAAAAAAAAACATAAAGCACTGTTACCTTTCGAGCAATGAGATGCGCATGATTTATTTTGATTTATCCTGAAAATTCTATAGATATATGAATTTTTTCAATCATTTGATTTTTCAAAACAGAAAAACACTATGAGAGTTTCATTTTGAGAGACGGTGATTTTGGGTCAACATCGGAGCAAGGCCTTCCGGTGGCCGGACGACGATGTCGGTGGAGAGAGGTGAGTCGCTGTCGGGAGTGAGAGATGAGAGAGGAAAAAATAAAATAAAATCAATTCATCTTAATTACAATTATGCCATTCGAAAATCTTACAAAACAATAAACAATAAAATATTATTTGATTTTCTAATTTTTAAAAACTGAAAAATAAAAATTATTTTTAAAAATAAATATTTAAAATAAATCAGTCAAATGAATTATAAGCAATCATCTTCTTTCACCCAACACTAACCGTAGTTGTATTAATTTATTAGAGAATAAGAAAACAAAAGGCAAGCTCTTTAATTAGTCCAAACAATGAACATATTTAACCTATTCAAATAACGACTCTATATGCTCTCTTTGGCTGCAGCACCAGCCCATTTTTCTTGTGTGCTTTTTACCTGCAACAGTTTTAGTAATTAGTTTAATCGAATGCGACAAAAAGTAGATCAATAATTATGCAATAATTAAAACGACTACATGGAAATTAAAAGCAGTCGCTTTTTGATTTGTCACTATAATTATATAAAATATCTAAGATTAGTTCATGTCGGGTTGTCTGAATTACAGCCATTAATAGAGAATCAAGTCTTGATCACAAAAGGGCATGGACAGATTGAGTTGTTTTTTTCCCTTTGATATTATTTTATGTAAGAATAATTACGTGCCTGGATGCCCAACGCACATAACAGTTCATCTATCATATCTGATTCCTTCGCTTTTCTTGTCTTTTCCTTCGGCTGCAATTTATGTAGCTTGAAAATGAGATGGGTACACGACGAAAAGTGCATGTTCATGCACTCATATCTCTCGACTCTTATCCTCCCTAGCTAAATTCTATTTCTGTAAATAGATTGATATATAGTGTATACTCGATAACGACCTTCTGGAGTGATTGGTAACTTAAGTACTCACAATTCCACCATAAAAAAGTCATCAGTTCGATCGAGTATATATATATAAACGTCCGTAAAGATACTTGGAGCACATCCACAATTTATCGGATGCAAAAATCGCATCCCCGTATGCATGTACGTACACGTGCAATAGATAAAATCCCCCTATTATATATGCTGTATGAACTGATTTAATATATGTATATATAGGCGCAGAAATATTGGTTAAGTTTGTGGGTTGGGAAATTGTCTATGTTATTCGTTTGCTGATCCTCACTATATGTTTTGCTTAAGATATAAATTGACTTGTGAAAATGATGTAACTCACATAATAAGAATTGAACTTACATTATTACATACATATATGCGTCTGTCTATAAATTGTTTTCTTTATGATTGTTTACTGTGGCTGTGTTGTAGTGGTCCATGAACATGTTGGTGAATGGTACAAAGCAGACAATCGATGGCCCTTTCAAAATTGTCCGATTATTGTAAATTAACAATGAAGATCAGGAAACTGTGGACGGAGAGCAGAACAAATATTTTGCCTGCCATTTCTCTACATATATATGGTTTTTGGATTTGGGATCCCGGACATTTGGTGTAATTTAAATTATAACTTTGTCTTTAGTTTCTTTTTTATCACATGACATGGACATATCACGTTCGATGTTTCTCTTGATATTCAATTTATATATTCCACAATTACAAACCAGAAATGCCTTCAGCTAACTAAATAGCTCAAGAGCCTATTGAAATATTCGCAATCTTATATGCGAAGTTGAATTACTTAATTGGGTCTCAATTGCTTTGGACCGATTAGTCCATTAGGGTTTAGTTCGTCAGAGTTTGCCTTCCACGCATAAAAGAAGAAAATAAGAAAGAAATTGAGCTTTATTTTTAGCTCACTTCCCATTTGCTCTGGGCTTTGATTTGAATTTTATGGTTCGTTTGTTTGGAGGAAAATTGACATTTTATGGAAAATATATTTTAAAGAAAAAGAATTCATGGAAAAATAACTAATTTATAGTGTTTGGAAAAAAATTGGTAATATTTTTCATTGTTTGGTGAAATTCTAGACCGTCAGATGTATGGAAGAGATTTATTCAGTGCTTTCGAGATTTCTTCATTTTAGGACCTCAATTTTAATATATATATATATTGTTTCTTTTATATATATATATGCAGTATTATGTATAAAAGATATAATTTTAATTTAGTTCATTGTTGTTCTCATTTATACATTGACAAAAAAAAATTCTTAATAATATTTTAATGCTATGAGGAAAATAACTTCTCAAGAAGTATAAGGGAAGTTGCTTTCCATCTTAGAACCCTTATTATGAGTTGACTTATTATAAATTTTGTTTGACTGATTTTTTTTTTATGTCCAAACACTATAAAGTTAAGGAAAACATTTTCAATATTTTGATTTTCCTCCAAACAAATGGAGCATTAGACTGGGGCTCCGTTATCACAATTAACTTTGATGCAAACATGGGTTGGGCCCAAAGTACCTCAGGTTGTTAAATGTCGAAAAATGTGAGTTTTATTTGGACTCTACTGTTTCTAACTATGCCCATATAAATTGAAAAATGTCTTTTTTTTAACTCTTAAAAAAAGTCAATTTTCATTTTATATGGGCGTAGTTAGAAACAGTAGAGTCCAAATAAAACTCACATTTATGGAATACACATGAATGATAAAAAAAATTTAATAACAAATTAAGATATTTTTACATAACTAAACATCAAAAATTGATGTCATTCCTCAAAATTAAAGTGCACACACGTTAATGATAATCTCATTATGACAAATCCACAATAAATTATAATTACTTCAAAGAAAAAATAAATAAAGCATATTACTTATCTAAAAGCTCAGCATTTTATGACCCCACTCAAGGAGGATTTTGTCAGGAAGGTGACGACGTTGTCGGCCACAATATTCTCAACCAAAAAAAATGACGAGATTTAAGTATATAAATTTTTTACTCATATTGTCACCTGATTGAAAGATAAATGAGTGGTATGTGAAAACCTCATCTTGAAAAACAGATGAGTTAACCAAAATTATAGGATAGTTTGGAAATAATGGGGTCGAAATGGGCTCCTCAAAAGATCAAATAAATTCGGCCCAACTCAAATAATGAAGAGGCCGATTTCATTATCTTAATGAGCCCATAAGACCCAACCCAGTATCAATCTTGTTGTTTTACAATAACCGTAGGTGAAGGGGAAAATGTCGGGGAATCGGAAAATGGGGAGCAGAGGGCAACAAGACATTCACGCAGCTGCGAGGTCCGGTGACTTGAGTGCAGTCCAATCGATTCTTGCCTCCAATCCTCTTCTTCTCAACTCTCGAGATAAGCACTCAAGAACTCCGTATCCCAATTATACGTTTGTTTTTGTTCAGCTTCTTGTTTATGCTTTTGATAAAGCAAACCCGTTGAATTTGAATTACTTTGTCAATTTTTTTTATAATCTAGTTATCTTAAATAATTGATTAAATGGGTGAAGTGGCTCAGAAAATATCACTTGTTTGCGGAGCTGGATGAGGAATTGCCTTTATTTTTTTAGTTTGTGGTTTTGATCTGATGATATTAGAGAGTGATTGTTTCGTAAGGATATTTTCTTGATTGGGTAGTGTAATTCTGTGTTTTCTAGTGTTAATATCATTAAGCCAAATTACCTGATTTGAGGATGGTTTTGCTAATGTATATACTCTGCATCCCTAGATGGTTGCATTGCTGAGGTTGTTTCTTATGTATCTAGGAGGAAATTCTAGGATTCAGTTTTAATGTATAGCCTAAAGTGTTGTTCATGTTGGTTAATGTTCAGTTGTAATAGTTGTCATCTTTACAGCCACTGTAGTTTTATCTTTTTCTTCCATCTGAGATTCCAATAGGACGATCTTCATATACTTGTGTATATCATTATTGCTCAAGTAGCTGCTACAGTCTAAATGCAGGATAAAGAGTATGTAATGCAACACCAACCATATATCTTAGACATTAGACCATTTTCCCTGCGATGATTCATGACCTCTTTATCATAGGAACATTGTTTCACTTCCTTGGTGTAGCTTGATGTCGAGAGAGTCTTGTATTGAACTTAGGTTGAATAGTTTTAATTTTTTAACCATATTGAGAAAAACTTTTGGGCGTGCAATCTAGAGGTTACAAGTTCAATTCATGTGGGGTAAAGTCTCTATACATTATATCCCCAACCCCGCCCACAGCAAGAGCCTTGTGAGAGGGAGTTGTTTACCTTCTTATTGAGAAAACCTTTTAAAGTATGAATAACTAAGTTTAGAAGAGAGAAATATCCCAAGTGAACTCAAAAGAAGAGCGGAAAAGAAGAAATGCATGTCAGATGGCTTTCAAAGTACCTTTTCTTTGTTAAAGTTTCCTCGTACCTTTAAAAACCCATCATATTGCATCTCAAAGACACAAAGAAACTGTGCGCTAGTTGCCCTTAACTATTTAGCCAATCAACATGAATCTTTGCTTGTTGCTTTGCTTTCTGGTCTTTCATAATTCACTGTTTTTTGTGTAAATGATTAATACATAATCTTGGGAATTTATCAATTACCAACTAAACTAGGTCATGTGCATATTTAGTTCCGGATGAGAAAGAATCAATTAGCTCAGTATTGGTTATTACTCAAGCAAAACCAAAGCAAATGATTTGAAATTGTTGGCTCCGTCTCTGTTATGGAGATTCTCTGGCATTTAAGTGGTCGTGCTGTCAAAATTCCAAAGCCTATAAGAAGGTATTCATAGACATCACTGGAATAATTGATAGTTTAGTTTCACCAGACATGGAAGACTCTTAACTGTTGGTGTACTTCTTGTGGATGATGATCCCAAAAGCTTATATTTGTAGCTCCTCGAGGGAGCAATTGAGAAAATGCTATGTGGGCAAACTAATGGGTAATATTTAGTCTCTTTTCCACCTAACAAGGCCGAGTGTTCTCTTTTTTATAATGTTATTGATATATTGTAGATCAACATTACATTTTGCTTCCTTGACAAGGGTAACTGTATCATAGTCTGCATTTAGCGGCATGGGCTGGGCAAGCTCAGGTGGTAAGTTATCTGTGCAAGCAAAAAGCTGATGTTGGGGCAGCTGCCATGGATGACATGGGTGCAATTCATTTTGCTGCCCAAAAGGGACATTTAGAAGTTGTCCGAACTTTACTTTTGTCAGGGGTTTCTGTCAAAGCTGTGAACCGCAAGGGCATGAACTCACTTCACTATGCCGTCCAAGGATCCCACTTTGATCTTATCAAATACTTGGTAAAGAAAGGTGCGAGCCTCACTGCAAAGACAAAAGCAGGAAAAACTCCTCTTGATTTTGCAAGCAATGAAGATACCCGCCTGTTTTTGGTGGAATGTGAAAAATCACTCAAGCAAGGAATTGGAAATGGTAAAGAGAAGGATGAAAAGGTTGGTGCCAAGCCATCACCGGAGGACGGAGCCGAAAATTCTGGTGAAGAAGATACTTCTGTTGAGCACAATGAAGGTCATGCTGAAGGTGTGAAGAGGAAGAGTGTTGAAGATGATAGTCATGAAGCAGCGCCAGAACCCAAAAAGGCAAGAGTTCCACTCAATCATCTTCTAAGTGCAAATGACACTGAAGAAGATGCAGAGTAAATTTCAAGGTTAGATAGTGTAGAGAATAGTTTCTAAATTTTAAGTAGATATAAAGGAGTAGGGAACTACGACCTCTCACATGGCATCAGGAACTAATGTTATAGAAGTAGTCCTTCCTCCTGTAGTTTAATTACTTTGAAATGTTATTTTTTCTTTCTTTCTTAGTGGTTTCTTGCAGTGTTTCCCCTGTATGAAACAAATGCTACTCGCCCTCCCGGCGGCTGCTATTAACAGGGGGCATCTGGCGAGTGACAATAGCGTCCCAATGTTATTACAGTTTCCTTGTGAGATGTTATTCTTCCCAAACTAAGTGATTGCAAATTACTAGTTTTTTTTTAGATTTAGAAATGCAAATATGCTGTTTCACTCAGCCATGCTTCATTTTATTGGAAAACTTCATCTGATTCGAAGCGTCACCATTGATTTTTTTCACCATTGATTTTTTTTTAGTTCGATATGAATCAGCTCGTCAACTGATCTCGTAACAGGACGTTTTCATTTTCATCGTACTCTATTTATCTTCTTTTAATATGCAATACTTATCCAAAATAATAATAATAATAATCCATGGGGATTGTCCTTGCTGTGTTCCCCGGAATCTGGACCATGAATTAAGTGGGTGGGGTCTATATGGACCTCTGTGACCAGTCATGGGCCCTATAGCCGTGTATATCCAAATGTTTTTGTCTATGAATAAAACAACTCCATTATATTAATTCTACATTTTAATTTAAAGATCCGAAATATGTTAGTTCCCTAAAGATCCAAAAATTTTGATTTTTATAAATCCAGAAAGATAAAAAAAAAAAAAAAAATCCTTGTATGGAGATACTTGATGTATCAATGTAGTTGAGCGACAACCTACGAGATTGGAGATTCTTATTTAATTAGATGATGAGTTCAGGATCTCTTGTGGCCATTATTAGGAAAGATAGACTTGCTATTATCGTCATATAATTTTTTAGGGAATCTCCTAGCTAGCTCATAAATTCTTTTACATATCCTTATACGTTGTTTATCAACAAAAAAACAATCCTTATACGTAAGAAAACACAAGTGCAAATTAAACTACGCTCCTCGGCCTAGATATCAAAATGTAGAATGTCAACCTACAGCATATATAGGACAAGTTTATCAATGAAAATGTTAAGATGGTAGTTTGGTAGACATGAGCTCCTCACCTTGATGCGTAAAGTAATTAAGTGGCTAGCTACATGTATGAGTGAGTTCACCTTTGTTAATTCAATCCTCTATTCTAAACTAGTGGCATTGAGAACGTTGAGTAATCAGAAGTTAAACATTGCTCTGGAGGGGGCCTATTACAACAAATCTGAGAAATACTTTTTTTATTATGATAACTGACGAACATTAATCCAACATGCCCTTTATAGTTTATACCAAGGTTATTAAAATCGGACCGGACCGGCCGGTCGAACCGGTTCGACCGGTTCCGGGCATCTCTCCGGTCCGGTCCGGCACATGAGAACCGGTGATATTTTGAAGCGGCCTTTTTTCATCGAACCGGCCGGTTCACAGGTTGAACCGGTCAGAACCGGCCGGTTCACCCTGTGAACCGGTTCGTTTACATTAATTAAAAAAAATTTGAAACTTGTTTTTGATGGGATTCGAACTAGTGACCTCTAAGTGCTAAGACATGCCTACAACCACTAAGCCATAAGCCTTTTTATGACTAACATTATACATTTATTGAATATATAGTATTTTTAAAAGTTTAAACACATGTTATAATGTATACAATGTAAAAATATATATTATTTTGTTAAATGTATATATATTTCTACATTATTATGAGTATTATTTTAATTAAATAATTAAATATATTGAAACCGGTTCGAACCCGGTTGAACCCCGATTGAACCATTGAACCATGAACCGAAAATTTTTCCGATTCGATGACCGGTCCGGTTCTGAAAACCTTGGTTTATACACCCAAGCTAAATTTTTCACCTGTCAACATATTTATGATAAATCCTGGGTCGAGGCTCATTGTGCTACGACCACCAGCAAACCACAATCCATTAGGAAGACCCCACGCTCGGGTGGCTACAAAGAAATCACTAACAAGTGGGTTTGCACCACGCACACTCGATGGAGCGCCTTACTGGTAGAAGACCAACTGAGCCACTTCTCTGTGATCTCCAAGAGAAATACATTAGTCACAAATTTCTAATTATCTGAAACCTTTCTACTCGTAATATAATTAAGTTTTTATACTAACGAAACTTTATCCTCTACTCTACTCTAAATGGAGCCCTGTAGCTTTCATCAAATTTCTTTGGAAAAGCATTCCCAGCAGTCATTGAAATCCATTAGCTGTTCAATCTCCAAGCATTCAATTCTGGATAGTAAAATAACTATGCATGCTAATCCAACTGCAGCTAAACCAGAAAAATCCATGGCCATGTGTAGTAACTCCCACACGCTTAAAAATTCATGAACTGTATAATAATGATACATGCACATTGCCAATGCCTGATGTTTGTGGGAATTACAGATAATAATCACGAGCTAGTATAGCATATGTAATTTACATTTGCATGCATGGGAGCAAAAAAACACTACCAACAAGCACCACAAAAACCTTGTAACAAATTGGACATATATATCTATATACACACACACACGACGGCATTTAATTATTCACACTAGTTAGCAATAATTATCACCCAAGAACATTAATATTAATTCATTTACATAATTAATATAGGAGGAGAAAATCTTCATGGGTTGGCACCATATCTTAATTAATACGCCTGTGCATAACTTCTCGATCGAGAGGTTATATATATATATATATATTAGCAGAGACCAGCTAAGGATCGATTCATCAGAACCAGAATAGAGCCCTTGGACCATGTGTACATATACCTGATCTATTAGCTGGCAGGTTGGTGTCATGGGGATATGCAAATCTTACAATATAATAAACAAATTAAATTGAGACAAGAATCTCAAGATTCCAATACCTCCAATCCAACCACTATTGGGTTTCTATCCATCCAATAATACTAAGAACAAAAGTAAGCAAAATAAGAGATACACAATCACATAAGTTTAATTGCTATGTAGTCATTGCAATATACAATAATGAGAGTTCATTTATAGGGTTAAAATAAATGCTTCATCGAAAGAAATGATCAAAAGCTGTATGGTTGTTCATTATTGCTCACGCACCATAGTGCAAAACATAATTGCAAGTAAACAATATATAGTTTTCTTTCCTAGGTAAGGCTTTGTTGTTACAAGACTAAGGGGTGAGGGAATTCTAATACTTATGGAATTCGAACCCTGATTATTAGAGGAATATACACTATCCTTAGTACCGCTATACCAACAGTTGATCGAGTTTCTCCTGATACATAGTTTATTAGCTAGCTAGTCATAAAAGATGAAGATGTATTTCTTTTCTTAAAATCTTTAACATGTAACATATCTTAGCTAGTCAAATATAAAATACACACCAAGTTCCAGCCGTCAATGGCAAATATATCATAGTTTTGGAGACGATCTTAAAAGGTAGTTCTTATCATAACTCACAAGTTTTGACACAATTTTTCTTGCTTAATCTCTGTTATTGTAAGATCTTATAAGTAGTAAAGAGATATAATGAGCAAAACCATGCAATCCTAAATTACCAACAGCACTAGACAATTTTTTAAAAAAAAATGCATATACATTAAGCTGAAACATGCATCTACAGTGCAAACAAATGTTCCAACACAGATTCACAATGAACTCCAACTTTTCATGCACACATATATAAGGATATCAAATGCACAATATCCAGCGGCAGGGAATCTTAAAAATCTACCAATTAAATATTCTTTCAAGTGTGTTTATGGATAGTATTTAATTAACATTCCGCAAAAAGGATAATGCTGCGGATGGGGGGAATATTAGAAAATTAATCCAGCCATATATACAAACAAAACCTTGTTCAATAAAGCCGTAGTCGTGATCACCAAGTCGATAAAAATGTCTCAAGTGGAAGTCATTGACGTCTAAGATGGAAAAAGTGATGTTAGTTTCTGTTCCAGTGATGATAAATTAAAGCTGGTTGGATCATTCACCTGCAGTCAAGATCAGAAAGCATAAGATCGACAAGAAAAGTCTGTGTCTATATATATATGTTAAAGAGATGATGCACATATATATGGTTAACATGAAACCCTAGCTAGTAATTGTACCTCAGTTTGGATGGAGTGAAGTAGTCTTTCATTTACTCTAGTGGACGTACAATTAACCACAAAAATTCCTTCTTCAAGAATTACTTTCAGTACTCTTGATAGGGCCAATTCTTGCTCCCCAAACCCACCACCGAAAGCAATCTGGACTCCGTCCAAACAAGGCTGAACATCCACAAGACTCGGTGAACAGTAATCATTTGATGAGCTTCCACTTTTGTACAATCTTCTTAACTCATCTCTCTTGGTACCCATTTCTCTAATCTTATACTGCAACTGATTTATATAGTTCACTGCCTCGTTCATATGATCCGATGTTGAACGCTTTCCCTGAAAATCCATGAACAAAAACCCTAGTTAAAACATAACTTGTGTGCAATCCGAGATCAATTTCAAATTCAATTACCACCACCAAACACTGACAAAAAACTAACAGGAAAAGAAAGGCGAAATTAAAGCTAGGAATTGTAAGAAAGCAAAGGAGAAATCAAACAAGGATGATGCTAGCTATGTGTTGACCTTGATGTATTCAAGAGGGAGTAGAGATCTGAGAGAAGCATAAAGGGCAGCCATTTCTTGCCGCCTTTGCCTTTCAATTTCTCTATGCATCGTCTTCTTGTTAATATCACTATTGATTTCTTCCTTGGTGTCCACAGCTTCTGCTCTTCGTGGATGCTGGCTTTTTCCCTTTGTAGTATTATTATTATTATAAGCATCCATTGTTGAAGACGGACCAAAAACGAGATCGCGTGAGATCTTGCGGTGTCGTTGGGGATCAGAAGAAATCTGGAAACGCAGCTCATCGCTTGGTTGTAAAGGGGAGTTAGTATTATTATTATTGAGATAGAAGCTCCCAACTTTATCCATGTAGGGTTGCAAAACTGGAGAACGGGATTGTGGAATAAACAAGGAATGAGAGATACTTTTGTTGGGCTGCAATCTTCTTCCATATACCAAATGGTGATTCCAAGATTCCCTTCAGAAACTATTTTTTTATTATTTATTCCAAAAGAGAAAGTGAATTAGGTGAAGTGGCCTAAATTGTATAGCTTTAATTCTCTCTTTTTTTATGAAATAAATTACATTTCTCCGGGTGGTTTGATTCTCAAAGATGCACGATATAATGGTGTCGCAATAAAATAAAATAAAATAAAATAAAAAACACAAGGGTTGAGACTGAGATAGGAGAGAAGGCAGTAACTTGTTAGAGTTTTTTAGGTCTATAAGAGAAAGGGGAGAGATGAACTAATATTGGATTTATCATTATTTTTAAAAAGCACCTACTTTTATTGCTTTACTCAAGGGTTGACCCTAGCTCTTTTTACCGGATTTTAGTTAGCTATTTTTTATTTAAGTTACAGAGTTATATTCTTCATTTTTGGAGAGTCTAAAATCTTATAAAAAAGAAGTTAATTATATACATAGTTTGGAGTCATAAAGTGATATATAGGAAATAAATGAAGAAATAGATTTCACCCCATAATTTTCTTTTGAAAGCTGAATTTATTACTCGTAATTCAATCAGTTTAACTCGGACGAATCGACCATGCTCTTGTTTCTGATATAGATCTAAGTGCCCTTGGCAGTTACTGTATCTAAAAAGAAGAATTAAAAGTTGTTGCACTAATTTACAAATTCAATTTTCTCATGCTTATAGAGAGGTAAATTATAGTGCTGATGCTTTGACTTATTTTGTTTCAAATTCTAAAGCCTCTCACATCTTTTATAGCTATGATGAGATACCAATCAAAGTAAAAGGTTTCATTCAAATGTATAAAATGAATTTCTCTGATATTAGAATTATGAAGTAGCGTTGATCTCTTTTTGTTTTGGCTCTTGAAAATTGATGTCATATGTTTATGTTCTCGTTGAAGGGTTAAGCTTTAGTCCCTTTTATGAGCCTCGGGAAGAGCTTTTCTTCTCCTCCTTATAAAATAAAATCTCTCCTTTTTTGTTTTTTTTTAAAAAATCGACCATGTTGTGAGAAGTAAAAGAAATAAAGGAAGTTGGTGAATTATTGACGATATAATTTCAGATTAAAAAAACAATAAAACATGTACTTTCGTAATTATTGGTTCAATATGATCATGTTGAAAAACAAGAAAGGCATGTTAGAACTGTACCTTTGCAATGAAGAGCCGCATTCTTTTGCATACACATTGGACGGGTTTCACGACCTTTGAACGCACAGTGTCCGTTTGATTGATTGATTGAGGGTGTGTGGACGGTGATTGGAATATATGACTAGGACCTAATAATTGGAAACACTAGTCCACATCACCATACAGGTCATCTCCCATCCTTCGTTTTTTTTATATTATAATAATATAATATAATATGCAGACAACGCGATCCACGCTATGTCGCCTAAGAGGTTAAAAATGATAAATTATTAATGTTGCCCATGCTAATTGTGATTAATTGACCTGTACATATTCACAAATCAAGTTGATCATTAGGCGCGTCTCTTTGTATTCCTTGGCTAGTGATTCTCACCAATGCCACTCTGTCATTAAAATGGACATTTGTTCGGTTGAGCATTTGTATTCGTTATCAGACATATCATCGGATATTACTCTATACATCAATTTATACTCTGTCATACATACTCTCAATCAAACAGACGTTGTAATTGGTTTGTAAAAACACGCTCGAAATTATTTAAAAAGTAGTATTTGAGTCTGTAAAATAGGTAATTTTGTCAAAAACTTTGATGCCATAATGATCATTGGCCCCTGCATAGTCGTTTCTTCCTACGCTGGGAAAATATACTCTTAGCTAATTATATGTCATAATAAAGCATAAATGCACTTTAATAATAGTCAAAGTGCGTGGGAAGGTTCATCAAAAACTCAAAGAGGGTGTTTGGATGAGAGTATACGCTAGCGTATACTCTATCACTCATACTCTCAGACACTCTCTGCTTTTACGTTTTACGAGAGAGTATACTCTATCACCCATACTCTCATCCAAACGCATGCAAAGCCATAATAGCAACAGTATGCAGACCAAGAGTCAGCACGACAGATTTGGTAGGTGGGTGTGGATCTAAATAAGCCACTATGGCCTCTCATCGGGGTGCACCAAGCCAACAATATATTTTTGTTCAGATTAAGCTGCCCCGTGAGTTCCATATAAATATCAAATGCGTATATATACATAAGCATCTAGTACAGGCTAGCTAGGTTCAATTTGTTTATCTCTTGCTTCAATAAGCTACCGACACCAATTGGAGAAAATTATGGTATCAAAATGCTACAAGCTAGAAATGACCGAGTAGCATTTTTTGACGCTATTTAATTAGCAGCAACATTTCACCACCACCATTTGAATTTTTTTTGTATTAAAATATCCGTACCCTTTCATCACTTTTATCAAAAAAAAAGAAAGAAAGAAGAAAACTCCATGTAATATAAATATGTAATATGTGTAATATCTAATATAAATGTAATATTTTTATTACTTTTAAGTATCAATGAATATGGCGACAAACTTTAGTAATTACTAATTGATAAAGACGAACAAAGGATGGATCTAAAAACGACAATAGCATTTTTTATGACTTTAAAATATTAAAAATAATTAAGATACTGTTCAATTATAAGTAGTAGATGTGCCCAATTGCATTTATTAACTGGATTATAACGAGATTTTGCTCGTTTAGTAAGGAAAAATAGATATTTATTGATGCAGTTAGGCAAGCAAGATCCGAATTTTTTATCAACTCGGACTTGTTGACGAAGATTTGGTGAGGACCTGAAAAATAGAGCTGGAAATAAACAATACAGTTCTATTATTCATCAGAAATAGCTAGACTCGAGTTCGAATATTGTGAATGAAAAAAATTATTGTTGAGAGAGTTTTGTTCCCTTAGTGGAACTCTCCCGACTTTATCCTGATTTAGTTGGAGTGGAGTTAATTATAGACGCCTGATGATTTAGGGAGAAAAAAAAATAAAGAAATTTATACATCTCAATATGTTCTTAGAAAACATAACTTACTACCCAACTCAATATCTTCAGCTTATTTGACGTAATTATCCAAATTATTATTATGATTCATGAATATATAATTTAAATTGTTTAGTGGGCCGGGCTCACACTACAACCTTTGGGCTTTAAATAATTATGGGCTTAAGAAGGGTGCTCGAGGCGTAAGTGAAAGAGAGAAAATTTTGAATACACATGCACTCATGCAGCCCGCGTGTTTTCCGGAATCGGACTTTTCCTACTTGATCTGAATCCTAATTCGGCTTATGGAGGACTCCATCGAAGTTCGATCTTTCTCTAGGGTTCGTAATTACTCTCGTCTCTCTCACCGGGATTTTCCGCTCCTTTTCTCTCTCCGCTTCTCCGATCAAACGATTATCATTTCCCGTCCTCTGCTTCCCTAACCTCAGAAGCGAAGACCGGGGCGCTTTCTGTTCTGGAGAACTGAAGTTTTCTCAAGCTCTCTTTTCATATTTCAGCGGACCATTGCTGCTGCCGTCAAGCAATGGGAAGTGTGATGCGCAGAACCCCACCGCCCCCCCCCCCCCCCCCCCCCCCCCCCCCCCCTCCCCCCAAACCAACCTCCGTTTTAGAAATTTCGCTAGATTTGTCATTCCGATGGCTCCGGGACCACTCCATTTTTTAGGGTTTCTACACATTTGTCTTTCGCTTTGTCGTCTCCACTACAATCTAGGGTTTATACACTATGCCTCTCTTCTTCTCACTCTTTATTCTATCTTTCAATGGAATTCATCCTACTTTCTCATATTCTCCTCTAATCTCAGATGTGAAAGACGGTGATCCATCGCCGCTCCAGCCGAGCAATCGAAAATGTTTTGCGTCGCCTCCAACTTCAGTGTTGGAAATCTCGTTTCGGATGTATCCAGGGACTGTCAATTTCACTCTCGAGCCAGAGCCCTGCAGAACGGAGCTAATACCGGAATCTAAGGCTTTCAGCCCACATTGAAAGGTACCACTAACTGAGAAACTAAACAGAGTGCAAACACATATTATTTTAAATCTTTATTAAACACCTTGAAATTGAAGTTTTTCAATATTTGTTGACGTATAACAACTGAACTGAATTTATTATTCTTATAGTAGTTTAATCGGAATCGTATATCGGTATATTGTATTTCTTGTTAGCTAGACGGAACTCAGGTTCATATAAATGTTTTCGTTTGTTTCAATTCACTTTTTCTTCTTGAATGTAAAATTCGATTAGATCTGATGAACTGTTTCCATCAGATCTGGAAAACTTGGTAACATCCAATCAGGCAAACTGATTAATTAAGATGCGGTAGATTTTTCCTTCATGATAATTCTAGCCTCGCATTGATCTTTTGGTAATTCACAATTTTTTTAATTAAATAGTGGTGGGATCTGTTTGGTTTTGTAGGTCTGATCTATTATTGATCTGCGTAATTTTGTCAGCATATTCTTCCTGATAGATTGATATTCGAGTGAGCTTATATGTTATGTTTTCGATAGAATGTGTGTGTGTGTGAGTGCATATTAACAATTACTATTGCTGTTTATCTTCTCAATTAGTAGGTTTTGTTTATGTACCAGAAACTTTCAATGAGGCTAGCAAAGCGTCCATGCAAATAAATATTTGCTTGTTAAGTGACTAGATGCCTTAGCTTTTTGTGTAGCCTTGACTCTCAATTATTGCTTATGTTTGTGTGACGAGAAACATATTTTTATTAATGATGATCGATATAACATGGATCCAATTTATCAGAATGGCTAATGGTACAAGAGATTTTGTTGTCCTGTCAATTGGAAGAAAATGTCTGAGGGTTTGATGGGCTTAGATTTCTTTATCAGGATCAAAATGTAATTTTAAAAGTAGAATTAGATTGAACTAAGGCTGAAACAATTTCATTGAAGAAATTTTACTGTCCTACCACTTAGTTTTATGTTTTCAGTGGGCAGTCATGTGTAACTAGAGGAGAGTCCTACATTTTAATATCCTCGAATCCTTGCACTTTTGCTCTAAGCAAAATAGCAAATGCAAAACCAAATGAATATATGCGATTGAACATCCTGCTTGAAAGTTGAAACTTACTTTCCTTCCTTCGATTAAGATGGCACAAAGTAACCAATACATATATTAAATAGATCGTTTATCCCATGTACTGGTTTGTGTTAGCTGTACTTAGCCAAGTTTGTAGTTGCAAGCAAGTTATGAACAACATATTAAACAAGATTGAATTTTAGTTTTTTTCTCCCTAAGCCTTTAGTCGTTGTTCTGTTTTCAGATAATTACTCTTGGGAGTTTTAATTTATGTGATTAACTGAGTGTTATGAACCGCATATTAATCAAGATTGAATTTTAGTTCAAAATCTCCCTAAGCCTTTAGTTGTTGTTTTCTGTTTCCAGATAATTTACTCTTAGGAGTTTTAATTTATGTGATTGACTGAGTGTTATGAAGC
The DNA here is from genome assembly GCA_963580455.1 of Euonymus europaeus. NCBI lineage: Eukaryota > Viridiplantae > Streptophyta > Magnoliopsida > Celastrales > Celastraceae > Euonymus > Euonymus europaeus. The sequence goes on along the minus strand of OY756971.1, from coordinate 23,115,548 downwards.
AAATAACTTATGTTTCTCCCATTTTTTTGTTTAATTGATGATTCTCCAAAGAATACTCTGAAATAAGAACTAGTGATAATTTTTTTTTTTGAATAGAAAAGTTTTATTGATGGCATGTAGGGGTGCAAACCAAGAACAGACATAACATTAACTAAATCTGATACTATCAAAGAAATTAGAACAAGTTTCACTTTTTATAGCCCACAGTAATAATTCAAGTTTTTCTATACGAACTTATTTTATCTGTACAAACTTATGGATTCTCTCATTAGTTATTTTCCGAAATCACATTGGCATGTTTTATGCTGACATGTATTATAATATTATTGAACAATGCGGGAAAGAAGTGGTGCAAGAATGTAGGATAGCAATGTTCTTTCAGACAAAGCCTACAGTTTTGCTCTTATTAATTCTTGACTTTCTTTTGCCTTACGAGTCCGGAATTATTGCCATCTTTCAGAAAATAAGCATCTTTTTTTTTTACTGTTTGAGAAACTTGATGGAGTAAATCAGTTTAAACTTTAACATGGCCATATTTTGGCCGCACAAGGAGCAAGTATATTATCCTGTTAATTCTACTTCAGTTATTTGATATCTATCTAACACGCATAATCAGTGTATGTTGTTGAATTCGTAACTAGCTTATATTCTGATGTATATACTTTGTTTGCGTTGGGATTTGGTCAGTTTGTGGGTAGCTTTTCAATATATTTTGTTCTCAATATCTTGCATATAAAATTGAGGTGCCTTTATTCTAATTCAGTTACTCAATATCTATCTAACACACATAATCAATATAGGCTGTTCCATTTTTAGGTAAGCTTATATTCTGATGTATATACTTTGTATTTTTTTATTATATATATATTGAATTTTTTTGGGAATGAACGCAAACTTTTCATTAGCTAGCTTACTCTAGCTTCTTCGATCCTCAATCTTGATGTATCTTCGTTGCAGTTTGTTAATTATTTGGTTTCATTAATTTAGTGTTTATTTCTAGCTACCAACCCAGCTTCTTGTTTTCTTATTTGGTATTTTTTATATAAATTTTAGCGTTTCTCTCCTTTTTTTTCAGTGTCGTGGCAGGTATGAATTTTCACAATCCTTTTGAGAACTTTGTGTTTGGATTGCATGTTTCTCTGTGGTGGCATGTATCTAACTCGTGAGTTCTTTTCTAGTTTGTAGAATTAATGTGGATGGTGTCATTATAGTTACAAATTTTGCTACTTCTGGCTGTATGTTTTCAGTGGAATTGGATTTTGAGTGGTGCGATTTGAGTGGAGCATTTTTAGAACTGCAACCAAATATTTTGGGTTCTATGTATATGGTCGTCTTCAACATAGCAATTAAGGTTGCATGATAATTATTCAAGGTTTGTGAGAGATGCGAGGCAATAGGGTAAATAAAAAAATAATTATTAAAATCCCATTTTATCTATACATTCTTGAGAGAGGGATAGTGAAAAAACTGAAAGTTAAAAGAAAAATTAATGGAATCTTCTATTATCTAATTGACACCTTTGAAAAATAATTGTTGAAAAGTGGTCCCTTTATCTTATTTTTAGGTTATGTATATATATATTTTTAAAATGTGTCTTGTTTTAATTGTACTTTCTCATCGTCATCTTTTGTTCCAGTTTGTTCATTTCTTTAATATTTTGGGTTTTTTTTTTCAACTAATAGCTTCTACTTGATGCATTTTTTATGTTCACAGTATTGTCCTAAATCTTAAGTTATGTACCACCCAAATTATTATTAATTATTACTATTATAATAATCACAATCTTAATTATATAAAGTAGCTAGATTGTTGAGCTCAACCTACTTTATGTTTATTAGGTCCTGTGTAGATGGTCGTCTTCGGTATAGAACGAAATTTAGCCTTTTCTGGTCGAAGGGTTTCCTTGGAAGTCGGAATTGTATTTTGAGTGGTACGACTTTAATGGATGAACATTTTTACTTTTTAGTGCTGCAACCGAAGATCTTGGGTTCTATGCATGTGGTCGTTTTCGACAAAATAAAATGTTGGATTTCAAGTACAGTATCCAACAGGGGTGTAAATTAGATTAATTTAAATCAGGTTGGGTTTAATCAGTCCCTTGAACAACTAATTGTTTAATCTTTTGTCTAAATTAATTTTAGTTTAATCAACACTTACTTTTCAGCATCTTATTTTTTAAAGTAATTAAGTTATGTTTTATTATAGTCATTTAAACAATCTAATTGTTTTTTTAATTGATATATTATTTTTTTAAAAAAAATTGTATCGAAAAAGGAAGATGTAAATTGGATTTTGGCGCAATTTATTGTCTGTGGCATGGGCCTTTGACCAAATTTCAATGTATATACCGGCCTGTATGAATTGGAGACCTCCGTCAATCAATAATAGACTTTTAAGGCTTTAGTGGAGTAAGGCTTAATCGAACAAGATACTTAGGTCTGGAAAATTTGGTATGTTTATTGAATTTATGCATTGCTTTAGTTAGATATGGTTCTATATGGTCCGACAAATTCTGGGTATTTAAAATGTTCATTACGCCCCATCCGATTATGCGCCCTAAATTGACTGATTATTGGCAAATCAAATCTGCGCCAGTTCCAATAAAAAATAGGACCTCAACTAATTATGGGCTCGTCAACGGATTTTAATAATGGGCCGAAATAGGCCTATTATCACCAACAAACATGTAGTGTATACTAAGAGTATAAGCCCAATAGAAAGTGCCAACCAGACCCACTCAGATACAGGCTCTAATAAAATAAAAAAACGGGCCAAAAGCCCAATCAGCCCACTCAAATATAGGCTCAGACCCAGTCTGATATAAGCACACGGACCAATTAGATATGGGCGTCAGGCCCAAACAGCAATGGCACTCAGGCCCACTCAGATTAGAGCCTCCGGCCCACTAAGACATGGGTATCAGGCCCACTAAGATATGGGCTCAGATCCTACAGCCCATTGAGCTGTGTCTTGGGCTCAGTATTTCAGGGCCTCAAGCCTATTCGGCCCAATATGATACAGGTCTTAGGCCCAATTTGGTACAAGTCTCAAGCCCAATGTGCCAATGAATTCAAGGCCTCGGGCCCAATTAGATCCGTTCCACAGGCCTAGTCCGATACAATCAGGCCCAATCGATTACTAGCCTGAGACTTAATCGAACGGTGGCGTTAGGCGTTACCGTATGTCCGTATAATTCATCAATTTGGACCGAGCTCTATACCATGTATAGAAAAGGCCTTGTGGCCCTCTACTGCGGGGGGTAATTTGACTAAAATAATTGGCAGTGATTGTTCAATGTTCATATGAAAATGAGGCAATTTCCCAAAAATGGACCTGATGCCAAACTGAAAATAACCTGGGCCTGCTTGCATTATATGTTTTTAAGTAGCATTATAGTGCAGATTTATTGGTGGAGCCGAGGCTCAATTTACCCTTTCGCGAGTTCTGGCAGTAAAATTTTGAAGAATTTGTCTACAACGCCCGACTTAGAGCACAGTATAAAACAATTATTGTCAATGAAATAGTTTTCCAGCTCAAATTTTTTTTACTAGAAGCTAAAAGACACCTCAAGTAGCTGAGAAAATTAAAACAAATTTGAAATAGCAACAGTATGTCAAGTCGAATGTTGGGCAGGAAAGACCTTTTGATGTGCCAAATGCCAAGGTTTAAACAAGAACGATCAAAGGGGTGAAATCTTCTCAACACAAATAAGAAAAGACAAATTCTCCTTTGATGAGGTTTCAAAATCATAAAATATTGGCCTTGTCAAACAGATTCTATGATATCACTGCTGCAAACAGGGTTTACCCCATTTACAAAAAGGTGGTCATGGGCATCCACGAGATTGGGTCGGGAAGTTCCTTATACCAAGCTCACTGCGTCATTTTAGGGTTACAAAACGTTATTATTAGTAACATGATAGGGGGACTTGAATCTTCCCCCCCGATTCAAGTCTTAAGGAGTGTACTACCATCGTGATAAGAGATCTTCCTGAATCTTAGAAATTACTCTGTTTATAACATTTTAAACATGTGGTCACTAGTTCACATATCATGCTTTATCTTTACAAGACACGGTGCTTTCATGTGGCAATGCCCATACCCACCAAGGATAAATTTCACACACCCAAACAATGCAAAAACTTTCTGCGGGAAACCCTTCTGTAGAATGTTTTAAAAGAAGATACCAGAGTATAGCTCAATTTGGAAAGACAAATGAGGAATAAGACAAGGATAATCATGCAAATGCCAGTTCCATTGCAAACATCAATCATATTCAACATCATCATCAAATTCTTATCCCAAACTGTCATAATCAATATGTTAGTAAGCTACAAGAACCCATAAGAGACATCAATAAAAATCCCCGCCATGAGTTTTCCTTTGCCATTTGTTCTGATCAAGATCTATAATTTCATCTATTTTATACAATTCATGCCTACTCTTATCACCTTTCAGTACATCCTACTCACATTATTTTCAACTCAACGCAGCAATAATATCTTCTACATTATATATGACCAAGCTTCTTATCATATTTTCTTGCATCTTATTTTGATTGGCGCTACCCCTATCCTAGATCAAATCGTTTAGTTTCTTACACTATCGCATCATGTACAAATTATGTTGAAAAGAGTAACTGTAAAAATTAAAACCCAATTATAAATGACTAGAAGAAAAAGATAGACGACAAAAGTCTACCTACCAGACTAAGTTAAACCTTTACCAATCGTTAGGTCTGGTTGATATTTAGTCATTTAGAACCAGTACCTGAAAGAAACAAAACGGATTATTTGATAATCATACAGAGCATCATTGTGTCAACCATAGATGATAAAACAAAATAGTGAAAAACATACCTGCTTGCTCTGCTCTTTTTTGCTCACATTTGAAGATATTGCTTTGAAGATACACTTTTATATTAAGTAAGACTGAGATCATCCCATCTAGAATACAATAAATAGATAATTCTCAAGAGGAAATGAAGATGCTCACCTGTTCCACAGAGGTAAAGTCGTAAACCACCCAAACAGAGCAAGAACAGAAAGTGGTTCTTGTCTGAAACTCTGAATTTGAGAGTTGTTGCTACTTTGCAATTAATGGAGACATAAAGTTGTCTAGGCTGCAAAGAATCCAGTTAGTTAATGACATACTTTTTTTGGATAGAAAATGTTAAATTCAAAAAAGAAAGAAGGTTAAGAAAAGTACAAGTGGACAACAGATGTGGTCCAACTTATGAGAGATACAGAGCAATAACAAGACTACAGTAACAAAAGTGACATAAAGTTGTTGCAATCAAAATTTCATAAGGAAATGAAGAGAGATAAATCAGGATCGGGCCTTCCGAAAGCATATATCTGATTCGGTTCTGCTCCAACAGCATTGACATTGTGAAGACTGAAGAGAAGAAAAAAAACATAGAACAACTCAGAAACTTATGTAAACTATCTTATTATATAACTGAAGCTACCAAAGAAGCACAGAGAATGTGCCGAAAAATAACTTCTAAGCGTTAAGCTAACTCTTGGCGCATTCCTTGACAACCACAACGCCAGGATAGTAGAAGACTCCGAGATTCTTTAGCAGATTGCCTCTCCTTGACTGTGAGAACAAAGAACGTACTGAGAGGAAGAGATGGAGATGAGAGATTCTGAAGGAGAGCGAACTAGTGAAAGCCAGAGAGGACGAGAACGAAAGCAAAAATTGAGTTCTGATTCTAGGCTTTAAAAAGAAACAGCGAACATAACAACAAAGAGGAAAAAAAAGAGTAATACAAAACATAGTAGAAGAAGCATACGCACCAACAAAAAATCCGTGATCGAATATGTAGGGAGGAACCATAGGGTTCGGCTACAAGGCTCGGATGATCGAGGCTCGGATGATCGTGACTCGAGATCTTACTTGAACCAAATAATTACGAATCCATTATTACCCGCATGGCCTCACGCTGCGGACACGGAGAGAGAGAACAACTGCATCCTGTATGATAGACTCGGAAGGAGAGAGAGCGGCCAAGGCCATTAACATATAGAGTGAAAGCAGTAACGAACTTCAAATTCTACGGTCTAACAGAAATTAGAGTTGGCGACAGAAGAAAACCCTAGAACAATCAAACGACAAACAAATATCTAAAAGAATATAAGAGAACGCAGAAGAAGGACACACACGATAAAGAATCCGGCGATCGGAGACGTAGATACCAGATAAGAACCACGACTTGATACTCGACGGCGCCTAAAATGCCCAGAAGATCATCGACGGGGAGATCATCCTTGATCCAGAGACTTCCAGAGTTGCCTTCGTTGTCGGCTCCGAGAGAGAGCAATTACGTCGTGTTCTCCGAGGAGGAGTGGATGTGAGAGGATCTGAAGGAGAGAGAGCGCGGGATGAGAGCGCGGTTAACAAAATTGAGATTCTAGGGTTCTAGCGAAGGATTAGGGTCTGCATCCGAATGTGCGTGTGAACAAGAGGGAATGTGGGGGGGGGAAATTTGTGGATTTGACCCGTTTTGAAAACCGTTTTAGCTATCCAACCCTGATTTTAGAAATTTTAAAATTTAACTCTTTTAGCCAAGGAAATATCCTTCATGCCCCCCACTTCTCATTTCACTCCTAAAATAATAAATATAATTAATTAAATTAAAACAAAACTCAAACTGTTCATCGTCCCCATGAACCCACGAATTCATGGACGACAGTGTCCTCCTGTAACGTGCCGATTTCTAGAGTACGAACTGAATGACAGAGAAAGACGCTCAGTTTCTACAGCTCATAGAACCATTTGGATAGTAAAACGGAACAGCAACGTCAATCTGTTTCTTCAGCTAAGAGCTTTCTGGAAGCGCTCTGTTTCTTCAGCCAACTACATACTACGCCAAGGTTCGTTCTTTGTGCGATTCTAGACCATTTGAAAATGCAATGCGGTAGAAATGGAGTTAGGTTTGTGGTAACCGGTGTTGGAAATGGAGTTCGTTTGCGTTTAGGGAGGTCTGTGTGGGAAATGGGTTGATCCTGTATGACTAATTGGTTGTAAGGGGTTTTCAGGTGCTATGGAGGATAACTGTTTGTTCCAAAACTGAATGTACGATTTTTAGGTTAACTTTGGTTTAGAATAGTGTCAATATATCATTTAGAATAGTCTGAAAATATGGTTTAGAATAGGTTATGATGGTTTTGCATTTTCAATCAACATAGTATTGTGTACAGTTGGGTTTATAATAGTGTGAATATGTAATTTAGAATAGTCTCAAAATATGGTTTAGAATAGGTTAGTATGGTTTTGTATTTTCAATTAACATAGTATTGTGTATAGTTGGGTTTATAATAGGTTAATTTTAGGTTTAGAATGCATTGCTTGTTCGTTTAAAAGGCTAGTATGACTTTTGAATGCAGAATAATATTTAAATGGAGTACAAAGTCGATACTGGGAAGAGATTTCCGGCGAAAATCGCATTTTTGTGCAGACTTGGACAATGTTTGAAGACGTTAAAAGAGAATTTGGATGATCCAGGAATGAGGAAGATAGAGGATTCATGTTTTAGATGGTTTCTGGGGATACAAAGTCCAATAAACCAACCACAGCTGGTCCATCAAATGCTTCTACGGCAGGTAGTAGCGCCAGTGGACGAGGGCGAGGGAAGAATAGTGTTCAATTTTTGTGGGAAAAGAGCTTGCTTTAGTGTGAAGGAATTCAACCTTATCACAGGGCTGAATTGCTCACCCATGCCAGAGGTAGTTACTAAGTCAGATTCCATGCAGATAGTGAATAAGGTTTTTGGTGGTAGGACAATAATTTCTTGCAGTGATCTTGAGATGAAGTTCAAAGAGTGCAAAGATGCAGATACTAAATACAAGCTCGCACTTGTTCTTTTTGTTGAACTTATGTTACTTGGAAAAGAGACTAAGTTATCCATCGATCTTGAATGGCTGGAATTGGTGGAGGACCTAGAAGCGTTCGAAAAATTCCCGTGGGGTACTATATGTTTCACACGCACAGTACAAGGGTTGAACTCCGCCCTACTTGGGAGAGCAGAGAAATTCGAGGAGAAGAATTTGAGAAATGAGTTCTACAGCCTTGTAGGCTTTCCTTATGCGTTTCAGGTATATCACTTATTCTGCTTGGTCATGAGTTATATGATAGGTTTAGAACAGGTTATATTACTGGTTTTGAACACTTTTATGATTGGGTTAGAAGAGGTAAAGTTACTAAGCCAATGAGTTATATGATTGGTTTAGAACAGTTTATGTTGTTGGATTGGAGGAGTTATATTATTGGTTTAGAAAAGGTTATATTACTGTGTTCAATGAGTTATACGGATGGTTTAGAATAGGTTAGAAAACTGGTTTTGAACAGTTATATCAATAGTTTTGAACATTCATATGATTGGTTTAGAACAATTTATATTACTTGTTTTGAACAGTTCTATGCTAGGTTTACATGTGTTAATAATTAGTTGTGATTACTAACCGTCCGAAAGAGAGCAGTTATTTTATTGGTTTATAATAGTTATATGATTTGGTTACAATAGTTGTAACAATAACATCATTTTTTACTTTGCAGATATGGGCGTACGAGGTTGTGCCTTTGTTGGGAGAAAAATTCGCAACGATAAGTGGCGAAATGTATCCCAGAATGCTGAAGTGGAGACCCCATGTTTCTCCGAGATCAGCTGCTGTGGAGGATGTGTTGGACATGGATGGGATAGATGTGAATGAATTCCTCTTGCCTACCATTATTGAGCTCGAACAGGAATACTCGAGCTCAAACAATGCCAGTCTGTGCATTTTTGTGAAGGCACCTGTTATTAGAGCTGGAAAGGGGAAAAAAGAACCAAAAAAACAAAAAATGGCCACCAACTACGATGAAGAGCATGAGGTTTGCAACCGATCCATTTAAATGAATAATATCCATAACGTAATGGTTTATATGTATATATACATATATATATAATATTTATTTAAAAACAAAAAAATATGATTTTGTTTATTCAAGCATTGAAATTGTTCGTTAGGTTTAGAACAGGTTTTGTTTTGGTTTAGAATGTTGATGATCTAAGTTTAGTATAGTGTTTGTCTGAATTTAGTTATCTGATAATTTTGTCATTCATTGAACACAGGGTGACACTTATGCTATGTTGAGGGGTTTGATAACAGACCTGGAGAAAAAAATAGATGGACGAAGCAATATGGTCCTTAATAGACTAGAGAGAATTGAAGACCTCGTAAGAGGTGATGCAAAGATAGAAAAAAAAGGAAAGGCAGTCACTGCGAGAAAAAAAGTGGTGGACAAGAAAAAAATGCCATAGAAGAAGGTAGTGAATAAGAGCCCTGAGGAGCATAGGAAGAAGAATGTCGCCAATGTTAAAATAAAACAACAAGGTTCTGCTCCCCCATTGTCACTGCTGAAGCTGCTGAGTGCGGACGTCCCATTGTCACTGCTGAAGCTGTCTGAAATGAAGAAATACCGAAAGATGATTGCAATTGAGAGTTGGTTGGGAGAATGGGGTTGTTAGTACACTCAAATAACGTCTGATGAGTTACATGTAATAGTTTAGAATTGTATCCGAATTCGTTTAGAACAGGTTAAAAACATGGTGTAGAACAGGTACCATAACATGGTTTAGAATGATTGCAAATTGGTTTATAATGGTTATTAATGGTTTTGTGCAGTTAGCACCCAATGGTTTAGAATACTTCAAACTGGATTTGAACAGTTAGAAAAAAATATAAAGTTCACGTACTCAACTATGTTCAATGACATATCAGTAAAGGAAAATAGGAATCAGTTATTTGGTACACTACACTTTTATGAAGATTGAAAAAGCATATTTCCTACTTATTGGTTGGGTGCAATGGAGTTGCTTCTTTGCATGTTTGCCTATTGTGACCACGTTGTTTGCACCGGCTGCACATCCTCACATTTGCAGTCTCACCTGGATTACATACAATTCAGAGTTACAGCAGCAACATATATATACTTGTTTATATGTAAAGATATATAAAAATTACCTGCCGATGGTATTCTGCGTTTTGGTCGTCTCCCTGACCGTGCAGTGAAAACAGGAGGAAGAGGTTTAACAGGTTCTGTAACAGTAGGAGGCTCATCAGTGCTGACTATAGGGTATATCGACTCCGCATATGCAAGGACCAACATATCTGTGGTGTAGTATTTCGAGCAAAAACTTGACGTTGATAAATTCCTTGTTGCTATAGCTGCACAAGCATGTGCACATGGAAGATGGTCATTATCAAATACCTTGCAACTGCAAGTCCTGCTCCCTAAATCCACTTGTCCTCCCACGTCGCCATCCCTCACATGAAACTCATTGTAACTTATTGGTTCGACATGCATTCGGCTAGCTTTTAACCGTCGCACCCGTAAGATTGTTTCATGGTGATCTGTGATCTCATTCGTCATGGCAGCTGCACCTTGTCGACGCTCATGGAACCATCTTTGAAGCATTCCAGTGACATACTTCATCAAACTCGTAATTGGCAACAAACGAGCCTCTTTCAAGGTTCCATTCATGCTCTCTGCAATGTTAGTGGTCATGATACTGTACCGATCCCCAGGGAAATGATATCTAGCCCACTTATGAAAACCTGCATCTTGCAAATAATCGTACACCTTCCCCTCCTCAAACCCTCTGAGTTGGCACATTACTTTATTGAATTCAGAAACACGATAACACTTTGCTGCCTTGTAGAATAGGTTTACTGCATATTCAGGAAATCGTTTGGCCTTCATATTACCTCCAATATGATACATGCATGCCCCATGAAATGCTTCGGGAAAAATACGTCGGACACCATTCTCTATACTTTTATGCCTGTCTGAAATAATAGCCAGATTGGGAATACTCCCAATAGCCCCACGTAACTTCTCCAAAAACCATCCCCAAGAAGCATCGCTTTCAGAATCACCAACTCCGAAAGCCAAAGGATATATTTGGTTATTACCATCAAGAGTGTTGGCAATAAATAACATCCCCTTATATTTGTTCTTGAGATGAGTTCCATCAACACAAAACACAGGCCTCATACACGAAAGAAATCCTCTTATGCATGGACCTAGAGCCATGAAGAAGTATTTAAATCTCTGTGCAGAGTCATATTGAATGTGAGTGATCGTACCTGTGTCTCAAAAAAACGAAAAATGCTTGTAAACATGAGTAATACTGTTCTAAACATGAAAACACTTCTAAACCAATGACAGTCTAAACATCGTTAACACTATTCTAAACCCTTAAACAACTCCGTTCTCAACCTATCTTATATGGTTTAGAACAGCCAAATACTGGCAACGTAAACATAGAATAGTATGAATGGTCATACCTGGATTTTTTGTCTCAACTTGCTTACAAAAGAGTGGCAGATCAGAATATCCTTCCTCTGCAGATCCATATATTGAATTTAGGGCGATTTCCCTAGCCTTCCATCCTTTCCAATACGTACACTTGACACCATATTCCTTCTGAAAATCTTGAATTACATCATTGGGCCGATAAATGCGACCAACTGACTCGTATTTTGACTTGATGACCTCACCGATCAACGCACCAGTTGCTTGACGATTGTCATTAAAGGTAAGGCATTTAACCGAAGCCTGAACATCACGGAACTTCTTGATGAAAAATACAGAACTGTTTGCCTGACAAGTGGCCCGTAGCCACCACTTGCAATCAGAGTTATAACATTTGGCGACGAATAGAGTTTTAGTGGACTTCTCAACTTTGAATTGAAAGTGGTTTTTCAAAGCGTACATACACAGCCTAAAGTGCAAAGTCTTCTTGTCCGGGAAATATTCATCAACCATAATACCATCTGAAATTTCGTCAGAGAAAGAGCCTCCGGCACAGTTCACAGAAGGAATGCTGGCACAATGTTCAGTTGCAGTCGGTGTCTGATGTTGCACAGAGTTTTGATTGCCATGGACTGAATCAATTACTGAAGCGTCGACTGGATGATGCAGTGGGCTATCGATTGGTTCAGGAACTTCATCACATCTTTGATCATCTTCTCCATGATCAAAATAGTCATCAAAAAGATCGACCAAAGGTTCTTGCACAGGTTCACGATAGTCTACCACACCAATGTCCACCGGCCTCCCTTTGTTTCTGCTACATCGAAAGCCACTCAATTCAGCTCTTCCTTCTCCTAAAGAATACAACACATCGTCCGCAACATGTCTATATGGAATGTTTTGGCAAAATGTTCGTTGATTTCTATAATGGTTGAAGAAATGCACAAGGAAGTTGCTGGAACGCTTCTATCCGTGTTACAACGAAGGAAAAAATGTACGTCATCGTCTTCTTCAATCTCAACTGGCTCTGTAGGACCATGCACATTGTAGAGGTACTTCATCTCAATCTTATGCCTCCGAGGGTTGAGTTTTGTAATGTCATGGACTTTATCCATTAAATTAACGTAAGAAATGTCGTCGGAAACTATGATACCCTTGCTTCTCCCACCTTTGTATATATAGTTGAGATCAACTTTTTCCCACACTCCAAAGTACCTGATCAGAATACTAACCTCTTTCATGTCTTCTAAATTAAATTCGTACCTTATAAATAGGAAAGTACTGTTAGAAAGATAATTTGACAGTAATTTACAAAATAATTTTACATTATTCTAAACCATTCTAAACCAAATAATTTACAGTAGTTTAAATTAATTTTACATAAAATTTAACACCATTCTAAACCAAATATTACAATGTTCAAAACGAATATTCATACTATTCTCAACCAAAAATTCTAAACCACATATAAAACTAAGAGCCACCAAAATCTCTTTTCTTCTCCATAACTCGCAATCTATCCTAACAATGTTCCAAAACACAACGAAAATGTACTACTCAGTCACCAAAACTCCAACAAACTGAAGAAAAAAGACTAAACTGTAGGAAGCAACAGTAATATAGATCTGGGAAGAAAAAAAAATAATGAGGGTAGAAGAAGTTAACTGTATGTTGTCGGATCAATGACGAAACAAGACAAAGCTTGAGAGTTGGAGAGATGTGGCAAAAGCAGATTCGAGTTTCTGACTTGTAAACCTCAGCTAGGATACTGGAATGTGCGAAGAAGCTTGATGAGCTGCAGTACATGTGGTCCAAAAACAAGTTTGAGTTGCTCAATCAGAGCACCTGCCGTCGCACTCCTCCCCCTATTGTCTGAAAATGGGTTTCTGTGTCGTCGGGATTCTATGTGCATGTCCAAAAATGAATTTAACGATTTCATTCTAGAAGGAAGGGAAATGAGAAGTGGGGGCATGAATGACATTTCCTTAGCTAAAAGGGTTAGATTTTAAAATTTCTAAAATCAGGGTTAGATAGCTAAAACGGTTTTCAAAAAGGGTCAAATCCACAAATTTCCCGAATGTGGGACAGTGGACGAGAACGAACTGCAAGGGCTTGACCGCTTGAGCTAGAACGCACGCTCACTAGAATCAATTGACTAAGTCAATGTTGAATTTTGGCCCAAAAAGTATTGGGCTTTCTAACGTCAAAATTGTTCAAAGGCCCAAAAGCTTTTTACAAGCCTTTTCTAATATTTGTAATTTGATTTGTTAGTTTATTGTGCCGGTTTATGAATTTATTTAGCAAGTACATATACGAAGATAATGAATTAGTGATAGGGGATTTCCATATAAAAAGAAGAAGAAAAAACTCCCTAATAGAGTAATAGCTGTGTGGTGTACATGATCTCTCGCACATAATTGATTCGATTTATTGTTGATCTAAGCTGACTTCGGGTGAGCTTAGGAGCGGCAGCCTTCAAAAGACAATGGACGCGCAGAGAAACAGATCCGGCCTGCTCCATTAGAGCACATGCAATGGTGTGTGTTTAATGAGGACATTAGATGTTATTGAAATGTGTGTTTTTGCTGATGTGACTGTATTGAGAGATGTGTTTTGTTAATTTGGTTGTATTGAAATATGTGTTTTGGTGGGACCAATCTTGATTTTTGTGTAGTTTTATTGGGGAAAAGATGTAGGAAAATAAAATAGTTGGTTTGAATAATGGAGAAAAGAATAATTGTATTGGAAGATGTGTATTGCTGATGTAGCTGTATTGGAATATGTGTTTTGCTGATGTGGCTGTATTGGAAGATGTGTGGTTTGATTTTTTGTGTGATAAAAGTGGAGTCCACAAATAATTTTAAGGGGACAACAACCCATAACCATTGCATGTGCTCTTAGGATATAGGCATGTTTTATGCAAATGAACAACCGCCATCTCTCCCGAGCAATTTACCAAACACCTAGTCTACATATGGAGGCCATTCATTCCACATAAATTACAGCAACTCTACACGTCCACCACCAAATAAGAAACGATCATTTAACAACTCTAAACAATCATAAGCAAATCCGCGCTTCCTAAGGCGTTTTGAAGTGCTCAGAGTCTCAGTTTAAATACAGTTTCAATGGCTATATTTAGTTATATACAAGCTCATGATGTCAAAATATAACTGAACCCTACGGCATAGTGAGAATGAACTTCAAAATTCTCCCAATGTTTTAACATATTTCCTTCCTACACCAATCTCAACAAATATGAAGGATCAATGATCTACAGCAGTATACTATCGTGTGTGAAAATTGACATTAGAAATTGAAAACTCACCCAGCCTTCTTGTTTGATTTGAATGGAAGGCGTGACCGTGGCGAAGGAGAAAAATCAGTTGGTAGTTGGGGCAGCTCTGCGTCCCCAGAAAGCATTCCAACGACTTCTTTCATTGAAGGGCGACGAGCAGGTGACTTTTGCAGGCAAAGCAGAGCAATTGTGATGCAAAGATGAGCTTGTTCTCGATCCAAGGACTGAACATTCTTATCAACCAAATCAAGAAGCTTCCCAGTGCGCGCAAGAAGGCGTGCCCATGATAACAGATTGGCACGCTGGAATTCAGACTTGGGCGAGCCTGCCACCTGAAGGGGGCGCCTACCGGCAATCAGAACCAACAAAAACACACCAAAGCTATAAACATCACACTTCTCCGATATATTATCCCCTCCACCATATTCAGGAGCAACATAACAGATGGTGCCCCTCATACTCGGTGTACTACTAATGCCACCACTCTTGGGAATCTCTCCACTGAAAGAATCGGCTTGACCTTTCAGAAACTCTCCACTAAGCCCATCCAACCACCAATCTATACTCCCCCGACTCATACTCCTTTTCTTCTTCTTTCTACCGACATGCAATTCCTCATCTCTTGGCCACCAATCTTCTTCGCCATTGTTATCATTGACTACCCCTTTGCTTACTTTCTTTTTTTTCTTCCTTTCAAGCTCCTCACAGTATTCCTCCTTCCACCACTCTCTTGCAGGTCTTATCTTATCTTTCTTCAATTTTTCATTTGCAATCTTGCTGTCCTCATCTAATGAAAGCCACCAATCAAAACGCTTTTTATGCTTCTTATTCTTCTCCAATTTCCCAATTGCAACATTACTCGACGAAGGAGCTCCTCCAATCCAATCACTATTCGGTCTCTCTTTCTTAATTTCTGTTCCTATCCACTCCATAACATAATCCTTTACTTTTCCATTCTCTGAAGTCCCATTCTCTTGCTTCCACCACCAATCTTTCGCTGAAACATTCTTACTCACCCCTTTATTGCTCTTTTCAGCTTCAGTAACTAATTCATTAGCACTATCAAAATTGGCACCATAAAAAATATTATCTTCTGGAGATGGAACTATGCCAACCGTCTCTGGTGAGGCAGTTACAGCATCTAGTGTCTCCGGCGATGTTGGATCTCCAGAGAGGCCCTCCGGCGACTGACCCACTCCCAAACTGAATTCCTCGAATCCCATTGTCATACTCTCTGTATCCTCCACTACAGATCCATAATCCTCTAATGCACCACAATCATTACTCTCTAGCTCTGCCTTCTTGGCCACCTCTGATACACCATTTACTTTCCCCAAACCAGTCTCCTCCACCGTAATTTCATATTGATTCTCCGGTTTCAACCGCGCCAAACCAAAATCGGCAATCTTGGCTGAGAATTGCCGATCCAATAGTACATTACTGGGCTTGATGTCGCCGTGAATCACCGGCGGGTCCAAATTATGTAAATACTCAATCCCTTTTGCAATATTAATTGCAATCGAAAACCTTTTCTTCCACTCCATCAGCTCCGGACACTTTCTGTGTAACAACGCGTCTTGCAAGTTCCCATTCTGTAGAAGTTCATATACCAAAAGCATTCTGCGGCGCTTCCTGTCGGAGGAGAATCCAAGGACGGAAACGACATGGGCAGAGTCGACCTTGGAGGCGAAGAAGAGCTCGTTTTGAAACTCTCGCTCACCCTGGAGGGAACCGGAATCCATGACCTTCACAGCAACTTCAAGGCGGTTAGGCAAGGTGCCTCTGTAGACGGAGCCGAAACCGCCCTGGCCGAGGATGTGAGAAGACGAGAAAGAATTGGTGGCACGACGAAGAGAAGAGTAGGAGTATCGATGCGGCGGCTTGGCATCGGATGGAGAGGTGCGCTCGCGCCGAACTTTTCGGAAGCAGAGTACGACAAAGAAGAAGAAGGAGCAGGCGGCGGCGATTGGTGGTAGGACGCGGGTTGGGAGTTGGCGATTTTGTCGGTGGTGTGGGAATTGTGCTGGGGAGGGCGTAGGGGAGACTGTGACGAGGTGAACGATCAATGGTGGAGGTGGCTTCGGTGGTGTGAGTAAGACCGGGCGAGATGGCATGGTGGGATTATTAAGCTTAACAACGAAAAGAAGTGAAGGACGAATTCACAAACTTACAGAGGAGGAATTCCATTACTGTAAATTAAAGTACACAATCGGAGAAGAAGCTCTCCGCCCTGCTCGTGTTTTTTTTTTTTGTGCTGAAGCTCTTCACAGTTTAACAGCCGTTCTTGATTATTTACAAAAAGTGAGGAGGAAGAGAAGGTGAGGAAGAAGCAATCAAAAGGAATTTGAGTGCAAGAAAAACCTGGTTTAGGTTATAGATGGTGACAAAAAAATAATCAGAAAGAAAATGGGAGAGGGTGGTTCCTGTCTGTTTTCTACTTTCGCAATTTCAAAACTCCTGTCCTGATTTCACACATGGTGACCCACTCCAAATACCAAACCATTTTGGTGTTTTCTCTATTAAAAGTTTGTTTTCTCTTCTCTCTAGTACACCATTCAACTCGTATGGTCAACATTGGTATTTAATTCACTGGTTTCATGAGTAGCCAGTTTCAACTTTGTTCAAAACAGCCAAATGTTCAAACTTGCCAGGTTCAATAAAATTATTACTATTAGTTACAAATAATTGATTCTTTAATGCATTTTATCCTGGATTTTAGTAATATAATACAGAACAGGCGTGCCTGTTGGGAAACTGCTTATAGTTTCCAACACAGCTATTGAGTCTTGATGACGTCCAAAAGTTGGTCGATTTTGCCGACGTGCCTAGCTAGGATCTTTTCCTGCACAGGCTCAAGACGGGGCTCTAAGAGTGGTAGTAAAGCTTCAAATTGTAATTTGCTTAGATTATGCTAGTGGAGGTGCTTTTTATACTCGGGAGTTGTTCTACTCCCACTTGAAATCTGCTTCTTGCTTGTGCAAAACTTTTGTTATAATAGAAGACTACTCTGTGGAGGAAATCCTTTAATCCGTCTCCAATGAGATATATGTAAATGGTAGCTTCGCTAAGACCGAGTTGTAGAGTGAATCTCAAGTGTACCTTTTGCCACGTGTTGTTATCTGATTATAAGATATTACATATTAATACACTAATGGTTGAGTCAGGATTTTTTTGACGAAATTTGACTCCAAGGAGGACTAACGTAATCCAAATTGAAAAAGTGTGGGAGCTTAAATGATTTGAAAGAGAAAATAAAAGTGAGGTGAAATGATCAAAATGATTCAAAAACGTAAATTCAGAGTTAATTTGATATTTCTCCCTAAAGTTAATAAACAGTGGAAATCCGCATTGTATTTTAGATTCAACTGCTGCAGGTTCTTTATGAGAATCCTTCATGAATTTTATTTTATTTTTGACATTTGATTGCATTGTATGGATTAATCAATTTGTTCGTTTTTAAGTCAGACTTTACGGTGCAGCCAAATGATGTGATAGTTTATAAGCAAAGTGAAGCTGAACCGGACCAACCGGCTTGCCTCTAGCAGAGCACCACCTGCCAAGCCACTTTAGTGCTTCAAAAAAGCGGAAGAAAAGGTAATTACCTTTCATGTTGACTAAAACAAACACAGTCAATCAAAGAAAGAGACAGTCGGCTTAATATTGCAGGCTCATTCTGCCACTCGTGTGGTTGGTGGCTTCAACTTGAACATACAGAGATTACAGACACAAGTACAAGTGCAAACTGTGATTGGATTGAACATCAAAGGCAACGGCTACGGCTACGGCTACGGCTACCAGAACCAGTTATGTCTAGCATCTACAGCCTTTACATTGGTTGATACAAGAGGCACATACCCGTATAGGGAAATGAAATCATTTAGGCATTTGTTTCTTGTTCCACTGTGCCCGTTCAAACTGCTTATTCCTGATGATCCAATCTCATAGATCTTCCCTGGAAGTGAAAATTTCATAAAACAAAATATTAGCAGATATCATGGGACTGGGCAGGGATGAAGAAAAAAAAAATCCTAACCAAATCTTAATGAGACAATAGCGAGAAGAGAAGCTATCTATTAAGGAAATGATAACTGTAATAATTGAATTTTACCGTTTTTCTATTTGGTACATTACAAACTTCTAACAACAAAAAAACTGTTTCAGCAATTAATCCGTACTAAAACTCAGAACTTCCAGAAAAAGTAAGACTAAGAAATAGAACACAGTATTAGGAACAAAAGCCATGTCTCAGATTTATGTCAGTCATGGCATTGTGAGTGAATTTGAATGCAATAAAACCTGGTTTAGGTTAGCTATTCATAAAATAATTAGAAAGAATATGGGGGTGGGTGGTTCCTTTTTGTTTTCTTCTTTTGCCATTTCACAACTATTGTCCTGGTTTCAAACACGGTGACCCACACCAAATACGAAACCATTTTGGACCCAAAAGTTTGGAATCATCTACACGAGTCCTAAAAAAAATCAACAGGTATCCACTGTGTATTTGTTTCCCCATTCATTTCTATCTAGGATCAGTGTTTCAAAAATCGTTCGAGGCGCATGCCTCGAGACGCGCCTCGAACTGAGGCGAAGCTAACCCGATCCCAGGCGTACGCCTGGGAGGGTGCCATGAGAGGCTTACGCCTCTCATGGGTGAGGCGTCCGTCTCAGACAGGAAGGTCCCGAGGCCGACGAGGCGCAAGTTGGTATATTTTTGGGTTTCTCTCTGAAATTGAAAACCCAGCTCCAAAGGTATTCTTTGCATATCAAGAATTGATGAAAATTGAAATCGCGACATCACGGCAGCCCTAATTCAGTGAGATCGGCAGCTCTGCTCAGTTCGTCACTTCATCTCTCTCCGATCTGGCGATTTCCGGATATTTCTTCTCCACTTTTCATCTCTCACTCTTCTGCTTCTCAGTTCGTCTCTCTCTCTCTCCTGCTTCTCAGTTCGTCTCTGTCTCTTCTCCTCATTTCGTCTCTCTCAGTTCGTCTTCTGCTCATTTTGTCCCTGCTTCCTAGTTTGTCTCTCTCTTCTGCTCACTTCGTATCTCTCAGTTCATCTCTTCTACTCACTTCTCTTGTTTTTAATTTTTATTCCGTTAATTTTTGCAAAACTGGAGCTATAGCTGACTAGTTGTACTGCCTGTACAGGCTTTGAACCATTCTAGTTGGGTATTGATTATTTCACAATAGAAATTATAAGGTGAATTCCTCAAGGCCAACCAATTAGGCAATTATCGATGACCATATAAATAGTCTGCTACAACCAACAATCAAATAATCTTGTGCTTTGATTTTTTTTTGCTTTGGTATGCATTAAACTAACAGACTTTTGATGCTTTAATATCTTTTGAATTGATGAATGATGATATTCATATTATTTGGAGTCATGCACTTTAAATCTTTAATTACTCCTCGATACGCCTTGCCTCATATAAGGCAAGCGCCTCGGTTCCTAAAAACAATTTTTAAAACCTTGTCTAGGATCATAAATTCATCAACTTTTATTAAATCCATCTGCTTACTACTTCAAGCCGTATCTATTTAGTTCTTCCTATTTGCTTCCTACTCTCTCCTATATAAATTATCTATATTCACCTTATCGTCACACCGCTATCTCTACGTTGAACATGTGCATGTGACCTTAAACGGTTTCTTCGCAGCTTATCTTTAATTGATGTCACTCCTACCTTAGATCTAATAATCTCATTTCCTATCCTACATTTTCTCATTTTATCATGCATCCAACAAAAGCATTCACGATTCTCCTACATGCATTTTTTTGAATATGTCGTCTCTTAATAGGCTAACACTCAAAACCACACATTATTGCGGGTTGTATAAATGACCTATATAATTTTTCCTTTAACCTAAAAGAATCATTCTCCGAATGCACTCCAATTCATCCACCCTTTTTTAATCCCATTAACTACATCTACACTAATGTCTCAGTCATATAGAAAAATCAAGCCAATATATTTATAACCTTATTTTAGTTACTCCTGTCCCAACTTCTAAAAAACTAAACGACTTTTTGTATGTCAATTGTTATGGAACCTTACTCTCAGTGTTGCAAAAATCCTCCTAGGCGGTAATCGGGGCCTACCGCCTAGGCGCCGCCTAGGCGGTAATCGGGGCCTACCGCCTCGCCTAGGTCCTAGGCGAGCTCGGTAGGCAGTTTGACCGCCTAGTCAACCGCCTAGGCTGATTAATCCCGCCTAGGCGACCGACTAGGCCGATTAATCCCGCCTAAACCGTCTAGCTTATAGTAGGCTAATTTGCACATTTTATTCTTTCGGCTCATTTTCTGTTTTAAAGCCCAATGTAAAGCCCTAATTTTTTTGGCTCATTAGAACCCAATATAAAACAATTAAACTCCTTCATAAAATCACCTTTTCAATACATAACCAACCTAAAACAAGCCAAAACTACTCCTTCATCCATTGCTGCGAGCCTATAACTGATTCTTGGGGAGCTCCTATTATGTATGGGATATGTGTTGCATATATATATATATATATATATATATATAAAAACTCAAAACGATTAATCCGACTAATCCCCGATTAATGCAATTAATCCCTAGTCCCTACAAACCGCCTAGCGATTTTTACAACATTGCTTACTCTATCCTTTATTTTTTCCAATATCAAAGCCTCAAAATTTTCAGATTAGAGTCATTATGGCAGTAATACGGGATTTTTCAAAAGAAAGGTAAATACCTTTCACCCAAATTGGTGGAGCACCGGTGGCATTTGCGACTAGCAGAGACATCGCAATATCTTCACAATTTCTGCATGGAACAGGAAAAAATCAATCAGCAAATCACGCATGTGACAAGGAATGGGTGTATGTGTTACAAAACAAGGTCAGTATCATGCCTCTCCCATGTTACATAATTGCGTATTTTAGAGGGCATCTTGTATGTGTATAAATCCAAGTACTTCCTATGAAAGAATGCTGCTTTAGAGAGAACCATGCTATAGGTTCCCATCCCCCAAACTGACCACCATCCACTGTACTTGTAAACTGTGGCCCCGTTTTTCTGCACCGTATACATCAAAGAATAAGAAAGGTTAAATGCAACCAAGGGAAAACGCAAACATAGGTTCTTGCTTTGAAATCACTAACATGCTTCAGATTCCTCATTATGAGAACACGGAAGTACATTGAGCTACTGAAGATGCCCAAGACTGCTGCAATACTTATGAAATTCTCTACAGCCAATCTGCATCTCAAGAAGAAAATGGTGGGAAAATTTTAAAACCTCGTCATAGACAGTAGAAGACTCCTTTCAGCTACAAGTTCCCTATTTCACTTAAAGATGACAATAATTTTCCACGATTGGGAAATCAAGCTTCCACAAGAGGAACCTAGAACTCATTCATGGACAGCCTTAAAGAATCAGTCAGACTTGTGCCAGGTTGAACTATAAAATTGACATGTTTCCCACCAGGAATTGTGCATATAAATGATAATGTATGCCACTGGACATCTAAATCTTCCAGAACTAGGGACAGTAGGGAGGGCTTCTCTAACAAACCACTTGCGCATACGAACTTGCATAAAAGGACCTACAAGGGATTCAGCTTGGGAGCTGAAATAGTGGTTTTTGTGCAAAAATTGTGTCTATACCAGATTCCCAGCTTTTCTATGCATATTTACTGAGAGCCACTGCCTTCAATGGCCTCCATCTATGTGTGTTTATGACTGGGAATGAAAACCCCCCATTGCTGAATGCCTCAATGGATTATTTATCATCAAAGCAATGAATTATTCTCTCTAACAAGAAGGCTATGACCATAGAAATGGATGAGTATGGCACACTCTAAGGACAGAATAAAAGGCCTTACAATGGTCTCATATGTATTGACACACATGCAATATAATATAAACCTTGATCTAATTTTGAACAAAACAATACAAAATGAAGATGTGAAATCTGATTCTCTGACGAGATAAAAAGCAAGGAAGACTGAGCAAGCTGTTTTCACCATCAACTTTTGCATTGCGAGTGGAAGTGAAATTGCCTCCCCACAGAACGCCAGTGAATGAGTAAGCTTCTTAAAAGATATTCAATTGATGTGAAGTCCCATGAATTATGAAAACTAGATGGTAGCATCACGGGTTCAGAGTAGTCCAAATATTGATTGCATGTGATGTAAGTGGATGGAATCTCATATCAACAAAACTTCAATGAATGAAGGACTAATGCATAAGGTTAGGAACACGATATAACCTCTTGAACTTTTAATAGGTGACAGTGACGGTGACATGCAACCTGTTAACCATGGTTTCCCCAAAATACTACCCATATCTCAACACGCATAACAAAAGCTATCCACCCGACAAGTTTATCCGGGGTAGTTCCAATAGAACAACGAAAGGGATGTAATGATGCAGTGGGTAGGAGAGCTTCAAGAGAGGGGCAATGCCTAATCCCATGGCAGATGAGAGGCACCACGCCTAAGAATGAAATCCAAACAAAAGATTGACAAAGACATTACGATTTAAGCTTCTAAGTTACAAGTGGGCGTCCATTTATATTAGGCTTCTCTAAGATGGTCCTCATTACCGCAATTCTCAAGGAAACCCCATCATAAAGACATAAACCCTGCCTAAATGAAATCGGACAGCCGATTCCACATCTGAATTCAATTGTAGAACAAAAGATGCCATTTGAGATAGTAGTTCCGAAAACTATGGTTCAAATACTATAGGCATTGTTTCACAGCTATTAGCTTTCTTGACTCTCCAAGCTATTCCCAACTTCTTTGATCTAGAATTCCTCGATTCACTGATTATAATATCGCCGAAGAACCTAACAAACTAGACCAACACTGTAATGAAAAGACAGTTAACTGACCTCCTCATCAAGCCAATGCATTCGAGGAACAAACCCGACCATAGTGGAAGGAGCAGTCTGCCACACAGCGAATGCGAAATCCATAGTGTCGCAAGGGACAATCACATCATCATCCACCGAGAAGATTGCCTCACTCCGCAGGCCGGGAATTGGCTTAAACCTGTTGTTCAAATTGTCCTCCTTGTTGATTTCAAACTTGAAGTTGGGTTTGTGAGCTGACAGCGAGTTGGAGTACACGGTTCTCCTGAGATACGCTTTCAAACTCTCTGATGGAGGATCGTTCTCGCTCCATACCACTCGTATGGCATCGGTCCCCCCACAAGATGCGTAATGCCCAACCGATTGCTTGAGCAGAGAGTTTCGCTTCCATGTGTTGATTAACACTGTATAACCGCCCCTGTTGAAACGAAAAATAAATACGCATCCGAAGAATCAAACCTGTTTTCAACTGGTACAAACACAAACAAACAGAGCTATATATCAAGTACGACCTAGAAGGAGAAGAGACCCAGGACTCCTGGTGTGGGATCCAGCCCATGAACGGACTAATTTTCGAGGTTAGCGAAAGGAAGAAGAAGAACACGAACAAAGCCAGTAAAAGCTTGACTTTGGCATGTACGAGTAGGTGGACAACTCGGCGGAAGAGGAGAGGTTGCGAGCGACCACTGTAAACGATTCTGTTGGCCGCTTTTTCCTTGGCGGGCGAGTATAGTCCGTCG
The DNA here is from genome assembly GCA_963580455.1 of Euonymus europaeus. NCBI lineage: Eukaryota > Viridiplantae > Streptophyta > Magnoliopsida > Celastrales > Celastraceae > Euonymus > Euonymus europaeus. Next base: position 23,091,365 of record OY756971.1, on the reverse strand, counting down.
GCGTTCGCAGAGTCAGATCCTGCTTCCCGAATTCCGATGAGAGTCGACATGAAAATCGATCAAAACTTCAAAAATGGATCAATTGAGGACGGAAATCAGGTATCGGGTTACTTTCATCATGGGTTCCTCTGGTGCTCCGTTTACAGACAGTCATATAAAGAATCTTGTTTGGCGACGAAATCAACCATACTCTCCAATTAGAACAATGTGGCTTTAACTCTGTTTGGCACAAAGATTTCAGAGACCTTCGTCACTTCGTAGGAAAAATTACAGAGACCAGCTGTTCCTATGGGACACCCGGCACGGAATGCAGTACTGGGTGATAAGTTTTTTTTATAGATTTTATATTTTATTTAATTTTTTTTGAAAAGTTTGTAATTCAATATATTTTCAATTATTTCAAGTTTAACTCAATAAAGACAACTTTAAATTTTAACCTCAATTAATAAAAATTTCACATTCCCCTCATTTACGCCTATCATTTTTATTAGTATATGATTGTTCTTTATTTAAAAAATTATTATTATAATAAAATAAATATAAATACAATCCAAGAAATTAAGGTGAAAAAAATGTTATTTATATGTTTTTAAAGATAAACTAATATTTTCACTTTTGATGAATCAAATTGAATAGTCGATCAACCAATTTTTTTTTTCTTTCTCGAAAATCAAGTGCACTCATATACACAAAATTTACTTAACTTGGTAACTTGTGCATATGCATTAAAATATGTGAATCACTATATTATCGAAATCAACAATCAAACACTTGTACATCAACAAAACGTCATCCAATATAAATTTCAATATTTTATTACACTTGTTAACTAACAACCAAAGTCAATAACTTATGAGAATAATATCATAATGAAACTCAATTCATATTTCAAACAAAACCAAATATCAAAACAATTTCTAACCGTTTTGGTAACTTTTGCGAAAATCCTCTGAATTCTGAATAAGAAATTCTCTAAATTTTTTTTGCATAATTTCAAAAACTCTTCTGAATTATTTTAATGAGTTTTGTAAAATCCTCTGATCATCAAAATTTTTGGTTGTTTTTTTTTGTTTGATTTTGATAAATCCTCTAAATTTTTTATAGAAAATTTGGAGGATTTCTAATAACAGGGTATAAAGTTTAGGGTTTTGAGGTTTAAGATATTAGTGTTTAGAGTTTAAGATATAAGGTTTTGGGGTTTAGGATTTAAGAATATAAGTTAGTAAATTTTTATGATTTTCTTCTTATTTTTGTAAATTCTTCTTCATTATTTATAATATTTTTTGATCAAAATTAAAACTAGAATTGTTAACATTCAAAAGATTTCTGGAAAATTCAGAGGATTTCTAATTATAAGGTTTAAAGTTTAAGGGTCTAGGGTTTAAAAGATTAGAGTTTAGTGTTTAAAATTTAAGATTTTGGGATTTAAAATATTAGGATTTAATATTTAGGATTTTGAGATTTAGGGTTTGGGGGTTTAGAATTTAGAGTTTCAGATTGTTTTTTCTTTGATTTTAATTTTTTCTAATTTTTATTATATATTTTATGAAATCCTCTAAATTTTTTTTGCTTAATTTCAAAAATTCATCTGATTTATTTTGGTAAATTTTGCGAAATCCTCTAAATTTGAGACAAATTTGTGAAATCCTATGAAATTTTTGGTTACTTTTTGTTTGATTTTCAAAAATTCTATATATTTTTATGAAATCATCTGAATTTTTTGTTTAATTTTGAATTTATTTAATTGGTTTTGGTAAGTTTTGAGAAATCATTCAGAGGTTTTGGTAAATTTTGAGTTCATTCAGAGGATTTGTCGAATGAACATTTAAACATATTGATCATAGGTCACATTGGAATGAGTTTTTCTTGCTGATTATGAATCTATTTTTTTAAAAAAAAAATCAGACTTGTATTTTGAGAGATAAAACTGTTTAAAGTTTTTAAAAATAAAAAATAAAAAGAATATGATGATGTAAGCATATGTCATCCACATAAGGACTTATTGGAATAAGGGTAATTTTATCCATAATTATTTAAAAAATATTATGAAATATTAAAAAATTAAAAATAATGAATGAGATACGCATTTTTATTAAAGAATTTATTGGTGAATTCCTTTTATTTTTCTCACTCCCTGTGTGGGAATTCTAGGATAACCAACAACAAAATGTCCCACATAAAATTTGAAGACTAGATAGTTGTACCAAAGCTATTGAGTAAAGTTGGGCTGCCAAGTGCCAACCATGACCTTGACCCATTTAGCCCAATTGTATAGGCTGGACTTTAAGTTCATATTTTGAGCATGTTCTTGAAGGGCAATGCGCAACAGACTTGTGGAAAAGAGGCCCAACATAGACCCATTTAATAGAGATGGGAAAAATAAAGCTAAAAAAAGTGAACATTTTTGTGTAAGACCAAGAGGGGATGCACCACATACTGTACTTGGTGATGACCCAAAATGGTAGTCACACACCCACACTTATTTGAAAGGGTCAAATGAGGGATCCAATATTTGGGGACACTAAAGTGAGGGGTGTGTTAGAAACTCACACCAAAATGTCCCACATAAACAAATTTGAAGATGCGAAAGTGATTTATAAGATTCGAAAAATGTTTGTGAGACTCAAAACATGATCCCCACCTGACTCTCAATTAATGTAAATTGTTGGATGTTAAGTGGACTCTCTGTGTGTAATTTTTTACAATCAATGATTAAAACACATGACAATTGACACATAAATTTATGAATAAAATGGAGGTCACAATTTGAATGTCGTTGCTCATAAGACCTCGATTGTACCAAAGCTCATAAACTATAGCTTTAGTTTTAAGAACAACCAATCATGACCTCAACCCAATTTGCCTAAGTGTGTGGGCTGAACCTCAAGTCCAAATTTCCTACAAGAACTAATTTATTATACCCCATAATATATATATATATATATATAACTCAAAAGGAAATTACTCTGTAAACAATTTGATTCACGTCATCACATATCTTATGATAACACGAACCTTAGACAACTTAGTTGATGAGCTGAATCATATGTAATTTCAAACTTCGAGTTCGAACCTCATCCCCTTCCCAGATTAAGAAAAAAAATCTTGCTATAATGAGAGATTTTATTAACAATTTGAAGTCTCTTTTAACACTTCTTCAACTATCATGATTGTAAAGCCCGAAACCTACAATCAAACTTTCTACCAGCTCAGCTTTCAGTGGGCCATGACAATCTTTTCAAATACTCTTCTACGCTTCGATTCCTGCACACATTTCGAACAAGAAACCGTGAGATCCCAATGATCGGATTGTGGGGGGCCCGATCGTTGGGGCTCCGATGATCAAGTCAGCTCTAAGAAGAAGAACATACAACAACCGTGGTGGAGATCGAGAAAAGAAGGACAGTGTTTGGAGGTTAGCTGGCTGAGACAGTCAGTTTGGTGTGTGTTCTCCTCAAAGGTGCATCTCCCCCCAGTGGAGGTGGGGTTGTATTTATAACATTTCCTCTTACTATTTTTAGTAAGGGCTTTTAGGTACTTTGATGTCAAAAAGACAAACTGACACTAAAAAGACAGGTCTGTGTCGAGGTGACAGTTACTTTATAACAGATCAACTAGAAAGGCGGTTTAAGACAAAAGGCGATACTAGAACATTAAATGAATGATATTACGCAATAAAAGGTACATGCAGTCTGACAGACATGTCAGACGACCTACCTTGGGAAGGTGAAGTCCCCCCAGGGCACAGGGAAGAGGCGCACTCTGGTGTCAGCAATCTCAAGACTAGGCAAGCCTCGTAATCACTTCATCTTTGAGCTCTAGTCTCCAGCAAAACCTACATCGGCGAGCTCCTGCAATCATGGCTTTGGCGAACAGCAGTTCAACAATAAGAGTTCGAGTCGAAGCTGTGAGCTAAAGCTTTAGCTTTGACTAGTCAAATGCTGACTGGATACAAACTTGTCAGAGAATTGATATTGACCCAATTTTGGTCATTACAATGATCAACCATAACATTTTTTCACTCATGACTAAATTAGAAAACCCAGTAGACTGAAAAATTTATCTAGTCAAACTATTCGAAGTCAATTGGTTTTGCATATCATTGTCCCTCATTCAGTTTCACTAAGGATCATCCCTTTTATGCATTTCGTGAGATCAAATCCCTTTCTCCTCAGTTAGGAATGCCATTTCAAGAACACATTGAAGAACTGGCTGCTTGCTTACTGTTACTAGGGCGACATAGCTTAGCAAAATTCGATTAAACCTGGCTTTACTTTGCAAATCTTGCGCCCCTTCTGCTCAAAACTAGGTAGGCGAGAAATTCAACTGTTTGTAAAGGCGAAAAGGCTTGTCGAATTCCTTTGGCATTAGCACTGGTCATGCAATATTGCAATCCAACCATAACCCATGGATATCTTTCCATATGAGAACACTATGGAGAGTGGAATCCAGGGCTTCCAAATGAAAATCTTACCTATGTCTTTCTCATCTTGTGAAGATAAGACTGCTCAACAAAATCTCAACGTCAAGTCGCCAACACATCGACCCATCCAAGTATAATCCCTCATTCCCCCTGTTCAATTTTATGCTTTTTCGCCAGAACCCAAGTCCCGACCTGGCAACCCCTACATTAGGCAATTACTGAGCTTACCAGTTGCAACAAAACTGACGAATTTAAGAATATACAGTCCTAGCACTATACCAACTTCACTCCTAGCATATCACAATGCTGGATTTACCGTTCTCTTTAAATTTTATTCCTTAAAACATGTGATGTGCATGTTTTTCCACTTCCCTAAGACCAAAAAAGGATCGGACCAATTTCATATTCATTAATCAATGTCATGTTACCTCCTGAACTCTCTCTCCCATTAGCTCCTCTTCAAATCTACAACAATGACACTGATATGATCAGAACATTTTCTGCCCAGAGCAAGGCGAGTTAGTACTGTAGCAGCCAGTACACTACGAGCAGGATACAGTGCTCTTGACTTCTCATCTTCCATCCGCGGTTCAGCACTCTGGTTTGCAGAAGCAGAAGGAGCACTTCCTTCTCGCAGACACTCACAAGCCACTTCACATGCCAAAACATCCCACAAACCATCACTAGCGAGAATTAAGCAATCATCGTCTGGTTCTCTTTTTGTTAGAGTTATCTCAGGTTCTGACAAATTCCACAATCATCTTCATGGTTCTGCATTCTAGAATGTATCAGACATCACCAATATCCAATATGAAACAAAATTTGAAAAAAGACGACTAAGATGTTGCTGTGATTTTTAAATTTTTACTCCAAACACTATCTGACGGAAAGTCGATGCTAAATCTGAGGAAAAAAACCGGAAAATCACACAGCGAGCAGTATAAAGCTAACAAAAGTTCGTAGTAGAAGTTTTAGAGAGGATTTAGCACTGGCAGCTCCATGGTTTGAACTGATTGATACAAATAATAGACAGAATTGCTGATGAAAATCCGCAGGACCCATTTGGCTTCCTATTTCATTAGGACTGTGTTAACAAGATGAAATGTTAGTTGAACCCCAATGAGAAAAATCAAAGATGCAACCGCTTCTCAGCCATAAGAACAATCAAAACGATAAAATCCCAAGCCATGAGAAGAACAACTATTTATACATTCAAATACATTCAGTAACGAAAAAGGAATCAAGAAAATTAAGATATGCTTAACAGAAAACTTGCACATAAGAATTCTGTCTTTCTATTTGCAGTTTATTAGAGAATTTTCACATTCACTGGAAGAATACAGTTGATTACAATCACAGTTTGCAAAAATTCCCATTGCCAATGCATATTACAGAGAATTCTAAAATTTTGAAAGTTGACCAGAAAAGAAAAAATATTGTGGCTGAATCAAAGACAAAGGAACCTTTCAATTTCACTTTCAGGTACCAACTCCAGAGGTTTGCTGCCCTACAGAAAGCCTTCAATACCATGGCCAGCTCTTACTTCCCTGTAAATTGCGAGTGCTTCTTCCATGACTTTAGCCTGAGCAAGCAATCGAGCTCTCTTCTTCCCTGATGGATGGGTGGAAAAATAATCTCTCAACGTTGAGTCACCTGAAATTTTTCCCAACTTTTCATACACTTTGGGGGCCACTCGAGGATCATATCCAGCCGAAGCCATCAATAACAGTCCAATGTAATCAGCTTCAATTTCCATCCTAAAAAAATGAAGGGTCATTCAAAGAAGGTTCTTAAGAAATATAAGTGATAGCAATAACATATCAAGAAGCAATGCCAAGGCTCCCACATTAAGGCGCATGACCAAAGAGGTCGTGGGTTCATATCATCAGGCTTAATTATGAGGCAAAGGGAATGAAATTAGCATTATATTCCACTCACGGAAAATAACAACATCAATGGTCTTACAACAGAGTAATTGTACTGAAAACCAAGGCTGTGGCCAACAGGAAAATGAGATATAAGAATGGATTAGTTAGTGTCTGCAAGTCCTTCAAGCCTAATTATGAGACGAAGGGTATGACATTTTGAATCAATCATATGATCTCCCACAATCGACATGCTTGTTGTTATATGTTAAAAGGGGTAGTTTGGGTATTGCCTATGGGAAAAAGGGGATTTGCTGTATATGTAAAACTCTGTAAACATATTTTCCAATTAATGAAAAGAAGATGGATATCGGCAACTCCTTCTTCTCTTCTCCCTACATCTGAATCTTCTCATCTTCTCTACTGGTTTCTTCCTTTACTACACTTGTCAAAGAAATAGTAAGCCAATATTGGATCCTGGATCCGTGAGGATTGACTCCAACTTATTCCTTATACGAAGCTAGGAAATTAGGACTGCTTTAACCTCTCAACAAGTGAAAATCATGATTCGCCACTCGTAGGCACCCATCAGACTCTAAATGTTGGTTCTTAATAGACGGGGCAGCAAATTGACAACTAATACAGTGCAGACCATATTGACCAACTTTGATCAACTTCATGGAGCAAACAATAGCGGACATATAGAAGCTGATTGAAATAAATTGAATTAGCTTTAAGCACCAGCACAATAGGGGACATCATCAGCAAACCCACTGACATCTCTCATCTTATTCCCAGGAAGACCAAATACGACTAAGGTAATAATAGAGCTTAGTATCTGATGATATCAGAGTAGCACCAACCTATACATCAATGTATACAACTTATTAGCACAAATTTCTTTGAGCCACCACCTAATAATATTTAATATTCGAGGGTCCATTAGAACACAGAGCCTACTCATCAGAAAAGAGAACATATTAGAGTTGATGATCTGATACGCCTAGTCTCATTGAGGTGTAAGAATGTAACAAATAACCCATCCTAACAAAACATCACACTTTCAGCGAAAACTTATCTAATCAAACATCATCCTCATCATACAAGCATACACTAGTCTTACATACATTATTCAATCCAATTAAATTTCTATCATAGATTCATGAAGCAGACACAAAATTGTTTGGGATGAGGCCTAACAATGATGAAGTCACTATATTGTAAATCTCATGTGCTGATTACACCTTCCTGCCATGTTAAAGCATCTGGCATCAACTTTTCATTTGCAAGTGCTCATGACCATTTTACTGATGAACATGGTATGTTAGGTCAACTGTATCAAAGGTGCCTATTAGATATCTTGAGGAGCCCTCAACTGTTCATGGTTTGGTTCAGTGGATAAAGTTTCAGGCTACCAATCCAAAGCGTGCAGGAGCAAATCTAGAGAGTGGCTACATAAGTAAAATATTGAAGGTATGACCGCATCTAGATCACCCTTAGCAAGATCCTGCTTGGCAAAGCGACACGACCTCGATCCTAAGCATCCAGAATTCTAAAAAGTGAATTTGACAACCAATAATCGTTAACTGTTACTTCTGCATGATGCAAGACTAGGGTCCAAAGACATGAATGCTTCTTTATACTGTCTATCATCTTCCTAATCAGGCTAATTTCAAACATAAATCACATGCAGTAACGTGTTCTGAAAATCAATTTAACGTAAAAAAAGACTACGATAAATTATTAAATTCACAAGTAAAACCTACTTTCGGGAGAAAGGAAGCCGCAATAGAAGAGTTGACATGACGTTGGCCAGATCAGGCAGAACGAACTGATACAATATCAGCTGTATAATGGCAAACCATAAATTCTTCGTGATCATTTCTGCTGAATGTCGAGCCACGGCATGCCCAACCTAATTAACATTTTTAAAAGCATAATAATTAGTTAAGAACCTTCTACCCTCAAAAAGCCTTAGGGAACAAAATAGATAAGCGCAAGAAAAAAAAGAGTTAAAAATGTATACCTCATGCCCTATTATGGTTGCTATTTCTGCATCACTCCTGAAATGTTCGAATAACCCAGTAAACACAACAATCTTCCCACCTGGCAAGCAGAAAGCATTAACAACAGGTTCATTAACAACCAAAACCTCCCAATTCAATCCCTCCAAATGTGATGTAGTAGCCTGTGATCCTCTTTCCTGACCCTTCTTCCGACTCTGCCTAACCCACTCATCATCAAGAATCTCCTCTCCTCTAGACCACGTCTCCTTATCTGTTTCCTCTTTACCTTCAATTAACGCTACCAAAGTATCTTGGACGCCTCTCTCATCAAACCCACTGCTCTCAAGGGACGCATATTCCAAATCACTCCACACTTGCTCTTGCCTCAACCCTCTTTGCAGGGCCTCAATGACATCTTTAGCTATCAAACGCACCCTTACGCTTTCAGGGTGAATTGCAGGCAGTATTTTTCCTTTAGATGCTGCCTTCAATTGATCAAATTCAGCCGTCCCAAGCCTCCTCTCCATAGGTATTGACAGAAGCACAAAATGTTTTCGTTTTGTGTAGGGTACAGTCTCTAGATTTCCAAAATAAACGGTGATAACAACTCCAGAACCCACCAATACCACAATCAAGACGGTTGTTGGATTCTTGAACCACCGTCTAGGCCCTCGTGGCCTGAAATGATGAACCTGGTATCGATCTACATAATAAAATCTCTTGGCACCACCCAAGAAGGGATTGGATCGATGGGTACCAGTTGAAAACCCTAGTCTACGAGAAACAGCGGAATACAAAGAGAATTCAGAAAACTTAGCTGTATTTGTCTGCGAAATTGATGGTACATTTCGGAATATTGGAACGGATTCTCGAACAGGAGTTGCTCTTGAGACAACCTTCGATGTGAAATTGCGAAAAACATCGATTGCCAGCTTTGTTTTCCTATAGCATCCCATGATCCTTACTTGATTAGAGAGTGGACACGAATTGTTTAATAAAGTGAGGAGGATTCAGATAAGTTCAAGAAGAAAACCCAGAACAATCTAGGCATGTGGACCAACTGAAGAGAGAGGATGAGAGCGTGAAGACATTTTTGAGCGTGTAGACTTCAGACTTCAGAGTGGAGAACGAAGAGATGGAGAAGCCGAGAAGGTCCTGGTAGTGAAAAGCGGTTCGGTTTGTTCGATTTTTCTTTTTATCTGGGATTTTGTGGTTTCCTATTATCAATTTATATTCCAATTTCGTTGAGATTAATTTAATTTTCATTTTTAGAAGACTTTCCTTTCTCGTGTCCTCCCTACATTTACTTATCATTGTTCTCTTCATATTCATGAAAAGAAGCACCGGGCACCTGCTTGCTTTCCATTGAGCATTGAACAATCAAAACCCACAACGGTATCTTTTTCATTTTCAGTTCCAAACAAAGACAATGAAAGAAACAGAGAATCCACAATATTTACCTGAACGAAGCTTACTATCGAGAATATCTGAATCTTAAAAAAAGAAAAACCTACGAATAGCAAAGAAGCATTTACTTAACAGTAAGTAAAATTCGCAGCAGTAATTAGTCCACGTTGTATATTTTTGCTCCTTCTGCAATGCTGTAGGAACACAAGACTAACCAACATTAAGTAGGAACATAAAGGCAAGTGATAGTTACACGAGAGCACTGAGGCAGAAACCCACAATCACTGATAGAAACCAACCCCAACTAGCTAATTTGTGCCGGGGAGAATCATTGTGGCACAAATCAAATCCGTACCAGACGTCCTCAGGGATGAAGGTATTGTAGTTGAACATAGTATCCCCCGAATAATAACCAGATATCTTCACACTAATTGGTTTCCAACCATCCGGTCCGCTTCTATAGAAGTATACATAGCAAATCCGGTATGCACAAGGGCCGTAGATCTGAAATGTATCTGTAGAGCATTGCTCAAACGTTCTTGTAGATGGATCATCCAATCTGGGTGCATAAATCTGATGAATGGCCAGTAGGAGTAGGGTGTCAAAAAAAAAAAAATCATCAGACATCAATAATTCAAAACATAGCTTCTCATCGGCTCAAGTTGTTACCCAACTAAAGTTTTCCAGAACCTGATCTAAGATGCATATTTGATGCTTTTCTAATGGTAAATAAAACTCATAAACATCCACGAAACATATCCAAACTTGTCTGGACTTGCAACGTTATTGAGTTGAGTCGAATGTAAGACTATCAATTATCAAAAGATTTTCTTCCCTCAGCTGACCTCCATGAATACTATAGAATGTGTGATAGAGGACAGACTAAACTTCATGAAGAACAAGAAAAAATGTCAGTTTCCATTTCTAAACAAATTTCCTTGTAATCTCCCACTTTAGATTTATAGGCGGTAGGCACAAACATACAATTCGGATAATTTAACTCTGTCCAAAAGTAGTGCTAATGGCCTATATATTCCAAAAGTGTTTTAAACTTAACAACATTCAGTTTTTCCTCTAAATTAGTTTCTGGGTATGATAAAAATCTGAATCAGTAGGGCTGTGCTTCATTTTGCTCCTCTGTTATATGCCCCTAAACCTAATTATCTCTGATGAGAGTAAAAAATACAAATACAAGTAAGTCATGTCACAAGAAATTGCATCGCAATTATGCTCTTCTGAAAGAATACTAAATCATTGAGCAGGAAGGAAAATATTGAAATTCAACAGAGAACCTAACCTCGATAATACACAACATAAAATCAGAGAAACCCATTTTTCATAAAAGAAAAAAAAAAAGCCCCTTAACTTAGAATGAAACAAAATTAAGGGCAAACCTGATTGCCATAAGAATCTCCAAAAGAAATACTGATCTGATCTCGCGTGTACTTGGAGGAGGAACAGCTCGTTGTTATGGAAACCGTGTAAGAACAACTCCCAACTTTCTTTTCCCCAGAAACAAAAAAGAAACAATATCAATTTATAGACCAAAAAAAAGGAAAAACAAACAGAAAATAGTTTGCGATGGTAATTGTTGCAGACCTGGATGTAAGAGAGATTAAAGGATTCGAGAGCTTCAGGGAGTTTGACCTGTTTGGCTTCTGAGAAAGCATACAGCAAGCCAAGGCAAAGTACAAGAGAGAGTGCTTTGATCATTTTGTTTCCACGATACCAAAAGAAACAACTCTAATTTCCAAGCGTGTAAAAGAAAATCTAGAGGAACTATTTATATGCGTCGGTAAAAGTATTGATTAATAATTTTTCTATATAAACGAATTTCGAGATATTGGAAGTCGATACTGGCCCATTTATTGAGGGTTGAGCCCATTCCCATTTCGTTTGAGACAATAAGGCAGAAATCAGGGGAAAGTCGACGAACTTAGATGGCTAGTGGGTCAAAGAAAGCCTAGTGACAAATATGGGCCAGGCTCTAATCCAAAAGACAAGTCGATTGGATAAAGCGTGGGCTAGTTGGAGTCCAAACTTTCTCTGCTACACGGTTCAAAGTTCAAACCTCAATTCTAAAAGATCTCGTTAAAAAATAGTTCATAACTGAATACAACCTAACTATCTATTTTATTCAAATTAGTCCAGCGGCAACCCAGTTCCAGGAAAATAGAAAAAACAGAGCATCTTGAGTCTGGCTTGTCAAGAGCAAACTTAGTCCAAATCACAAACCTGCCAAGGTGACCACCGAGAGCAAACTTTAACAGGTTGAGCCTTTCTACATTCAAGACCTCTACAGAGCCCGCTGACTCTAGAACCTGCGGAAGTTCCCCACGCCGATCCCCAACTTGAGGCACTTAAAATGCCATTCAAACTTCGATTTTTAAGCAAGCCCGAGAATGCTGATCCTGAAACGGTGACTAGAGTTCTAGCATGAACTGGCTATCTTTCAGGACATTGTTGAAGAAAAGAAAGATAACAAAAATGTCATCATTGCAAAGTGCATCCCTTTAATTAGGGAATATCAAAATAATTTTCATTTTAGATATTCTATAACAAAATCGTTTAAAAATTCATTTAAATTTTTAAAATTGAAACCGTTCAATAACTATTTATGATCGGATACCTATTTACTGTGTGACTTTTATTCTTAAATTTTTTTCACGTATATATTAGTTTAAGAAGCATCAATACCAACAAATAAATAATTGCACTAGCCGTTAATTGATTCACTTATTTTTACAAGTTAGGAATTCAAATAATTTTATTAACAATATTCACTAGTTTTTTCAAAACTTACTTATAAATACGGATAGGGATGGGCTTGGGACGGTTTTGATTAGGGTACAGTAGCAATTTATTAATCGTTTCGGGTAACTTGAATTGGGAATAAAAAGTCAACCCAAAATCGTAACGGATTTGAAAATAAAAACCAAAATTGTTTACAAACCCTATATGATCAATTTTCGAGTTTTAAACAGATCAGATACTCTGCTGATAGTTCACGGATCGGTTTTTTCCCATCCCTAGTGGTTATTCTAATCACTGAAAAATTAGAGAGTAGGGGAGGCAAAAGTATGTTCCATTTGGATGACCGCATTTGTCCGACTCCGATTAAACTAAACTAAGACATAAGTTATATGTTCAAAATTCGAGTCCAAATATAAATATTTTGTTCAATTCACAACTGGATTTTGGATCAAACTCAAAAAATACTATCCAATTTAAACGTCTAGATCCTCACCCGTATTGATTTGTTGTCTGAATATAGTCAATTAAATACGTCTTAAAATTCAAATTAATTCAAGTCCATACATACAAATATTTGCGTACGATTGAAAACTTGAAAGCTGATTATTTTTTTTCATCCTTAATAGAGAGGTATTCAATTAATACTCAATTATGAGTCGATACTTAGCTAGTGCTGTGTTGGTTCATATATCAAGTGTAGTCTCAATCACATTGCAGCCAATTTCCAATTATACATGGAAACACACTGGCATGACAGCTAATTTTTTTGATGATTGCAAAATAGTAATAAATTCGTCAGTTCATCTTAACACGATCAATTTTGGCAAATACTTGAGGCAGAAAATTCAAAAGAGCCTACTTTTGCACAACTTTCCTTACCAACACCCCATGATTGCATTAATTTGCAACTTGTCTAAAATCCTTGCATTGCGCCTTTTTTTTGGGTTCCCCCAACCACATCAGATTCGGAAACTTCCCTACTATTTTCTTTTTTCTCAAAGAATTTTTTTGTCTATGACACTTTGGCCAAAGTGAGTTGTCTGTTGCTATTTTTCTTCCGGTTATGTGAATAAGCGTCGCAATTAATACTCGAACGTTTATAGACAAAAGAACCAAATGTTGAATTTTCTTTCCTACATTATCATGTGCATCATTATCTTCAAATATTCACTATATTTTTTTCACCACCGAACTCCGTCGACCTCCCGACCACCGTCTCATATAAACATCTCACTCCGCTCCTGACTACTACTCTTAGCCTCTTAGGTGGAGCGAATCTACCCCGTTTGCCCCAATGAAGTGCGCAGTTGGAGCAAAGATCAAGGACCACCGACCCACTTGTGGTCCTACCTATGCACATTGAGAAGACCAGTTACAAATGGTACCATGATCAAATTACTTTAATATTCACGCTGAACTTCTCCAATGTCACTGACAATCACAGAATTGTGCACTTCATTCTCAGCCAAAAAAACATGCAAGTAGGACTTATCATTAACGTAAAAGTCCGATACTGTATACAAATACAACAATGTACAATGAGATGCGCTAAATCACATTTCCCATCCCCAAAGAATCTCTAGCATATAGTATTACGGCTTAAAGTAAAATATGAAATTGGTAAAGTAGAGGAGAAATGCAGCTACTTACCTAGCCCAAGTCTGTGCATTGACTCAATGGCCAATTCATCCAAGGCAACCCAAATAAATTACTTCCTCAATATACTCTCGAATTCTATGATTCCATCTCATATTACCACTTGGTGAACCCCCGCTCCTCTTGCTCCTTCACCCTCTTCAATACCCCATCAATAGCAACATCGAAGGCATCCTTAATACCCTCTAAGCCTTCCTGAGGTTTCGCATAAACTAACTTGGGGATGAATTCAATCACTTTCTCTCTCATTCTCCTAACCTCTTCTCTGCTGTACTTCTCAAGCACTGCTCTTATGGAGGTTCCATTCTTCACCGCATTACGGTCTATGAATACCGAGTAAGTGTGAGGTTCGTCTGGTAAAAACCACTGATACTGGTAGTAAGCGGTTCGCTTCCAGAAAAGAACCGGAATAGAACCGGCCACCATGCAATCGAAAATCGACCTGCGAGTGAAACTATCTCCTCTTGGTTGCAGGCAGAAATCCGAGCCCAAGAATGTCTCCAGAATCGCCGATGTCCCGTTGGAGCAACGAGTTCCGGAGCAATTCACAACTCGGCACGAATCAGACTCTTTCTGGCAGTGACTCAGCAATAAACCCCTAAAGTCGTTCTTGATTTTGCCCCGCGGTGCCCCCGCGAAGCAGAACAGTTTGCTGCGGTTACGCGTACGGACAAATTTCTGCCATTCAAGGACATCGGAGTCCGATCTGGGGTGGAATCCAGTGGGGTAGGGAACACCGACATCGAAATAGTCCCAGGGGTTTCGCTCTATCAGAAGGCGAGTGATGTTCCTCATACCTGGCTTGTATAGGCAGCCAGAACCCCAATCTTCTTCTTTGGACCGCCGGAAATCCCACGTAATGCGCCCCATCGTCATGACGTGATCCCAACCGTTAGATCGTTTGTAGTACGGCTGATCCTGTAACCAACTCAACAACATATCGCAGTGGCTATCCCGCTCCTTGGCAGTCGAATTGATCCATAGGTACTTATCTGCCGCGATTCCCGCGTAAAACGGAATGTAAAAAGCGGTGGCAGACTCCGGTTCAGTCGTCCGGCACTTGTGGTTCATAATCCGGTTGTGAAAAAGGATCTCCGTCACAAATTGGTCAGTCCAAAACCACGCAGGAGCCAAATTCTCGGGGACAACGCTGGAAATTCCGGTAGCCTGAAGGCCAAATCCGTCATTCGACATGGCCTCGCATCGAGAACCCCACGGGCTAAGTTTATCGCAATTCTCGATCAATTCGGTGTTGAACGATCTCGGAAGGTCGTAGACGAAGACTCTACCAAAACCGCATTGGTTAAAATCGTTGGCTATGGTAGTAATCTCCGTTGATACCACAGGCACAGCGGTGGAGATGTGGTCCGCGGTGTCGGGAGTAGGGAAATGGTGTCGGCGGTGTGGGAGTGAAAACGGAACGGAGCGGATAGCGAGGATGAGGAGGATCTGGAGGAATAGAATGGCTAGAAGTAGCCATGCGCGAGGGTGATGTAGGGAGAGGTAAGGTTGGAGGAGAGAGTTGAGGGAGTTAAATGAGCTCTTTCCGGGCGACACTGTGGGGATTTTAGGCTTCTTTATCTGGTGCTCCGGTGAGGATGCGAGCTTGAGATGGAGATTAGATACTGAAAGCATCAGAATACACTGTAATTAATGAATTTTCGGCGAAAAATCTGACCGGAAATAATGGTGGGGGCTTTGTGGTTGTGGAAAATTGGGTATGTCAGAGAGAGAGAGAGATAGAGATAGAGAGGGGTTTCGTTTGTTTGTTTGGGAGTCCGAGAGTTCGTAGCTTTTGTATACCGTCCGATGAAGATTTAAGAGAAACAGATTAGAGGGGCACGTGTAGGTCAGGGTACCGTCTGATTCTCGTACCGACAGAGCGTTGATAATTGAGGCCCTACGATGATTAACATGTGGCGTTGGCTTTGATTCTCGAGTCTTCAATGCAAAGCCAGATTTCATCGACCACTCGCCGTTGATCAAGTGATTGGTATTTGCCAGCTTTGGTTACTGGTTAGATTTCGTTTGGTTAATAATTTCGTTTCCATAATAAAACAGATTTTTATATAACAAGTATAAACAGTAAGAATTGAATTTCCAACCTGTTAAATACTTTGTACGGTTGTACCTATTGACATCTATTATAACTGCGAAACTCAACTAAAATACCTCGACCAACTGCTTCCTTGTCATCAGCAGAAATCGAAATTCGCTTCCAAATTAGTCTCCTAATCATGGTAGGAAGTCGTGCAGTATCGAGCAACTCCTCGATAGGCCGAGAGATATGCATAGCATGGGATGGTTTCTATCGAGGTTACCTCCTCAGTAAGCCGAGGTGATCTCTTGAGCGTAAAAGCTTTTTCCATGGACCGGTCTTAGGCATACTTATTGAAGTGACACATTTCCTAATTTTATTGGTGGAATCATTTTGATAATATCAAGATATTCATACTATTAAATTTAACAAATTAACAGCTAGAGGGAGAGAGGAACAAATTTAACGAAGGATGAAAGGAAGCTCGTCGTATAAAGACTGCCATGTGGCTAAGAGAATCAAGACCCACGTTGATGCCCTTGACACCTAGATTCTGTCCTCGTGGGACTGGGAAATCTGATTTTTAAAGGAAAAATCAATTTCAAAGACATCCTGCAACTTATAAAATATTTATTTATGCCCTCAATAACAAAATACAGCTGCTTTTGTTTATAATGCCAAAGAAAACACAACTTGGAGGATGGCAGGTGCCAATCTGCAACGCTAGTCTAGAGCTCTCGCCGACAAAATATGTAGGAGAATGAAGCTGATCATGTGGCTTTGATTAGTTTGGGTCTGCAAATAACTGGACACTTGGCTTCCATATGAGACTATCATTGTGCCGTTGGACCCACGTTGCATATGAATTTTTTTTAATACAATTTACTTATTTACATATTACATGAAGGAGTTGGCACATCTTTGGGGATCATCAGTTTTTTATTTTTCATAGAAATAAGATTAATAACTATAGCTTGATTTATTAAAATGCATTTACTACCTTATTATGAGACGACCTTTTAAAGTCAACTAAGACTCTTTTTAAAAAAATAAATTAATTAAAAGACTGCATTTATTAAGAAAAAACAGGCAGGAATTCTGATAATTTTTCTTATTTTAATTTTCAAACACACGAAACTAGTTAGGAGAATGCGAAGGTTATATATGAAACTTCATCTTAAGGCATGTGCTTGATACTTTGATAATGTCAATTGTCAATCCTACAATTTAAAAGGGGTTAGGAGCTCCAAATTTGGCTCTAATGTTTAGCCATGAATCTCTCTCAAATCTATGGTAAATCAAGCTAAGAGTGTGTTATTGAGTTTTTTAGCACTCATAATGTTCAAATATAGTAGATTTTGGAGGGGGGAAATCTAAATAATAAACACTTAAATCATTAAATTCTAAATCCTAAAGCATAAACTTTAAACCATAAAATCTAAATCTCATACACTAAATCATAAATCGTAAACTTTTTATTTCATTTTTAAAAACAAAAACTTGTGAATTAACATGATTTTTGAGAGAAATTGGAGTTAAAATTGGTGGCAGAATTAGATCCCTCCCAACTCCTTTAAAATTTAAAGAAAGTCTCATTCCAACATTTATATGAATTAGTCAAGCCAATCGATACTTTTGGTATTGGAAAACCATGTATATATACCGCTGGAACATATTTTTTACTTTTATTCTTGGACTTTGGCCCCCTCCAACTTGCCTAAAGACATTGAAAGGTCTAGTTTGGACCACAGCACTAAGCCATCATAGCGAGCTTTGTATACCTCACTAAATTCCAACTCCACCAGCTTAGTTTTGGAATATAAGAGTGCTTTGATCATTATATAAGTTGAACACATTGATGTGACATGTTTTCATAAGCTTTGTATCCATCTTGGTACTTTAATCCTTTGTTTTAATAGTGATTATCCGCTTTAATCAATGCTGAGGGGACCCAACGGTAAGGAGGCTTTGGTGTCAATTACTCTTTAATTTCGTACCAAACAAGACTTTAATTTTTACAAAGCTAATGAAAACATTAAACATGTCACAAAGTCCTGCTTGAAAACAAAACAAGAAGATGAGATGAGATTCTTGGAAAAAGTTATTACTTGAAACAGTATAAAGTTTGTCTTTGTCTGGCGGATCGTTTCTTGACCCTAATCACAGGACACAGGGTTGCCTATTAAATTCACTTTCTTGGTTTTCTCAAGTTTGCTTGTTAATTTAGTTTTTTACTTTTGAATTAATTTCCTCTCACAATTAAAGCAGTCTTCTTAAGAAGTGAAGAATTAAATGATTAGTACAAATTTCTTATGCAAACGTTTTTAAGTCAGTGCTGTAAATTACAAGCCCATACCCAACAAGTGGACTATTATTCCGATACCATATTATAAATCTCAAAGTCACTCTCAACAATATTGTCCATTTTAAATTATCTAATTACCGTGAACACATCGAGTCTGTACAACTTTATACATAAGTAGGTATAGTCCAAATGCTTGAGCTTTTTCTTATATACCGTATCATTTGGATCCCAAGCAATGTGGTACTTTTGTCTTGACAGTCATTTACCTAATTACAAACGCTTCATCTTTAATGACTTATTTGGACTATACCCATCTAGGAACTCCGCATGAAAGTTCAACGGATCAGGAAAGCATTGCTCCCTATAATTGCTTCAAAAGCAAAGAAAATTATGACTATCAACTGTTTGCGATGAAGTTGTTGTCATCCATTAATACAGGCTGTTTTGTCTCATTAAACGACAATTCCTTAAAGCTTTTGCTAGTCACCGACAGCTTAATGGTAGTGAGAATAGTTAGTTTACAAAGCGAGGGCCCATCTGCCAATCACCGACAACTTAAACCAGAACCAGACTAGAATGACTACAATGATTCCTGAACAATAAATACAGTAAATCTAGGCATTCAGATCCGAAACCCTGACACTAATTCTAAAATCATGTAATTTGACCCGCTCCTGTGCAGTTCATAGTTTATGTCATCTGGGCTTTTGGTCCCTATACTAGGGTTAACTTTTCCACAAACAATAACGCGCAGACTTAATGACTTTCCAAGATCAACAAACCAAACACATAAAATGAATCAAGTTTAACACAAGGAAAAAGTTCGATTTTCATCCATACATAATTGCAGTCCAATCAAATGGAAATCAACAATTAGAGATTTAGAATTTAAAAATGGCAAACCTTACTTGTGTTGATGAAAGCGGAAGCTAATCACGGAATTAGCTACAAGGGCCAAGTAAAACATGTAGTCTACAAGAATGTTATAGCAACAACATGGCAAGCTTACTTGCTTAGCAACTGTAAATATGTCGAGTTTTAGTTTATTACTCATCTAACGTAAGTTTTGAAAACATCCATTAGGCCAGCAAGACCCCATGTTTCTTCCAATGACTAAGTGGTGACTGAATTCTATCAAATGTTTTCCCCCATGTAGAGTGAAGATTACACCAAATGAGTGGACTCTATCGAAACTCCACCCAGGTATTAGAAAGGAAACAAAATTTATTTCAGACTGAGTCTGAATACTCATACTTCCATAACTATTTAACATTCCAAATGACAGCAGAGATATGAAAAAGAAAGTATAGTGATTACTTTGGCTTCTTCAAGAGCAGTGGTCCAACATTGTCTCCAGTAGCTTTGTTGTGCTTCACATGGCTTCCATCACAAAGAGGAAAAGTACCAGACCTCCAACATCTGTATCCAGACACCCAATTACATTCACGAAATATTTGAACATTGGATTTAACAAACAACGAAAAACAAATTTCCTAAAACAAAGCCATAAAATAAACAGTGCAGGAAATTATCTGATAATGTGAGATCACAAACACATCAAAATGTGAATCGTCATGCACCAAAAGGAAGGAAATAAAATCACTGATACGCGGCCATGCATGCAACATAATGGTTTCAAGACGGATGTATTATCTATCATAAATAAACGCACGAGGTATCAAAAACATTTCAGTTGAATAATATTTCATTATTCTCGACAATAGGGGATATGTTCCAAAATAAGTAAGAATGCCCATTCAACTTGGGGATCATGTAGTGAGCAGTGTGTTTCATCACTTTCATTTCATCCCTATCAAACTGATTATTTTCTTGACAGACAAAGGAGTGCCCTTGAATATCCATATAGACTAGAGGGATGCATAGGCAGGAGATAATGATGCCAATGTTATTAGGCCATGAGATTTTCCGAATAGGTCTGTGCATATCTTAAAAACAGATACAATAGGTGAAGAATGAAAACACCAAAAATCAGATATCACCTTTCATTTCTCATCTCAATAGTCATTACTTTGGCGACGGCTGCCGACATGGCTTATGGAATTTTCAAATTCACCCTTCTTAATTAAGCAACGGCACACCATGGAAGGATTCATCCTCTTGGGAATTAGTTAAAATGTTCACTAAGCTAGAGCATGGCAACAGGAGGGACATGATCTTGCAACCTGGATACATAATTCACGTAATTTCTAGACAATATGCTAGGCGTGGTTTGCATGCAAGTGTAACAGAGACCAATTAAGAGTGGTTCCAACGCCTATTTCAAATTGTTCTTGGGGCTTTTATTTTCTGTAGAGTATCATCACTGGAAATTGCAATAGGCCAATAGAGATCAACCTAAGAGGGATTTCAATACTAATTTTGAATTGGTATCATGGTCACTGTTTTCTATACAGTACAGATTACAAGTATGGGAAATCCCGGGGTCCATTCTACTTGGATTTGAAATAATACTAAACATTGTGGGGGAATCAAATTCAATTCGTATTCCCATAGCAGTTCTTGGGCACAAACGTAGCCTGACAGTCCAGCTATAATTCGAAGTGCAAGTATCAAGGATTCAAAGGACAATATGTTGGAGTTGGTCACTGATGCAGTAAATCAAGCTGAAGTCTAGTCTCTAGACGCCATGGAACATCATCGACGGACAAATTAGCATTTGCAGATGCAAATACCAAATACCACAGGAAGGAAAACTCGAAAATGAAAAAATAATGAAAAACTACCTGCAATAAGCAGTGACGGGCTTCGATATCTCAGCGATGTCAACATTGTCGACTACTTTCTCTTCATTCTTCCTGATCTCAGGATTTATAGGCCGGGCTTCGGCTCTCACCAGCACCACGCGTCTGGGCCTCGCAGTGATTGAGACGCCAGACGTTCGATCGGTTCCTCTCTCAATTCTTGGCATGCTGAAGCTGAATCCAGCAGCTATTGCACTAGCGATTGACGCCATTCGAATGACTGTCTACAAGAACCTGGCGGCTCTATCTGTTTCCAAAGGGCAAAGAGAGGTGAGTCAAATCTGTCTTGGAACTTGTGGCGAGCGCGCTCCAACTGATTGCAGGACGAATTGGGGGGACGCAGAGTCGAATATTTAAGCCGTACCGTTTTGGACCCCAACAAAATAAATTATGAAAAATAAATTAAAGAACAACAACTTGCTTTTTAATTTTATTTTATTTGTTAGGCTTTAATTCAATATTATAAAATTGTGCAGGACATCGATCCGGGTAAGAGAAGGGTCACTGATCATTGGGTCAACTAGTGAATCATCAGTCGAATTGTAAATTTAACTAAAAAAATAAAATATTAATATTAAAAATAATATTTTGATATTGATGCTAATTCTTTATTTTATTTCGAACATCCTGCTAATATTCATTTCACACTTATATTATACTTATCTCATCCTCACACTTATTGTATTAACAATTAACGAGGTATTTGATTGACGATCCGATGAGTATGAGTGTGATGAGTATGAGTGTGGGGCGAGCGTGAAATAAATATTGTAATATTTGGTAAGAAATAAAGAATGAACATGAGTGTTAAAATTTTAATTATAAATTTTTCATATTATCCTAATTATATGTACATAAAAAATAGTATAGATTAATTTAACGATTTCCCAAACTTTATTTTAAACATTAAAATTCGTTATCTCCTTATGAGAATAAGTAATTCTCACCACATCTCTCATCATTCCCCAAAAAACGTCAATCAAATGTCCCGTAAATAGGAATTGGAGCACTACCATTGCATTTAAAGTTTCTTTAGAACTGCCTAGCCAACAATAAAAATTTGATGGGCTTACATTGCTAGTCTAAAATATATATAAACACTATTACCATCCTGCACTTTTTCAAGTGCACCCTCAAAAATACCCTCTTTGAACATCTTGTGTTGTCCTTACCACTCTCATACGTTTATTCATTCATTCTCTCTTCTACCACTTCACGTTAAGACAGGGCATCGTGATTCTTCATCTTCTCCAGCAAGATGGATGTCGAAGGTGATGATCTCGGCTTCGACGATGACGTGATGGCAAAGGGATCTCAAAATTGATCAGGAGTAAACTCCAGCAACAAACTATAGACAAAGTATCCCCTCTGCACTGCAATCATCAAGTATTCAAGAAGAAGAAAAATTGAGAGTCTGATGAATCATCAGGTGGAACTGTGGAAGAATTGGGACTAGAACATCACGATTCAAGAGATGTTGATCGCGATTCGTGACACTGGCCAAATTATGGTTAGTGGGTTAGGGTTACTCGTACAGCGTTGAAAGAGTGAATCAATGAAGGGTATGATTGTATGAATTATAGAGTATGTCTTGGGTCATAGACTATTGGGCTGAGTTAGTGAGTGTTAACTATGTTGCTCTCTAACTGAGTTGGAAGGATCGCTCAAATATGAGACATAATGATTGTGCTTCTTCCTCGACTATTATGGGTGTCCTTTGCAAAATTTAGGAAAAATATAATTTCGGATGTACTAAAAATAAGGTTATATTTTTTTACTGGAGTTTTTTCGAAAGTGAGGTGTACTTAGTTAAAAACGGGTGCAACTAACGTTTATCCTGAAACTAAACAAGAACACTGGAAATACGAAGATCTAGCGCCTGTAGTATACTCATGTCAAAGAAGGTGGAATTAGTTATTTTCAAACACCAATGTCAACAGATAAGGCCGACATTGGATCAAGATTCAAAACAATCGGCCCTCCTCTTTGGTCCAATAAAGCCCCCGTATGGACCTGGGCCGATATTAAATCCAGTTTGTGTTTAGGAAATGTACGACTAATTTTGCATTGAACTAAATGCCAAATCCCATCTCCACCCCCTCAATGAACGGCTGTGAAGGCCAAACCCGTCGAATTCAACAAAACATATTAGACAGTCTGTGAACTGTCATTGAAACCAAAGTGCATTCGAGGCATTATATCACCATCACGTCGAGCTCAGAGCCGAATAACCGTAGCGAAATCCTGCCGGAGCTACTGGCATGAGGCTCATAGTGCCCCTGCAGGGCGTAGTCCAAGGTAGAGGAGGCATAATTCTAGGTTCGTTGATTCCCTGCGCTCTCTTTTATTTTTTCCAGCTGTATCTGAAACGACACCGTTCTCCGGACCCGCCTCCATCTTCGAATCCTCCGTCTCCATCAACATCTTCAACGAACCTGGCCGAGCTTCCTCGAAGTTCTTCGCGCTTAAGTTTGTCCAGCCGGGGTTCCATCGGCCGGGTCCGCCTTTCGACCCGTGTTAGCTCTATTGCGAAACCGAACGATTCCCCGTATTATATTGGGCTGGATAAAGTTGCTATGGATCCATATGATAGAATGGATAATCCAGATGGGATTATCCAACTTGGTTTGTCGGAGAACAGGGTAAGTTTTTGTCATTTATATATGTTTTAGCGAAACTATTATGGTTTCGCTTTTCTGATTGGTGTAAATTGGTCTTTTGTGATGTAGTTATGCTTGGATTTGATTGAGAAATGGCTTTCTGAGAATTTGATGTCTTCCATAATGGGAAGTGGAGATGATGATTTGAGCATTAGTGGGATTGCAACATATCAACCATTTGATGGATTGATGAAGTTGAAAGTGGTAAGGCAGATTTGTGAGCCTAAATCCCTTGTCCTTGGTTACCATTTGAACTGGTGATACACTTAAAATGATGAATTACTACAATTTGTGTATACCTTTCCTCGGATAAATCAATTTCTTCGTTCTGTTTGTCTTTCAAGTTTAATCTTTATAATGAACTCAAACTATATTGTTTGGTAAGAATCAAGGTTCTATGATAGATTGATTGTCAATGGGGCATTGAGGTACTCGCCAGTCACCAGCATTAGTGCAAAGTTAAAAAGGTGAGATTGGTCCAGTAAAGAGCTCGGACTGACACGGTGATATGGAATCCAAAGTTGGCTGAAGGCTTCTGGTAAAATTGATAATTCTAACCTAATGCTTGTGCATTATGAATTTTAGGGAGTTCAACAGTCTTGTGGGATCATATTGACCTTAGGCATTTCTATGGTTAGTCAATTTTCTCTTCATAGTCTGTGCCATCTCAATGTTCCATGTCACAAGAATAGGGAGAATTCGGTTGTGGTTGCTATATATCTTCTCGCGTTCTTTATTTTTACAAGCTTTCTGCATGCTCTGTTCCTTTTATAACTTTCTTTTATCATTATTCAATGGTTACAAAACTAGCAGTATTTTTACAGCCTGTTTGTTTCGTTGTGCTTTTTATTTTCGAATAGCTTGCCAATTTGCCATTTGTTAACTTAATGCTGTTAAGTGGGGGTGTCATTTATTTGTTTGCTTCTCTCGATTTTGTAGGCTATGACAGGTTTCATGTCCTATATAATGGAAAACGCAGTCTCATTTGATCCATCACAGATAATATTAACTGCTGGTGCAACTCCTGCAATTGAGATACTATGCTTCTGCTTGGCAGATGCTGGAAATGCGTTTCTTGTTCCAACACCCTATTATCCTGGGTAATTATATAATTTATATTATCTTCATATCAAAATTTCCAGAAGCAAACAATTTATAATCTCGTTTTTCTAACACGAAGTCTATTGTTAAAGATGATTCTAAAAGAAATTTGCAGTTTTGATAGGGATATGAAATGGCGAACAGGAGTGGAGATAGTTCCTGTTCATTGTCGCAGCACCGATAACTTCATTCTGAGTATCACTGCTCTTGATCAAGCATACAATCAGGCAAGAAAACGAGGATTGAAAGTTCGTGGAATCCTGATTTCCAACCCTGCAAATCCTGTTGGCAATATACTGCCACGCGAAACACTTTGCAATCTTTTTGATTTTGCAAGAGAGAAAAACATCCACATCATTTCTGACGAAATATTTGCAGGTTCTCTGTATGATAATAAGGAGTTTGTGAGCATGGCAGAAATTGTTGACTTGGAAGAATTTGACAAGAGCAGGGTTCACATAATATATGGGCTATCTAAAGATTTATCTATTCCTGGATTTCGGGTGGGGGTTATCTATTCCTATAACGAGAGTGTTTTGGTTGCTGCTAAAAAGTTGACAAGATTTTGTCCGATTTCTGCCCCAACCCAGAGGCTAGTAACTTCAATGCTCTCAGATACAAGGTTCACTCAGGAATATATGGGAACTAACAGAAAAAGGGTACAGCAAATGTATAACTCGTTTGTTGAAAGTTTGAAACAAATAGGAATTAGGTGCGCAGAGAGCAGTGCTGGCTTGTATTGTTGGGCTGATATGAGTGAATTGATCCCCTCTTACAATGAGAAGGGGGAGCTTGAGTTATGGGAGAAGCTTTTGAACATTGCTAAGATCAATGTCACTCCTGGCTCGGCCTGTCATTGTATAGAACCTGGGTGGTTTCGATGTTGTTTTGCTACATTAGATCAAGAAGATATTCCGGTAGTTATTGAACGGATCAGGAAAGTTGCTGAAAGTTGCAAATCTCCCAGTTAAAGTACAACAAATGTTATCACCACATATCTTGTAATCGACCAATAGAGACTGGTATGATTTGGTATGATTGTCAATCTTGTTGCCGTTGATTAATCAATGTTTATAAGATATTGTTCTTTCAATGAGTCGGGAGAAAGTATCGCAGATGCTAGTCTTACAGGTTGAAGGTCATTGAATTTCTTAGATTAAAGGAGTCCTCGCAGAAAATCAACATGTGCATATTGACAAGTTTGGATTGATTTGAGACCGTGTCCGTGAGGTTGAGAGTGAAAACCAGAACAACTTGGAAGAGATTCCTGATAAAGATTACACGATTGTGGTTGTCATCTTATTCGGTTTAGTGGGCTTTCGAGTATTTGAAACTTTCGTACTTCCGACCCAACAAAAAGGAAAATTGTAAAGAAAAAAAAGGCTGCTTGTCCCAAAAGTTGTTTCATTAAATTTACAATCAGCGAGAGGATCAAAGCGAGAAATTTCGATGAAATTATTTTTGGGATAGAGAAAAAGTTGAACCAACTAATCCATCGACCATCGTTATGGCAATCACCGGGCATTGGACAACTAACGATGGCTCCATCGTTATGGTTAACCATCGTTAGTTGTCCAATGCCTGGTGAGTGGCTTTGATTGTTAATTGTCCACTTGTTGTCCAAAACATCTAGATGAACCCGCGCGAGAATATAATGACATAATTAAAAGACAAGGAAATATTTTGAATGAGATTGGATTGCAAATGTGGGGTTGTATTGATGAGTGTGTTCCTCTAGGATATGCTAAAAATACTTAGGATATAATTATATATATATATATATTGAGACATTCTATTATAATGTTACAAGTATCCAAAACATCTAGCATCTAGGCTACATTATGGCACATGTTTATAGAAATTGTGTTTGTAGCTTCAAATTATGATCGTTAATTAGGTGAAAGAAGTTATCCGACCGTTATATGAAGAAGCTTTGTTTCATCATATTAGTAGCTAATTACTGTTGCTTATCAAGTCCTCAAATGCTAATTTGCTTCTCATCCTGGTCAAATATTGATTGAATTTCAAGTATCCAAGTTTTCATTAAGCCTAAAATTGTTTTTGGTTTGAAGAGAAAAAGTGTGTTCTATGAACAATATTATTGTCGCTATGTATTGGACTTTGACCCACTTATTTCTTGTCATCGTCTGAGAAATTTCTGCGCGCGTGATCCAAGTTTAGGCTCATATCAAGTGTTTAAGGATAATTTTATATGATGTCTTTTTGATCACCAAAAGAGAGAAATGTGTTCCCAATCGTACAGCTAGTAAAACTAAAGTCAGGAGCTTAATCATATATTACCGCAATCCAACTGCTTTTGAAAGACACATTAACCGTTAGGTCTGAAATGGATTAATGTTATGATCTACCAGATTTAATTAATCGGTTGTAACAGAATAGTAGGAGCAGCTGTTTTAATAAAATAAAACAATACTGGAGGATCATACATTCAAATACATGACTGTAAATTGCAAAAAGATTATTTTGAAAATTACTCATGTATATATTGGCTATATTATTATTACCATATACAAAATCAGGGTTAGAGGCAAAAACAAATCTCAAATATCTGAAGCTGACTCTATAATATTCAACCAGAACCAAATTCAGATTAGGGGGAGAAAATGAAAAACCAAACTAAGGAAACCATCTTCAATAAAACCTCATGAGCTTATTGGGTTCTGCAAATTCAAGAAACCATTAATGTTGGCGCACTCAAACAGAGCCTTAGCAGTCATTTCTCTTTCAAATCTCCAAATGTAATTCAAACCCACCAACAACTCAGTAATCGCAGCTTCAGTCTTCTCTTGGTTGGCGAAAAACAGTGTCTGCAACAAAAGAACACTTGTTTTTGGCACCAATTTTTGCTGCTCGAAGCTCCGTTCACTTTGCCATTTGATCATGTTGTGTGCAAGTGGCGACAACCACGCCAAGATCCTCCCCAACGCATCCCTCCATTCTCCCGCGAGCGCCGGATCGCTCGCTGAGAATCCAACTCCCTTCAATCTTGCCCTTAAATTCGATCTTATACTTTTTGGTAGCATAGCATAAAGATCATCTCTAGCATCAACACCTACCAGTTGTGGTGACTTGATCATCTTCACCAAAACAATAATCAAATTTGCATAATGAAGAGCTAAAGCCGCACCACCAAGAGTCGATGCAGGTGGCTTTAGGAGCTTCGAATTGGACTCGAAAAATCCAGGTATAACAGAATCTTTTTGCTCCTCCTCCAGAAGATTTGAGCTCTTCAACGGCCCCGACACAAAGCTAAAGGTACTAGGATTCTCAGTTGGGTACACAGTGGCAGAGATACTACGTGGAAGAGAAGGTGGGTATCCATCTCTCACACTGAAAACAAGTTTGATTCTGGCTAGAACAGTAAATATAGACCTCGCCAGCATTGACACGACAGTATCGAAACTTCGATTCCATAGAGATCTCTCTTTTATGTACTTGACTTCTTGTCTCTGCCAAAATATCTTTTCATGAAGATCGATGATCTTTTGCTCCTTCGTTGAAGACTCATGGTCTTGTTGGCATTTTCTCAAACAGTTCTCAAGCGTACTCAACTCCTCCATTTCTTTGTACAGCGTGGCCGTGACAGTCACGTACCGGTCCATCTTCTTGTTCCTGGCTTCCATTTCCTTCCAGCTCAGAACCCAACCCGGAGTATCATGCCCTGTGTTTGCGAACTCGTCGAAAAAACGCTCAAAACGACCGAGATTGCTGTCGTCGCATCGCTTGCTTAATCTTGAAATTGATTTCCCCAGAAAGCGAACATTTTCAACCATCTCGGCACACGCGAGGCCGAGAAGGAATGACTCGTCATTGGACACAATTTTGCGTACTCCTTCAATTGCGATCGGTTCGGAGAGGAGACGAATTATGTTACTGTCAGAGAGGGACTGCCACAAGTGGAGTAGCTTCGACATGAGGCTGGAGATCTCGAAAGATAAAAACCCAACATTGGATTTACATTTCTTTGATGTTTTGATGTTTGGTTTGGAGGTTTTAACTGAATCAAAGCTATGTGTTATTGCAGTCTTCACTTTTATGAGCAAAGTTTCAAGAGCCATTAGTCTTTCGAAATTCTGAAAAGAAGAAGAAGAAGAAGAAGATAATTATGTGTGCAAAGTGAGATGGAGATGTAGATTCTAGAGGAAAATAATTGAAGAGTGGAGTTGCAGAGACAAGCTTGAAGGTGTGCAGATATGAAGGTCTCGTGGGTTGTTGAGACTTGAGAACAAGAGCATATTAATAAGTAGCATTACAAAATAACAACGTCCAGAGAGAGAGAGATAATAGGAGAGAGATAAGTACCACAAGATATATTATACACCCACGCGCAGTGGTAGTTCGTGAGGGATATTACGATGAAGTGGTGTTTTGTCCTTTTCTAGGTTGGAGATTCAGAGGCATTGGAGGCGCGTAGGTAGGATATTATCTCATATGTGTATCATAAAGAGAGAGCCTTTTTCTTCTTCATTTTAGGTCTTAAGATGCTGTTTATTTCCAGAAGGGGGCATTTGATCATTATTGGCTTCTTCCTTTTGATCTTTATGAAGCATGAACATTATTATTCTTGTGTACTGGTAGTACAGTAGCAGATAAAAAAGAATTAGTTGTAGATTAATTTTTTTCTCTTTGGATTCTACATTGAGATGGTAGTGATGAGATGTTTGGAGGGTCTTTATGTGTTTGGTTAAAGAATCCTTCATGTGTTTACTTGGTGTCTTTTTCATTGACAGTGCATTAGCAACATGATAATTTGCACGAAAGAAAGAACTCACCAAATGAAAGACCACATTGAGTCAAATGTCATTCCTAAGAAAATCGGATGACACATATGACGTGGCGGAGCATCATTGGTGGGGTATTTTTGTAATATCACTCCAAATTATGATCACAATTCCTAACGTCTAAATCGTTAGAGAATCACGTATTATAATCTCCCTTAACAACAAGATATTTTATCTTATCACAATTCAAACAAATGATAATCTCAATAGTCAGAATGTTTTATTTTATATATCATGCACTTTGATCCCTGTATAAAAAAAGATTGAGATTGATCCAAGATACGCACTTTGAATCGCAACTCTCTATTTTATATTTATTCTCTGAGAAAGATTACTCACTCCAGCGTCTAGAGTTTTTTTTCACTTGAATTTGTTAAAGAGGAACAAGTAGTGCGCCTTAAATTGACCAAACATTAGGGTTGACTAATGGATATATGAAGAGGAGGAAATGATGCAAAGTCACATAATGTGGTGTCACCATTGCCTACCATCAATTACATTGTGATACTCACATACATAAAGAAAACAATATCATGATTTATGTAAATGTACATATATAATATTTGCTTAGGTGGGTGGAGGAAATGTAAAGAAAGCCCCACTTACTCATTTTACATCACATCGATCACATGTGGTAATAGATTTTGCAGTATTATAGTGGGAGAGAGTGCATGTGTTGGGTTGGTGGATTGGGTTCATCAAGCACTTAAGTCGGAAGCCTCCATTGGGGGAAGAGGGATAGGGAGAGAGAGATTGACATTTGACTGTTGACCTAAAATTGGTGAGAGTTGAACTCTCTCTCTCTCTATGGCACAAAGGTAAACTTTTACTCGATCAAACTTCAAAGGTTCCTTTTATTAACAAGTCTTGCCTTACTTTTGCCAACAAATGGAAGGGCAGTGAAGGATCTCTTTGTTTACTTGTCGGAACGTGAATAGGCAAGCCATATCTCGATAACAGCGCCTAGCAAAAACTATTCACCCTCTCGATCTGTCTCTCACATGCAAATTTATCTTCTACAGTTTATTTATTTATTCTCTGACCCCTTCTGTCCAAAACCATATGAGAGAAATCAATCACGCTAGCTCTCCCAAAGTCCCAGCTCTAGTAATTGTGTTATTTTATTACTTAATTAATTGACCCTTATTCAATTATTCTCATGCACAAAGCTACAAACTGAACATTTAACTCAAAAGAGATCATCACTTCTAGTCATTTTTGTTATTTTGATCAGTATTAAGTTGAAACTGAACATTTGTCAGTGCTGTTGAAGACGAGTTAAAAATAAAATCATTAATATGGTATGCATATGTTTACCGTAGAGATAACAGTGTGACTGTAAAAAAAAACGAGTAATTTGTATAGGAAATAGTAGAAGCCGACGAGGAACGGCCATGAATATATAAGAAATGAATTGATAAAATAAATACACGTGGTGATCAATCTTGGTTGTTGTTCTCCTAGACTCATGTTCGACTCTCCAGATTTTTGGGATAAAGACCCCATGATAATGATGATGATGATGTTAGTATTATCAACTTAGTCATTTTCATAATGTGTGGGAGTAAGTTCTGCTTACATGAATGTTGTTTACTTTACTTTTAATTTAACTTATTAATGATGGGTTTCAAGATAATTACATATAAATATAATATAATAAAAAAATACGCAAGTGAAACGATACCAAGTGAGTGATCAAGTGTTGTTATACCACGCGGACAAATTTGATTCCACGAGGAAGCCAGTGCATGCTTGATAGCTCTAGTGCCGCGGGCAATCACCCAACAGGGAAATGATTAACCAAAAAAGGGCTTTGTTACTTTGGACCAGTTACAACTTACATATAATTAAATGCGTCCCATCTGCACCACATGCAAAGTACTGTAAGTTTGGTCTTGGTCTGATGATGCTAACATACATAGCAGCTCCCACTCCTCATCATTAGAGAGACATCATTTCGCAACACTCTTATATATCTATAACTTTCTGTATTTATATGGGGAAGAGTAAGAAGACTAATATCAGCTTTTAATTTATTTAATATATTAGATTAGACTATTATCATTTCAAAAACTTTAATATTTCCTAACTTGGATATGATTTATCTCTTATCCCTCAATTATGTATTGAGCCCCAACCCAATATTTTCGAACATAAAAAAGATGCAACTCAATGGGAAAGCAGCTCGCTGTCCACTCTGCTTTCAGGCCATTCTGTGAAATCCTCGCTTGGGCCTGCAACTTATTCAGGGTGGGCACCAAGGCAAGCAACGGACTAAGCCCAAATCCATAAAAAAAACAAACGTAAGCAGAGGCTTGCAACGGACTAAGCCCATGGCGCACCACTATAAGCCCAAGGTATGCGGGCAGTGTCAGTGTCAAGGTTGTAAAAGCAGATAGGTCTATTTCTGTAAACTTATTAATGTTTAATTTCATCAATAAAATTTATTCGAAAGATAATTGAATTTATTATAATTTTTTTATAAATAAAATTTTAAAACGTTGTGTCTCTTAAAATATGTGATAAATTTTTTAAAAAATTATATATTCGAATTCAGCATATAAAACTCTCTCTATCAAGACCCATCATCGATAGTTTTTAACATATTTTTTTAATTACATTATTTTTTTAAAATAATTTAATTAGTATATATGCTATGCAATTTTTTTTTCACTACGGTAACCTAAACAATAGGTGTTAACCCTAAGATAAATGGACTCATATATCGTATTTTCATCTTGTAACTTAAACAATAAGTGTTAAACCTAAGGACAACAAATTCAATAAACCCTAAGTGGCTCGTGTATCATATTTTTATGCTATAACCTAAACAATTAGTGTAAACCCTAATAAGAACGAATTTGTTAAATTCTAACAGATTCGTGTATCAAATTTTCATACTGTAACTTAAACAATAAGTGATAAACTCTATGAATAATGAATTTGCTAAACTCTAACGGGCTCATATATGTTCAACATATTTATTAAAGTAGTAAAATATTTACTTAAAGAGAAAAATTAATAAATTTTATAATTTTTTTTTCATTTAATATATATTTTTTCTTAAAAGCCTTCAATCTTGTCATGAATTCAGAAAATAAAAGTCAAATTAATAAAAAAAATAATAACTATACTTAATTATAAATAGGTTTAAACGAGTGATCTTGCCTCTAATAAATCTAGTAACGTAGACCTATCTATAATTTTGACTAAAAAACAAATGAAAAGGACCTCACAATCCATCGTCAACCACATAGTCCATTTTACGCTGAGCAATACATCAACAGTCCATAATTCAGAGTCCTGAAGTAGAGCACCGGATGTATGCCATCTGTTGCTTAGGGCAATCACAATGATCAACCCTTAATGACCTATTAAATTTTAAAAATAGGTCTCACATCCATCTCACAAAAATATAACTCTCAATACAATCAAATTAGTATAACACGTATTTCAATACTGTCACATCAATAAAACACATCTCACAATACAAAATCATTATACAACCCAATCACTTTCCTATCCTTCATACTATTCCTATCAAATTTACACCAAAATCAAGACTGATCCCATATTTATTACAAAATCAAGCCACATCGTCATCCACATCATAAAAATATATATATCAATACAATCACATCAACAAAATATATTTTTCAATATACTCGTACCAACAATTAATGAGCCATTATATTTCACACCATTATGATTTGCCTTACATTTGAAATTCAAATCGTCTAGGTTCCCAAAGACCCTCCACATCATTAAAAACAAAATCCTTAATTAGAAAGCGATCTTCAATGGTCCTTTTTCCCACATAAACGGCTCCACCTTATTTCTCCTAAAAATCTGAACCTTACTTCTTGCTTTTTGCCAAGCACTTGCTTCCCGGGAAATCTCATTTTCTCAGGAATCGTCCCTGCTAGGAAGCGACGAGTTTAGAGAGCCATTCCAGCCGTCAACGAGAATATATTTCTGTTCAGGTTTGTCCTCAGATCCTTTATTTTCTTTTGTTTCTTCGTTGTTATATGCTTCGATTTGGATTCGCCCGCGAGTCTTCGTTTGGATTTACAATGCAGAGACGGCGAATCTAGTGAATCTATTTTTTCACGGGAGAGCTCAATTAAACTGAAACTATTGATCATTACATGCGACTCAATTAGAAATATAGTATGGAAGTACAATTTATTCTATTGCTTTTTTTTTGGTCCCAAATTTGATAATTTCAACGTCAGCTTGGTATTTCAATGAAATAAATTGTAGTTAACAGTGTTACCTTCAACTATTATGATGCACATGGTGTCTCTGATGTAGCTGACTTCACCTCGAATAATATGGAATGTCGTCTTTCCGGATTTTCGTGTGAGAAATCGGATACGGCACTATCATTTTTCATCAGCACTTACAAAACTTTGGAGGGATTTAGCTTTATTTTATGGTCAAGGAAAGACGAAAATCTTTTGGCCAATAATAGTTGCATTTTTTCCTGCTTCTGCATATACCTGTTATTTTTTTTTCCCCAAATAGAATATGCGTTTTTTTTGTCTATTTGGTCTAGCAAGTATTGTACTCGATTGGGATCATATATGTTACTTGGGTTATTTGACTTCCCTTGAATTGTATTCGGCGAAAAAGATAGCTGTTTGTGATGAGAATATTTCCCTAAAGGGATAGAAAAAATTTCGTTGGAATTTTACATTATAGTACTGGTAGACTGCATCCAATTATTGTATGCTCTTTTTGGAGATTTAAGCTTGCTATTAATTCCACAAAACCTGAAACTGGGATCTGTTTTTGGTTAGATGTAAGAAAGAGGAACAAAAAAGGAAGATGAAGCTACAATTTAGGACTATACCTTCAGCTAATAATGCACTACTTAGATGTCATTATAAACCCAAGGCCTCGCTTTGATCTATTTCATTCTTAAGGAGGACCATGCTACATTTGGTAAATAAGTCATCCTGTTGCAAGCAACCAAGCATTGATATTAGTTGGTAGTTTTTTAAATAGTTAACTTGTGCGGTTAACTAAATGGTTTAATCTTAAAGTAAGGATAGGGAATGACAAGGTCTTGAAGTGTTTAGCTTCTTTAATTTTTTTGGTTGTAAGTTGTAACATTGTTTGTTTCGTATACACTAATAACTCTACGTATGTTTGCAGATAGTAATTTCTATAGTTTAAACTCCACTACTCCAGTACTTCCTCATCCCTGTCATTTTGGCCTCCATTTCTCCCTCTAAAGCTGCTCATTCGTATACATTAGTAACTCTGTGTATTGTTTGCAGATAGTAATTCTATAGTTTAAACTCCAGTACTTCGTCATCCCTGTCATTTTGGCCTCCATGTCTCCCTCTAAGGCCGCTCATTCATGACACTTAGCAATGTAGTTCGTACCCATGGACGAAGGAATAATTAAATTTTTTACCTTTGGGGTGTCAATCATAGAGTTGTCAGTATTCAATTTTTTTTATAAGGTGCCAGTAATCAAAGCTTGATTGTCAATAACATATTCCAAAGAGATAGCCTCAATATTTACCATTCACCAAATAATTCTTGAAAAAATTGGTAAATAAGATCGTCTTCCTTCTGTCTTACTAAGATATAGATGTTTAGTTGGTAGTACTACTTATTTTAGCAACATAGAAAATGAAGAACTCGAAGCCATAAACATAGTTTTGAATATACTGGAGCTCAATGCTGGGAGCCTGGGACTCTGTTAATCTGCTACCTTATCCATTCTTTCTTTATTTATTTGAGCACTTAACTCTGAACGTCTTATTGATTCCAAAGATTAATTGCTTTTTGCAGGTGCAAACACTTCAACATGGCTAATCTACAAAATGATCTGCTTTTGCAAGTGGAAACAACTTGTGGATCACTTCTGTATGAACTCAAGGTTTTTCTTTTTCGTTTTGTATTTGCTTATGTTGTCTTCTTCTTTCAGTCTTCATATTTCTCGCTACAGGCACTAACTTCATTTTTCTCCTGCTTTTTTTAATGAAAAAAAAATCAGATAATTTGGGATGAAGTTGGGGAGTCAGATTCAGAAAGGGATAAAATGCTTCAAGAGCTTGAACAGGAGTGTCTCGAGGTATACAGAAGAAAAGTGGATCTGGCCAACCGTAGTAGAGCTCAGCTAAGGCAGGCAATTGCTGATTCTGAAGCAGAACTTGCGGCCATATGTTCTGCAATGGGGGAGCGACCTGTTCATATTAGGCAGGTTGGGCATAAATCCATTTGCGCTCTTGTGTTACAGTTATGAAAAATACCTGAAATAGCATACTTATGAAATTAGGACTACAACTTATGTTGATGAAGTCGTTGGTGACTGCTGAGAAACAGTAAAGCTTGATTAACTCTGTTTTGCCAAGTATAGAAATTAAGAGTAAATAGGGGTGCAATTTATGAAATAAAATTCGACAGAAATTGGAAAGGATTTTTTTCCCTGGTCTAAATGGCTCAAACTAGGGAACTAACTCTTGCTCTGTTCTTTTTCTAAGTGATATTTGCATCTCTTTCTCTCTCTCTCACTGTGTCTGTCTTTGTATATGTGTGTGTTTGTGTACAATTCTATCAAGCTTGAACTATCTGTCAATTTGTATATCTTCCAGACTGATCAAACTGCTGAAAGCTTAAAGGAGGTGCTCCGGAGAATTCTTCCACAACTCGAGGAGATGAAGAAGCAAAAATGTGAGAGAAGAAATCAGTTCGTCGAAGTCTTAGAGCAAATACAAAAGATCTCAAATGAGATATCTGGGTCCGCAAATCATATTTCCTCCAAAGTGATTGCGGATGAAACTGATTTGTCCTTAAGAAAGCTTGAGGAGCTACAACGGCAGCTCCATGCACTTCAGAAAGAGAAGGTTGAATTCTTTGCCTCCTTGTTTTCAATTTTACTCTATGTAATGTGGCTCAATGGTAAAGTTGTAGGGGTGTAGTATAGAAGTTAGAGTTTCAATTTCTAGGAATAGTCTTTCCATATATAATGTGGTTATCGATTTGCGTATGTCATGTCTGTTTCTTACTCTATCCACCGCGGTAGTCTTCTATGCTTATTTTACCTTTTTACCTATCAATTAACCTAATGTACATGCCGTTGATGTTCTTCTTGGACAGAGTGATCGCTTAAGGCAAATTCAGGACCTCCTTGATGATTTGGACTCGCTTTCCTTGGTGCTTGGCCTTGACTTTAAGCAGACAGTTGTAGAGGTTCACCCCAGTTTTGGAGATTCCAAAGAATCAAGGTGCATAGCTGATAGTGCAATTCAGCTGTTGTTGACCACAATACAAAAACTACGAGAGGTTAAAATGCAGAGAATGCAAAGGGTAAATAACGGTCTATATTACATTTAGTTGTTGGTTTGCTTGGTTTTATTGTACTGTTGTACTGTACTTCTGAATTAACCTTACTGACCCTTTATTTTGACAGCTCCAAGACCTCACGTCTACAATGTTAGAGCTATGGAATTTGATGGACACTCCAATCGAAGAGCAACAGATGTTTCAGAGTGTTACCCGTAACGTCGCTGCTTCTGAACATGAAATGACCGAACCCAACACTCTTTCTCTGGACTTCATCAATCATGTAAGCTATAGCATGTTGAAAATGGGACACTTTTTATTTTTCATAAGGATTTTTTGTCTTTATTATTCTGCAAAATGGGGATTAATGCATTTCTGAACTAACAGAAAAGGATATATAATATCAGGTTGAAGCAGAAGTGTCTAGGTTGGAAGAATTAAAATCAAGCAAGATGAAAGAACTTGTTCTAAAGAAAAGGTCAGAGCTGGAGGAGATTTGTAGAAAGACGCACTTAATTCCAGTAGCAGATGGCGT
Organism: Euonymus europaeus; assembly: GCA_963580455.1. Classification (NCBI taxonomy): domain Eukaryota; kingdom Viridiplantae; phylum Streptophyta; class Magnoliopsida; order Celastrales; family Celastraceae; genus Euonymus; species Euonymus europaeus. Next base: position 23,053,749 of record OY756971.1, on the reverse strand, counting down.
GATTGAATATGCAATTGAAGCTGTTGAAGCTGGTACTTCTCTTGACATGAAATGGTCACTTGACAGTGCTCAGAGTGCTTTCTTTTCTATAAGTTTCTGAATGTTGTGTATGATCCTTATCTATGCAGGAGCCATAGATCCTGCTACTGTTCTTAAACAGATAGAACTTCAAATTGCTAGTGTTAAGGAAGAAGCTTTTGGCAGGAAAGATATACTTGAAAAGGTTGAAAAATGGATGGCTGCTTGTGAGGAGGAGTGCTGGCTCGAGGAGTACAACAGGGTTAAGTATCTACATCATTTTGATACCTCCTTTCATCCTATATTATGTACTTAATTAATTTCTACCTTTGTGGCTCACAGGATGAAAACCGCTACAATGCGGGAAGAGGTGCTCATCTCACGCTCAAGCGTGCAGAGAAAGCCCGTTCCTTGGTTAATAAACTTCCAGGTATCTGCTGCATTGTGTGTAAACACTTGAATGGTATGTGCACATCTTGTGCACTGAGCTAGGTTTTATATGGGTTAATTTATTACGTCGCACTTCATTAAAACTTATGTTAATATCTTCCAGCAAAATCATTAAAGTCAATGAAATTGGTATTGTTTTTAGCGTTCTATGATGCAAACAACCTTTGGAATTAAAATCATTATTCTTTCTGCTGTTCTTCTCAGTTATACACTTTCTATATCTTGCCTTGCCTTATACATGCATGTGTTGAGTTACAGAAATCTATTCATAGTAAATTGGTCTCTTCCATGTCTCTCCAGGAATGGCGGAGGCATTGGCATCAAAGACGATAGCATGGGAAAAGGGGAGGGGCTTTGATTTCTTATATGATGGAGTAAGTTTATATATCTAAAGATTTAGTTTTCATGAGTAGTATCTGTAACAGTCACATGTGTCCATAATCGATTACATCAATGAAAATTCAACTGCACTTTCTGTTACCCACTGCTGCCAGATTTCCCTTCTTTCCATGCTAGAAGAGTACACTATACTGCAGCAGGAGAAAGAAGAAGAACGCCGTAGGCTGCGGGTATTAACCTGTTACCTTTCATTTTGTTTAATCATTTTCCTTGCTAAAGGACACATTTGATTCATTTAAGCACGCAATATCAACAGGAATTTCTGATTTTGAATAGGTTGAAAGTTCGAATTCTTCCATACAATAAAAACAGCTAATATTAAAGCAATATTATTCACCAAAAAAAAATCAATAGGATTTTCTGCTTTATCAATGATAGTTTAAGAATACCTGTTATGAACTATGATTGTTTCTCTTTTTCAGGACCAGAAGAAACTGCAGGGGCAGCTAATAGCAGAGCAGGAGGCACTTTATGGGTCAAAACCAAGCCCTTCAAAGCCTCAGAATGTGAAAAAAGCGCCTAGAGTTTCAACTGGAGGTGCTGGCAATAGAAGAATCTCTCTTGGTGGAACTAATATTCAGAATCCTAAACCTGATTTACTTCGCTCTACAAAAGCTACTCCACATGCTGCGAAAAAAATCGATCGAATTCAACAAAATGAATTCTTGAATCCATGCCAAGAAAATGGCTTTGCAGTTCTATCTGCAGGTTGGTCCTTGGGCTCGTTATTGCATGAGATGAGTTATCTGCAGAGTATTACAAGCCATAAGATTGTTTCAAAATGTAGAAATTACAACTGTGGCTTGCCAATCACACCTTCAGTTTTGGGAAACAAAGTTAAAGTGTATTTTCAACTCTTAAAATTTTTGAAATAGGAATATGATTATATGGTTTTATAATTCAAACACTTCTAATTGGTCAAAGAGGAAAATATTTTATAAAAATCATTATTTTGTTCGTTGGTATTATAATAGCAGGTTGGATTATTGTTGCCTATCCATGTTACCAGCTAAGGGGATTGTGATAGTTGGGGAATTATCCTTTGCTCTTGTGGGTGAAAAAAGATGAAAGTTGTTTCCACTTCACTTGGCAAACTATAATATGTTCGTGCTTATTTTTTTATCATCTATTTTTTAGGTAGGAGAGGCTTGGACATTGGAGGTCTTCCTGCGAGAGACCTCTCCTTCGGTACTGCCAATTCTCGGGAGCCAGAGTCACCGAGGATGAGGACACCATTCTCACCTATATCTTCCACAGGATCATCCAAGGTCAATATTAACAACTCGTTAGAAGATCCAAACATATCACATGCTGAAACGTTACAGAAAGCAGTTCCAACTAACGATCTGTCTTTCACTACACCTTCGAAGTCAACTTCTGTTGCAGATGAAGAGAATTGGACTCCCAGGGCAACACCAGTTCCGGTGCCCTCTACACCTGCAACAGTTTCAGTTCCTATGCAGACTGCTATGACCCCTGCTCCCCCACCAGTTACTTTTGGAGCCAGTCCAGTTGATGATGTTCTGGAGGAGATTGAATATTCATTCGAGGAAAGACGGGCTGGGTTTGTCTTTCCTGAAAGGCATACAAAGTCAATGGTGGAAGTTTGATCTTATACTTTGTCTATTGGATTTTCATTTGGTACCCTTGGAATTTATGATGGGATCAGTCAATTGTAATTGGCTGCTCTATCTATGTACATAGTCTACGAGAAGTTAGCGCATGTTAAGATGTGGGAGTTTTCTTCCCCGGTGAATTTGGGTCATGTATATCAGTTTCTTCCATTTTTGCATGTCAAACTGTCAATGGTAGTTGGCTCACTCAGACTGAAAGTGCCACTGCACTGCCTTTCCTGTATTGCTGTGACATTTCATTCCATGTGTTTAACTCCATTATTTGAAACTCTGCCAGAAGTTATAATATTCTTGTTGTAAGATGCAACAAAGCATCCTTTGCTTGTGTTTTGTAGGGTTGATATAATAAAATTAAGATGAATGAGCACATTGCTGAAATTGTTAGACATGACAGGCCAGTATATCTTGGAAGACATGCTGTGTGTTTCTGACTATGCAGAAGACATTTTCCCTTTGATTGTTTTCCTACAATTTGCCTCTCTAGAGAGAGTTTCCAATCAAAGCATCCTCTGCATGTTTTGCTTTCCAGTTTTTTTCCTATGAACATGAAAGTATATTATTGTGTGTTGGTCTATAATCAACTCATCTATGTTATGTTTCAAAGAAAATCACGTCTGTCGGGAAACAAAATAATTTCAGATGAGACCAAACTGGGTTTTGTTATGAATTAGCAGAGAAGGGAATAAAATTGGATTTTGTACAGTCAATTTTAGTTTACACCTCATGTTATCACAGTCAATGCGGGTGAGGTAGGCCTTCCAAAATATATTTAAATTATCTTGATTTGAATAGCAAGGACTGAAGTCTGAGGATACAATTGAGATTGCTTCTCTATTGTGCCTCTCTTTTATGGAAATGAATATATTTAGTATCAAGTGAGTAGTCTTTTGATGTCGCATGCTGGACTCCAAGTCGTCTTTTATGCAGCTGGTCCTAAATACTGGATTAAGGTTTGCTGTTGTTGTTGCTTAGTAACACAAAACAAAATGATGATCACAGATTCTCGTTTGAAATTATTTTTTCAGAATTATAATTTCAGCAATTGTTTTTGGTCAGTGACTGGTGTGTTAAAATATTTTGCACTTCTTACTTTTCCTCTGGTTGTTGCAGGACGTTACAATGAAGGTTATGTCATTTTAGCCGCAAGGTGCTCTCTTTCTGCAAATGTTACAATCCGTCAACACACTTCTTCTGGGGGCACTCTAACATAACTGTCTGAACCCTAACGATGATACTCCCATAACTGTCTGCTGCCATCTCAAGTTGACTGGCTTTTACTTCTCCTGTAGGTAGTTAATCACTGAAGTGGTTGAAAAAACTTTGTCGATAATTTAAGCATACTTGGTGAATTTAAAAACATTGAAAGAATCATAAAGCTTTAGCATTTTTTCCTCACAGGGACTTTTTGAGATACTCTCTTTGTCTGAATCGTACACGCCTATTGAGAATGGAGGTACAAAGAGTAGATCTGGAGGAATGATCAGCATCTCTCTGGCTGGGCAGGACGGTCGGGTTTGCTGGTTTGTTGGTAGCAGCAGGGCCAGTGCAGGTAAGAATTTTACACAGTAAATATATACCGAGAGTATTAGGGTGAAAGTTTCATTCATTACTCAATGTTATCACGGGTTTGCATCTTCTTTTGATAAATATTATGAAAATACAAATATTTTCCTTTGGCATAAGATTATGGAAAAAAGGAGGAAAATTCTTTAATTAATTGATACCTTTCCTTGTAAGAAAAGAGTAGTTAATTGATATTGTAACAACAAATGCCAAAATTCCTGAAATAGATAACAATGACCAGCGTAAAATATATTTATGAAAACCTTCGCTGGTAGGTAGAGGCAAGATCCACACTAATAAGCACTTCGACCTTGCCGACACATGTTGTGCGCTAACCATTACTAGCCCCGGGCGAACACTGACATATCGGAGTTTCCTGCCACCGAGCTACTAACGGCCCCACACCAGCGGAAGTCAGGTTTGGTTTCGATACCAATTTGTTACACACCTGCCACCCCTTGCCAATCAAAGCTTAACCAACATTCTTGTGGGTCGGCTCGGCTGTAACCATGGCCTATGGGCTGAAATCTCATGAAAACCTTGGCTGGTTGGTAGAGACAAAGTCTGCACTAATAAACACTTCGACCTCCCCTATCCTCCAATGTGGGACGCGGGTGTGTAACATGTCCAAAAGCAAGTTGTGCATATTGATGTCTCATCTCTGAACTGTTTCGAATATATCAGGTTGTTGTGCCAGTTTTCTACCTGGTCACCAGCAAGAGCAGAAACACAAAAAACAGAGGATTGAACCTGCAGTCGTTGCCACCGCTATCACCGCAAATGCTCTCTCCGTAATCGCTGCAGAAGAATTAAAGGCCCGGACCAATCCATTGTAATGGCTTCACTGAATCCATTGTGACTCTGCTGCGGACGATAACACATCTTCTTCTGGAGATGATTCTAAAGGCCCGGACCAATCAAACTGTGAGGTTTCTTGGTGATCAAGTTCAAACTATGTACTATTGTTGTATCTTCATTGGCTTTTATCCAGATTAACAGCATTAGGTTAACTCAACTTGTCCGGAACAAGTATACACGGGGTGGCTATTATGACGGACAAACTAGGCTTTGACATCGAGATGTATTTACCCGAGAATTGTGCTATTTCTGATTAGTTTTAGGTAGGATTTGTTTTGGATTATCCAGTGGCCGGTTCTGCAGTATACCATCTAGTGTTGTCTGATTCATATTTCTAGATGTATGAAACCTGATGTCGTTTTGATTTTTGCCTAACCATTTGAAAGTGCCAACTCTAAGCACTCCACTAGACATAATTTGTTGGTTGCCCAGTTGCTCTCTTCACAATTTTACAGTTTCTTTTGATCTGACTGCGCATGAGCCCTTATTACACTTTCTAATCCTTATTCATGTGAGGCTTAAATCTGGACCAAGCAAGCTTTATGTTACAAATGACATATCGTTCAGAATTTGGCAGAAGTAACAAGTGATAGCAAAACCAGTACAGCAGCTGGGCTGTTTCATTCTTATGAGTTATGACCTTGTTGAAGATATATTGTCATTGGGTGCGTATCCTACCATTATTTATACCACCCTATACAACCATCCAGCTCTTTCGAATAAACTCACATGTATGTTAGTATTAGCAAGGGAGATAATTCTCCAAGATGTCCATCAGAGGTTGACGTTATCGACATTCACATTACCACTTGCTGCCTCCATCAGCCCATTGCGTATCTGGTCAGTTATATCCCTAACATGACCAGGGCCGTGGGGTATAAAAACAGTAGTGTTCTTCGATGAGTTCCCAAGGTCCTTGATTGTGTCAAAGTACTGAGTGATCATTATGAGATCCATCACCTCCTTAGATGAGGTGCCTTCAACCTTCTGAGAGAAATTCAATATATTCTCCCTTAACCCATCTGTAATTGCCTGCCTCTGTTTGGCCACGCCAACACCACCCAGGTACTTGGCCTCGGCTTCTGCTTCGGCTTTCTTCACTTGGAGCACCTTCTCTGCTTCTCCTTTGTATACGCTAGCAAGTTGGAGCCTTTGAGCTGTAACAAAGCATTGAAATATTAAGCACCATCACGAAGTCGTCTGAAACAGATTTGTCCTTTCATCAACGAACCCTATTAAACACTGTTCCCAGGTGAAACAAATTGAAAATGTTACACAACATGAAGAGTGGTGTGGTTGTAAGCATGTTCGAGCCTCACCTTTAACCACTCAGATCCAAACTCAGGTTTCTCAGCCCTTCATAGACATCATTTTCTCCCCACCTTATTAGAGCCCGTTCATAATATCTTCTTTCCATAATATATTTATTTAGATCCTCAAAAAGAATAAAGAAAAAAAGAAAATTCTAGCAGTGACCTCTTTAATCTTTCATACAAATCCCAATACCCCATTCTGGCACTGAAGACAAACCTTTGCATCATTCTTAAATTTTTTAGTGTCATGGAAAATTCAAGGCTAGACATTGCTCTACATGATACTTGTTATGTGGTTTCATATTTCAATTTTGTACTTTCTATGGGAGCGTTTTTGCTTTATTTGCAGGATTTCACCATTGGCCTATTGGGTGGGTACATCTTTAGCCACAATCTTTAGAGGATATACTTATTATCACAAGTACAACCACACGGTTTTCACTAGTGGTTGGGTACTAATCATGTGGTTGTGATCATGGTAGCGATCCAACTAAAGATTTTTATTCCAGTGGGGACAGCTATGATCATGGTTGTTTCCGTGAAGTAGGCACAGGTATCAACGTCTAAAGTATGAAACACCCCCCATGACACATTGTTAGAACAAGGAAGTTGCACACGGGCTCCAGCCAGCAGACCCACCTCCTTTTCCGGACTTAAGACTATCTCTATCAGGTCCGATGTGAACTTACAACTCGGTGTAAGCAATATTTGTTAGACACATGTATACTTTGAAAAGATAATAATAATAAAAAAAATGCAGTAGGAAAGGGAAACAAAATACCAGCATTAATTTCGTTCATCGCCTTGCGGACAGAGGCATCGGGTATAATGTCCACCATCAGTATGTGTTCTATGCTGTATCCATATGCTCCCATCACCTGGCTCATAGTTCCAATAAACAAAATTAAATTTTGAATCACATTTTCCTTGGAAAAATATATCAGCACAGGAAAATTATTTTTTTAAAAAATAGAAAACAAATTTTGAACATATGAAGCCCTAATCGACACCATCACAAGCATGTACACTAACAATTGAACAGCCAAACAACCAACGATGAAAGATGTTTACATATTCTAATGTCTGACAACCAAGACCTATTAACTTTCTACGAATAATAATTCACAATCCAGTCCAGGTGCAAAACCACAACCAACAGCTATTAACTTGCTATGACTAATAATTGACAACCGAAATCATGATATGCTGACTATTATAATGAAGTCCTTTTTCTGATACAAAAGGAAATCCTTAAACGTTAAAATCAAGTCCAGCAATGGATAATGAATAAATGACTGAATGATGCACAAAATAATATAAATTGCCATAGGGTCAAAGAGGTAACTGGAAAGGATGAACAGAACAAGGAAAGCTATGTTCACCATCACATGATTAACTATAGTACCTTCTCAAGTTCCTCCAATACAGCTTTGGCAACCTCACCCTTTTGCTCAAAGAGCTCATCCAGTGTCATTCTTGGGACATGAGCACGAACCACTAATACGATCCACGAGATACAATTTTTAATTTTTAATGAGGAAAATCATCAAGAATGAAAAAAAACTTAATTCATGATAAGGTCGGATGTTTCCAAAAAAAAACAGAGAGAGAGAGAGAGAGAGAGAGAGATACCATCAAAAACATAAGCCTGAATCTGCTCTTTGGGATTTTGCAGCTCATAAAATGCATCATCAGCATTTTCTTTAACTACTCGATATTGAATCGAGCAGAGCAATTGGACAAAGACATTGTCCTGCAATAAACCAGTCATTCTTTCCCAAAACAAAATTCATTCATTACTTAACGCGAGGAAAATTCCATAGCCAACAGGTATATAATGATCAGCTTCATCTCATGATCAAACACATAGACCCAAACCTTCAGTAAAAGTTGACACAGCACAAGAAAGGCAACATATATATGACTTCAACTTGATACTCTCGGTACCTAAGAAGTTCAAAATAAATGTCCAAACCCTAATTTAGCTGGCAGCCTGGCGCTTTTCTGAACAAAAGTGCCTCTTTCTCCTGGAAAACGTGGTTTGCATAAACCTTGGCCCTTCATGTCACTCTCGTGTGGCTGCTCATAGCCTCATACTAAGAAATACGAATACATTTATTCAGTTTTGGTTTATCCTTATCGGCACGATATGTCTCTCTTGATCATATTCTTATACTACTCAACATCAACAACAGCCAATGAGAGATGCAAAAAAAAAAAGACTTTGTTATCTCTTCTCTTCTCTACTTGTATGTGTTCTCGGGAAACCAAAGCTTATCATGAATCAATCTAACGAACTCGATAATAAACACTATTGTGGGGAGAAAAAAAGATACGGGCAAACAATCGAGTGAAAATTTGTTAGTAATAGAAGATCAGTGGCCATTTCATGCATAAACAAGATCCAGAAATACCCAGATTTAAGTTCATGAATGAAAAATAATACCGACAGCGAAAAGAGTTCGAGATAAAAGATGAAAAAATCGCAGAAAGAACTGAGATTCTAGGATTACAAACTCCACAACCTATAAAATTTGACAAAAATATGATTTAAAGAAGAACCTTGGTTTTAGTTTCGACGCGGACATCGAGAGAGCTGATCCTGGTGGAGAGAAGCCCGGCCAGACATTCGCCGGCCAAGGGATTGAAGAAGTGGAGCCCCGGTTCCGCCAACCGCTCAAACCGACCCCACCTCTCCACCAAGCCTATGCTCGCCTGCTCCACGCATCCCAAGAATATACAGTTCGCGTTTCCCATCTCTCTCCCTTTCTGCTATTCGGAGGATGGAAAAAAAATGGAAGTTACATTACCATACGCACTAGCACCTATATGCCACGGAGTCAGAGACCGCTTTTGCATTGGATTTTACTTCATCAAAGTGCTGCGTTTCGTTGGTTGGGTTCAGTCTTGAGTGGACTGGAGGGAAACTCGTATCATACTCCATGCTACTACTGTACTACATTTATGGTCGTGGACCGGTGGTTAATCGGCCAAATATGAAGTGAAGTCTGGAAGACAACGTTCCTATTAATGGGCCGACAGACGCCAGCTTTAGGCCCAATTTCGCGTAGCATATTGTCGAATACACCAAATCAGTTACTATCAAAGAACTCTATTAAACCCAGCCCAATATGCTCACGGCCAATAAAATTGTGTTTTTCTTATACGTATTAAGGGGTCGTTTGGTTGAAGGAATAGAGGAGGAATAAAGGTGGTTTATGGAATGAAGCATTTCATGTGTCTCTCCTCCATTTTGATTCCCACCTTTTTAGGTGGGAATAGCCAATTTCACATGGAATGACAATTCAAATGACAATTTTGACCTCAATTAAATATTAATTAATATATTTTGACAAATTAATAATATATTGCTATTTTATTTTAATTTGTTAATTATATAATCTATTAATTTTGAATCCATTTTTTTAATTTGTTAATTACATAATTATATAATTTGTTAATTTTAATTAATATATTATGATAAATTAATATTAATAATATATTGCTATTTTATTTTAATTTGTTAGTTATATAATTTGTTAATTTTGACTCCATTTTGTTTTAATTTTTTAATTATATAATTTGTTAATTATATATAATTAGAAATGCACAAATAAAATATTTTGATTATGCATAATTATAAAGTAAGGACATAATAGACAAAAGACAATTTCATTCTCATTCCCAGTTTTTATACATACCAAACGTGAGAATCAAAATTTCATTCTCATTCTCATTCCCACTCAAACAATTCTAAGAACCAAACGACCCCTAAGAGCATTCCGCTATTCCTTGCAGGTGATTTCTGAGCTTACAGATCACGACTCCTTTCCCATCAATGTTGTAATGTCATTGCAGAATGCAGACATATTATCATTGTCCCGCAAGTTCCATATTGTTCATTTTAGCTTGTCACAAGGACGGGTAATGTGGTGGCTCATGAGCTAGTCAGTAGCCAAACTTGGTAAATCTTCTAGGGAGGATAGTTTTTTCATTGAGGATTGTCCTTATGCAATATGTATTTGCAGACAAGATTGTTACTTGATGAAAATCATGTCTTTCTTCTCATTAAAAAAAAAAGAAAAAAAACAGACATGCAGTCACTCGCACACCACCACCAGTCAGACTTGAGCTATGGCATTGTGCAAGGTTTATTAGCCTCAAAAACAATAGTGAGAAGTAATAATAAGACAATAGAGACAAAGGATTGGTATATGTTGACATGTATATATACATAGATGCATTGAACACTCATGCATATATTAATGCACTTGAATTAGCTTGAGGTATGGCTTTCATTGCTGACACCGGCAGAAATGTGTAGTTTGCAACCAACATTATCTCTGCCTTCTTCCATGTGCTGCCATGTGATATGACATATGAGCTCCTTTAGTCCTTCTTTGTTTTTTGATCTATTTCATGTTTACAAAATAATTTCTTTCACTTATCCCCTTTGTAACAATCATGGAAAGGATTCATTTTATAATGCGTGCTATTATACGCTTGCATCAAATGCCCAATGAGGCACCTATACCTACTATATGCATACGATTAAACGAGACAGTTTAGAAAGAATAAAATCATGCAAGTCTAATGTATTCACGGAAATACATCAACTAAACTAATTAACTAAATCATTAGATGAATCTGATACGTTTACATTGTTGTTTTTAAATGAAAATATTGTACACCATGCATGTATATATATGTGTGTCCAAGCAATCAAGTACGTACCTAGTACAGGTAGACATGATTAAACACCTATTTGAATCTTATAATAGTTATATATACATCTCCACCCGTGCACACACACACACAAAAATACTTTTTATCAAGTTTTTAAAGATAATCATGCCCTTATAAATACACGTACACTCTGATAAACAACCATGCATGTCCCCTCCAAGGACGCATTACATACAGATATAAATCAAATGGGATCTTAATTATAATTACCACCCGCAACTTGCTTATGTTATAAAAAAACAAAAAACAAAAAACAACCAATTCATTGCTTGTCGCCACGTTCTCTTCATTTCTAGCTACCCACTAGTCAAATCCCAATGAAAGGAATCATTGAGGAAGAGAAGAACATGTTGGCCAGACCATGCCTACAAGGTCTGCCACCACGACTGCAGAATCAGCCAAGAAACAAGAAATTTATGTATGGGCTGGGGTTGATTTGTTAAAATACAATGTGTTTGGGAGGCAAAAAAAAACAGCTTCATCAAATCTAGATCTTGGTTTGGCTTTTCGGGGACAATATTTATACAAAATTCTTTTTTTAATTTTTTTTTGACGGAATTTGCATAAATGATGAGACTAACGATACAAAAGATTATATTTTTTATTTATTTATACGTGTGGATGTGATATTTACGTCTAAGTCATTATCCGCTATAAATATAATTACTAATTTTTCTATGCTTCTCTCACGATTTTATTTTAAAAAATAATCTCTGACTCCATTCGAACCCATAACCTTTTAGTTTTTCTTCATCTAGCCCGTACAAACAAGCTAGGACAAGTAAAATATACTTTTTTTTTTCTTTTAGTACATACCTTCCCTAAAAAGTAGTCAAAATTAAGTTGTAAATGGAGCGTACGACATTATAGTGTATAGAATCATATTGTGATTTTAGATTGATAATTTGATAAACTTTCCGCATACAAGCAAGCAATACCGTACGAAGGTAATAAAAAAAAAGTAGAGAATTCTATTGCAAAATAGAGTACATGCAGTTTGATGGTGAAAGATGTTGTATTTTATTAACATCTTGACAATAAGAAAATATGGAAAATATCAATAAAAATTATATGTCTTGCGGGGGCTGCCAGAAGTAACATGGGCCCTTGTTGGGTTTGTCGTTAATTAAGCATCAAAACAGTTGTTAATCTCCTCTGAAAATGCGGATTGTTTCATAAGCATAATTCATTACAGCTAATTGAAGAATATTTGGGGAATGGAGAGATACTGGCTATTTCAGGCTAATGACAATTAAATAATTATGTGCCATCATTTTAATAATATAAAGTTCGTAATCAATCCAGTTTCCAAGGAGTTTCGTAGGACATTTATTTAGGCTTGATAGTAAGATTCCTAATCACATTCAAAACATTTATAGACATCAATATCCTTGTAGCCAAGGGTTGGGTTTTGGCCTAGTATTTATCATGCTATCGGAAATTTTTGTGGACATAAGTAATTTGATCGTACGAGTTTAGGTCCATATTAAATATTCAAAAGATAATCGTTTCAGTTAAAAAAAAAACAAGTATATTCAGTTGTAAATTCGTTTTTTGGTTTACTTTAACACAAGAGAATGAAGTTACAAGCTTTTTTGTGATAAATTTGGCAAGGTAATATTTGGTCAATAACATTGCGAAGAATTTTGAAATCTGGCAATAAATTTTGATTGAAAATGTTAATGAGGTATATAGAGTAAATAATACTGTCCCAGTTGAATGCCTGTCGCTTGATTGGATGGTCCATAGTTGGCTGGTTTGGATTGACACCATCCGATCCTGGCAAACTCCTCATATCTTGCTCCTATATAAATCCTTCACACGGGCCTCAATTATCAGTCAACAAGCCTGAAAAAGAACGCTCCTCTCCCACTCAATAGAAAAGGAAACAATGGCTTGCTGGTCTGCTGAGAATGCCACAAATGCCTACCTCAAGACCTTGAAAATGGTGAGTACTCTTAGTTATTGTTTCCTTCACTTATCTTTGAAAAACCCCATGAGTATTTTTAGTTCATTTTGTGCAACTGGACTCACTGGCATGACTAATTGTATTACAAACTAGTATGACTAATTCTATTCCAATTGTGATCTGAATGCAGGGACAAAAGGCTAAAGAACCAGATGTAGCAGAGTTCATTTCAGCTATGGCAGCTGGAAACAATGCACAACTAATGGTGGTGGCTAGTGCAGGAGCTGCTAACTCCAACACACTTGCTTTAGTGGCTGCTGCACATCAAACCGGAGGCCGTGTGGTTTGTATTCTTCCTGGAATCGAACACTTGCAATCGTCGTATAAAGCGATCGGAGCGGATGCATACCATGTTAAGTTTTTCATGGGAGATGCAAAAATTCTACTACTAACCCATTACAGGGAAGCAGAGTTTCTACTCATTGACTGTAAACTTAAGAATCATGAAGCAATTCTTAGAGCAGTGCAGACTAGTAGAAGGCGCAATGGTACGGTTGTCGTGGGGTACAATGCCTTCTGCAAGAATTCTTGGCGATCAAGTGGTTCCGAGACCCAGTTGTTGCCCATAGGAGGAGGGTTGCTGGTGACGAGAATAGCTGCCGCGAATGGGAAGATTGGAGATGGTGGTGGTGGTGGTTGTGGAAGGAGGAGTCATTGGGTTGTCAAAGTAGATGAGTTCACCGGAGAAGAGCATGTGTTCAGAGTCAAATATCCACAGACCAAAGAGATCCAAGCTTAATGCATGATTATCTCCACTTGGTTACATAGTAATAGAAACGGTTTTTCTTTCATGACCTTGCAAGCGATAATGAGCATGAGTTCTGGTTCTATCTGGAGTGTTAAAGAGAGAGTTTCTTTAATTTTGAGAGTAGTGTTGTCCAGCAGCCAAATGTACATAGCACATGGTTTGGATTGTATTGAGAGATTGATCCTTGCACTCTCTATAATTGATTGAATCAGATATGTATGAAAATTGTGTAAATCAAGTCGTACTTTTTTCCCCTTTCTTAACCATAATCAGAGCTAACCAGCACAAACAATGAACGAGAGAGACTATTAGAAGTAAAAGAAAGAAAATGACAAATCATCTCCATCAGAATTGAAGGACAAGAAACCATTGTTCAACAGCATTCACACAAGGCACAGTCCACAGCAAGAGTGCGCAGCTATTCCCCAGAATACCAGTTGCTCTGGTACTGGTTGAAGAGTTGTGGAAATTAGAGACAGCTACTACAGTTACCAAGTTCTTGAATAGTTCATTAACTGAAATCTCTTACCTTTTCGATTGATTTCTTTTTAGAAGTTTGATAAGAACATAGTTGGGTTTTCAGTGCTGATAAGATCGAATAAATTTAACTTCCGACTCTTTGAGGACGCAGAAGAGATGGAACATGAGAGTCACAACGGCATCGATCAGCGGCTTTCCTTGAACGTAATCCGTGGTTGGAGAAGCATGCTGTCATGAATGACTTTACATTTCGCCTTCAAATATTTTGCACTTAAAAAATTTCACGAATTACGAATCCATTCGAGTGGTTTAAATTTTGTTCGATTCGGATGATTGAATTATCGGATTAGGGTCTAAACGCAAATATCTTGTTCAATTTAGTTATCCGAAGACTAAATTGGATTGAATTATTATCCGGATTTAAATCAATTCGATATAGACAATTAAATTTGTCTGCAAATCCAAATCAATTTCAATCCAGATATGCAAATATCTTATATTAAACGCAACTCTTAATGAGATTTTGTCAGGATCATCATTAGACCATAACAACAATGCCGTGCGGGTTTCTCTGTCCACATCCACAGCTTGGGATTTTCATTATTCATTGGCAAAATAATGGAAAGATACGTTGTCGTTCAATGGTGGGATCTGAGTCTGACTTCCATTATTTGTGGGGTTTATTCACCCAAAAAAATTGGATGGGCCTTAACATTTGTAATAGAGAACCCGAAGGAAAGTGGGCCTTTGGGTCCTTTGTGGGTTTTTTAAAACCAATTTTTTGCCTTCTAAGCTCTAGGGTTGGAACCATAGTTACCAAGAATTCGGTAGACTCTGGTTCGTGGTACACGACATAATTAATTTGTGATATGTTAGGGGTGCGCTTAATCAGTAGGGTAGTTGAGAATGTGGTACAGTTTGACGAGTTATTCAGGTCGCCATTAAATTAAGTCAGCTCTTGTGAAAAATGTTTTTTTACCTTTTCTTGACTCCTTCCTTGAATCTACCAAAACCTAGGGTTTTAGAATCTCCATAAGTCTCCTTAATCAGAAACAAAGAATGTTGTAAATTAATTTCAAATGTCAGTTTTCAAATTTTTCATTCTCACGCCCTCTATTTCCCTAGACTCTCCATTTATATACTCAATCAATGACGATTTAGGGTTTACTTTTAGTTTTGATTCAATTATACTTGATTTTTCATTCTATTTCTTAAGATTTCAGTAGTAGATTTTTGGGACGCCCATTTGAGCGTATCGGGTCATGTCACTGAGTGTCCCAAGTCGCTCCCAATTCGGGCTACATAGGGGGTTTGAGTGTTCCCGATAACTATGGTTAGAAAAACAACAATGATACTATTTTGTTGGGCTAGCAAACTTAAATTTTGGATCCCACATTTGTTACAAAAAATTCAAACCTACATTTTGAAAGATGGTTGTTAGT
Source organism: Euonymus europaeus (assembly GCA_963580455.1). Classification (NCBI taxonomy): domain Eukaryota; kingdom Viridiplantae; phylum Streptophyta; class Magnoliopsida; order Celastrales; family Celastraceae; genus Euonymus; species Euonymus europaeus. Next base: position 23,038,129 of record OY756971.1, on the reverse strand, counting down.
TGCCAAAAGCAAAACTACTGCTGAAACCAGGACCTGGTTACCACTAGTAGAACCAGGATTTTGTAAAACACCCTCAAAATCGAGTTGGCTATAATCAATCGATGGAGTACATTGACTATAATCATATTGGTCCAAAAAGTTTCATGAATTCCATGGATCCACCATTCATACACACCTAATTTATTAAGAAATATTAAACTATTATTAAACACATATTAAACTAACAAAAAAAAGGATATCTAAATATGAAATTCTATATTAAACAGATCAACACAAAATCCTAAGTAATTAAGTTATTCTACACATAAATCAAATACAAATCATAAACATAAACATAAACATAAACATAGTATTGAAAAGTCTTCTCAATAAATCTTATGTATTTTAACATAAACGAGCCACATTGTTCCATGCTTTACACTACAAACAATTGGAATGAAAAACTCACATAGTTGGATGCCTCAAATGCATACACTGAGCTCATTGAATTGCTACTGTGTAGGAAAATTCTCTAAAAAATCAGGTGAATGGATATGCTTTTATCGTGTATAATGAGTTAACTTTGTTATAGAGGTTAATCACGTTATTATCAATGACATAATAGCATGATTAACTATGATTTGCATTCACGTCGTTGATAATCGATCAAATATAGTCATGCTATTTTAACAACATGACTAATACAAAAGATAAAAATGAGTCATGTCATTGCAAACAGCATGACTGATAAAAATCCAAAAGAAGTCGCACTCCTATCAACCATGTATATTGTCATTTGTGCAAAAAATAATAATTCAATCATTATATCTCTAATCAATTTATTAAAAAATGACATGTTGGAAAAAAAAAACTAAATTTTAACACGAGTAATTCACAGGACCAGGTAGCTAGGCAGATGTAAAGCGAGATGAAAGGTCACTTCCAAATTCCAATCACATAATTTTTCAACTTAACTTTTTAACTTTCCCTGTACTCGGTTTAATCAATAATGTCAAAACAGCAAAACTTGGAAATGATGCTTTTTCCCATTAAATCATGGGTTGTGGTTTCTTTCGGTTCTTTATTGTTCCCAATTAGTAGTGTCTTCAGTCATTCAAGTCGATATGCTGATATTTTGTGAACTATAGGTCTAAGAAATTGTTGAATAAAACACGTCTGGTTGCTGAGAAAAGGAGACCAAAGTGAAGAAAATTAATATTCGGGAAACTTTAGCCTTTCCTTAGAAAAATAGGGATAGCGGAAATGATATATTTTAAAATAGCAGTTTTGATCGATTATGAGAAGCGATTTTGAGTGTTTACAGCCGATTTCAATACTTGATAAAAAATTTAAAACACCGATTCTGAATAATAAAAATATTAAATTATTATTATGTTCATAGAAATAGAGTCCAAATAATTATTGATACTCTTGTGCTTCCACAACCGTCTAAGTTCAAGAATCAATGCACTCCAAGGAAACAAACCATACTTAGAATCAATGAATGCCAAAAATCAGCTTCAAAGATAAGCAACCAAAGTAAAAAATAAAAAAAAACAATTTACGTAAAATCATCTGCTATAGATTAAAGTCGTTTTGGATTCCATAACTTGTCCCATAAAATGATCCCACTTATTATCCATGTGGGTTTACCATATCTGGCAAAGAACTTGCATTATGAATTATGTGGGAAGGTTCAAAGAAGTAGCGGCATGATTTTGAGTAAAACAAACAGAAGCACAAACTTGATTGTTACCTTCAAATCAAAGAGAAAAGATTTGAGACCGAGAAATGGATTGAGGCTAGATCAGAAACAGAAGAGGTTTGATGCATCTCCGGTGCGTCTCTGATGATAAGAGTGATGCTAGGGTTGGAGAAGGCAAATAAGAGAACATTTTAAGAAATTCTTAAAACACTCTGATTTGGAAAATTTTCAAAATAAATAAAATAATTATCAAAATTAATGTCTCAAAAATATAAATTTCAGTTAATTATTATTTTTTATTATATATTTTCAGTCTCCTAGACAGACTTTTAGCGTACGCTTGTCACTTACACCCACTTTCACGCACCTAACCCGAAAGTCTCCGCAACACAGTCTCAAACCAGAGACTCAAATATGCGCACTCGTCGTCAGTGGCCAGCACTCGTAGTCAGTGTTCACATTCAACGGTAGGGCCACTTGGTGTTCCAGTTGCTTCGGGGCCCACATTTTGGATATGGACCCCACTCCAAGTCACTCTTAATCTCAGCCGTCCGCTTTCTTCATTAGGAGCAGCGCAAATCTCTCCGTGACTGTAGTAATGATTTATGAAAGCCTAGGCCCCACCCCCCCTCATATTTAACACTCCAATCGTAGAAGCGAGCACCTCTTGTTCACTGATTTTGCCATAATTTATTAATTTACACTACTAAAAAGATATTTTGGGAGAAGAAAGATGAAAGGGGCCCCAGAAAAAAAATAAAATATCATGTAAATACTTACATAAATGTATAATTTGTTTATATATTTATTAGTGCGTTTGTGCATACTACATACTACATACAGTGAAGGTACTACAATATACTACCGAAGTACCAATCCAACCTACTTTTAAAAATTAGTTGGGAAAGGAAAATTACATATAAATGTGAGAGTGCCCTCATTTTGAGGACTGTCGTCTAAACAAAAGACAACAAATAAGGGGCCGGGTCCTGTCACCATTTTGGACTGTATAAAATGCCAAACAGAGGTATGAATGTAAATTAAATGAGGGAGTCATATACAGTCTAAATGCACACCGAAAGCTGCGTCTCTGGTGTGGTGTCTGCTGTAGAAATTTTATACTGGGCTAGTGGGCTGGGCCCTGCTATAATTTTTGTTAATTTTAAATTATTTACATATTTTGATCTAATTTACGATAATACCCACTTCCCATCATAGGCGTGCAAATTCAAACTCCAACACAAAATCATTCACACCTCACGTGGGTCCCCATTTACTAATCAGATACAGTCCATGCAAAGACAAATTATAATATACACTTTGTGCAAATCCTGGCCCTCCATTTTTTTTCTTCAAATGTCTTGCGAAGCTGATCTGCGTAGTGCGTACCCTTCTGGGCATACCTGAGAACTACGCCCTTCTGTTCTTGCAGGGCTGTGCCAACACTCAGTTCGCCGCAATTCCTTTGAATCTCTGCGTGGTGACAAGTAACAACGATAACCGGACCGATGTTGAACGGCACTGATGCACATCTACGTTGAACTAGTTTCTTGCATCGGGATTCGTGGCCCTTATTTTCTACATTTAATGACAAACTGCCGCCCTTTTCCCGCGCAATTAGAAGCACAAGACTGCTGGGGTTCATCAGATGACGACGAGGAGCACCATCCCTATAATTCATAATGTTGATGATCCTCCTGGCCCACTTCTCTGACCTGTAGGACCCACTCTCACATCTCTTTTTCTTTTAAAGAATCTGTCTGTCCTCCATTTACCCGAACCGAAGTTCAATGCTCGTAAAAAAACAAATTTCAAAAACAAAACTAAATTAACTAAGCTTTACTCACTACTCAACTGCTCTCTATATAAGAACTCCTCAACCATCAATAAAATTTTGTCCTTCGAAAGCCCACTCCATTCACCATGAGCCCCGTACCAGCGGTTCCTGTGCTGCTCTGCCTCACCGTAGCTGTTGTAACCTTTACAATCACACCGGTGAACGCCTGGCGTCCATGGCCGCACTTAAAACCCAACAGCTCCGATCCTCTCTACAGTGGGTCCAAGAAGTTTGAGGGCTCGTCGGAGTTCGTCCACCTACGGTACCATATGGGTCCAGTCCTCACTGCCAACATAACTGTCCACACCATCTGGTATGGTACGTGGCAGAAATCGCAGAAGAAGATCATCCGCGAGTTCATCAACTCCATCTCAGCCGTTGATTCCAGGCCCCCATCAGTCTCTGGCTGGTGGCGTACTGTTCAGCTCTACACGGACCAAACCGGAGCCAACATCTCCCGAGCGGTGCATTTGGGAGAAGAGAAGAACGACAGGTTCTATTCTCATGGGAAATCACTCACGCGCTTATCCATACAGTCCGTGATTAAAAGCGCGGTCACTGCAAAATCGAAACCGTTGCCTACAAATCCAAAGAGCGGGCTGTATCTTTTGCTTACTTCGGCCGACGTGTACGTTCAGGATTTCTGCGGGCAGGTATGTGGGTTCCACTACTTTACTTTCCCATCGATTGTGGGTTACACGCTGCCGTACGCGTGGGTTGGGAACAGCGCGAAATTGTGTCCTGGAGTGTGCGCTTATCCCTTCGCCGTACCCGAGTATGTCCCCGGTTTGAAGCCGCTGATGTCGCCAAACAGTGACATAGGAGTGGATGGGATGATCAGTGTGATTGCTCACGAGATTGCTGAGCTGGCGACGAATCCGTTAGTGAATGCATGGTATGCGGGTCAGGACCCGGTTGCTCCAGTAGAGATAGCTGATTTATGTGAGGGTATTTATGGTACAGGAGGTGGTGGTTCGTACACGGGACAGTTGATGAGCACCCATGAAGGTGCCACGTATAATATGAATGGGATCAGACGGAGGTATTTGGTTCAGTGGGTATGGAACCATTTGGTAAATTACTGTACTGGCCCTAATGCACTTGATAATTAAGTTCGTACTCTTTTACTCTGTTGAGGGCTATTTTCTTTTGTTTGCCAGTTCTCTTTTTGGATCTTGTCATGGGTTTGGGCTCTGTTGACTGTTGGATGGTGATGAAGGTTTTGCTTAAAAAGTAGTTCAGTTTGTTAAAATATGTATAATAGCCTTCTGTTATTTGAATTATATGGTACAAATTGATACTTTTATTTTATGAAGTACATGTAAGGGTGGCAAAAAAACTATCTAAACTAACTTCTATATCCATTTTTTGGCGCTATTTGCATCACTGTATTAATCTCCTTTAATAAAGGTGTAATAATTATAAGGATAAAAATATTATGATAAATAAATACTCATGTTAATTATACATTTAAAAGTATCATGATAAATAAATACTCATTTAGTATAGTAGACATGTATATTATTTATTTACATAATTTTTTCTTCATGAAGAGGGTGGATAATAATTATTTTAATAATACATCATATATATATATATATATTTATCATTCTCTCCTCAAACACATCCTTATATATATATCATTCTCTCCTCAAACACATCCTTCACTAAAATGGTAGTCAAATATATGATTAATTTACACCCTGATTCTGTACGTTTTATTGTCCTCTAATGAAGAACCGAGTTAGGAAGGGACATTAACCAAATTGACTGATTGATCATGTTCGGTTGGTTAAATTAATATAAAAAGAGCCGAACAAATCCGACTGTGACCGTTTACACCCTTAATTTTCAACCCGTCCTGCTGGCTTGCCTTCTTAATTGGCACAAAGGTTCACAAAATTGACTACAATCAAGAAAAAAAATCCGGTAGTAGGTAGGAAAAAGCGAATCATGTAAGTGCAGTGATGGAAATTCATGCATGGGGCCAGCAACGGCCCATAAACCTCCATCCTTGATCTACGAGACCCTTCACTCCATAAGATATCAATACCAATTTCCTTTGCTTCTGTCTTCTCTAACCTTACACCATGCATCACAATTTACATGGGCAAAGAAAAAGAGACCAGAAGCTAATATTGAACATAATTAGCTTAGTTTTGCTGCATAATGTATGATCCTGCTAGGATTTTCTCTACATATACGCCCTAAAAGGCTAAAAATACTAAAAAAGGTTTTTGAGTTTGGTCATAAACATACCAAAACAGGTGGATTTTGCCTAAACACAAAAAAAAAAAAAGTGCGTGAGTTCAACTTCATTTTCATTATGCATCAAAATAACCAGAAGATTTTAAAAGAACAAAAAGCGAAGGGGAAAAAGGAACAAGTATAAAGAAGCGTTGTGATTGATTGGCATTGAAAATAAAAGGAAGCAGAGGCAAAGGAGAAGATGAGCAATAATTAGGAGAGGGGACCCCGGAGAGGCCCATTTCATCTAATTTCCACACAAAGTCATTCATTGAAAACTGAAACCAATTGGAGCTCACCAAACTCATGATTTGGTGGTCCTAAAAGCCAACCCTTTAATCCCCGCTAAAATGAGTGCGCTCAGATTCTGCTGTAGAAAAATTAATTCTTAATACAAAATTTAATTTTTAAAAATTACATTTCATTTTTAATCAATTTTATGAATTTAACAATATATATTTTTATTCGAAATAGAAATCAAATTTAACATCAAAAAGTGCATTACAATTCTGAGCCATTGATTAAAAAATATAATTAAATTCACAAAATCAATAAAAATATAATATTTTAATTAAATTTAGAGTCGAAAATTTAATCAGCCGGCTCTGTTGTAATTTTTCTATAGCAGAAGCAGGGCACCACTAGTAACACCAAATGCAGACCGTACAGAGACATTTCTACCAAATGTTACACATGCCCACGTCCTTGTTCACTGAAACAGAGATATTGTTTAAAGAACCCACATAGTTGTCAACAAGAAAGGGTTTTTGCACATAATAGCAAGGGGTTTTTACACATAATAGCAAATAAGCACCTTTACATTATACACAGTGCTTATAAACTCACCTTCTCAATGCACATCAATGCACATCAGCTTATATGCTGTCACATATAAACGCTATGCTTTTGAAGTCAGTAATATATATTAGAGTCTCGTACCTAAGCCTACCAAACATTAATTATATTGTCAGTGCAAGTTGCAGTTTCGGTACATGCGTCCCTACGCATTACTAACACAACTATCATTTAAAGACTTGGAAGTGGAACCGCCTGAAAAGAACTCTTTATAACTACAGCAGTCGGCAGAGTGTAACATGCATTGCTTGTTTCTAAAAACAAGATTCCATTAATGGCCAACATTGAGCCTTATCAGATCTCTTTCTCATGGAGCAGCAGAGAGTTACAATAAGGAGTCAGTAACGTCTGTGAGGAAATTATGAAAAGGAGCATTCACTTTCCTGGATAAAAAAGAAGAAAAGCTCGAAGTGGCTCTTCGTCTCCCCACGAAACCTTTTTCTTTATATTTGAGATTTAAAGTCAGTCTATTAACATAATGAGTCACATCATAATTCGACAGTATTTTCACTACAAGCACAGAGTTTCAAAGATAAAAACTAATATAATGAAGTAGAGGAGCAAGAAAAAGTTTCCCACCTTTCAGGTAATTTTTCCCAATTTTCAACTATCATCAAGAGGGTCCGGTTCAATTTGATACAAAAAGTGAAGAACTAAACTATGCGGTACCTGAATAATTCATCTAGACAACTTATACTACACAGGGAGAAATACAAAAGGAAAGCACATACATCAGCATGCATCTAAAATCTAATTCGGAAGGAAATTATTTCCACATAGATGGGCTTAAAAGGATTATATTTGGAGGTATCATTTCGTTTCATAAATGTACCTTTGCAATTCTCATATTAGTTACATCTTAGTCTCCTCAAGGAAGATCAGAAGATGAGAAAACGGACTGCCTAACGAAATGACTCAATAGTCAACTACTATGAGTAAGAGAGGTACCTTGCAGATATGGAAAATATCAATCTATACTCAATAGATTATTTTTGATCTTTTAGTTTTTGATTCTGCAGGTACTTCGATACACCATATGCAACAGTTCCAGCGACAAACAACCCAATTGTCGGGGTGAAAGATGGATACAAAAATTTGACAATGAATTTATCCCACTCTTCTGGCAGGAAGCCTGTCCACAAAAATAGCTGATAGTTACAATTTTGGAGTAACACAAACAACCTTTCAAACATAAATATGAAATTGTGCCTGGTTCCCTTCCCTTTCTAACACTGAGTATTTTTCAAATGATCACGATAAGATGTGGAAAGTCGGGAACTTATTCTCATCTCTAATCGGCATAAATGCAAATATTAGACTTTTATTAACTGATTTGCAGGATGCCAGAATCAATCAGGTTAAAGCACTTACAATAGCAGTTTTGAATACCATAATTCGCGACCAATCAGTGAATAATAGTTATCAGCTGTTGCAAGTGACCACAAAAATGATAAAAAAAACCGTGAATTTAGACATGGACCTCGTTAAAGAGCACAGACACAGAGTTCAGCACATACCTGAAGCCGCAAGAACAATTCCCTCAACAAGAATTAGAGCGCCCAGCAATAACCAAGCAAGAAGAAACGCATTCTCATTCTTCCTCTGCTCTTTAGCCTTCTCCTTGTCTTCTTGGCTCATGAACACCGGTTTCTCAATCGGAGACCGCCTAATCACCGACTCCCTCTCCTTTCCTTTCTTCTTCTGTTTATTTTTACTGCTGGCAGAGTTCGCAATTGGATTGGTCGATGTAGATGAGGAACCAAACCCTAGGCCAGGTGAGGTGGTTTTCTTTGGCAGGACGGGCTCGTTGGTGGTCTCGGCATCGTCGTTCTCGGAGCTGACTATGAATTTTGGTTTGATGGAGGAGAAGAAAACTTGGGATTTGAGAAAATGATAGGATTTGGTGGTAGTGAAAGACGCTAATGGACAGTGGATTTGTAGCGCCATTTTCAGTTGTGTGCGTTAGTGAAGATGATCGTGGGTAGCTCAAGACTTCAAGAAGTGGTGTTAATTGGGCCCGGCCCTCTCGTTTAGGGCCCAATAACAACTGAAAATGATTTTGAATCTTTGATTTACTTTTCGAGGAAAAGGAACAACCTGGAGTTCCGGACACACTCTTTTCTTCATGAGTCATGACCTCCCTCGCTTCCACAGTTCCACGCCGTCTCCCTTTCTTCGCTAATCTCCGTCTCTCTCCTCGGAGAGCACGATGTAGCTGTTCGCTCTCCGCGCTACCAACGAGAGGGGATGCCCGAAAGAATGGCTTCGTTATTCTTTGGTTCAATCAGGATCTCCGAGTCGACGATCATCTGGTGCTTGTAAACGCCTTTGACTATCAGGCCATCGTCCCTCTCTACTTCTTCGATACTTGGATTCCTTTTTTGTACGAATGCTTCTTCTATTTTTCATATATTCCTTATTTTATGTGTTTTAGGTTTTTTTTTTGGGTCTGCTATTACGTTATTCTCTGGTTCAACCAGGATCTCCGAGTTGACGATCATCCGGTGCTTGTAGCCGCTTCCGACTATCAGGCCGTGGTTCCTCTCTACGTCTTCGATACTCGGATTCTTTTTCGCACTAATGCTTCTTCTAATTTTTCATACATTCCTTATTCTATGCGTTTTAGGGTTTTCTTTGTTTTTTGTCTGCTATTGCGTAAACCAGGATCTCCGAGTTTTCGATCATCCGTTGCTTGTAGCCGCTTCCGACGATCAGGCCGTGGTTCCTCTCTACGTCTTCGGTCCTCGGATTCTTTTTTGTACCCATGCTTCTTCTAATTTTTCATATATTCCATTTTGTACGTGTTTTAGGTTTTTATTTGTCTTTTATTTGCTATAGTGTAACTATTAATATTGAATCGAATATGAAGTCACTGGAATTAAAACTCACATTAGGTGTGAACGGTGCATTTATTTGAGAAAAAAAAGCTATGATTCCGAAACCTATGGGGGAGACCTAATCTGACATTCCGAATACAGGAAGATATTTGTTCTGCCAATATTGAGTTGAGACGATAACATCTTGCTAGGTGGTCGGCTTGCGTTGTAGTTGAACATATGAAAATTCTGAATGAAAAGATTATAACGCTTTGTGATAATTGATGGTCTAAGTGCAGAGTGATTTAAGAAGGCGTTGCAGAAACAAGGGTAGATGCTGATGATGAGGTTTGGGAGTGTGGATAGTATCGTGCAAGAGCTCTTGAAAGAGGTCCTTATTTAGATTTGCTAACTGTGGTACTTCAAGGATATGAGAAAGGTTTTTTTTTCTTTCTTCTGTTTACTGATTTCATCCAGAGGACTTGAGCATGCTAAACAACTCATATTTTCTGATGAAGAGACAGAGTACCAATGTACCATCTGTCTGAGGTGATATATCTTGTTGAAGATATATTGGCAACTATACTTCCCCTCGAGGCCTTGAGAGAGTCCTAGGAAAAAAAATTGGCGGACTCCCTTCTATGATATTAAGGTGGCTTTTCTTTTGCAGTTCTTTGGTGTATATGAATTTATGTTCTAAGGTAGTTGGATGTGTGGTTGTCTGATTAATTATTACTAATATAGAATCTGAAAGACTTGACTGAATGGTATGAGGAATTTGTGTGGTTGCCGTTTCTTGTCAATGATTTGATTGTTCATACATATTTTATATCACCTGAACAAATTCGTGTCGGTTGGTTTACTTATGTGCAGGGAATGAAGGATCCAATCTTGGTCTCTAAGTCCAAACTGCTCTGATTAAAGAGCATTGTCCAGGGATTGTATTCAAGGAATTAGATGCTGGTAAATATAGAAATCATTGTGCAAAGCTGCAAAGATAGTTTTTTTTATCTTAGATTTTTATCTGAGATCTACATTGGTCCTATAAATTTCTTATTTTTGATATTTCAGGCCACTTTCCCATGATGAGCAGCCAGAGGAGAAGTGAATTTGATCATTTGTGAATGGGTAATTCCAGCTTGAAACAAAATTCTGGCTTAGTTCTGTTGATGCCTCACAGCTTGTATTTGTAAGATCCAATTTCTTTGCCTCTATACCTTCTCTTTCTTGATTTTTCATAGCCCACCATTACTAATCCTAATGGCAGAATTGGATATTTAATATTTTTACCCACTCACATCTACACACAACACCTCAATGTTTTCTTGCTAGACCTGCACTCACATTTGCACCCCAAACCTTGATACTCTTTTAATATCAATAATGCTCCCATACATCAACTCATTTCTCTCTTCATACTTCACCTCCGTTACTTTCAGCATGCCCTTTATTTTCTTCAATGCACTCAACAGTGTCTCTCCCCTCTCTCTCAATTTTCTAGGCTATCCCTTTGTCCTCCCCTCTCTCTCAATTTTCTAGGCTATCCCTTTGTCCTCCCCTCCCAGCCAGAAGAGTTTTACAGTGCCTTACCTGTACGAGTTCTTTCTTTGTCGATTGTCTTTCCTCTGATTTTTTAAAACAAGTCTTAGACACGGACTAGTCTTTTTGTCCTCTTGCCTCTCTTTTTTTCTGAACATCACCATTTTCTTTTCCTACTCTGCCATTTTTTTTTATGTATGCCCAATGATAGAATTGCATGGGTACCACCTAGTGCTTACAATTTCAATTTTTTGACCTCCTTGTCCATGAGGGTTGTTTACATTTTATTATCTCTCTCTTGCTGCTTGGTCTGTTTATTCACACGTCTGCTGTTTCACAGGTATCAACTACATGGTAATTGTGCATTTTTACCAAGTTTAGTGGCCCAGTTGAGCTCATTTTATGTAAAAAGTTCATTTCTCCTCCATTTGTTTCTTTTATGGCTTTTACTTTCTTTTTTACTTCCATCTCCTTGCTTGTATTTTTTTGTTTCTCTTCTGCCACTTGAACTATTCACTCATATATTTGTGCAGATTCAACAATGTTTTATCAACTGCTGAATAGGTTTCGGAGCTTCACCAATGCCCCGAATACCTAAGGGTTCCTCCACGGAGGGTGAGGCATCAATCGCTGTATTGCCTTCATTAGGATAGTCGTAATAGATCGACTTTCATGATAGTTCTTGCCCCAGCATGAAAGTTTCATTTTAGGGAAAGGACAACGCTGACGGTGTCTTTGGAGAACGAAAAATCATCTTCCTTAAACTCGTTTTAGTTGAAATGTCAGATCTTTCACCCGGTTTCATATATTTGTTTTGCAGGTTCAACAATGTTTACTTGCCCACTTTTTTTTTTTTGCCAAAATATAATTGTTAGTTAGGCCGGCCGACCTGTCAACCTTCTTTGTTGGGTCGTAGCCTATTTGCAAAGCATGTAAGGTCGACTTACAATTGTATTTGGGCGGGGTCGATTATGGTTGAAGTAATCATAGTTTACGACTTTATCACTACGCATTTGATAATTGGGCTTTTAGCAACCCCTTTGAGGAATGTAAAACATAAAGAGCGGCCTCGTAAACGTTAGTGCTGTTATTAAACAAACCTCTATAACTTTTTTGACTTTTTGAGTCCCACCTAATTCGGGCTTTGAAACGAATTAAATTGGATCAATTTGAGGCCGAATTAAACTGACCTCATTCGGTTAGGCCCAATTAAATTGGCTTACTTGGGAATTTGGATGGGCCTAATCAAGTTGAGAGCATAAGGACTGAGCCCGTCTAAGTTGGGCCGCACTATATTTGGACTAAGCGGGCTCGATTAAGAGGCCCGACAATTTAAGCTCCAAATAAAATTGAGCCCAATTTAACTGGGCTAATTCATTCTTAGGCCCAAATATGATGGGCTTATATCGATTAGGCCCAATTAGAGTCGGCTATTTTCAATTGGGAGTTGTTATGTTGGGCTCAGTTATACCTGGGCCCTTTACAATAGGCTAAATACGACTTCGGCCCAAAAGGGATGGACCCACTTCTACTTGGCCCTTGTAAGATGAGCTCAATCCTATTACGGGCCAGTTAGACTGGATCGTACTTCGGCCTTATAAGTTAGGATATTTGGCACTTGGGCTCAGTTAAATTGGATTCAATTGAATTTAGCCAGGTAACTTAGGCTTAGTTCCACTTAAACAAAGACTCAGATAGACTCAGGCCCAGTTTCATTGGCATAATTTATTGTTGCCTTCTTGGTCCCAGTCAAGATGGTTTCAGTTCGACTTTGGCCCAAATCTATTTGTTATTAGACTGACAAATCATAAGCCCAGACGAACTACAATTAATTAATTATCAGCAAGATCAAGTTGGGCTTAATCCAATAATCTGGGTCCGTGCCCACTTCATTCAACGGACTCAGAGATTGAAGAAAATCACATTTTAGTTGAATCACAATAGGCCCATGATCCTCCTGGGTGGTGCGTCTTACACAACTTTATGGTGCTGGTATAGACAGGCACAAGCAATATCATGATCCTAGGAATTAGAAGTCAATCTTCAGATGAACGACCTACCTAGTATAGGCCCATGATGGTTCCAAAGAAAACCATCCTGCAAACCAAAATCACTCAAATATGACTAGCATAGCTCCGATTGCGAACGGATAACCTAGGTAGGAAGTCAGAAATGTTAGAGAATAAATTAGTCCTAGAATATGCATATAAGCAATGATTAAATTAAACTGCTTATAATTTATAAATTTGGAAAAACTATGATTAAACCAAATAAACCTTATTCCAATCTCATTTCAGGCAGGCAAGCCCCATAAAAATTAATGAGAAGCTTTGATCCTACCTTTTCACACTGCTGCTACTTCACAGACATCAGCTCACTGATTTCCCAGCGGCAGTCACATTAGACGGAAATGTATGCCACCTTACACGCACCCTTTAACCGAATTACCTTTGATTCTTTTAATATTTTTCCAACCATCCCATCTCCTCTCTTTAGTTGATTTTCCATGTCTCACTGAATCTCACTTGTTAAAGGTTCTTGCCTATCTTCCAGTATCTTCAGTTCATCCACATAATTAGTTATATCAGGAATTATCCCTCCCTTGGAATACCTTACAATCCCATCTGACGCTAAATCATTCAACAAATCAGCTGGTTCTTTGGCTCCTCCATGCATTAAGAATTTTGTTCTAAGGGCATTTCCTGTAGCTAGTGAAAGTGGGTCCTTCTGGCACAGCTTTTGCCATATGTTCGCAGCAAAGCATTTCGCATATAAGTAGCTATAGTAACCTATAAAGGTTGCACACAAGTCATCTCAACATTCAAGATACTACATGTGATCATAAATATTAAATATTAAATTTGACAACTCAAACACATACCAGCCTCATTATGATAAATCCCAGACATGCAAAATTAAATATAGCGTGATTTGCTCACACAATTCACGAACTCAAGACAAATTATTTTGGCTCAGGTAGCTCATGGTTTGCCTGGTATGATTTATTTTCTCAAACTACTTGACTGAAAATAGAAACATATCCATGATGCACTTTGGCATTTCGATTTCGCATGACCTGAAGCAAAAATTCTGTCCCCTCATAAAAAACACTAGTGGTTACAAATTTCTTAAAACTAGAGGGGGTGCTTATAAATTCTGAAAAACAATAATTAGGAATGCTAACAAAATCTTTTCCTTGTTGCATGTTTTTGCCAAGGAAATTGTCTTAATGGATGATACCATATCAATAGTTAGTTTGATATTCAAAACATGAACACAATTTAGAAATGGTGGGAGAGGCCATATAATGTACATTTAGAAATGGTATGAGCGCTGAGGAACTGATTAAATGACAGCAAACAAAAAATTAAAACTGGGTATTTTAAATATCTCTGGTTGATATGTTAGAAAGATGGAAGGATTCAAGTAGAATGCAGAAAATAAGATTAAAGCTAGGTGGATGAAATGAGACTATTGATTAAAGAATAAGATTAATGACTACCATTCAAGGTTAAAGTAAAATCCTACAGATTTTGCTACACACCAAGCAATAATGTGCAGCACTGAATATTCAGCTATTGAGAGACTTGACTTAGGATGAGAGTAGCGGAAATGAGAATGTTGTTGGACTTGGATATGTGGAAACAAGAATAGGATAAGAAATGAGACTATTTGATCTAAGTAGGGGAAGCACGACGAAGATAAGAACGGAGAAAATCAGCAACATAATAGTAGGAGTGTCAAACACTCATACTTTTACAACACTGGACACACATGTTTACAAATCAAAGAATGCACGTAATATCACCACAATATAACCACGATACCAGTTCAGACATACCTGCGCCATAGTTTATAAGATGACTAAATCGGATCTGCCAATGTGTACCATCCACATGCTTCCACCTGGTATACTGTCTTTTCAACTCAGCAACAATAGAACTTGTATCTCTGGGTGAGATCGGCTGTTCCCCAAAAAGGGTTTGATCAACCAATGCATAGAAAATCTGACAAGCAGTATATCTACTGGTTAATACTTGTTTTCCTTGCTTCATTATAATAACAGTTCTAAGAACATTGATTGTTGATCCATTACGTCGATGGACAACAAACCTGGCGCTGCAATTCAGTCGCTGCAAACATGTCCCTAGCACCTATCATTGACTTCACTAATTTCTCAGGTATTATTTCACCAGTTGAGTAGTGCCTTGCAAATCTTTTCAAGACACGGTAGTCCCATGCAAAGTACCTAGACACAGAGATCTAGTTACATAAGTGAGCAAAAATTATTTTCAACCAATCACGTAACAATGTCAAGAATCTAGTGCATACTACTAGTATTTTTAATGACTGGAGCAGATTAGTAGAACATCAACTGGTTTAAATATGATTTCTATCCATATCATCAAAATTTAAATGGATTTGAAAAAAAAGGCAGGGAGGAATGGGTGCCAAGAAAGATAGCATCACTACACCAGCATTGACAAGCAATGTGATGATGCCACCATTTTATGTGAAACAGAATATCGACGCTTACGAGAAGATGTTCAATGCCAAACTCCCTTGAGCACCCACCAACCCACAGCACCAAAGAGAAAAAGAGGAGAAGAAAAAAATTAGCTGTCACAGTTGCAGTATTTTACTCACTCAAAGAGGTTTGAAGGTGTCTCAGCTAAATCGAGTGCCACCCTGGTACCGGAGAAATGTTGATAATTCTACAAAGAAAAATAAAGGTTAAATAAAATGAAGTTGAAAAGAGAAGACACTGTGCTTTGTTCAGCATCAGAACAATACCGTTCTTGAGAGCAAAGAATGAAGAGCATGTCCAAACTCATGAAACAGAGTTTCTACTTCCCAATGATTAAGTCTAACTGTTGATGAATTATGTGACCCTGAAAAATTGCAGATGAGGGCCACAACCTGCAGAGACAACAAACTAAAGTCAAATAATTTACAACACGATAAAAATTCATGAGATTTGAATGACATCCCAAAGTATTGTAATACAAAATTAAGATACATTAGGTAAATCTAGCCTATCTGAACAAATCCCCAAAAAAAGGTAAAACTTGCCGACATTCCCAGTATTAAGAGTGACTATTTGGACGGCTGGGTGTGTATAGTTATCTAGTCTTTCTTAGAACAGTGCTTTTATTGATATTTGACCACAATGGATTAAGACCTTTTCTAGAGTTAACCCATCAGAAAGCTGTTGAACACCCCCAACAGGTTGAATATTGGCCATCACATTTAAACTATCAAACAAATTTGCCATCCCCAACAACATAAGCAAGGTTATCCTCACTTTTTTTTGATGCAAAACAGCATTGCAATCTTGTAAAAAGTTTTTTTTTTGTTTGCTTTAACCCAAAAATAATAAAGAATTGAATCACAGTCCTTACAACAAAAAAAAAAGAATAAGTATCAAAAATACCCCTGAAGTTTCGATTTTGGGTCATTTTGGCCCCTCAACTTTTTTTAAGGCCAAAAGAACTCCTCAACTTTCAAATATGGGTTACGTTAGCCCTTGGAGTCAGATTTCTTTAAATAATGCTGATGTGTTCGTTAGTATTCTGACGTGTCATATTTTCTTTTTCTTTTTAAAATGTGAAATGGAAGACACATGTATTCAGTCAATTAAAATACTCATTGTTACGAAGAGAATGCAGGTTCAAAAAATACTGTTATTTTTATTTTCTCAACCCTATTACATATTTTGGTATATCCATATATACAACTCTAACACTATGTAAAAAGACTATTACACCCTTAGTTATTCTAACACTCCCCCTCAAGTTGGAGCATAGATATCAATCATGCCCAACTTGCTACAAATGTATGCTACCCGATTTCCTGCAAGAGCTTTTGTGAATACATCAGCTACTTGATCGCCAGTTTTAATATGTTTCACAGAAATCAACCCTTTTTGAATTTTCTCACGAACGAAATGACAATCCACTTCAATATGTTTGGTCCGCTCATGGAACACAGGGTTAGAAGCTATATGGATAGCTGCTTGATTATCACACCACAATCGTATAGGAGTGGAGGCCATTATACCAATCTCTCGAAGTAAGTGATGTACCCACATAAGTTCACAAGTAGAGTGAGCCATAGCTCTATATTCAGATTCTGCACTCGATCGAGCTACCACACTTTGTTTCTTACTTTTCCACGATATTAAATTCCCTCCAACAAAGACACAATAACCTGTGGTAGACCTCCGATCAACTGGACAACCCGCCCAATCAGCATCACAGAATCCTTCTATGTTAATGTGGCCCTGATCTCCATAAACAATACCTCGACCTGGAGCACGCTTAAGATACTTTAGAATGTGAACAACTGCATCCCAATGTGACGTCCGAGGAAAGGACATGAACTTACTCACCACACTCACTGGAAAGGCAATGTCAGGACGTGTTACAGTAAGATAATTAAGTTTCCCAACCAATCTCCTATATCGTTCAGGATCAGGAAGTAAATCGCCATCTTCATTTGTAAGTTTCACATTAGGTATCATAGGAGCATCACATGGTTTGGCTGCAGTCAAACCCGTTTCCTTCAGTATATCAAGAACATATTTTCTCTGTGATAAAAATATACCTTTATTACTTCGAAATACCTCAATCCCCAAGAAGTAACGAAGACATCCAAGATCCTTTGTCTGGAATTTGGTATGAAGGAAGGATTTGAGAGCAGTAATACCCACACCATCACTCCCGGTAATCACAATATCATCAACATATACAATCAAAAGAACACACCCTCTTTCAGAAGTGCGATAGAAGACGGAATGATCATGAGCGCTCCGCCACATTCCAAACTCAAATACAACCTCACTAAATCGTCCAAACCAAGCACGAGGAGATTGTTTCAGCCCATATAATGATTTTTGTAGAAAACACACTTTCCCAGACTCCCCCTGAGCAACAAACCCAGGGGGTTGCTCCATATAGACCACATCAGACAAGTCACCATGAAGAAAAGCATTCTTAATATCTAACTGATGCAGAGGCCAATGATAAGTGGCAGCCAAGGAGATAAACAATCGAATAGAAGCTAGTTTAGCAACAGGAGAGAAAGTCTCAGAATAATCAACGCCATAAGTCTGAGCATACCCCTTAGCAACTAACCGAGCTTTAAGTCGAGCCACAGAACCATCCGGATTGACTTTAATAGTGAAAACCCATTTGCAACCAATGGCACGGTAGCCGGCGGGCAGGGAAACAAGACGCCAAGTACCATTCTCCTGAAGAGCAGCCATTTCATCTTGCATGGCTTGGCGCCACCTAGAATGTGAAAGAGCTTCTGAAACAGAGCTAGGCAGAGACACAGAATCGATAGAGGAAACAATAGACTGAGAGGTAAGAGATAAACTATGATAAGAGACAAAGGAGGATATAGGATAAGTACAAGAACGTTTACCTTTTCGAAGAGCAATAGGTAACTCTGGATCCAAAGACGAAGAAGAAGGTAGAGATGGATCATCCGAAGCTGGTAATGACACTGGAGAATCCACTGGAGGTGCCACTGGAGGAAATAGAGTAGGACGAGAGAATACCTTGGTGATAGGCGGACGAGGAGAGTCGGAATGGTCCTGGTGGAGTACACGATAAACAAGAAACTCATCCTCAGGAGTAAAAACAGGAGTAGATAAAGCAGTAACAAATGGAGTAGACTCAAAGAAGGTAACATCAGCAGAGATTATGTAACGACCGAGAGCAGGTGAAAAACATCGATAACCTTTTTGATGACGCGAGTAGCCTAAGAAGAGACATTTCAAGGAGCGGGGGTCAAGTTTGGAAACCTGTGGACGAACATCCTGTACAAAACACACACAACCAAAGATACGAGGGGGAAGAGAAAAAAGAGGGCGAGAGGGAAACAAAGTAGAATAAGGAATACCACCACCAAGAACAGAAGAAGACATACGATTGATCAAATAACAGGCAGTGGTAACTAAATCAGCCCAAAAAATCTTAGAAACTTTCATATGAAACATTAAGGCCCGAGCAACTTCCATTAAGTGACGATTTTTTCGTTCAGCCACCCCGTTTTGTTGGGGTGTCACAACACAAGAGGATTGATGAACAATACCATTGTGAACAAGAAAGGAAGAAAGAGATTGAGAAAAATACTCTTTAGCATTATCACTATGTAAAATACGGATAGAAGTATTATGTTGTGTTTTAATTTCAGCATAAAAAGCACAAAAGATAGAATATAACTCAGCACGACTTTTCATTAAATATAACCAAGTGACACGGGAAAAATCATCAACAAAAGTTACAAAATATCGAAATCCAGACTTAGAAACCACAGGACATGGACCCCAAATATCAGAATGAATTAACTCAAAGGGGGACGCAGCCCGTTTATTGACCCGAGGAAGATAAGACACACGATGATGCTTGGCAAACTGACACGCCTCACACTCCAACTTAGACACTGAACGCAAGCTAGGACAAAGACGCTTTAAAACAGGTAAAGATGGATGACCAAACTGACAATGCAACTGATAAGGGGAGAGACAACTGGTAGAAGCAATGGATCGGGGCACCGGTGGAGAATCAGCAGTAAGCACATACAGACCATTGGATTCACAACCTCTACCAATAATCTTCTTCATCCCAAGATCCTGAAAGACACAAAAATCAGGAAAGAAGTGAACAGAACAATTCAATGCACGAGTAATTTTACTAACAAACATTAAATTAAGAGGAAAATGAGGTAAACAGAGAACAGATGACAGAGAGAGGGAAGAAGTAGGAGACACTGTACCACTACCAAGAACTGGAACACTAGAGCCATCGGCCAATGTGACACGAGGAAATATTGAAGAGGACTGGAAGGAAGAAAGTATACCTGTATTACTGGTCATGTGATCTGTGGCGCCAGAATCAATGACCCAAGTAGGAGAGGAGGAAGTGAGACATGCAGTTGGATTACCTGACTGAACCAGAGTGGCATCATGAGAAGAATTTTGGGTGGCCTGAAACTGAGCAAAACGAGCATACTCATCAGCAGAAATCACAATCTGACCATCAGAACTCGCAGCTCTACTAGGAGTAGGTAATAAACCATCATGAGTAACAGCATTAGCGAACTGTGGAGAAGTATTCGGTTTCCCATTCAGCTTCCAACAATTCTTTCGCAGGTGGCCTGGTTCCCCACAATAGAAACACACTCTCGGACCTCCACGTCCACCACCATCACGAATACCACCACGATTACCTCGACTACCACTACGACCACCACGAGTGGTACCAACTGGTGGTGTCCATCCGACTAAAGCTGAGGTCTCTCCCATGACAGATGTCCCACTAGATGTTTCTTTACTAGAGTCCTTACATACCATGCGCAGGCGGGAAAATGCCTCAGCTAGTGAAGGAAGAGTGGTGTCAGTAAGAAGCTGAGATCGAGGCACATCATAATTAGAGTCCAAGCCAGCTAGGAAACATTGCACAATGATCTCCTCCTGTTGTTCCTGCATTTTCTTCACATCAGCAGTAATAGGATACAAAGCCTTCATTTCCTCAAACATTCTTTTAAAAGTAGTGTAATAATCAATCAAAGTACGCCCCTTCTGATCAGCACGATATAATCCCGACAATAGTTCATGGACATGAGATAAATTTTTCTTGCTGGCATATAAAGAGTCCAGATACTCCCATAACTCCTTGATCGAATCACAATGACCCACCATATCATCCACAGACAGATCAATAGTATTCTGAATCAGATTATATAATTTGTCATCATCCTTCAACCATTGAGCCCTAGCTTTTGACTCTGTTGGAGGATTATCGGTTAAGTGCTGCTCCATATCAATACCGGAAAGATACCGGCGAATAATACGTCGCCATTGATGATAATTAGTACCGTTTAATTTTCGATCTGTAATCCGAGTAGTAGCTGCAATGATCTCAGTACTAACCTTCCTTTCAGTAGATTCAGCCATAGATACAACCCAACACGGAAATCCACAATACACAAGATGTGACCAAGAAACACAGAACCAGATTTTGCAACTCAGAAACAGAAGAAATCCAGCCCAGATTTACCAGCAGAAAATTGAGAGATACGTGTAAATTAAAAAAAATAGCAGCACCTGTTGCCGAAATTTCAGAACAGACCAACACCGGTCACCGGAAAACTCACCAGGGTCACCGGAATTTTAGAACAAGTCAACACAGGACGTGCGATTCACTTGGAAAAAAACAGGGGCCACGCGGAAGGCAGAAGCACGCGGAAGACAGAAGCAAGAGTTGCGCCTGGGAAAACAGAGGTCACGCCTGGAAAGTTCACCGCCAGAAAGGTCACCGGAAATCAAGCAGAGGGCGCGATCTACTGTCGCGAGCTGCTCACCGACCGATCGCGCGACTGTGCGCGAGGCGCGACCGATCTGCTGTCGCGCGACTGTGCGCGAGGCGCGACGATTTGCTGTAGCGACCTGCTAGCAGGCTGAGCACTGGCCACCGGAAATGCTGGCCGGAACTACTGGAGGACCAGGAACTACCGGAGCCTCCGATACCATGTTACGAAGAGAATGCAGGTTCAAAAAATACTGTTATTTTTATTTTCTCAACCCTATTACATATTTTGGTATATCCATATATACAACTCTAACACTATGTAAAAAGACTATTACACCCTTAGTTATTCTAACACTCATATTTCATGAATATTAAGCAAAATTCAATAATCAAAAAATTGAGGAAAAAAAACAAAAATCAAAAGAATTTCGTCGCACTCTCTATGAAACCCACCCTCCTCCTCTAAAACAAACTCTGTCAAAGGAAGAGGTGGTTCGCAGGTTGAGAATCGAGATCTGTATGCGACAAAGGAAATAAGAATCGAGATCAGTATACGACAAAGGCAGAGCAGGTTTGCAGGTTAAGAATCGAGATCAATTTTAGGTGACAAAAGACGATGAAGGTTCTGGGTTCTTGGAAGTAACGATGAGGAGAATATCAGATTTGGGTTTCACTCCTAGGTAAGATTGGATCAAATCTGGGTTTCATTAACTTGATTAATTGATTTGTTTCAGGTGAAGGACTGGTGACCTGAGGCGTGGGACAGTCGGACCAAACAGATGGAAGTGTCATCAGAGAAGATGGAGATTTAAGGTTTTTTTTTTTACCTTTTTTATTATGTGTTTTAATCCGTGTCACGTTTGGCACTAAAAAAAAATAATTAAAAATATTATACATAAGCACTTAAACGCCACTTAATGGCCATGTCAGCTATTTTTTGACGGAATTTAGTCAAAGGGCTAACGTGGCCCGTATTTGAAACTTGAGGAATTCTTTTGGCCTGAAAAATAGTTGAGGGGACAAAATGACCCAAAATCGAAACTTCAGGGGCATTTTCGATACTAATCCCAAAACGAAAAAAAAAAAAAAAAAAAAAACAGCTTCTTTAACACTCACTTGTAGTCTAATGGGAAAACATAATCAGAGGCCAAAATTAATAAGTTGAAGTTGAAGCATTTTTTCCAACAAAGAAGTTGAAGCATTTTTTCCAACAAAGGTTTTTGGAATATACACCTTATCTCTAGTAACTAGTTCTCTAAGTCTTAATCAACTGTAATCAGGTGGCGGCACCGCCTACCAAATATATTATGTTCTTTTGCTACTCAAAAAAGAAGAAGTTTTGAACCGGTAATGCCACATAATGATCAGGAAGCATTTGCCGATATATTCTACCTGTTGTAACAGGTGCCAACATTGGAATAAAGTAGCAGTGTACT
Organism: Euonymus europaeus; assembly: GCA_963580455.1. Taxonomy (NCBI): domain Eukaryota; kingdom Viridiplantae; phylum Streptophyta; class Magnoliopsida; order Celastrales; family Celastraceae; genus Euonymus; species Euonymus europaeus. The sequence goes on along the minus strand of OY756971.1, from coordinate 23,015,396 downwards.
GAGCACTCACTAGTTTGATTTACAATCGTTGGTCAGGACCTAAAGATCCCCTTCCACGAAAATGTGCCCTCAAGGGAGCACATGCAGACAGGCAAGAGGTCAGTTTACAGACTTTTAGTTCTAACTTCTAAAAACAGTTAGGCACCATATAAAATGAACTTGTATGTTCAGGCTATGTTTTCTTATTTGAGACATGTCTCACTCAAAAAAGGTGAAAATTATCATCAATTACTGTAACATGGTATATGCTGATAAACAGACAATCACATACAGGAAGTTGATATTCTGTCTCAGAAATCCGTCGACCCCCTCTAATTGCAAAGTTAGCACAACCAGGATACTTTCCCTGCCTCGAGTACAAGTCAAGGTACAGATATCCCAAATCGCCCTGAAAACATGTAACGCTGACTTCAAGAATGCACATATATGAAAGTATAAAACAATGTCAATAAAGCATGTTCATGCATAGGCAGAAGACAAACATTCATAAATTATATTGAAAAACATCGCACTGTCAATACTTACTTAGGCTGTTTTACGTTGCTCTTTTCTTGTTCATAACTTTGCAGACGCCAAAACTTTACTAAATGAAGCAGGCAATATTCAATTTCACGAAAATTTGTACTGAAGATAAAGCTTCTAGACACTTTTAATGAATTTCTTGCTCTTGCACTCCAAATTTAACATAATGAATCACTCACGAGCACTACAGAAATTAAGCTCCACATCGTGATATGATTCCAGACTTACAATCAGTAATTCCTTTACTACCGATAATATATTTTTCTGTAATTATTATGGGCTAAATATGGAATAGAGTAAAAAAGTGGAAATCCATGACGCTCATAATTCATCTATTTAGTTCTATATCAAAGATAAGCGCTGCATAATGTGTCCCCAAAAACTTTTAAATAATAAAAATTAAATGTTTTACATAACCAGCATCCATATATGTACCTCGTCAGGATGATGAAGAGACATTTTAAGCACATCAGGGTGCCATGATTCACCTGGTGCCATGGGGATGCAACAAAATGCTGCACCGAATAGCGATTCAACCAGCACTTTTAATCCTTCTATACATTGTGGCAGGGGAAAATATGACGAAACAATCTGCCCACAAGTCAGGGGAAAAGCGAAGCATTTAATAGAAAGCAAAAGGAACACAGACTTGACAATAAAGTAAATATATCTGATTTGACAAAGGTGATAACAGCAAGACTTCAAGAAGTCACCACTCAACTGTTGATGAACATACAAGCAACAACACAAAACTCAGCTTAATTGCAAATGAAATGTAACAGAAATGTAACTTACGGAAGAATCCAAATCATGAGCAGAAGATTTCATCATTGCCGAGTAGTAAGCCTCATCCCAAGGTTCTAAATCAACACATCGCTGACCACATTTTTCTCTCTTAAAATTCCTAATTGTCTCAAACTCCTGGAGGAATTAACTGCCTATTAAAATGCAAATAAACTAAAATAATCGACTGCCAAAATAAGAGGGGACCAACACTTCATGTCCAAAATTATGTTAGCACAGAAAACTATACCTTATCAGCCTGAGGCCTGATCATATTGCTCATGTCATGTAGAAACGACATCACAACATCAGGTGAAGAAGCCATGTTTGGCTTCACAACAAATTCAGCGTAAGACCTATATCCCAATATCTGCGATCCCAAATTGAAATTAGTAATCTATTCATTATAACATCATTTAAAGGACCTCAGATCCTACGTGGTTTTTTAGAATAAACTGAGATACGGCAAAGAGGCATTCAAATTGTTGAAGATATGTAACAGGCCCTGTTCTACTTTCCTGAACCCATTTAATTAGTTACTAGCAGCAGGTAGTTGCCTTTAATGAGCTGAGAAATAATTGGTTGGTGTGAATAACTAAAGACTTGAGTTCAGGAAAGAAACACATAAATGCGAACCTGGGAGTTTTATCAACTGCCAAGACTTCTATGCTCCCTGTAACTCATAATACAGTAAACCTAGATGACTGATTCTAGTCTTTGGTTCACACAGATATCACCATGTTTCCAATAAAGTTCTGGTATTAACATTTTTTGGCAGATATCTAACAAAAAATTGATCTACTCACAAACTTTACTTTCAAAGTTAATAGGACAACTTTTGTATAACCCTAAAGAATTCTCAAAATGAATTTTAAATTCTCCAATCAGGTCATTCCTCCAACATGTCTCTTTAACTGACCTTCTACACTTAACATAATGACATGTTGTAAATTAACACATAAATCAGGAGGAATAACCCATTAAAGACGGGGACACATAAGCTTGCAAGTAAAATGCTAACTCACTTGATGATCTAAGAACATTTTGTAGAGAAGTTTCATATTTTCTTGATAAACATATTATCTATATGTCTTATGTGTTCTTCACCACTAAACTAAAGAATTCCTTTAGGATCTTAAGACCACTTCTCCAAAGCAGTAATCTTAAATTATAATTTTCAGTCAAACAACCATAGCATGGAAGTAGAATGCACTGCCACATTGTATATGAAAGGATAATTATGCATACGATGATAAATAACCTGAGCTAGCTCATGGCGAGTAGCAATCAGCTTGTTGAGAACTTCGTGGTTTGCATGAGGGACAGAGTTTCCTTGCACATAAACCATTTCCCTAACCTGAAAACAGATAAAATAGGACAGCAAGAAAATATGTCATAACAGAGAGAAAAACATTAGCACATCTCATTCTCTGGCACTCTCCTGCTAATCATTAAGATGCAGAGGACAAGAATACCAGATAAATGCAAGTAAGAACATGAAAAATACCTTATCATCTGGCACGCATTGTAGTATTGAAGACAATGTACGTGGCTCTGTTGTTATCCGAAACCCCTTTTCTTTTGTAGAACCCTGCTTCAATGATCCTTTTAATGTTGCAGATGTGCAACGATAAATGGGCTTTATAAGATGGCGCAAATTTTTTGGAATGCATGATGCTGGAAATACATCCACATGACCAGTGTCGGTGGTAATATTTTCACCAAACCTGACCAAAAACAAATACATACAAAGTGTATATTAATTTATTGATTATGTATCTGAGATATAGAAGAAATAAAATTGAATTAACATGATTATATACTTACTCCCTGCTCAGCTTAAATATGGACACATTTAACTGATTGACTCGATCGAGTTTCTCTACAAGCAACAAAAGGAAAAAGGATGCTTATTTTCTAAGAGATGGAGATAATAGTATCAGCCTATGGCTGAACAAAGTCAGGAACGAAAGGAGAAATACCAGCGCACAGATGAATTCCGCCCTTCTCAAAGTCGATGCATAGAGAATGAGCGGCCCTGTGAGCTTCCTGAGTAAGCAAATGACTATCTTGCTCTGCTTTTTTCACCGCATCATACAATGAATTATTTGTATTAAGATACTGCATGTCAGTAATAAAACACACCAACATGATTACTGGAAATAGCTAACAAAAATCCAAAAGTTCATGTACATGAGAATAAAATAAAAAAAATCCCAACTTCAAAAACTAGACAATAGAGAAAAATACTACAAAATTGATGAAATACATTGAATGGAATTAAATACAGATTGAAATCAACACAATGAAGTAAAATGAAAATAACTGTCATGTACAGCGCTCCCGTAGCGGGCGAAGGGGTTGGGGATGGGCAGGATGTATGCAAGGCATACCCCCACATAATAAACACAATGATACAAGAAAATTCTAACAGAAGGATAAGCAAAAATCACAAAACTTTTTGGGAGAAATTAAACTGGAATTTCCCATTGAATAAACATTATCATACAAATGTGTTATCTAAGTACAACTATATTCTTTGAAAAAAACATGCATCAAGGTACCTCATCTTGGATATGTCGTGTGAGTTCATCCATCACTATAACAAATAGGAACAAGACTTAGTGCCAACACTGGTGCAGAATGAGAAACTCTCTTATAACTCATCCAATAGCCCGAAAACTGGTTATGACTCTTCATACATATCTTTGATTATAGTAATATAAATAATTGGGACTCCTCTCCTTAAAAATTTACCACATTATTTCCCTAAGCATCGTATCATATGTCTTCACTAAGTCTGCAAATACTAAATTGAGGTCTTTTACCTTTTATTTGTATTTATCTACACGTCCCCTTTATAAAAAATATCACATCCATTGTGGTTTTCAAATATCTTAGATACTGATTTCAATCTCTCCACAACTCATTTCCAAAGTTTCAATGTGTTGCATATAAGATTTATGCTCCTATTAATTGTTACAACTTTGGATATATAAAGTTACAATAGTGCTTCTCCTTCATTCATTAGGCACCATATGAGTCTTAATAATTTAATTAAATAACGTAGTGAACCATATAATACCTACATATCCTAAACATTTCCACACTTCAATTGGAGATCAAGAGTCAAGACTACACTAAAAAAAAAGAGTCAAGACAACAGAAAAAATTAACATAGCTGGTCACCTCACATGCAGATATTCATTCATTCTCATTGATGCTTTGCTAGCCTCGGAGACGAATTCCCTGTTACACAAACAAAAAAGTAACAGTAATTGTCAATATGTATATGCGCGCACACAGAAACAAATACTGCTGAAAATGCAACTTCAAGGGCTACTGAAAGAATATTAACCTGTCTGGATGGGTATGCCTACAAAATTCTGCAGAATCAACAACAGAACAAACCTACAAAACCAAACACCTCAATCAGTCATTCCACTAAGTACTGAAATTTAAATAATAATCAATGACAGAAAAAAGGAAAAAAGGGTCTACAAACAGAACAACTCAAGTGTAATTTGGAAAGCAGAGGCTACCGTATCTGAAATTTCATCCATGGCTCGAATAATTTCAGTAGATGAAGGCATTCCACTAATGTAATTAACCAGTTCGCCAGACCTAATCAAATTTTATATTCAAGCAGAAAATAAATTGAAAACGAAGAAAAAACATCAATAAAAGACCTGAGATCTGTCCAGCTAACAAGAAATTCATCCAAAAATCAGGGAATATGAAGATTGAATAAATATAATAAATCAACAATATCAAGCTTAGTTCAGTCATGGGAAATCAGCGAATATTGACTATCTTCAGTTTCAAGTTATATAATACAGATTTAAGATTCAGACTTTGTTTTTCAAGTGTTGATACCTCTCAATAGCTTCTTCGACAAAACGTTGAAAGCCTTTGGGAGTCTTCAAGTGGTCAAAGCCGTAGAGCCCCGTAGTCGCTCCGTTCTGCAAGGCTCCGGCAGTAAAGTGAAAACGGCGGGTTCTGGATACATCTGTATGCCAAAATTTGACGAAATTTATAAAACGAAGATTGGAGGCGGTCCTACGGATGGAACTTTGCATTGCTAGGCGGCCGTAGCAGCGGTATTCCCCCGAAGAACGTCGAGAGAGTTCGAAGTAGACTTCAGTGCCCCAGACCGAAAGTAAGCAGTGTTTGCTTCTGATGAGTTTACGGGAGAAGAGGAGGGGAAGGATCGTTTGATGGAGGGAGGGAGGGAGAGAGAGGGAATGCCAGAGAGAGCGAGAGAGACAAGACAAGTGCATGAACCCTAATACCCACATTATGGGTGCTCTTCTTGTAAACGTTTATGCGCTGAGGTACGGATAGAGAGTTCAAAAATTTCTTTGGATAATAAACATCTAGAGCGGCCCATTGAAGGCCCAGTTTTACTGAAAGCCCGTTTATGAATAGGTTGCAAGTTTGGCCCACCTTTTTTAAAACATATTATCACCTTTTTTTCTTTCCTAAAGCAACTAACCGTACGCGGCTTCGATCCAGTCTCAACCACCTCACAAGGCAGCTGGCACTTCGCGGCAACCACGTTTGGATTTAAAATTAATTAATTTTGTGAATTATATATCTAATCAACACAAAAATCATAAAAGAGATAACAGAATTATCACTCTCTCTCCCCCCATCGTGTCGCCCTTAATCGCCCCATTTCCCGCGAAAACCTGCCTTGTATCTCAACCGCCACATCTCTTTCTCTCTCGTCAGTCACACTCCACGATGAACCAAAAAATGCTATGAAGATTCAAAACGACAACGGAAACAACAAAAATGACAATGTCGAGCTCCCCGTCAACGAATCAGGTTGCATCGTCGTCCGCGTCGACGCCGTGCAAGCTCAGGAAGATACCTCCAATCCCGCTCCGCCGTGCGCAGAGGGATGACTCCGCCGACATTGAGGACAATGACGATGACACAGACGAGGAGGAGGAGCACGATGACTTCCCTGGGCCGGACGAGGACCCGCCCATCATTCTGGCTGCTGCATTGGGGTTGAACCATATCAGGACTAGATCCGCTTCCTCACCTTCGCCACTCAGGTTCTCCTCCACGGCCGGGACTCCGTCAATTCTGGGTAACCAGGCTCGCAAGGATAAAGAAGGGGCGTCGGAGCCCATCCCCAGCTGGGCCATCCCTCATCACCATCCAAACCTCATGGAACAGGGTATGTATGGCTCATCCTTTATTCTATTACTGAATATGAGGAAGGAAATTCTGAATGTCCGATTCAAATTCTGACTATGTTAATAATGAATTTTATGAATTAGGGAAAAAGGTTCCCTGGAGTCAATCTAAATCATTGAAAAACCCTTCTTTACTCAATCCAGCGTTGGAGGTAAATTCATGACATATATTTTTTTAAACCTAGGTTTGTTTATGTTCTGTTGCTTGGTAGTTTAGCTTGCTGAGATAGTGGTTTTAGAATCAGCATGCAGGTGTTGGCAAGGAAATTCAATCTCCGCGTTTCCAAGCTATACTTCGACTTACAAGTAACAGGAAGAAGAAATCACATGACATCAAGAGCTTCTCTCACGAGCTCAATTCAAAAGGAGTTAGTCCCTTTCCTGTTTGGAAATCTCGTGCATTTGGTCATATGGAGGTAAATGCAATACATACATATAGATATTCTTTTAGTTAAATTATTTCAAAATGAGATACATATGCATATGGTAAATTTTTCAGGAGATCATGGTGGCAATAAGGGCGAAATTTGATAGGATGAAGGTAGAAGTTAATGCTGATTTAGGTGTTTTCGCTGGTGATTTGGTGGGTATACTTGAAAAGACCTCAGAGTCTCACCCTGAATGGAAGGAGAAATTGGAAGATTTGTTGGTTGTAGCTAATCTTTGTGCAAAGATGTTACCTCATGAATTTTGGGTGAAATGTGAGGACATTGTACAAAATATGCATGAAAAGCGCCAAGAGCTACCTATGGGCATTGTAAAACAAGCGTACACCCGCCTTCTTTTTATCCTCACTCGATGCACAAGGCTCGTGCAGTTCCAAAAAGAGAACGGTTATGAATATGAACACATTTTGAGTCTTCACCAACTTAGTGACATTGGAGTTTATCCGTTGGAAATTGCACAGCATGACTTCAGTGGCCCTTTGGGTGGAAATGAAGTGAATGAGAAACATAGAAAGAAGCCACATGCCCAGGAACAAGGCCATTTGGTTTTGAAACAAGATAAAGTAGATCAAAATGTGGAAGTTGGCACTGCAAAAAGTGTTGACTCAACAACGAGCAGCTATAGAATGTCATCTTGGAAGAAACTTCCATCGGCTGCTGAGAGAAATCGGAAAGGCTCTGAGACTGTTTATACTCCCATCAAGGATAAATCGGAACAGTTGCAAATGAAAGATGCAACAAAAATTGGTGGCGATGAGAATTCTGAAGATCATGAAACTCCACTTTGCCATCCTCCAACTGCAGAACTAAGAAAGCTATCTTTGGGAATCTGGGGGGATCATCATAATGTAAGTTATGAAAATTCGATGATATGTCGTATATGTGAGGTTGAAATACCAATAGTTCATGTAGAGGAGCACTCTCGAATATGTACCATTGCTGATAGGTGCGACTTGAAAGGGTTGACTGTAAATGAACGGCTTGAAAGAGTTGCAGAAACTCTTGAAAAGATATTAGAAACATTGACACCGAAAAGCACTGGTTCCCCAAGAGAAACTGCTGACATTGCAAGGGTGTGTACATCAAGTACACAAGAAGGGTTAGACCATGTGTCACCAAAGAGGAATAACTTGTCTCAACATTGCTTCGAAGACATGCTTGATTGTGTTCCTGATGCTGATACCTTTGTCATAGAAGATCTAAATGTCTTGCCTAAAATTTCTTGTGAGACACAATCCGGTTTGGCTCCTGATCTAAGTGCAAAAAGTTCATCAGCTGGAAGCTTGACCCCAAGATCACCACTGTTAACACCACGAACGAGCCAGATTGAACTTCTATTAATTGGACGACAAACAATAACAGAGCTTGAGAATAATCATCAGGTATATAACCTTGTAAACTAAATTGTGATTGTAAGTGTGCCATACTGGTACTGAACTACCCTTCTTAAGAGCCTGCAAGGGATATCTTTGATGGATGGTTATATCCACAGTACTTTCAGTATAGACCTTACTCAGGGATGTTCATTTTTCAATGTCGTGCTGAATATGGTAGCCTCATCTAGCCCTTTAGCTTTGAGTTCCAGTTCTATATCAATTGACATCTAACCTTTTTTAGACTTTGACATTTGGTTCTGAAATTTGACAATTCTGCTGCTTATGCTCCATATTTTAATAGAAGCTTTTGATTATGCCTGCCATGATAGATAAGCAAGCTACTGAAAATTTCCCGTTTGATTGCAAATATAAATGATTGTGACTACAATGCATTGGAGTGTATTCTTGACCACCTTGAAGACTTAAAATATGTCATTCAAGACAGAAAGGTGGATGCCCTTGTTATTGAGACTTTTGGAAGACGCATTGAGAAACTATTGCAGTAAGTTAATTTTTATTTTTTACTGTCACATCTTTGTTGCTTCTCTTGCAAGATACGAAACATTCTGGTAGGATGTCTGCATATTAATGAAGCAGGGCATCTCTATAAAAGAACACTTTTAGTTTATGTTTCCATCACATATTCATTCACACACTTTCATCTCTAATTTTATCATATAATTCTTAATAATTACAGGGAAAAATATATACTTCTTTGTGGACAGATAGATGATGAAAAAATAGATTCATTGAATGCCATTGCTGATGAAGATAGTTCAGTGGAGGATGAAGCAGTTCGTAGTCTGCGTGCAAGTCCTATCAATCCTTCTACTAAGGACCGAACATCCATCGAAGACTTTGAAATAATTAGACCAATCAGCAGAGGTGCATTTGGACGTGTTTTCCTTGCTAGGAAAAGAGCAACAGGCGACTTATTTGCGATAAAGGTTCAAATCCATACCAACGCAAAAAATCTGAATCATTAAATATAAGTTAATGTAGCTTTCTTATATGGTGACTCTGATCTTTACGCCTGCATTAGTATTTTTTATAATATATGATAAATGGGCACACTCTATACTTTGCATTTGCCCTTCTTGTTCTGTGCTATTATGACTTCTGACTCATTTGGGGTAAATCTAAGTGGTCTGATATCATGTCCATGTCTACCAACAGTCATATGGAGTACTAAAGGTAACTTCAATCCACCAATTTTTAAAAGAAGAATGCGTATGATTTTAGTCTCTTTTTGTTTACAGTGGTGGATGGCGATCCTATGTGCTTATCAGGAAGAACACTCTCTTAGACCATCAAAATTAATTTCTGGTCCATCTTTCTTTTCAACTAACTAATATGTCATGAATATCTCCACAGGTTCTGAAGAAAGCGGATATGATACGTAAAAATGCAGTTGAAAGTATTTTGGCTGAGCGTAACATCCTAATATCAATTCGCAATCGTTTTGTGGTAAGTCCGTCCCACAAGTTATTACAATTTCAGCAATGATATGACCTTGAAATGCTTTTGACGTGGGTGTATTCTTATGATGAGCAGGTCCGATTTTTCTATTCCTTCACATGCAGGGAGAATCTTTATCTGGTCATGGAGTATCTCAATGGAGGAGATCTTTACTCTTTATTGAGAAATTTAGGCTGCTTAGATGAAGACATGGCCCGTGTATATATTGCAGAAATTGTAAGGAATAAAGTTTGTACCCTTATTTTGACTGTGTGTGTCTAACTGGAAGTAGAAGAAAAGAAAATGAAATTCTTGGAAAAGCTACAATTGCTCTGTTTCTTCTGTCTAGGTTCTTGCTCTGGAGTACCTGCATTCTCTGAATATCATTCATAGAGACTTAAAGCCGGACAATTTATTGATTGGTCAGGATGGCCACATCAAGGTTGATATTTTTTCACTTTGTTCGCTAGAGTGTTTTGATATAATACCTTGTTTTTGTTTATTAGAGATGTTCTCAGTAGTTAAAAAGTGGGTATAATAGATAAAATTCTATTATTTGTACATATTAGGCTTAGAAGTAACAATCTATAACTTTTGACTTAATTTGGGTGTAGTTATTGTATATTCATGGGAATCCGCTATATCATTCTGCTAGATTATCATTCAATTTTGGCCAAATTGTTCTTTCTATATATTTATTGTCACACCAACAGAAGCTGTAAATGATGGTACACAATCATCTCATAGTAAATTTGTGTGTATATAGGAAAAATCTTCTGTAAAAAAAGAAGATAATAAACAAGGCTCCCATAGTGGAGAGGCTGCTTCCATGAATCTTCTGTAATACTAAAAATTATGATGGGATATTATGTCCTGTCATTTCCCATATTCTCAGGCATTATCATTTGCACATTCTGTTTTCCTATAGAACTCCTGGTTCCCGAAAGTGTTAATTATTGCCACTCATATATCTTTAATCCTTTCTGTTACAGTTGACAGATTTTGGCCTCTCGAGTGTTGGTCTTATTAATAGCACGGATGACTTATCTGGTCTATCACTCAGCACCTCTAGTTTTCCTGGTGATGATGAGCCAAACTGTCAAGCTTCATTAAAGAAAGAGCAACGCCAAAAGCATTCAGTCGTTGGCACCCCTGATTATTTGGCACCTGAGATACTTCTCGGCATTGGACATGGTGCATAATCTTTTAATTTAATCTATACTGCCACCAAGTAAAAAGTTTTTCTTCTTTCCCATTTGCTTTGACTGCTTAAGCTTCCCAGAGTGTTCCTCTATGCAGGTGCTACAGCTGATTGGTGGTCAGTAGGAATTATTCTTTTTGAGTTGCTAGTAGGTATTCCCCCATTCAATGCAGAAACTCCGCAGGTAGGCTCTTTTAGATCTTTTTATTGCAGTCCTTCAGTTAAGGTTTATCTCAATGTAGTTACTACTGAATTCTGTCTATTGCAGCAAATATTTGACAATATAGTGAATAGAAATATACCCTGGCCCAAGATACCTGAGGAGATGAGCTATGAAACATCTGACTTGGTCAACAAGTAAGAACACAAATTTTTGTTTTTTTTTTCTTCTTTTCATTATTTTGTTGATTTTGGTTTTTTCACTTGTTTTTCTTTTCATTGCAAGATCTGTGCATTTTCTAACTAATTGCACTTGTGTAAATAACGACCTTGATTGTTTTTAATGTTTTTGTCTCTCTTACATCCTGTAGCAAGTGTAAAGTTAAAAATGGAAGGAAGCTGAAAGATTAGATACTTCACCTTGTTGTTCCTCTTACATTCAGCTAACATTAACTTCATTGATGCAACTTAACCGCATGAATCAGATGATGATGAAAAAGGATTTGAACTTAGAGATCCAGAGAATAGATTTATTACTAAGTTGAAAGAACTTAGGTTGATTGGTAGATCGCATCTACTTGGCTGAGAGTGATCACTTACGGTCTGTTTCGGAGAACTTAATAGGTTACGGATTGGGACGGCTGTGTGATTCTTGTGTTATTATTGAGTTTCCATCTCTTAGGCCATCTAAACTTTGCAAATGTTGGTTCTTTTGATACCCTCAAGGTTTTCTTTTCTTGTAAATTTCCACATCTAGCTATCAACTTGAGCGTGTACGTGTGCAACCCTGTGCCAAGAAGAGTCTCTAACATTCTACCTTCTTGGCCAATCTAAACTCTGACTGGAAATGTTCATGGTAAAAATATTTTAACTGAGACATATAAATGATAGAATCAGCCTTACTCATAATTTCATCATCATCATAGCTCCATCCCAAAAAAATTGGGGTCAGCTATATGAATCCTTCAAACTCACTCGAGATTACTATGGAAAAGAAGAATAATTTGGTCAGAAGAAAGTCCAACATTGGTTTCTGGAGTGTCAAGACTTGCAAGAAATTAAGATTTCCATATAATGTTTCTATTAAGTATGAATGTGCTATTAGATATTTTATCCTTCAAAGTTTCTTTTTCTGCTCATACTGCAGACTTAACCAACTCCAATTTATTCAGGTGAAATCATTCTATGGTGGCATTAAGAAACATTGTACCTGGTTGACTAATACTTATGTGAATCATGTTTCTAAGTGATATCAATGAATTTTTCATTTTAATACTTGAAATTCTCACTTTTGTATTATTGAATCACTTGCATGCTCTGCTTCAGACTGCTGACTGAAGATCCGGTTCAAAGGCTCGGGGCAACAGGAGCCAGAGAGGTATCTCTTAAAAAGAAAACGCTCATGTCAGATTTTTAACTTATTACCATCTACAGGCAAACATGTGACCTACTGATAGAGTTGCAATGGTGTAACCCAGAGGTCACAAACTCGATTCTTGGAAACATACTCTCCACAATTATGTGGGGAAAGGTATGCATATATCCTGCATGTCCCCCGACCCCACCCATTGTGGGAGTCTTGTGTGCAATAGTTGTTTATCTTTTTATTACTATCTACTGAAACCTCGAACCTCAAAACGACCAGTGTAATAATTCAGGAAGATTTCTGTCAATGTTCAAATATGAATACTAAACAGAGTTGCTGATTTTCTGGCAGGTGAAACAACATTCTTTCTTCAAGAATATTAACTGGGACACACTTGCAAGGCAAAAGGTCATCATCTTGAAAAAGAAAAAAAAAATCTCTGAGTTTTACTCTATGGTTGTTGGTAACAATCGGTACTTTCTCTAATTGGCTGCAGGCTATGTTTATACCATCAACTGAACCTCATGACACTAGTTATTTTATGAGTCGTTATATATGGAATCCAGAGGATGAAAATGTGCATGGAGGGAGTGATTTTGACGAACTGACTGACACATGCAGCAGTGGTTCCCCAAGCAACTTGTTGGAAGAAGATGTATGCATACCATTCATATCGTCCTTCTGGCAATATGTCTATCCCTGTGCATCATGAAGCCATAAATCAATCTGACAGTGGCCGTAATACCAATACAGACAAATATATACAGCAAAAAATAAATTCCACAAAAGCCAACATATCGATTATGAAAGTTCTTAATGTGGCAACATTAACCATATTATGTTCTACTGAATTGAAATCATATTCCTAGAATGGTTTGCATGCAATGGAAATTTTTATATGGACTATGATTTGAAATCACTAGTCTTATGAACAGAGCACATATACACATCAAGTTCCAAAAATTATCTGCTTACTGCTGAAACCGACTGTTATTTCAGCCTTCTAACTCCTCTATGCTGATGACGCAGGGTGATGAATTTGGCAGTCTGGCAGACTTCAGTGCTCCAAACCTAGCCTTGAAGTATTCATTCAGTAATTTTTCATTTAAGGTATGGCTGACTCCTCGATATTTTTTTCTATTGACAAAAAGTAAGTCTTGAGTTTCCCATGAAAATGAAATCTTAGCTGTAGTCTGAACATTTTCTCTGACAGCTTATGTTGTTTTAGTACATTCATAGTTCTTTTGAGATATATATTGTCAATTTCTTGATCATCTGGTTTGGAGAAAAACTGTTTATCCTCCTTAGAGGATGCAAGAATTCATTTGGTTTCTAGACTACATTTATCTTCCAAAATCATACACCAATTTGTAAATCTACTTATTTAAATTGCAATTAAGGAACTTTTTTTTGTTCATTATTAGAACTTGTCTCAGCTGGCCTCTATCAACTACGATATGGTTTTGAAGAGCGCTAAGGAATCGGCAGAAGCATCCAAGCCATCTGCCCCGTGATAGTTTGCAAGGATCACTTAGAAAATATACACCCCCACATATTAAAGAGTGCCATCTCCTCATATGCACCCAGCTTGAGTTTCTTGAGTGGCGCAATTGCAGTGGTGTGTAGTTTTGATGAGTATAATCTTAAGGCCAACAGCAAGTTCATCTGGTTTGATATGACCTGAATGTTTAAAGCCAGTCATTCTATTTTCTCTTCACTTGTGTTGATTTACAGAGAACCAGAGAAGGAAAATACCACAAAAGGAGGTCCCTACTACAAAAAAGTTTCAGGAGGCCATCTGATCAGCTCTACAACTCAAATCTTGCCTGAACTAGTGTAAGTGGGAACTGAGGTTAATAAATCTACAATTGCCTGGATGCTGAAATTCGGTGACCCTGCGTATGGAACTATATCTATCTCAATAGGCAACAAGTCGTTCGTGTCATTGTTTAGCACAAGTATCTGTACTGCTGTACATATGTATGTTCTGTTCTTGGTAGTTTTTCTGCAATTGTAGGGGCTTATTAAACTAAACATTATATATCAGTACATCAGTTTTCAATGTCCTCTAAGGACATATTTATCATGTTTTTGTTGTAGACAGCATGAGGTGCAACAGGAAACTGAGCTCTTTTGTTTTTATATTTGTTGGTTCGACGCTCATTGAAAATTGCGAGAGGAAGGAAATGTTTTACTATCAATTGAAAGAACTGGAATAGCCTGGCTTCGATACTGCAAGAAGCTTGCTTGGGATTTTGTCTTCCTCTTTTCTTTTCTTATGTTGGTTTACTTTAGTATTTTTAAAGAAAGCATTTATAAGCTGGAAGTGTAAAAAATTGTTAATGGCAGTTACTTGTCAATTTGTTTATCACAAAATGTTTCTTAATGAAGTGTAAACAATTGGGCCAACTCTACCCAATAAGTTTGCTTGATTGAGGATCCTTTTTTTTCTTTGGATTATAATTGATTTTAATTTCCCCTAATGAATTGCACGAAACATCATTAAATGTTGATGTCGACTCTAGTTATATATATGTTTCTTAACTCAACCTGGATCCAATTATAATTGCTCATAGAAATACAAAAGGTGTAATTTTCTTTTCTCAGAAAGTTGGAAGTGCTTTAACTTATAATCACTGCATAGAGTCTATACACAATATTGTTCTTTTTTTTGTTCAATATCAGATAAAAGGAGTGAAAATATTTTTAATTTAAGACTGGGATTGAAACCCAATTACATTTGACTGTCCAGTACTTATATTTCAAACCCTGTGGTTACTAAACTCAAATTAAATTAGCCAGGTCTCCTTGCCATCCATTTCTGGTGCATTTCATGTTCATATCATTTAGATATCCTCATCTTTCAATTCTGGGTAGTCTAATAGCCATTGAGATGTACCCTCATCAGACAAATCAGAAAGCCCGAATTCGCTACGCTCTTGATCATCATCTTTGGTTGCCATGAAGTTCCATGAGGAATCATCGAAAAATGCATCAGATAGTATGTAACTCATAAACAAGTCATCCTCACTGTTAGGGCCAAACGACCGAGATTCATCGGTCGAGGAGCTGGAATTGTTATCTGCGGATGAGACATGGCCACAGTCTTTTAGTGGTGATTGCTGCTGATCATGACTGGATTGATTGTTGTTTATTTGTTCTTCTGATAAGGTTTCTTCTTTATGGAGAGCTTCATGTGTGACAGGATCAATCCCCATCTTGATCAGTTTTTTCTTGACGTGGGTGTTCCAATGATTCTTAATCTCATTATCGGTTCTTCCAGGCAATTTTGATGCAATTTTGGACCACCTAAAGAAAAGGAAATTGCAACAATACATATCATTTGAATAAGAAAACAATATTTCTAAAAGTTGGGTCTAATTTGAAAGTAAACAGTCATTTGTCAAATACTTTATTGACTAATCCGTGGTAAATTATGTCATCTGGATGACCAATTTATGTTTTGACATGAGTTTTATATCTAAAATCCGAGTTAAAACATAAAAGTTTTGTCCGGTTTAAAATTGAGATCGAATTCAAATACAAAAAACCTATCTGATTTAGTTGTCAAGATTCCAACTTGAATTAAATTATTGTATGAATTACTTGTCCGAATTTAAACTAATCTGAATATGATCAATTAAGTACGTCTTAAAATTTAAATCAATATGAATTCAACACATACAAATATTTCATAAATATCAATGTTGTCTTATTCGGAACCAATTTTTTTCTAACCCTCGTTCGAACGTGTATTAATTAAAGGATAATGTTATTTTATTTGAGTGAAATGGAATTGAGGACATTACACAGACATCTATTTTGTAATTCATATATATTTAGGAATAAAATTTCATATAGTTAATCACATAAATGATAGTATAGAGAAAATACCTATTGCCAAGATTGGCATGGAGATCAATAACAAGTCGTTCTTCATCATCAGTCAGGAGGCCTCGCTTCAAGTCCGGCCGGAGGTAATTGGTCCAACGGAGGCGACAGCTCTTGCCACAACGGCGAAGTCCAGCCAGCTTCGGCACGGCACGCCAACAACATTGGCCGTGTAAGAGGATAAAATTGACCAGTTTTTGGTCCTCCTCGGCTGTCCAGGGCCCCTTCTTCACATCAAGTTTGTCACAACAAGGTCTCCTACCCATATCTTACTCTTCTTGCTAGTTTCGCACTTCTGCTATTAAAATGCCGCCACACAACCACTACCCCAATAGACCAAAGCCCCACTCACCCACCTTTATATACATGTTTCCCTTGTGAGAAAATCAAAATGTGAATATTGAGGTATACTTTTCTGATTTCTCATGCACGGTACACGCACGTGTCTGGCACCTTCCAATAGGCTCCACTAACTTACCAGATTCAACATAAGTTATATGTCCAAAATTTGAGTCTAAATATATATTTTTATCTAATTTAAAATATAAAAAATTATATTTTGTCTGATTTAATTGTCAAGATCATAATTCGTATTAGATTATTGTCTGAAACCAATTTAGATAATAACAATTTAATACGTCAAAAAATTCAAATCAATTTAAATTTGAAAATACAAATATTTTATTAACACTCTATATTTATATTGTCCGACTCCAAATCGATTTTTTTTCCGACTCCTAATTATGACAAGAAAATTAGCATTTGCTCGCGTGTGGTTTCACGCAGGTGATAAGAACAATTTTTTTATAATACAGATGACGGGCCCCAGCCATCGGTTTTTGAAAGGGGCCGGGGACCTAACAACGGATCTCCTCCCTTGAGTTCAAGCACCACTTCTTGCTAGGCCCACGAGTACGATGGTCCAAAATGAAATAACCAACAAGAGACTGACACGTAAGCTAATATATTTTTATTTTTACGTTATCAAATTATTAAAAAACTCTTGATTCATTCCTAAGCATTTCATCACGAAAACGTCAGCCCACCATTACAAACATTTATTTTTCTTTAATGATGTTTAAGCGTACTAGCACACGGTTTCAAGTACGTCACATTCATGATGTTTGAAGATTCTGGTGCCGAAAAGGACTTGGCACCAAACAAATTAGTTTTTCCTTGATTCACATTAGATGACAACCGTATTCTAGTGTTTGTGCGCTAGTCACATGTTTGATAACTTTATGAGTTTAAATCGTATATGATGACCTCAAAATGTATCAATTTAAGAAGAAGATCAGTTAGTCAGATATATTGCCCTGCACAGCGATTGAGAGTGAAGATCCTTAATGCACAATAACAAACATGAGTTATGTTGAAATTGATCACACACAAAACAATATCACATAACCACAAGAAATCAAAACAACAGAAGATTCGACACAGAGATTTACATGGTTCGGTCAATATAGTCTATGTCCATGGAGGAGCTTCTTCTTTCACTATGAAATTGCCGCATACGGCTTACAAGAGATAATAAGGCTTATATATGAAACCCTTAGTTTTCACCATGTACAGAGCCCTTCGAGCTCCTCGTCTCTCACGCAAAGCCTTCGGCTTTACCTTTGGGCTTTAACGTTCAGTTCTTCATTATAACGAGCCACATCATAATTCAACACTCCATCTTGACGAATTGTCACACCTTTAGAAAAACCACAATCTGCACCTAGCATTGAACCGAAAACCATCTTTTTCTGTCACCCCTTTCTTTTTCTTGTAAACTCATTTGCACCCAATGACCTTCTTGTTCTTAGGAAGTTTGACTAACTCTCAAGTTTCATTCTTTTGTAGAGATTCCATCTCTTCAACCATAACTTCCATCCACTTTTCTTTTCCGGAATAGAAAATGCTTCCTGAAAAGAACATGGTTCTCCTTCTTCAGTGAATAATACATATGAAATTAAATCATCCTCAAAACCATATTTGTTCGGGGGTTTGATCCTGCACTTGGTTTGTCCAAGTGCAATGCTAGGATCTCCTTGTTGCCTTGTTGTGTCTTCACCTGAGACATCATCACCTGAATTAAAATTCTTATCAATTGGCAGCTCCACCTCAATCTGATCACCCTGGCCAACACTATAGACGTCTCAATTTGTTGCACCTTGTTTCCTGCCAACATCGATGCCTCATCGAAAACTACATCTCTACTCACAATCACCTTCTGTGCGTTTGGATCCCATATTTTGTAGCCTTTGACTCCATGTCCATAACCTAGGAAAACTCATTTTCTGGATTTCGAATCAAGCTTGGATCTCTCATCCAAAGGTACGTGCACATAAGCTGGACATCTAAAAATTCGTAGGTTTGAATAATAAACTTTTTTACCTGTCCAAACCTCCTTAACTACCTTACCTCTAGCTTTGTAGATGGTGATCTATTGACTATGCAAGTAGCTGTTGCAACCACTTTTGTCCATAATTGTTTGGGCAAATCAGATTGTATCCGTATAGCTCTAGCCCTCTCCATTAGAGTTTTATTCATCCTCTATGCAACCCCAATCTGCTGTGGCGTCTTAGGCACTGTAACATGTCTCTTTATACCTTCCTTTATGTAGATATCCTGGAACTCACGAGATGTGTACTCACCACCATTGTTGGATCAAAAACACTTCACTTGTCTCCCTGTTTCCTTTTCCACACTAGCTTTCCACTCCTTGAACTTGCTGAACAATTCTGATTTTTCCTTCATAAAAAACAGCCACACTTTCCGTGAATAATCATCAATGAAAGTCACAAAGTACCAGGATCCACTTTTTGAAGTTGTGTTGGCTGGACCACAAACATCTGTGTGAATGTAATCTAACGCTTTTGAGCTCCTGTTAGATGGAAATTTAAAATGAACGCGGTTCTGATTTCCCATAACACAAAACTCACAAAACTCCACTTGACAATGCTTCAAGCCTTCTAGCAATTTCCTCTTATGAAGTTCCTTCAAACCTTGATCACTGATATGCCCCAGACACAAATGCCACAAAGTCGATTTTTCAATCTCAGATTTTGATGATGATATAGTCGATGCTTCACCCACAACTGCACTGCCAAGCAATCTGTACAAGTTGTTCTCAATCCGCTACCCTTTCATCACAACCATGACACCCTTAGTTATCTTCATAACTCCATTGCCTGGACTTACTGAAATACCATGGTGAGTCTTCTAAGAGCCCTTCGGGCTCCTCGTCTCTCACGCAAAGCCTTCAACTTTACTTTTGAGCTTTAACGTTAAGTTCTTCATTATAATAAGCCGCACCATAATTCAGCAAGTTTTTAAGGTCTCATCACAGATTGTATTTTTCCCTCAGTAGGAGCTGGAATCCTCTTCAAGATTAGTCTCCTGACTATTATAGGAAATCATGCGGCCTTGAGCACCTCTCCGACAAGTCAAGGAGGCATGCATAATATTAGATGGTTTTTACCGAGGTGACCTCCTCAGTAGGACGAGGTGACCTCCCTGGTAGGACAAGGTGACCTCTTGGGCCTAAAGGACTCCTTACATGGACCGGTCCAACACATTTATTAGAGTGACACGTGTCATAATTTGATTGGTGGAGTCATTTTGATAATATCAGTATACACTCGGAAAATATCGAGTTCGATTTTCACTAAGTGTTATACTCTTGTGATCACATATTGAATTTTGGCTCAATTAATCTTCTATTATCAATGAAAAACAATTGTGTGCGTGGACCCATTTCAAATGTTTAAATAGTAAAGTTTGTATTATTATGGGATATTAAAAAAAGTTGTCTATGCACTAACTTAGTTGACTTTCGATGAAAGTAAAAAAAAAATTAAAGCATTTTGAAGGGAAAAAAAATTGGAAACTTAAGTCAAGTATTGTTTTTTATTTCCATTCAGTTGCAACCAATTCAACACGACTAATCGGATGGGGGAGAATTGTCTGACAAATTAGTTGGAAATTCGACTAGTATGCATGGAATGAGTATTATCCTTGTGAGACTTCTATATGTAAAAGCTAAATATTATTATTATTTTTGGTAGAGACTAGAGAGAAATACGTAGCTAAACGGCATTTTAAAAAAAGTAAAAAATATTTTTGGTATCTATAATGTTTGTCTTATAGTCACAAACTCACAATACACTTGCATGTCTGAATCGCAAACTCGTTTTGGACATTGCAACTGAACCTAACTTTGACAGTTTTGTGAAGTAATAGTCCATGGGTCATGGGTGCACGGACAGGCCTGTTAAGATTTTTCTGACCCATACAATCCATTGTACTTTTTCCAGGCCCACAGTTTGTAGTTCGCGGCCTTGCTGTACAGAGTACAGACACGGTGCGTTTTGCAGACTGCAGCGTTTATTTACATCTTCAACGTAATGCCAAACAGAAAGCGAAGGGTGCAAAAACCGAGCGAAAAGCGCCAGAGGCACAAGGGTGAATGAGAAAGAGAAACGCAGCTCGAGAAGGGAAAGCAATGTGGAGGCGCGTGATTTTGCTTTCTTCCTCGATATCTTCCTCAAAATCGACCTTATCGAACCAGGTATGAAGCTCCTACGCGCTTCATTGGTCGGAAACAGGTTGTCTTTGATGCCTTCACTTTCGATTGTTGATTCGATTCATTTAATATAGGGTTCATTTTGGATGTACTTCTTTCAGTCAAATTTGATTCGTATTTTTGATGGCAGGTTCCATCTAGGTTGAAGGTCTGGGAGTCGCTTGCTACGGATGGCTCCGTTCTTGTATTAGACGTCCCTGTCTAAGGGCTTGGTTAGAAGGAAAAAAAATGAGGTTGGAGTGGAGTAATACAAGAGAGAATTAAGTCGGATAGAGTAGAGCATAACAATCAAATGAAATTCTATTTTGATTAGATAGTTCAAGAGTTAATTAAAATATAAATTATTATTTTTGTTTGGATATGACATAGAACAAGATAAATTAAAAAATTAAAAAAATTAAAAATTGTTTATTATCCCTACTCTATCCTCCTTAATCACTTAATTTGAGAAATTATAATTATTCTCCTTAATCACTTAATTTGAGAAATTATAATTATTCTCCTTAATCACTTAATTTGAGAAATTATAATTATCGCATAACGAGAGTAGTGTAAATTCAAGTAACATTTCCTCATTTAAATTCAAGTAAGATACATAATTACTACTCCATTCAAACTAAGCAATCCTTAAGGAAATTTACTGGGATCATTTGTTTGTACTTGTATAATTTGCCGATAAAAAAAAGTTCTTCGACGTGCTTTTGAAAATTTTCCCCTGCTGTTCAAAATATTTATGCTCTACTGAGTATTATTACCTATGCTTTATTAATCATGCACAGAGGACTATCTTTGTGAGCTTTGTTGTCGATGGATCATCATTGGTGGTAAAACCATCTAGTGAGGTTCCCTAGAGATTCTTGACCAGAATGAAATACACTTAAAATGTCAAAATAAAGACTGTAAAGGTGTTCTTCTATAGGGACAGCGTGATTCTGGGCTTGATTCTACAATGTTATTGGCACTTCGTGATTATCTCAACCCTATAGCTCGTTGTCTTTGTTTTTTTTTTAATTTGATGTATCAATGGTGGTGCTCATTGTTAGTTTGGTAAAAACTAGCAAGCTTTATGCTCGAAATCTTTGCTTACCAAACTTTTCTGTTTTAAATATATAAGGTTCATTGTATTTCCTTTCTTCTTAAATTTTTTTAGACACGTTTATTTGATTGTTTCTTAAATCAAATGCAGGCAAAAGGTGGGATTGCATCCAGGGTCAAAACTCCATTCATAACCTTTGTGTTGCGTAACAATTATGCATTTTTCATTGCCACGTCAACCATATGTTGTGTTCTATTGTTATTTTTTGAAAGAATTTCTTCTATACAATTCCCACTTCACATGGCTCCCAAAGTGGAGGCAAGGTCGAGGAAAGGCTTGATGTATGCAATCTTATCTCCACTTTGATGTATGAGTTGCTTTGTTGAAGCCTGAAGGTAACGGAGATAATCTTCTTGTTTTTTTTACATTGTTGGTGGTGAAATTTTTTTGTCTTTGTAGACCATGCATGTCTTTTCACATCATGAAGAAGCAAATCTAGAGGCTTATGAACATTTGTAATAGTCTGTCTGATAATGCTTTCATAAAAGTGTTTTGTGACGATTGTTTGCTTAAATTCACAGGTGGCCCTGGTAGTGGAAAAGGTACTCAATGTGAAAAAATTGTTGAGACTTTCACTCATCTCAGTGCAGGAGATTTGTTGAGGAAGGAAATAGCTTCTAACAGTGAAGATGGGTAAAAATCGCTGATGACTTGATTCTTGCCAAAAAAAATTATTTACATTATTTAAATTCTGTAAAAGATATTTGATTATCTAATGTGACTGTAGGACCATGATTCTTAAAACAGTTATCGAGGGAAAAATTGTTCCTTCTGAAGTGACAGTCAAATTGATAAAAAAGAGAGATGGAATCAAGTGATAATTTTAAATTTCTCGTCGATGGTTTTCCAAGAAGTGAGGAGAATCGCATTGCATTTGAACAGATTGTGAGTTTCATTATGTGCAGTATCTTCTTTTTCTTTAAATGCTTAACTTCTTAGTCTTCAAAGGTTTAACTATCTTATCTTCGAATTAATTTTGTGTTGTTATGTCGTGAATAATGAGGGAAAGTAAATCTCTTTCAAGAATAATGAGGTTCGTAGTTGAATGATAAGGGAAACATTGCTAAGGCATAAATCCCAGATTTGTTCGAACCTGAGACCAGGTTATTTGTTAGTGTTAGCTCCATGGTTCTGCTTTCTTATGGGTCATACTTTGTCCCCTCTTGCAGATGGGAGCAGAACCCAACATTGTGCTTTACTTTGATTGCCCTGAAAAGGAGATGATAGAGGGAGTGCTAAGCCGTAATCAGGTGCATAATATTTATGGTAATCCATTTAACAATCATATGAAGTATTATTCAAGCTACGGCGATGTTGTATTGTAGGGCCGAGTTGATGATAATATAAACACAATCAAGAAGCGCCTCAAAGTGTTTGAAGCATTAAGTCTTCCAGTTATTAACTATTACTCCAATAAAGGGAAGCTCCACAAGGTACATCTATTAAGTGACAGATAGGATGTTTGAAGTATAATTTCTTAGGTTTCCTGGCATTTTCCAGTGCACAGAGTATTTCTGTGAATAAGATGCGATGGTTATTCCTTCAATCATGAGTCATGACACATTTGGTTCATATTCAGATCCCTGGCCTAGAGGTTTATTTAGAATTAACTTTTAATAATATATGCCCATCATGCAGATAAATGCTGTTGGAACAGTAGATGAGATTTTTGAGCAGGTTCACCCAGTCTTCGACACGTGCAAGGTATATTTTCTTGTTACTATTTTCATTTAATCAAAACAAACCTTGACTGTCTAACTGGCCTGTGCACTGAATGGCATGTTGGTTTATCTCATGCTCTATGCTTTTGCTTAAAATGCACGTCTCTGCTGGGTAGAAAACTAGAAATGATCAACATTGCTAAGGTATCAATGCGAAACATTTTGTTAACATCATGTGCTTATAACATAGCTTATTTGTAGGACAACTGGTCTGCAACAGTGGATGAAATGAGAGTTTAATCCTAGAGTTAAAGGACGGCATGCGCAAAAAGTTGTCTTCGTGATTGGAGTTTCTTCACCTTTTTCGAGCCCTAATCAGTACTTTGCGAAGAGAGGAGTCCTGAGCAAATGGTTTCCGGGAATTCACAGGTAGCATTATCTTTTTCAGTCTGAAGGATGAAATTCTCTCATCTGTTTTCTTCTACTTGATGATGTTCCTGAAAACAATTTCCTTTAGAGTATCAGTCTTCATGATGTATTAATTAACGGCTATAATCGCGGAGGACCAAAATCAAATTACACCCACGCCCCATTCGGAAGACGAGAATCAAATCACATTGTACCGCCAAAGTCCGTGACACAAAGTTGTGGTGTAAGGTCCACCATGGACTTAAGCAAGTGGCGCAAGTTGGCAGTTGTCATGAACGAGAAAATCTCAATTAGGGCAAATATGGAAACGTGAAATGTTCAAAAACACAAAAACAATAAATTATGAAAATGACCTAAAACACTAAAATGTGATTTGAGATTCTAAACTACGGGATTAGGTCAAAATAGTTAGAGGCATGGCACCTAATTTTGACGACCACGCTACCAATTTACTTTATACTAGCTGGTATTTTGACAAATAAGTGCGACTTTCATAACTAGCTCTGCACCAACAACAGAGTATAGAGTATAGACACCCACAATTGCTTTTCAAGTCATCGGAGTGGGAACACAACTTTCCACTACTTAAATCCACACCATTGTATTCGTGTGCCGACATCTCATAGCAAGTAGATATTGATGCATTATATATACATTATTATATTATATATCACCACATCCCTAGATTGCAATCCGGAGCATGTTAGCATAGGGCAAAGAGGGCTTATATACTCCCCCTCTCAATCCCTCTTCGAAGTCCTGAATACTCTCTCTCTCTCTCTCTACATTTCATCTAGTTAACTTAATACTCTAAAATTAAGTTTTGCTTTCCAAAGCTATGGCAAGAGCTTCTCTTCTCTTCCTAGTGGTTGCCATCTTAACCATTGCAGGCAAGGTCCAGTCCAGGACTCCAGCCCGGACCGATGCCACAAACTTCATTAAGGTCTCGTGCGGCGCGACTCAATATCCTACCGTATGCGTCCGATATCTCTCCGTCTATGCCAACGCGATCCGCCAAAGCCCGCTCCAAATGGCCCAGACTGCACTGTCCGTGAGCTTAGCCAAAGCCCAGACCATTAAGACCCACGTGTCAAGGATGAAGTACCTGAGAAGTCTTAAGGCTAGAGAGCTTGCAGCAATTAAGGTCTGCTCGGAAGAGATGGATGACATGGTGGACCGGCTCAGCAAATCGGTTAAGGAGATGAAGCTAACGAGCCGAGCCAAGAGACAGGACTTCTTGTGGCACGTTAGCAATGCACAGACTTGGACCAGTGCTGCTCTAACTGATGCCAATACTTGCCTTGATGGGTTCGGAGGCCGGGCCCTCGACGGTAGGGTAAAGGCTTCTATTACGGTTCAAGTCAATAGTGTTTTACAGGTAACAAGCAATGCACTAGCACTGGTTAACAAGTATGGTTCGATGCCTTGAACTACTGGGTTGGTCACAGAAGAGTTCTTTATGATGATGTGGTTTAATGATAACAAATTAACCTTGTTGGGGGTTTTTAGTCCGCCATGATGTGGGAGATTCCTTTAATATATTATAATAAATTTGTCATAATTAAAGTCGAGTGTGATATTTCTTTTAAGTTAACAATGCAAACATGATATAAAAATAAAGTAAAAAAGAGAATCTGGAGTAGCCTGGTTGGTGGCCGGGGTGTGGTGTCTGAGACTCTGAATAATTGCCATGTAGACCTCATCCAAAAAACAAAGGAACTAAAAGTAAAAAGGCAATGTCAAACTCAATATACATCATTCCAGCGAAACCAATTAAGGTAACAGCCAACCTCTTCAATCATTAAGAAGAAAAGGAGAGCTGACACTAATGATCCGTTTGCACTTCAATGCTTAAATGAGTGTTTATCTAAAAAAAAATTGAGTAATAAATTGATTACAATTGTAGTTCATACCTTCATTATATAAGAGTCGAACCATTGAGATCATCGTTTGTTTTGAATCATGATAAAGATAAAATATCTTTTTAGAGATTTTAACTCAGCGAGATCTTTGTATCACCTCTCATGATAGACTATATTTTTTGTCATCTACAATATTCAACAAGTTGTGAATATTTGCTTATAAAGAAACTTGTGGTTGATATGTACCTTGGTGTCTCCAAAAAAATCATCTCCAATTCTCCAGTATCATGTTTTACGAACTCAATACAATTTTAGTCCAACTTTGTTCGAACACAAAAGTATTGCTATCATGAACCACAAATTAGAGCGCGTGGATATGGTCTTACCGACACTGAAACAAAAAAACTAGCCGACGTAAATGTCCATGCAATAATATTAGTTCCCATTGTCTTTTTTTATGGGCCATAGGCCATTAGATGAATCTGTAGCTGATTTTTCTCACAAGTCGTAACAAATGAAATAAGTGAACATTTGGGCCCTCGTGGGCCCGATTCAGATTGTAATTACCTTTTGTTTTGGACCTCAGTATGGGCTACCTAACACTTTCAGTTGAAATACCAAAATTACCCTCGTTTGTTTTATCTTGACCTATAGTAGATAACCATATACACACGGAGCACATTTTTTTCCCAATAAAAAAAGAAAAAACAAAAAAAAATGACAGGCTTTCTTAAATTTCTCCTCCTTGTACTACTTCACGTGCCATTAATGTCTACAGAGCAGCAGCCAGAAACCTCAACCCAAAATCCACCAGTGCTAATTACCAAGAATCCATCAGAACATCTTGTAGTGCAACAACTTATACAGGACTTTGCTTGAGCTCACTTTCCTCTCAAACTAGCTCAATCCAAACATCACGCTCTCAATGTGCACTTTCAGCGGTTAGATCAACCTCCATAAGGATGACAAGGCTGCCTCAAAGCCAAGGACCGAGTCCCAGAGAGGTCCAAGCCAAGCGTAGCGTGACTTTGTTGAAGAACTCAGTGATGCCGTAGATGAATTAAAGAGGTCCATGGTGAAATGGGCCAAATTGGAGGCTCGAATATTGGGCTCACGACTAATTACATACAAACACGAGTCAGTGCGGCCTTGCTGATGAGAGTACGTGCACTGATGGGTTTGAACTGAAGTAAGGGCTACCAAAAAAATGATTTTGATCAGTTCCAGGCGGAAAACTACAAAATATTTAAAAATATTTTTATGTCCGAATTCGAATTGATTTGACCATACTTAAATAAAATTGATTTAAATATGAATAAATAAATCAGATAATAATTCAATTCGATTAAACTCTAAACAACTAAATTAGATAATTTTTTTATATTTGAACTCATTCGATTTTAATCAAATCAAAACTTGTGTTTAAATCCAAATTTCAGGCAAATAACTAGTTTGATTTAATTCGGAATTCCATCCATCCGGACTACACAATTTTTTCACCCATAATTCAAACGAGACGCCATGAATGAGAATGTCAAGACTGCCGTTAGGGGTCAAATTGTGAAGATTTCACAGTCGACTAGTAATCATTGGATTTGGTCAACTGAGATGCCTCTCTTCAAGGATTGTGGTGATGGTAAAAATATTGAGTAGGATGAAAGTCATTTGTGTGTGATGGTAAAATTATGGTCAGTAAATTTTTGTCTTGCTGTCCTGGTCATGTTCCAATTTGTTTGTCATTATGCCACTCAAAATATCTAATCCATTGCCAATATTGCTTGGGTTATGGATCATGAATTATCTGTAAGATAAATAACAAGCAGAAGTTTGTGAATTAATTATTTGATATAACTCAAAGATGCACATAATAAAGCAACTAAAGAAAGGGGAAATAGGCAAAGATGGATTTCCCCTATAGCATTTATCGCAAGAGGTAAATCGAAAACTAGTCGCTAAGAAGCTTTCTTGGGAGGAGACATGTTACCAATGAGAGAAACCGTGATGCTGATCGAAAATATCTGCAGCAGCAATCCTGTGATGTAGAGTTGGAGAAGTTATGGAGGCCTGAATATGATCCTATGAGAGCCACAGGTTTAACAGTACAGAGATTAAGGATTATTATAGATGAAAAACTCACCAACCAATATACGAGCAATCTCTATAACTTCAAATTTCTTTGCTTTCCAGTCAGATGGGTTCTGGATCACCTATGTCAAACATTCATTCAAACAAGTGAACAACAATCAGGAGATCACAACGGTATTACCATCAAAGTATATGAGTTAATACGAGACCTAATGTTCATATCCATGCGTTTGTGTTTGTATTTGTAAATGCGACATAATAATGTATTTAGCTCGGGGTATCCATTGTTTTACATCCATAACTTCATATTGATGGCATGCTCCACCTTATGCTACTTTCCTGGCAATGATAACCTGGTAACTAGTAAGGTAAAAAAAATAATTGTAAAATTGAATTGTTATAAAGGTTCTCACCGCTAACGTTGGACTGCTCCTGGCGACACAAAAGACTGAAAGTAATACTGTAGCAGACGATGCAATAATGTAAACCCACAATAAAGTTGCTCGACTGCGCCTTCTACCTTAAAAACATTAAAAGATTAACAATTAAACATGATGGAGAGGTAGAACGTAATATGAAAAGAAAATGGATAGGTTAGCAACCTATTTCTCCAATTAGCAAAGAAATAAAACCAACAAGAATAGAGGAAATGACAACTCTATTGGGACCATCCTCTTTTGATGATGAAAGAGCAGTGAATAGCAATCCTATCAATTGAAGGAGAGCCTGCAATAAAATAAAAAAGAAACAAAAGAAAAGGCATTTAGTTGGTTAATCCCAATCAACTCTTATAAGGATGTGATACCTTAAAAGAAGCACATAGACAATTACAACCAACAAGAAATAATTAGCTAATAGTAATTAGAGTTTAACAAATACAATAATAGTTAAGTTGTTGAAATTAAACTAACATGCAGAACGGTTGATTAATAATTTCAGCTGTCAATGCCCCCAATTTAAACATGCCGCTTAGATTGAAATCAATCAAACTAGTCTCCTATGGAAGCAACAAATTGGAAACCTGCTCAACCAGTCAGGACAATTATTGATCTATGGAACAAGAATAGCGAGACCCAATATCATTCAAACAGGTTCAAACTTTCCTTCCAATACACAAGGAACTCTTTTCATTTAGATAAACTGAAATTTTTTATATTTTTTAGATTTACCAAACAATTGAAACTTATTGAATCAAGGAATTGCACACACTGGAGATCGACCTCTACTATTCAAATATGTAAATTAGGGATGCTATGTAGCCAAGCAAGGAATACGTTTCACAAAAAAATAAAATCACATCAAGACATCGAATCAAGATAAGAAAGTGAGTATCAGAAGATACACTTGGACATCAACATCGTCAAGAGAGAAAACCATACCTGGATAAAGATCACTGAATAGAGATGAGACTTCCCCTTGGCTACTTTTGTATACCCTATAATTTGGTAATTCACAGTAAGAATGTCAACAGCCCAAAAATAATTAAGAAGTGCAGACAGCAAGGCCCTAAACTCTGAAGCCATTGGTGGAGAAATTAAAATCCAAAAACCTAGTCTCTCAGATAAGAAACCATCAAAGAAATCTGAGAATAAAGGAAAGAAATTGAGGTGGATTTGTTATGTTTTCTCCCTCTCATGATTTTGCAGTAATCAAACAGTGAATAGCCAGAAGAACGCAGGGAAATGAGATAATAGCATAGAAAGCTTACTAGAATCAACAACCATGCGGTAGGAGAAATCAGAACCATCAGTTCCAGAAGGCCTCCCCAATTTCCTCTGCTGCATCTTGCTCTCTCTGCTATGACCTTATTTTCTGAAACTAAAGTATCCTTTCAACTAACAACTTGGTTTCTATTTATGACCTTAACATAAGACTATCTTTTCAGTTCACCGCAAGTCATAGGATATTTTCAATCAATGATTCAAATACAAAGGTAAACAGAAATTTTTTTCTTAGTTGTATAGAATATTATTAAATATATTTATTTACTATATGCAAACAATTATTAACCAATTTTTCTAAACTGAAGAGTGCCCATGCCGAGAGGCTCTGACTCTCAAGCATCCACAACATGGTCTTCTTCTTAAAGGCGAGGAGCCAGCAACTAAATCAATGGTGCTACTGCTACCACAACTTGATTATCATCAAACCAAATTGAACTTTCCATTAGCTCTTGAAAAAAGATGTCAAGTCAAGTTAGTATTCCATCACCAAATACTATAGGTAGCTGCACGTGCATGCAACACACATTGTCGCAACAAAGATTGCGATGTAGGCGGACTCTTTAAAAACAATGAACTCGCCACCAATTGGTTTTGAGGTGGAATTGGACACTTATTAACAATACCGGTCTGTCATATAAAAAAATGGGTTCGAGGATCGATTAAGTGTAGGCAATGTATTAGCACCCTACAAGTCTACAACACCCGCTTACGAGGTTACCAAATTTAAACAAGGGTTAATAAACCATTTTGATTTTCTAAAGATAAATGATTTTTAGAAAAGCTTCGTCTACACGGGGACTTGGACCACTTGGTCCCACGAATCGGGAGTACGCAAGCTTGCACATAATATATTTTTTAGATTTTTGGGAATGAGGTAATTTTAGGAAAAACTTTGTCTACACGGGGACTTGGTCCCACGAATCAGGAGCACACAAACTTGCGCAATTTTAAAAAATATTTTTGCCGACAAATGATTATTTGGAAAAAAGGTAAGAAAACATTTTGGATTTCTTTGGAAAAGGAATGTCCCACTCTCGAAATTGAAAAATCATTTAGATTAAAATAAAAAATTCTCGAGTGGGTGGTAGAACCAATTTTGTATCAGGGAGGCAGCAACCAGTAAATTAGAACATGATCAATATATATTAAAATAAACGTAGGAAAATACGAAACAAATCATTTGTTGACTCAGAGAAATAAAACTCAAGTTCAGAAGTCCAAATTGGCCCAAAACCCCAATGTCTAAACAAAAACCAACTTTCCCCAATTTTCCTAAAATCACCTCAAACCTCTTCACTGCCTCTTTCCAAATCCAAAGGTAACTCCAAGTTCAGCTTCTACAATCTCCACCATAATTCTTTCTACCTACTGTAATCGGCAAACAAAACCAAGTTTAGCCCACCCTTTGTAGCTCTCACGTCATCTTCTTTCCTAACTCACATCTTACCCATAACATCACAAAAATCCAACCCCATATAACTGAGACATTCAGAACAAATTAATCCAATTGAATATATGCAAAGAAAAGGGAGAATGGAAGGGAGACCATAACAGTGGTGAACGAACATGTATTCATCAGTAAGTGATAGAAAAACAAAATGTTGCAAACAATGCCTTAAAAGACAAGAAGATGAACAAAATACAAGAAAACCATCACCTATCCTGATCCATGAGAATCTCCAAAAAACGACCTTATGCTTAATGCTCTTATAAAAAAACACACGAAATCCTCTTTCTCTCTGTTTTCTTACAGCCCGAAACTTCTGTCCCAGTTTTGTCCAAAATCAAACCCCCATTTAAAAATAAAAATAAAAATCCAAAAACCATATCTGATGTTTCAAAGCTCAGAAAAAATACTAATACAGATATACATGTATATACACAAGTAACACCCACCCACATATATACAGATGTTCATATGATTTACAGAACAAGAAATATCAGATATAATTACCAATAAACAATAATGAGGAACTGAAAAATGGACAGAGAAGGGGGTTGCTGTTTCGATGAAGAAGATCCAAGAATATTTTCCTCTACACGGGAAAAACGATCTTTCTTCAATCGATCAAAGCCGCCTTAGCCGAAAGATGTGACAAACAGGATTCAAAAATGCAAAAGTGAAATGAGCACAGAGGATAATGAGG
Source organism: Euonymus europaeus (assembly GCA_963580455.1). Classification (NCBI taxonomy): domain Eukaryota; kingdom Viridiplantae; phylum Streptophyta; class Magnoliopsida; order Celastrales; family Celastraceae; genus Euonymus; species Euonymus europaeus. The sequence goes on along the minus strand of OY756971.1, from coordinate 22,983,407 downwards.
TGAATATTACCTTCTAATTGATTTCTCAGAGAAACAAATAAGAACCAAAAAATCAGAATCCAGAAAAATAAAACTCACTCTCCTTGTTCCTCTTTTCCCTCTGGAAACCGAAACGTCTCCTTCTAAAACCCTACAAAAATCCTCTCGTTTTTCTCTCTCCAGCAAACACCCAAAAACCTCTCTGCCGATTATTTTCTCCCTCCGTTTTTCTCCTTTGCTGCTCACCCAAAAAACCCTTTTTCCTCTCTCCAAAACCCCTAAACAAACTTCTCTGCAAGTTTCCCTCTCTCTACCAGTGCACCTTTGCTGCGAATTCCCCTACCTCTCCTTTTCTTTCTCTGTTTTTTCTTTTCTTTCTTCTTTCTTTGCCCCCTGGGCCCATACCCTTTAATAAGAAACTCCTAGCTTCTTTCTTAATGGGTTGCTTTTACATTAGGCTGCTGAGTTTTTGGACCATTTTTCTGAGAAAAAATAATGCTCTGTTTGTTTCATGGAAAACTGTTAATTTATGAAAATTATTTTTACAAGAAAATGAATTACAGGAAAAGCGTTAAATTTCTGGCATTTGGCTAAACATACAGAATACATTTTTCAGTGTTTGTTTATTATAAGAAAAAAAACATTTTCATACTTTTCTAGTAATGTTAAACAATAATTATAAAGTTGCCTAGAACTAGAATCTCAACAATAAATAGAACAAAAATGTCTTGACACATAAATTTTAGCCTAGAATAACAATAACTAGAACTTCAATAGTTGAAAAAAAATCTAGGCACATTGACATATTAAATCACAACAGAATCAAAGAGGTCCAAACATAAGCATTTGTTCTTTAATAGATACATTAGACGATGCATGTAATAGATCATGCCTTTTAAGAAAATCACATAATCAAAAAAATGTATTCGGTCTCATTCGTATCTGGCCAATGCAATGAAGGTCACCCCGATATAAAATACTATACATATTTCTCTCTCAAAATTTCTCTATCAACAGTCGGTTCTCTGGTATGTAATTCCTGGATTTTAAGTTTCTAAGAACTACAACTCTCATTGTTAGAAAGGAAGTAGCTGCAACAATAATAGTATTGATCTCATTATCATCCATCTACAAGAAATGAAAAAAATATAATCATATAAATTAACATTAGTATAATTAATGTTTACTATCCAATACAATCAATAAACTTTGTGAAGTCCCATTGAAGTACAGAGGATGCATACATAAGATATGGAAATCAATGATTTTATTTCATTTCATTTCTTATGTTCCCCTCCTAACTCTTTAGTATCAAAAGTAAATGCAAAGTTTTCACTCATATATGTACCTGTGTTATAACAAACCAATGCTACTAATAAAATACCAACTTTGCAAAAAAGATTTCACATTTTCACCATGCTTGAACCAAAACTCTCAAAAGCATGAGATTCAGTTGTGGAACCCCAAGTCTTCCTGTAACTAGATTTGGTTCTAACTTCACACAACTAAACCTTTTGTAAGCACCCAAATCAGTATTAGATTTGGTTCTACTACTGATTGTAACATTCATTTGTGGCAAATGTGTCATTTAAAATCAAGAGTTTCAGAACCGACAGGCAATTGCAAATGTCCTTAGGGAGACCAATAATCAACTACGGACGAAACTTTGTATAGGCGAGGTGCCAAGATGAGCCGATAGTCAAAAACAACAACAAACATACATCGAAGCAGAGAATTCCCAACAGTTTCATAATGACGGACGTTGCCTAAATAAGATTTCACAGTACTATTAAATCACTCAAACAATGAGAAAATATTTAACGAAAGCATGAAAAATCCTCTGCCTAGTTTGGGATCCTATAAGAGGTTAGTAAACTTGGTAGTATAAGGCCATCAGTATTCAGTAACATGCGCAACTATTGAAAACAGAAAAATTAGTCAACTTATCAACACAACCAATGATTATGAATTAATCCACAGCAATAATACTTCTCGAAAGATTTTCATTGACTAGTAAGCTGCTAAACTATTGAATACAAAATTGAGTGCTCTTCAATGACACAAGCAACGACTGTGAAATACCCACAAACAGTTCTAAATTCAGAAAATTTTGTAAGAACTTTTTCTTGGCTAGCTAACTATCAGTATGGATTCAGGATTTTTATTTACCCCGGGCTGGTCTTAAGAATGATGGGGTTCGGGGCAGCACCCCCAAAAAAATTAGGGGTAACGCCCCGTTTTTTTTTTGGGGACAATGCGGGTGATTTTAATGTGTAAAATACATATGCAATCAACTAATGATAAGTATTTAGGTATCAATTTTAAACCAGAAGTAGTTAACACTTAACACCATGAATGCAATAAACTAATCAAAGATTTCAGGACACCGTGATTACAAAACAAAAACAAAGAAATGATAAGCGTTTTAGGTAGCAAGCTTCTAAGTTGAACATATCAATTTTAAACCAGCAGTAGTTACACCATGAATGCAATCAACTAATCAAAGATTTTAGGGCAGCGTGATTACAAAACAAAAACAAAGAAATGATAAGCTAAATTGTGACATCTCTTCTCTGTGTCATTTTGTCGAACACATTCAAGACACTGTTGATTACACAGTGGTAAGGGTGTTAAAAATTAATGGCACCAAGGGACAAAGGAACCAATTTACATAGAGATAGAGGCTAAAGAATAGACAAGTATTTAAGTAAATGTAGAAAAACCAACCTTGTTGGCTGTTGCAGCTTGCAGACAGAGAGTCACCAGAAGAATGGATCAATGGAATCGAAGATACGGTGACTCGTGAGTCGTGAGGCCTGAGGGACTGAGCCGCTGAGCCGCTGAGGTGAGGCTGTAGAGACAAAGTTAAAGATCGGGACCGGAAGAGATGGGATGGCTGGACAGGCGGACAGGCGGACCTAGAACACCACTATGCCAAAGAGAGAGAGTCGAAGACATGGGCTAAGAAGAGTGAGCCGTATACTTGGTAATTTTCTTTTTTGTTTTTTCACCCGGGCTCAAGCCCACCTAAGCCCACTAATAGATCCGCCCATCCACACACATTTCCGGCCATTTCACGCCAATTTTCCTCTCGGTCTTCCAAAATTACAGTTGAGATTAAAATTTTTGATTCCACAAAGAACCAATCAGTACATAGTTAGCAACATTTACAGTGGCCGCACAGCCCTAGACGTGCACAAGGTCATACAAAATTCAAATCCTTGAACGAAGGAGAACTAACCTGTGTACGCTTGGTTGAGAAGCGAATCCTAGAACGAATGAGAGAGAAGAATGATATGCGATCTGCTTTGAAGAGCAAGAACGAGAGACAGGATGCGGGAGCCGGGAGAAAACAACAGCCGCTTTGAGGGAGCAGTTGTTGTTTTCCACTAAGTTTTATTGTTGACTTTTTTTTGTTCAGTCGATTTTTTAATTTCACTCAAACAAACACTAAAAAAATAAAACGGAGCCTAAATTGGGTTGGGTTTTTTAATTAAGTTAAATGGGCTTGGATATAAGGTAATGTAGGTTGCACTTTTTCGGCTTGTAACAAGTTTATTTGGGCTTGATTTACCCTAGCTAAATGGCCATTGTATTTGGGTTTTTTTTAGCTGATTCTGGACAGATTTTAGGATAGTTTTTGGTAATTTTTATGGGTTGGGTTATGGGCTTCTTTTTGTAGGCTTGTGGACTGGACTTATGGAATATGGATGGAGTTGGATGAACTTTGTGTAATTTGGGTATTTGACTATTTGAATTTGGTGAGGGAAGTATGTTTTGGGCTTTGGTTTTGGAACTTCATTAAAACACTGTGGGCTTAAGATTATGAACCAATTTAAAGGAAACTATAAATATATAAAAATGTGCAAAATTCAATCAAACTAACTAAGAAAAATAAAATAAAATGAAACAAATGAAAATTCAAATAAAAAAAAGAAATAAAAGAAAAATAATCAAGAATCTAATAAATATAATAAACAAATAAATAGTTCCCGGACAAAATTTAGGTATTACACATTAATATTTTGGTAGTATTTTTCCACTTTCCCTCAATAAGAGTTTTCTTAATATCAGTGGAAAAAGGCAGATCCATACAACTATGAGTAATCGTACGTTTCAATTGTAAGTTTGTAAACTGAGCCTAGCTGCCACATTTGCTCCCACTATGGCTAAAAGTGATTCCAAAAGGTAAGACTTCATTTTAAAACCTCAATTTAAGACCTCTTAAGAGAATATAATTATTATTATTTATGCACGAGCGGAATTGCAATATACCATTTCTGGAGTTGTGCGTGTCATCCTTGCGGAATTGCAATGTAAAAGAAGATTTTTGTCATCTAAATTAGATATATTCATTCAAAAAAAAAAAAGGATTCTACAAAAGAAGGTGATCCCAGGCGATTTATTATGTATGAAAAGGGCGCATCTGGACTACTGCCATAGGCGCTATCATTCTAGCTTAATAATAATGGTGCAAGTAGAATGTTAATAAATTTCAGTAGCGTTTTATATCTCATGAGTTTGTATTCTATGATATCTCATACGTTATTCTATTGTATCATGTAATGACAATTAAAAAACGTATTCTATTATACTATTATTATTATTTCATTATACTATTATAATAGAATAACGTATTCTCTTGTAATATAATATGTTATTACATAGTAATAATACAATGGAATAATGTATGAGATCTCATGAGATACAAACCCACAGAATATATACCATTTTTTAATAAATTTTACAATATATTGAAAAATGATAAAGGATTCCAAACTTATATATCTCATAATATCTTATTTCATTGTATTTATAACAATGAAATAAGTTATTCCATTGTGTTTATAACAATAGAATAAGTTATTTCATTGTATTGTGACAATAAAATAAATTATTCCATTGTGCGAACATAATGGAATATTTGATTAAACGGCACCTCTATAACTCTCTACATCAGCAACATCACTAAACACGAGTAAACAATCACAAAGAAGGAAGCGATCAGCATGAGCAACATCTCTAAGGCACCTGATTTTATAAAATATGAAAAGACAATAATACAAGCACAAAAAGATGCACAAGTACAGAAATAGCAGAGCTGGAAATGCAGAAATAGGCATAGACACAAAGCTGAAGATAATTCACATAATCATGATTCGGGTTTATCATAAGCTAGCAATATGCACTTGGCAATCAATATTACCCAAGTACAATTGACATTCATCATACAAAGGGTCATACAAGGAAATACAGTCGATGAACCGTAGGAGAAGCTAAGAGCAGGTTCATAAACTACCTTAATACCTGACAATCGCTGTTATGGCAGCATCCTTGCCGCCCGGACTGAGGCAAATTGATTGGATGTAGTAACCTCTTTAGTATATTTATTGTAGCCGGTTGCATGTTCAGAATCAAAATACAAAAAATAAACTGCCTATGCATGGACACAGACACTTCATAGTTCACAATAAGACTCTATTCACACCTTTACTCCTTTCAAAAGGACAGATGCTTCGGCAAGATGCATACATATATATATATATATACAGAAAATGAAGCTTAAGATATTTGAAAAAACAAAGACATGATGAGAAGAGGGGTCAGTCTGGGTGTTATAACAAACCCAGGATCTGTCACGCATCGCCACAAGCTTTCAAAATATTTGTGATAAGTATCCCATTTGAGTAATAGAAGCATGTGAAGCCGAATTTCACATCTGGAGAAGATTATTCACAGTTACGCTGACAGAATTCGTTCGTTGCAGGTCCTGAAAAATTGATGCATGGGAATCTTACTTTAGTCAGATGGCAACTGGAGATTTGAAGAGAAAAAAATCAAAATACTTCTGTACATAACCTAACCATACCATCACCGAGCTAAAAATATTTGTTTTATCTGCAAATGATATGGGTCAAACTCCCAAAGGCATTTCAAGATCTTAACTCAAAGCTGAACACTGACCAAGAAATTGATGGTAAGTGACCGGAGAAAAATTGGTCCATCAAATAATTACAATAAACGGACTTTGGGTTTTGAAGAGCCAATAAAAATAATAGCTAGAAAGAAAGGTAGGGGGTGTGGAGGGTGTTGGGCGGGGGAACAAGGGAAAATTACTTTTGTTTACATTTTCGTTCCTCTCCCACTGCCATGTTACATGTAGGAATATTTTCTTTCCATTTCCCCTTGACTGCATAAAAAGTTGATAATAGGCATCTACATGACAAGACAGCTAACCCGATTTTACTACTTAGAAAATTATACTTTCCCGGAAGTTTATAATTTAAACACGAATGTCCAATATCACATGCCAGCAAGTAATCTCTTATCTTGCATCAAGAAGAGTATCCCTTTCAATCAATGTAACATTTATTAAGTTCTTTTCACTCTCCGTGAAACTATAAGACCACCTAAGCAAATAATAGTAATTGTTCGTAAAAGTCTTATGCTAGGCAAATAATAGTAATTGTTCGTAAAACCACAAGCATAATAGAGAAATTTCAAACTCTACCTGGAATACCATATCATCAGGGATGTGGGGCAGAACCTCCCGAACTGTCTCAGCCATCGCAAGTATATTTGCTATGTTATCATCTGCAGAGCGCGACCTAGTCCTCATATGTAGACCTCCAGTGCCGCCAGGGTATCCTCCATTGATGGCGGGAGTAGGTGAACCAGCTGCAGTGGCCTGAGAGGGATTCATTGACAAAAGGCTCCAAGCAGCATCTTCAAGAGCCGTCGGCGCATAAGTTTCTCCAACAGAAGCAAGATGTCTCATCATCATCTGAACTCTCCCAAATCCAACTGATCTGATAGCAGTAGAAGGCCCGGCAGAATGAACACCCTGGCTTGGCCATGTATGCAACCAACTTGAATCCAACCCAGCAGTTCTATAGTGGAAAATGAGAAAAAAGATAAAATGAATAAATCCCAATTAATTCATTGGTTTCCAACACTGCATATTACATGTATTTGATAATCACTTCCTATAATTGAATATTTTTCAAAAGGGTGCAGATGGCAGATTCCCCGATGCTTAACTCTACTACAGTGCAGACATGAGACAAGTACAAGTAAAAAAAAAACCATGAACTTCAGACACAATTTGACCTCTGGGTGCATTGGCTCCTTCCTGGGTCTTCTCAGGCAAACAGATGTAACGCGGACCAAGTACTAGAATTAAGTAAGATTAATTAAATCCAAATAGAAAAGAAATTAGGATCTGATGGTCAAGGACAGATTTACAGAATAAAATTCAAGTAGACTATATCCCCAAGGAAACACATATCAGCTTTTCCCAAGAAGAATAGCAACATCTTTACCAACACCATCGCTAACGAGGCCACCTCAATAACTTTATTCCCAACCAAGTGAAGAACACACAACAATTGCAAACATAGTGGATTCCAATGTTACTTTTCATGCAACAAGATTTCAAAATCTTATTTCATGATTTCAATACAGGCAATCTAATCAAGCAAAGAATTGAACCTCCAAGAAGTGCCTTCTAAAGGGTTCTGAGTCTCATTTGGGAAAACCCCAGCATGTAATGTGTGTCCAGGAATGTTTCGGCGATCAAGTCCTGTACTTAATTGACGAGCAAGCTGCTCATCATTAAAAGCTTCACCACTACGAGGATTTGCTTCCACTTCAGGTCTTCCAAAGAAAAGTGGCTTTCGACAAGTGGGACATGAATAAATCTCATTCAGACCCTGATCCAACCTGCCAATTATAAGTACTACCTGTATAAGAACCAAAAGCTACTATAAGAAACAGTACCAATAAGAAACATTCCACATCATACCAAGATCTTAGACACGCCAGGTGGAATAGATGACTGCAGTGTAGCCTTTTAGCTTTAGCCATAGGTTCCTGTCATTCATCCAGTTTATCATTCTTTAAAGGAACAAGTGGCAGGAAGGGATGAAGAGGTGAATAACAGAGAACTAAGCATACCCTACAGATTGCACATTCATCATCATATGCCCGTAACTCTTCTGAAGTTGCATCAGGAAGTGCAGCATGAAGAGCCCCTAGAGCTATTTTCAGTTTGATAAACCCTCTAATGCGCTTTAAGATGGCACTTAACAAGGCCTGCACAAAGTGACTGAAATAATGGACAGAAAGATCGAAAGGCATTGTGACATGGTATTCATTTCTTAAGTATAACAAAAAAATGCGACTTAAATATTTACACGTATATTCAGGAAAATAACTGCATCCACTAGATGAAATGCCATGCCATGAAGCCACCAAATATACAAGTAATGACCAAGAGCTGTAGACAAAGTTGCCATGTCCAAGAAAAAACCCAAATTCCGAATAAGACAGCCCTTCCATTCCAACAATGAACCTGCAGTCAATCCAATCAGGAAACATTGGATCATTAAATCTTCTAGAAGCATGTTGAAGCTGAACAAACTGACAGTTGCATAAAAGAGAACAACTTTGATAGATCACAAATCCCCCAAAACATAATCACTTGATGACAAATTTACATATCAAGATCATTAGAGACAGATTTAGAATCTGTATCATAGTTCTTTTTCCTCCCTCTCTCTGATTAGTTGGGGATAGTGATGTTCATACATCAAATGAATTTCAAGAATACCTGTTGCTGATGTATCAAAAAATTTGGATGTTTGGCAATCCATGCTGTTCCCTGCAACGTGATGAAGCCATATATCAAGCAACTGAAATCCATGAACCAGCATGGCCTGCAGAGAATGTTTCGGATATAAATATCCGAGTACCCATCATTGAATCTCTCTTCTGATGATGCAAAAAAAGTTTTCAATAACATTACCTGCATGGTCTCAAAGGCAATGCTGAAAGGCTCAAAGAATAATAACAGACATATGGCCGAACCCAAATTTCGGTAAATTTCCAGACATAGCCTTATCCTGTAAGTACAAAACTACAATAATTTTAATATATCTCTAAGATATAAATATTTTAAAAAACTGAAGTGGGACATTAGTCTTCAAAAACGAGATAATGTGCTAAAAGACGACAAGTAATTGCATGTTAATATGAAAGCCTCCTTCTGACTGACTCCCAACTTAAACAAAACGCACAAACAAATGTATATTTTGAATGCAGCAAATGCACACAGCAATATCATCACATCGAATTGGGGAGGGGTGGGTGGGGAACACCACTTAAAGACAAATACATACATGCAAACATCTTAAGTCCGCACACACTTGATAAAAATAAATTGTGATCTTTATAATAAAGTGAAACCAAGAAATGTATGTATGTAACAAAACAAATCATTTCATTAATAACCTATTTTATGATTCTCAGGTTGCATATATGTTTTCATCATTTTTTAAAAAGAAACCATATAATGTTTAACCAAAGTTGAATAAAGAAGATAAGGACATTAACCAGTACCAGAAGAAGTCAACGGAGAGGACCAACAGTAACACTGAGTACACGCGAAAATACATCCACGGTGTAGCAGAAGGAGAAGCATTCAAACGCTCAAGTCGATCTCTAGCTAAAGCTTGAAACATCTGAAATAGATACAAAATAAGCAAGTATCACAGGCAGCCCCATTTATTAAGTACTACGCATAGCTGCATAGGACAGCCAAGCCTTCATGAAACATTCCAGGTACCTTTAGAAAACATAGAACAGACAACCAGATTGCCCAAACGCCAGCTTGAAATATTGTTCGAGGAATAATCAGCGGCAGAAAAGTCCCCTATTCAATAACGAACATTATACATAAATATATTGCTGAATTATAAATACGATGATAGAAATTATATCAAGATCACAGAGATGATATCCTTTCCCAAAGATATCCAGGCCCTTTTAACATAATGTAAGCCTAACATTCTGCTCCCATTCAATTAATGAGTTTTAACAATAATGGTAAGCATTTATGAGCTACTCCAATTCCATTCCTATATTCATTCCTGCATATCAAACACGTGCAACCATCATTCCAATTGTGATTCCTATTCACAGAAAAAATTATGATTCCATACATGTTGCCTGTTACCAAACATTACCATAAAGCCTTTCATCTCCAAGCAATAGTTCCGGCGAAATCCTCTAAAGCTCCCAGCCTCCAATTGAACTATCTTCTTCTCAATTAACGCTAAACATATTAACAAATTGAAGGCACCACCAATCTAAGTGATCCAGCAGACCCCTGTATACTGACAGTAAAGGCAACCGAGAAAGGCTATTCAAAAGAATCTACCTAAAGAACTACCTCCCCTGTATTAATCCCACACCAACCTTACCAATTTCCGGAATGCAGGAACTCTCCCTAGTAACATTGCTAGATAGATTAATTGATATACTTCCATAGCTGATGTATGAACTCTTTTGTCCATCTGCAACTTAAGAGCATACTAAAAGCACACTCTGCTTTAATAATGTTGCTCCATTTGATTTTGAGTTAATGGACAAGTAACCAGCATATCAGCAAGAAACAAACAGTGTCCATACTTATGTTAGCGCCCTCCTGGAACTACTAAAAAGATAAAGAAGGTACATGATCTGAAGATTACATAACATGCTCTAATCAAATAAAACCAAAAGGAAAAAATAAAAGGAGACCAGAAAATTGATAATATGAACTAATTGCCATAACATGATGAAAGAAAAGACATACATAAGTTGTGTGATTAACCACAATCCACTTGAAATTAAATGCTCAATGCCAATGTTCACCTTGTAAATAACATAATTGATGAGACGCTCCACCAATTTTCGAGTTTCTGAAGGATACAACTCTTCAAAAAATATTTTCTGCACATGGAACAGAAAAAAAATGACCCTCAAACCTATGTGTTTTTTTATTGAAACTATCCGTCAGTGTAATGATGAATAACGCCTGAAACTTCTAGGAACTTGGCAAAAGATAAGAACTCACCTTAAGACAAAGAATGAGTAGAACAAATACATTGAGCATAAAATTTGCCAACAAAGCAGTAGTTGCATAAGAACCCAAAAGCAGCTCAAAGGCACGGTTGGCTTTCTCTAAGTCAATCAATTTTTCACCGGTCAACCCATTTGATTGCAGTTTATCTAGCGAAAACTCTGACCAATGTTGAAGACCCACAAAGCTAAAAACAGTAGACACCACAGAGATTGCTAAGTAGCTCACACCCATTGGTAACAACGATGGTCCTTTTACAAAAACCCAATAGGCAGATTTTCATCAAAATATCATTTGCATTGCATTTTTTCCACCGCGTTCACAACTTCGCCTAAGCAAACCAGAGAATCGAATAACAGCATTTTAAACAAACAACCTTTTTCCAAAATCAGCACATGCCAATTTCCCAAAATAAAACCTTGATACCTGCACCAATAATGAATAAAATGTTACCCATAACTCTTAAATGCTCCAATAATAGCATCCACATTTGAACTGTATAAATATAAGTGCAAGAATGAAAGCTCCGTCATTAAGAGGCCATTCCGGATATCAAAATAAATACTGTAGGATTTAGACTGACACGAACATACTTGACAGCCTGATAAATTGATTTTAGACAAGTCCAATTAAACTCCAGTACTCGATCGACAATAATCACACTGCTTCACATATTAAAATGGCCCCAAACCATGACTACCTTTCCAAGAGCTCCCCAAGAAAGTTAACAAACGGATTAAGAAAATGCGAAATTCTAAGCCAGACACTGAACAACTCTGATGATCAAGTCGATAACATATGAATTTCCAATTTCCATTAATTCTTCAGATAAACCTGTGATTGACACAGTAAGGGAACCCTGGAATTCAAAGTAACGGAAACAGTAAGCAGAGGAAATTAGCGAATACGAAAACACACATCAATTGAAGGAAGATAACAGTTCCGTTCGAATTCGTTTCATGGTTCAGAAACAGATGTAGAGCGTAAATAAAATTAACTCAAGGACATATCGGACCAGATTCTACCAGAAGAGGACTGTGACAAAGTTGTCGTCGGTGGGGAGAAGCACCGCAACGTTCGTCTGTATCGCAATCCTTCCGTTTATATTTTGACACCACAGATTGGGTGCTTTGCGGTAAATGGCAAGCAAGATCCTAAAGTAATGTATTTTTTAATTAAATAAATAATAAAATATGGTATTTTCTGTTTGATTCTACAATCATACCATTATTTTGTCCTTTTCTTTCCAGTCTCGCGTTGAATCTGTAAATGACTTTTATACTCTGTCAGCTCTCAGCTTATACTCTGTCAGATATACTCTCAAACATTCTCAGTTTTTACGTTTTACGATAATTTATACTTATCACACATGCTCTTTACCAAACATGTGCTTAATTCCACCTGAAAAAGGCGAAAATGTTAATTCCAATTTGTTATCATTCCCTATAAAATAATTGTTTCATGCTACTATCATACCATTATTTTTGTCATGGTGCTTCATGGAATGCAAAATCAAATTTTAAATCTCATATCGAAATCGAATTTTCAGTTGCGTTATTTGATAATCATTTTTGGGTATATTTGAGTAAATATTACTTTTGATTATAGATGTGTTGGTCTTTTCGATGAATTTTTAAAACATTTAGTCTGTCAATTGTAACCTGAGTTATCTATTAGTGATTAAAAGTTACAGTTATCCACCTATATTTTGTGGATGCTTATATGTACAATTCTGTGGTCGGCAGTATTTTTTGCTAAGTAGGATTTACCATCATAAGTTGTTCTGATAAAACAATTGGAAGTGGTGAACGGTCATGATCAATGGCTACTTGGGTTGCCTTCAGATTTGGTTTTGGGTATGCGTGATGTTTTGCTTTTGCTTCCCCCATTCTGTTGATTTGAAATTTGAAATTTTGACCAATGGGCTTGTTATACGAATCCTATGGGGCCTAAGTGCAAGCTTTTTTTCTGTATAAAATTGAATGGGCAGCATGGGGCTTGGGCCAGGCTTTCCTTTGACTAAATTGAATTGAAGTAGACAGCGAGTGTTGTCCTCATAACTTTCGTTTCTCTACTGTAGTTATAGTTTCTGCTGTCCTATATAATAATATATGAGAAAATCACAGCAAATTCAAATCCAATAATAATTTTTAATTATTCACATATAGGCTAACGAAAATAATATTGATAAGGCATCCTTATGGACAAGGCTCTAACAACGAATCCTGAATAGCTCAGTTGGAGAGCTGAGTTGTATGTAATCTCGAATCTCGAGTTCGAATCTTTACCCACTTTCTTTGTTAAAAAAAAGCTACAACATGAATAACATACGGCAACCACTAGCCTCCCTTCCTCCCACTATGTAGAATCTTAGAAAGGCTGACCCTCTTGCATTACCAGAGGAATAAATATGAGCTAAGGCCATATACAAACTGGAATCACACTAAACCAGCATAAATAACAACCCTCTAGAGTAATCAAACATCAAGGGCTGCAGTAGGAGACACTAAAGATGGTGCTCCTCGAGACCGTGATTCAGAAATCTTTGCAGTAATTTCTGCGACAACAAGCCTGGTCAGAAGCAGACCAGCAACGAGTGCTGCTGCCATTAGCATTGTGAAAACTGCGCTCCAGCTCTTAGCAGAGATATAACCAGTTAATAATGGTCCAATTGCAGCACCAATAGAGCCAGTTCCATCTATAATTGCTGCCACAGTTGCCAATGCTCGCGAGTTCCCCTTTAATGAACTATGCGTTCCAAGGTCAGCCGAAACGGCTGTTGTTATGAGGGCATAAGGTCCATTTACAAACATGCCACAAATAAACATAAAAACCATGTTTAGAGCCAACGAAACGTGGCCGTAGGAGCGATAGAAAAACAGACTGGGGATGGCACAGTACATGAAGCTTGCCGCTGTTATGGCTCTAGCACCTAGTCGATCAGAAATGTGACCAGCTAGAATCCCCCCAAGAACTCCTCCCACGTCAAATACTGTTGACAAGTTTCCAGCACTCTCACTCGATAAATACTTGCCATCGATGGCTGCGAGGTTAAAGATCAATGGTGAGGATGCATTGCATAAGACATTGCCATCTAAAGTGAGACAATTTTGATTGCACAGGATAAAGTTCTCTCGAAACAAGAAGAAAAACATGTACAATTTTGTTACAAGGTTAACAAATGGTTGGATTGAAACAGACTGAATAATCTAGAAGATATTATTATACAACAAATCGCTTAAAAAAAACTTGAGATGTGTAGAAGTTGAAGGCAAATTACCTGTGTGGGTAATGTAGAAAGGTAGCCAATAAAGGAATGTGTATGCGACCAATTTGGCAAAGAAAAGACAAAACGAAAAAGTAGCAACACCGGGGATTCTCCATGCTTCTATGAACCCAACAGCATTATCCTTAACCTCTGAATCTGCCCTCAGCAAGGGCTCAGTTACTTGCTCTTCATATTTCCTGGTCGACTGTAAGTCATCGTCTTCATCTCTATCTGCTCCAACAGATTCTGGACTAATAGGCAGTAAAAGGAATACTACCAAGCCAACAAATGCAATAATGAGACCCGGCACAACAAAGGACCAACCCCATCCATAGTATAACATGGCAGAAGCAATCAAAGAACCAGAAATGTTCCCAACTGAAGTGTGAGCATTCCATATACCCATTATAAGACCTCTTTTGCTCTTCCCAAACCAGTTCCCAATCACCGCAACAACCGAAGGCCATCCAGTTGATTGGAACAGACCAGCTAGCATTTGCATTGCCAAATAGTAGTAAAAATTGTGAACACTCAACCAATATCCAACACCAAATAGTGAGGTAAATAGTCCAGTTCCCACCATTCCTACTGTTAAAAAGTATCTTAAATTCATTCTATCCCCTAAATGCCCAGAAAAGAACATTCCAATTGAATATACCGAAAGAAATGCCACGTCAATTTCACCGAGCAATGCAGTGCCATCTGATCCATTAAATGGAGCCCAACCATCTCCAAGGACCCATGAAATTTTTTGCCTCCATGGGAAGACTTTAAGGCCAACATCCGATGCCAGGGGATCGAGGGTGCTCTTAACAACGCTTGTGGTCTTTCGTGAGGCATGGTAGCTAGTGTAAGCAAGAAACGTTACAATCAATACAATGGTTTGATGTGTTTTGTGGGAAAGTTTTGACTTCTTTGAGCATTCTATGATCCGGATTCCACAGGGTTTGTTATGGTTTGTCTTGGGGTGAGGATCCGATGGTGAACCCATCTATTGTTAGCTTCTCCAACACAGAAAAGGAAGTGGACTAGCTACTTCCCCAACCAGACCACAAAATGCAAGCTGGAAAACAGATAAACAACAATTTAATGTTAGATTTCAATAACACAAGGAAATTTAAAATAAACCAAACAGCATTCAGAAATTGATTGTTGGACTTTAGCTGCTAAAACATAAAACTGCAGCAATTGAGCGAGTTGCTTCAAACCTTTTTCATTAAACCAAACATTATCATTTCACATTTAATGATTTAGACCAGGAAGACCAACATTCAACAAAAACTCGTAATTTTCTATAGATTGAGCCACTCAAGTGTTTATCTTTGTCATCTGGTAACAGAGAATTTCTCTGAGAAGCACCACTTCTCTGACTTCATCCTAATAACCACTCCCAATATCCTTTCAACTTATTAAACTTTCAAGTCAGCTATGCATCAAATTGGTCGAAACAGGCAATTAGATACAACTGAATTATAACTGTAAAAGACATATATTTCATTTTTAAAGGGAAAAATCCACAACCATGCTTTCATCAAACACGCAATGGTAAAACAAAGAAACCAAATAGATTTTCTGGATTCAAACCCAAATGGTCGATACATCACAACAAGCAAAAGTAAGTTAAATAATTCATAATAAAGCTTCAGAATAAGTTCAATCATTTGATTGAAGATGTTCAAAAACAGAATTCAATCCAAAGTACTGAACTTGCATTAAATTATCTTCCGAACAAAGCAACAAAATCAGCAACCTTTCATCAAATATTACAACCCAGAATTTTCTTCTACAAGCTATTTCCTCATCAAAATCAACATTCATTCCCTTATGACCAACAATAATGAGAGAGACAGAAAGAAAAGACACTCAAAACCAAATCGAACTGGAAAAGGAAAGAAAAAAAGAGCGTAGAAATAACAAGACATTGAGAATCCGGTATTTATATGGACTTATGGAGAACTATACCTGATAGCTTCGCTGAGCTCAGTCGATCGCTTCTCTCTCTACAAAACTTGAACTTTTGCTCTCCAAATAGCTGATGCAGCATGCTAGAGCATATTCGCATATTAAGGAAGAATAATATTCCTAAATCCTAATGTGCATGGTATATGCTCCTATTAGAAATCCGGACCCATAAAGCCACGTGTAGATCACGTCGCATTTCTTATGGACTGAATTTAACGAGATTTTATGATGTGAGCAAAAAGGAGCAGACGTGGCACATTACCAGTCCTGGCACTCGAGAGATTGCTTGTTGAGCGATCGACCGTCTCTCATTATTCCGGGGATAAATATATTAAAAAGTTTGGGCCGGAGCCTTAGGAAGATATAGGTTCATTTTTTTCTCCTCTGATGGTTTCAGATTGTCAAAAAAAAAATCACATAAAAAAGATGAGAGAAAATTTTGGGTTTTTAGGAAGACAAGTCCTTTCCTACTCCATTAACAAGACCGTTTTCTAAGACCAAAAATCATTAAGTGAGATGGTACATGAAGAACAAAGTCATATAAGTCTAATATAACTACGAGAATCAAATAACTCAAAATAGACAATGTGACTGCTATGAGTGAGCTTGAAATTTACAAGATTATATAAGAACGGGATTTTAATGCACTTGGATTTAAGATTTACTCTACTTGTTGGACACAACCTTTATATAAATCAATTCACAAATGCGAGAAAGTGTTAAAGAATCTCACATTGAAAAGATATGATGATTCTTTATTATTGGCAAGGACAAGCCGCCTATATTCCATTAACGAGACTTATTCTTAAAGTCCAAATACTATTAAATGAGATGGTGTAGGAAAAATAAAATCGTGATTCAAGAGAATCGAATAATCTAAAATGAACATAATTTTGATATGAATAAACTTGATATTTACAACAAGTCTTGAATTATGGATTGTCTCAGAATTTACATCCTGATAAATATTGACGAAGCGCGGAAGTTCATCAATGAACAATTGAGAGAACTCGCATATTTTATTGAATAATAATTGAAGTGCTTGCAATAATCTTTAGAATACTTCTTTATAGCTAAAATATTAAAAAACCCTAATTTAACTAAAATTTGAAATCGTAAATAAACTATGAAATATGTTGAAATATCATATGACTTTTAAACAACTACAAAAATGTGTTCTAATGAACTCAACTAGGCAAACCGAAGTTGACCTTAAGATATTTGGAAAAAGTTATCGAAAACATATTATAGTGAAAAACGAATCTTTGAATCAAAAGATATGACTGTAAAAAGTTGAGACCTACACAAATTATTTTCTATGCTTGATAGAACAATCTAACTTGAACATAAATTATTTTCTATTCTTGCAGGCATCGTTCGTTTCTTTCACACAATCTCTGCACTTTCATTTAATGTTTATGTACCATTTTTAGTCCCAACCCACCCTTTTAAGCTGACTTTCAATAAAGGAGGTGTCACCTGCCGCACAACCCCTTCACCTTAGTGTTTGTCCATTCACCGTGAAAATGATTTTAAAGCCTTTACTAAAATTAGTAAAAGAGAAAACTTAAAATAGCCCATTTCCACCTTCTAGGGAGGGGAGACAGATTTTGGGACCGACACACATATAACAATTTTCTCTGAACTCTCAACCAAAATATTCTCAAAAACTGTCATTTTTTTCTCAAGTTTATTGTCTTTTCACCATCATCTTGTTCTCGATTTTTTGCTTTTCACCATTAGAATTGACTTATCTTCAGAGCCCTAACGACCCGGAAGCCCTCAACTCCAATCCTCAGGTTCTAAGGAACTATTTGTTGAAGTTGCAAAACTTGGAGCAACTCATGCTAAGGCCCACCTGAAACCTAAGCTTATATGTTTGATGATTGTGAATTTCGGGATACACACCAAATCGACCTATGAAATCACATAAAAGCAAATACTTGTGGAGGTATGCGAGGATCACGATTCATCAAGAATATCGAATTGTGCAGATCAGTTCCCAAACTAAAAGCAGTCAAGACTTGCCATTCAAATGACCCCCTACTTCGTTATCTAAAAAACAGGAATCTGATACCAGTGTAAACCATAACATGTACTAGACACTACAGTGGAAATCCCAATCCTAATCAACCTTGACGGTGAACACATCGGCCCTCTCTTCCGCCTTCAGCTTGGGCACAACCACCTTCAACACACCATTCTTCATTTCAGCCTTGATTTGATCAGTCTTGTATATTTTTTCTGGCAGACAAATTCGGCTCGAGTACCTCCTGCCGCTATCCTCACCATCTCCCCCTTTTTGTCCTTCGCCCTCGACGACCAGAATGTTCTGCTCCACCGCGACCTTCACGTCCTCCTTGCCTAGTCCCGGCATATCAACGCGAAAGTGTAGAGCATCGTCCGTCTCGCGGGCATCCCAACCTCGGCGGATTCCGGACCCCGTGCCTCTTGAAGCAGAGAGGAAAGGATTGTCCATAAATTTGTCCATCAGGTTCAGCACCTGGCTCCCGCTTCGTGCTGGATACAAATCAAACACATCTGCGACACAAAACACAAAAATACCAAACAACAAAGTTAAACAAAGCAGTGTTTAAAAATTTAATGGAAACGAGCTAACATATCATCTATTCCAGCCACGATGATAATCTTACAATTCTATTTTTATGTGGAATCAAATCAAAGGTCTAAATACATGACGTTCAACACATAAAAAAAAACAAGTAAAAGAGCCCAGAGAGGAAACTACAACGCCGATCTGTGGGAAACAAGACAAAGATGCCTAATCGCACTATTGTTTTCAAATTTTTTCTTATCTGTTCTGCCAAACAGAACAGACAGACAAGTTCAAATCAGAGAATGGAGAGAGACTCTCTCAGGAAGAGAAAACTACTACCTGAGAAAAAGTTGTCACCAGGACGAGACACGGTACGGCCTGAGCGGAGACCGCAGTCCAGGCCGCGCTCGTCATCGTCGTCATCGAACTCGCGGACAGCATTGGTGTTGAAGTGGCGTGCGGCCGATGGTGTTGTGACTACAGGGCGCATCACACGCAGAGAGCTAGGAAGGAGGTTAGAAGAGACAAGTCTCCTGAGAGCAAGAGAGGATGCCATAGCTGATCAGTATTTCGACTTGGAAAGCACGCAACAGAGATAACGGGGATGAAATTTTGCTGCTCTTGCTGAGAGGTATATATTTAAGTGCGTGGAAGGTCCTGGATGGACGAAGAACGTTCTAGAAATACACCTCAGCTCTTAGTAGTTCATCGTCACCAATCTTTTGTGAGAAGGAGAAGTTGGGCTGGGCCTAAACATTGCTCAATTTGTGAAGGCTTGGGAGTTTAGGTCCCAAGCAGACCCTGCAAAGAAGACCCCAATTTATGTAAAATTTAAATTTTCGACCACAAAATTGTTCAATTTTCGTTCTGCCCAGCGTCTCTGTGAAACCAAACTCTCACCTCTGACCTCTCGACTGCTAAACCGCATTTCAGAACGGAGAACCTATCTTACTCAAAGAAGAAAGTATGTTGGATATTCTTCAGTTCTCCGATGAGAAATTTGATCCTAAGAAGTGGGTGAACTTGGCGTGTAAGTCTCGACATCCGCAGGACGGGCTGGACAAGCACCTTGTGGATCTGGAGATGAAGCTCCAGATGGCGTCCGAGGAGATCGCCGCTTCTCTCGAGGAGCAGAGCGCTTCTGCCCTCCTCCGTGTGCCTTGTGCTACCCGTGACGTTCTCCGACTCCGCGACGCCGCCGTTTCCTTGCGAAACTACGCGGGGATTCTTCAGAAGATCAAGAAGTTGCGTCCAATTAGGATTTCTTCGTTCCTTTTCTTTTGATTTCATAGCTGAGAGTATATTAAAGCTGCCAAATGTTTCATGATGACTGTGCGCAATGCTTGGTATTATTGTCCCAATGGAAGTAAGCCTGCGGATATGAGTATATAATTTTTGAGCATCTTGAAATCAAGTATCGTGCCACTCAAAAATCAAAAATGACGGAGCCACTGCGTCCTATTATTTGTTCGAGCTGAATTTTCTTTTATATTTAGATCCTTTGTTCGTTTTTTTAAAAAATAAAATAATATTGGACTATTCTGATAGTAGGCTGTCCTGGGCTCCGTGTAAATCTGCAGGTATTTGGATTGGTCCACTCAGCTCACCAGCATATGGAAACTGTATTTTTTTCTTCATGGCATCCTCATATCCTGATAAATTGTTGATCTGCTGATTGGATGATGTATATAATATATACTGCACTGGATGAACATGTCGTCCCTCATATTCTTAATATGCATCACTGGAAAAAGAAAAAAAAATTATATGGCATTGTATGAATTTTTACTTATTGGCAGTATAATGTATGTAACTTACTGGCGAAACTGTTAAAGATAGATTGTATAGTTTGTAAATTACTCGTCAACTTCCTTTGTGTCCTTCATGTATCATGTATCATTAGGTGGAGAAAATTACTAAATATAGCACCTGCCAGGAACGTATCTTTGTTTCATCCAGTCATAGATGGCCGATTTCAACTCATTTTATTGGTCTTTCTGCAAATCATTTTGTGTTAGTAATCCCTCTTTCTCACTGATCAATTTGGTTGAATCTTTAGGCAGAGGGATCCTCGTCTGAATCTATTGCAGCCCTTGCTAAAGTTGATAGCGTTAAGCGGAGAATGGAAGAAACATATCAGACTTTGCAGGTAAAGATATTTTCAATGATTTTCATCCTTGTGGTATGAGTCATACGACGTTACTGAAAGCTGAAAGATTGTCTTCTAATCAGTCATATATATCTCATTTGTCTTTTCCTACAGCAAGCTGCTGGGTTAGCACAATTAAGTTCAACTGTAGAAGACGTCTTTGCGAGTGGTGATCTCCGTCAAGCTGCAGAAACCCTGGCCACGATGAGAACATGCCTCAAAAATGTTGGGGAGGTATATTTTTCATAGCATGTTTTTATGTTATCATTCATCGCTTACTTGGTTAGTAATTCTTGAAGTTATTTGCTCTTTATTATGCACTAAATTCTCTTTGACCCACACTTTTTAGGTTGCAGAATTTGCTAACATTAGGAAACAACTTGAGGTCCTAGTGGATAAGGCTTGACAATATGGTACAGCCTCGTTTAATTGATGCATTGGAGAACCGCAAGGTCATATGTGGTTGGAACCCTTGTTTTCCTTTGATTGCTTTTACCAATTTTTAACTCCTTTTAGTATAATTAATGTATTACTTTATATATTTTATGTTTTCTATGATGCAGATCGATATTGCTCAAGATTTGTGCAAAATTCTTCGTAAAATTAAAAGGATCGGGTCGCTGACGCAGCAATAGACAAATGTTCATCTAAAACGTACTAAGCAGTTCTGGGAAGATTTTGACTCAAAACAACAATGCAGTAAACTTGCAAGTGAGAAAAATGAAATCGAAAGACTATCCAGTAATAACAAGGTTCAATCAAGTTCACACATGATTTTGTTTTCGAGTTGGTTGCCAAGTTTCTATGATGAATTGCTATTTTGCTCCTCTACCTTGAGCAAGAATGGAAGTGGTATTACTCATGTGAAACACTGTCCAAATTTTTACATTCTTGAATTCCATTTTTTTTAAAAATGATAGTGAGCCAAATAAAAAAATCCCGATAAAAAAAGGATGGGGAGCATGTCTATGCATCTCTCAACTTCATGGTAGCTACCATAGGCAGCAATTCTGATATGAAATGGAAACTTACTCAGGAACATGGTACATTTTAATAGCTGATTTCCTCGTGTGTGGCACATTCTAAATTGCTTTTGGTTAACACATTCGATTAAAACTAGTTAGTTCATCTATCCACTAATTAATTTTCTTTATCTTCTAATTATGAAATAGTTGTCTTACTTCTTGTAGCCTTGAAGTTTTTAAAATTTGTTGCATGCAGGTGTATGGTTGCTTTTCCTGATCATTATAAAACTCTTGTACCACAGTTACTAATTCAAACAATGGAAGCTGTGAGTAAAAGTTTTGTTTCTTGTATCAATCTCGCCACAGGAGAAGTTGTTCCTGAGACAAAAGCACTGGCAAGAGGTTGCATACCCTACACTATGAGTTGCTTGTTCATTATTAATGGATTTCCTTTTGATAAATGTTCTTTTGCTTTGGACAATATAGCACATGGCATGTTTTTCACTTTTTCTTTGCCTTCAACATAGTTGTTAGTTAAGAAGATTTTTGGTTGAATTATTTAAAATTCTTTCTGTGAACAGGAAAAAATCCTTCACCACAGACCTTAAATCTCAAATATCTTAACAATTAGATGAAACTTTAGTCAAAATATATGGATTCCTGTTTGCTACTCAATCTGATTGAAATTTATACTCTTTTCCAATCCTTAACATCTATACCATTGTTCCTTACTTCCATCCTTGTCTTTTCAGCTCCCCTTCTTCTACTTAAAATTGTTTTGTTATATTCTATTTACTTCCCTATGGTCATTTTAAATATATGCAGTGCATATCTCTGTACAATCTGAGACATTTTCAGAGGAACAATAGATATTTGAGATCCCTTTATTGAATTATTGCTTATTTTGTATCTGTAATATTACTCATTTAACATATGGAGTGTATTCTCTATGTATAGTTCCTATATTTATGATGTATGTTCACTTATATAGTATATTTGGACAAATTTATATTCCTATTGATTTATTTATATATTGATATATTAGTATTTTACATTATTTTCAATATTTTTCTGTTTTTTGTGTTATATGTTGTTGCCATTCATATTTAGTATATTAAATTTATTTTTTTATTTAATGTAAATTGATTTTCTTATACGTCTTGGCTTTGAACTGTTATGAATACTGATATACATATGGAGGGTTTTTTTTTTTTTGGGATAAAAAGATACTTGATTCTAATATGTCCCTCATGGTGGAAACTACTTGCTGAAGGATGCTTCTTCTTCTACTTTGTTAGAATACCTAACCTAAGGGTATTTCAGTCTTTATATATTTCCAGAGTTGTATTTAGGGTTATACTTAATGTGTAACAGTTCTGGAGTTCTGCTGGCATTCTTATTCTGTTTGGGGCTGTTTTGATTTCTGAATTTGTGGCTCTGGTTTAATAGTTATCTCCGGTGTAACCATTGGCAGTTTTGGGTATTATGGCTGAAGCTAGTGAAAAGAAGGTCAATACTGAAATTATTACAGCTACTGCTCGTATTACTGATCGGAAATTGAATGGTACTAACTACCATCAATGGAGACGTATTATTCGAAGGTATCTCTCTGGCATTGATATGGAGAAACATCTCACTGATGATCCCCCGACAGAACCACTTGCGAAAGCTCAATGGTTGAAGGAAGATGACAAACTCTATAATCTAATCCAGAATACTATTGACAACTCTGTGGATGATATGGTGGGTCACTATGATACGATCAAGGAACTGTGAGACTATCTCGACACCTTGTATGCAAGCAAGAAAAATTTATCTCATGTTCATGAGTTATTGTTTGGTTTGTATTGCGCTGATCAGAAGGGTCGAACGTTGGTGGACTATTACACTACTTTTAAGAAAATGTTTGAGGAGATGAAAACTTTATATCCCATTACTGCTGATGTAAAGAAAATGCAGGAACAACAAGAGGAGATCATTGTTCAATGTTTTCTTGCCGGTTGGATTCTGATTATGAAGTGCCACGTTCTCAGCTCCTCACTGACACCGATCTTCCATTCCTCGCTGAGGCCTTCTCACGATTGCGGATGGTATGTAAAGACTCTACTAAAGAGTCCCTCGGAGGATCCAGTGTTGGAGAGGGTTCTGCTCTAGTTGGATGGAGTGCTCGCGATAGTCGAGGTGGTAGTGGTAGAGGTGGTCGGAGTGGTGGTCGTGATGGAGGAGGACGGGGAGGTCCTCGAGTTTGTTTCTATTGTGGAGAACTGGGTCATCTGAAAAAGAATTGTTGGAAGTTGAATGGGAAACCAAATGCACCTCAACGATTAGCTAATGCTGTCACCCAGGATGGGTTATTACCGACTCCAGGTAGAGCTGCGAGTTCTGATGGTCACATTGTGATTTCTGCTGATGAGTATGCTCGTTTTGCTCAATTCCAAGCTGCCCAGAACTCTGCTCATGCTGCCACTCTTGTTCAGTCAGGTAATCACACTGCCTGTCTCACTTCCTCATCACCTAATTGGTTCATTGACTCTGGAGCCACCGATCACATGACAAGCAATACAGGTATTCTTTCTTCGTTCAAGTCATCTCCCATGTCTCCCAGTGTCATACTTGCTGATGGTTCAAGTGTTTCAGTTCTTGGTAGTGGCACTGCCTCTCCAACCTCTTCTTTATCTTTGTCTTCTGTTCTTTGTTTACCCCATTTCCCTTTTAATTTGATGTCTGTCAGTAAAATTACTCGTGCTTTGAATTGCTCTGTTCACTTCTTTCCTACTTCATGTGTTTTTCAGGATCTTGTGACGAAGAAGATTATTGGTAGAGGTTCTGAATCCAATGGTCTGTACGTTCTTGCTGTTGATTCTCCATCGGTTCCACGGTCTATTGCTTCCACTAGCAGTCTCTCTTCTTACCAGTTGCATTGTCAGTTTGGTCATCCTTCTCTAAATGTGTTAAAGTGTCTTTGTCCTAGTTTACATTCAATGTCTAAGTTGGAGTGTGAGGCATGTCAGTTTGCCAAACACCATCGCGTGTCTTATCTTCCTCGTGTCAATAAACGGGCTGCGTCCCCTTTCGAGTTGATTCATTCTGACATTTGGGGTCCTTGTCCTATTGTTTCCAAGTCTGGATTTCGATATTTTGTTACTTTTGTTGATGATTTCTCCAGGGTGACTTGGTTATATTTAATGAAAAATCGTGCTGAATTGTATTCTATCTTTTGTGCGTTTTATGCTGAAATTAAAACACAACATAATGCTTCTATTCGTATTCTACAGAGTGACAATGCTAAAGAGTATTTTTCTCATTCTCTGTCTTCTTTTCTGATTCAAAATGGAATTGTTCACCAATCTTCTTGTGTCGTTACCCCTCAACAAAATGGGGTGGCTGAACGGAAAAATCGCCACCTGATGGAAGTTGCCCGAGCTCTATTGTTTCATATGAAAGTCTCAAAAGTCTTTTGGGCTGACGCTGTCAATACAGCTTGCTATTTAATAAATCGTATGCCATCTTCTGTTCTTGGGGGTGATATTCCTTATTCCGTTTTGTTTCCTTCTCGTCCTCTCTTCTCTATTACACCTCGTATATTTGGTTGTGTCTGTTTTGTACAGGATGTTCGACCACATCTGTCAAAACTTGATCCCCGATCCCTAAAATGTCTCTTCTTAGGGTACTCTCGACATCAAAAAGGGTATCGCTGTTTTTCTCCTGCTCTCGGATGATACTTAGTTTCTGCTGATGTGACATTCTTTGAGTCTACACCCTTTGTTCATGATTCTTCCACCCCAGTTTTTGCTCCTGAAGATGAGTTTCTTGTCTACCGTACAATCCCTCCAGATAGTCCTTCAGAGTCTTCTCGTCCACCAATTATCAAGACATTTTCTCGGCATACTTCTTTCCCACTTGTGGCACCTCCAGTCGCATCCCCGTCAGACCAGATGATTTCCCCTTTACTTACTTCTTCGTCTCCGGATCCAAGTCCTTCCTCTCCTTGTAGCCCAGATCTCCCGATTGCTCTTCGAAAAGGTAAACGTTCTTGTACTTATCCTATCTGCTCTTTTGTGTCTTATAACAGTTTATCTCTTACCTCTCAGTCTCTTGTTTCCTCTCTCGACTCTATGTCTGTTCCTAAGTCTGTTTCCGAAGCTCTGTCTCATTCTGGGTGGCGACAGGCTATGCAAGATGAAATGGCTGCTCTTGAGGAGAACAGTACTTGGCAGCTCGTCTCCCTTCCCGTGGGTAAGCATGCTATTGGTTGCAAATGGGTTTTCACAGTTAAAGTTAATCCGGATGGTTCTGTAGCCCGTCTCAAAGCCCGGTTAGTTGCTAAAGGTTATGCTCAGACATATGGTGTTGATTATTCTGAGACTTTTTCTCCTGTTGCTAAACTTCCTTCCATTCGGTTGTTTATCTCCTTGGCTGCTACATACCATTGGCCACTGCATCAATTGGATATTAAAAATGCATTCCTTCATGGTGACTTGACCGAAGAGGTCTACATGGAGCAACCCCCTGGGTTTGTTGCTCAGGGGGAGTCGGAGAAAGTATGTTCTCTGCGCAAATCATTATATGGACTGAAACAATCCCCTCGTGCTTGGTTCGGACGATTCAGTGAGGTACTCTTTGAGTTTGGACTGTGGAGAAGCGCATATGATCATTCAGTATTCTATCGCACCTCAGCACGTGGGTGCATTCTTCTTGTGGTCTATGTCGATGACATTGTGATTACCGGGAGTGATAGTGTGGGCATTACCGATCTCAAATCTTTTCTTCACACTAAATTTCAGACGAAGGACTTAGGCTCTCTCCGATATTTTTTGGGGATTGAGGTGTTTCGTAGCAAGAAAGGTATATTTCTATCTCAAAGGAAATATGTTCTTGATATTCTTCAGGAGACAGGTTTGACTGCGGCCAAGCCATGTGATGCTCCCATGATACCGAATGTGAAACTCACAAATGAGGATGGAGATTTACTTCCAGATCCTGAACGGTATAGGCGGTTGGTTTGGAAACTCAATTATCTCACTGTAACGCGTCCTGACATTGCTTTTCCAGTGAGTGTAATCAGTCAATTCATGTCATCTCCCAGAACATCTCATTGGGATGCAGTTGTTCACATTCTGAAATATCTTAAGAGTGCTTCAGGTCGTGGTGTTGTTTATGGAGATAAGGGTCATAGTAGAATAGAAGGGTTTTGTGATGCTGATTGGGCGGGTTGTCCAATAGATCGGAGGTCTACTACAGGTTATTGTGTCTTTGTTGGAGGAAACTTAATCTCTTGGAAAAGTAAGAAGCAAAGCGTGGTAGCTCGGTCAAGTGCAGAATCTGAATATAGAGCTATGGCTCACTCTACTTGTGAACTTATGTGGGTACATCACTTGCTTCAAGAGATTGGTATAAAGGACTCAACTCCCATTCGATTGTGGTGTGATAATCAAGCAGCTATCCATATAGCCTCTAATCCTATGTTCCACGAGCGGACGAAACATATTGAAGTTGATTGTCATTTTGTTCGTGAGAAACTTCAGAAAGGGTTGATTCGTGTGGATCACATTAAAACTGGAGAACAAGTAGCTGATATATTCACTAAAGCTCTTGCGGGTAATCGGGTAGCTTACATTTGTGACAAGTTGGGCATGATTGATATCTATGCTCCAACTTGAGGGGGAGTGTTAGAATACCTAACCTAAGGGTATTTCAGTCTTTATACATTTCCAGAGTTGTATTTAGGGTTATACTTAATGTGTAACAGTTAAGGAAAATATATATGAAAATACAGAGAAATTGCCGATTCACATACTTGTAGTTGGTACTTCTTATTATATATGGAATACTGCATTTCAGTGCACGAATATAAAGTCAATGTTAGACTAAGTTCATTAAAAGAACCTAATATAGTTTGGGATAAAAAAAATTCCATTAAAAAAAATGTTGGGATAAAGGCTTTGATGATGATGATAATTTGTACCCTTTCACCTCTTATGTGCAACTTCAGGTATATTAGATATTTTATCTGGAGATATGCCTAAGGGTATCCAGATTCAGACTAAGCATCTTGATGCCCTGATTGAATTACACAATATGACGGGGATCTTTGCAAGGAATATTCAGCACTTGTTTTCAGAAGCTAATAACGAGCAATTGGTAAAAACGCTAAAGTGGGTGTATGATCCTTTTGAATCCTTTAAACAAAGGTCAGTGATAAGCTAAAATTAAATGCTTGCTTCACTGCTTGGCGGTTTTCTTTTCTTGTTCATATTTAACTCATTAAGAATGCAGCTAAGCAGTGACAGAAACCTAGTGTTATACAGAATGTGATGCATGAAATCTGTTAATATGATGACTGTGGAATCGAATGAGAAACAATGTTGACTCACCTCTGCATCTTTGCCTGAGTTTCTTTTTTTTTTTTTGTGGAATTCCGTGCTGTTTGGTGCATTTTCTATACATCAGGCCATTTTATAAGAACCGGAGTTGCACTGGACCATTTGCTATCTTTATTTAAGACAAACATGTAGAAAACTAGAAAAGTCTTGATGACAGAAAGAACTATGGTCGATGTAATAATAAAAGTAACAAATGTAAACTTTTGAAACCTTAGAGGTATGCTATTTTACCAGTGGATCATTTCATATTACTGTCCTGTGTCTCGGGTGCAACATGCTTTTGGCACCTAGAGCGCATCCAGTTTGACAACATTGGCTTCAAGTAATTGTTCATGCTTCAATCAGGCCATTAATAGAGGCCACCTTTGGCAATTGACCATTGTGCCGTGGTTCTATGTTGGATCAAATATGGCCTTTCAAACCATCAAATATTTCTGCTATATCTCTCTTAGACAATTTCAATTAAAATTTTCAATTAAAATAATTTATGTGTTACGCTAAGGAATGCTTGTTCTTGTGCTTAGGTACAGAGAGATGGAAAGGGCCACCCTCTACTCTGAAATTGCAGGGGTGGATCTGAGAGGAGCTGTAACTCGTGGTGTGGGAGTACAAGGCATTGAACTGAGCGAGACAGTTCGGAGAATGGAAGAGTCCATCCCACAAGTTATTGTACTTCTTGAAGCCGCTGTAGAAAGATGCATCAGTCTTACTGGTGGTTCTGAGGCTGATGATCTCATTTTAACTCTTGATGATGTCATGTTACAGAATATTTCTACCCTGCAAGAAACCCTCAGATCATTGAGAATAGTATGTGGAGTGGATCAAATTGGCGGTGTTGGTTCAAAGAAAGAGATTGGTTCTGACATGGAGGGAGCACAGCATCCTCGCAAACTCGACTTGATTTCAAATGAGGAGGAGTGGTCCATCGTCCAAGGGGCTCTACAGATACTTACAGTTTCAGACTGTCTAAGAAGCAGGTACTCTGTGTTTGAAGCTTCTCTGAGAGCCACTCTTGCTAGACTGAGCACAACTTTATCAATTTCCGTATTTGGTTCAAGTTTGTACCAAAACCAGTTGTCCATTGATGATGCAAATGGGGATCTACCTTTGGGTGGCAAGGCTGCCTTGGATATGGCAGCTGTCCGGCTTGATGGCCATAGTGAGAAGGCTCGGAAACTGTTTAATCTTTTAAATCAGGTTATTTTCTTTTTGTTCTTCCTCTCGTCACTTCTTCTTTTTCCTTTTTGTGGGGTGTGTGGAGGGGGAACGTGTATGGGAAGGGTTTATGCATGCTTGGAGTGGGGTCGCTTCACGCGTTCAGGGCTTACCTGTGCAAAGTACATAGTTTCCCTCATTTCAAAGAAAACTTATTGATCACAGCCTGGAAAATGGTAGTCAATGGAGAAAGACAATGAAACAACGAGATTTCAGATTACCCTCTGTAATTTGGATCTACATAAATTTGAATAGCAAGATTGTCTTTCATTTGAAATACAAATACAATCTCTCTTCTTTTGGTGCTATCAGGCTACCTAAGTGGATGACCTTGACCTTCTCATTTATGCCAAAAAGTTTATGACCCACTTTTCATAATTTCAGTGCTCTTCATCTTTTGTTACTTTTGTTTGAGCTAATCCTGATTCAAACTTGACCTGATTACACAGCAATATTGTTCTCATGCTATCTTTCAGGCTAAAGATCCTCGATTTCATACACTACCACTCGCGTCTCAGAGAGTTGCAGTGTTTGTTGACATGGTGAACGAACTTGTCTATGATGTCCTCATATCTAAAGTAAGGCAACGCCTCAGTGCTGTGTCAAGATTGCCAATCTGGTCTTCAGTTGAGGAACAAAGTGCCTTTCCTCTACCAACCTTTAGCGCATATCCTCAGTCCTATGTGACCAGTGTTGGGGAATATCTTCTTACCTTGCCCCAACAATTGGAGCCACTTGCTGAGGGCATAGCTAGCAGTGATGCCAACAATGATGAAGCACAATTCTTTGCTACAGAATGGATGTTTAAGGTACTTCTTTCGTAAATTTTCTTTTTCTTCATGCTTTGAAATGCCTCTTTTGCAAATGAATACTATGGCCTCAACGTGACAATACAGAACACAAAAAAGCCTCTTCTGCATGGGCTTGGGATACTATGACCTTTCACAGGGTCGTTTGTTTTTTGATAGGGTAGAGAACAAAGAGAACTTTGATATGGATTGTCTTGCCTAAAACTAATCCTAGACTCCAAGTCTCTTGCTTGAGTCCAACAGGTCACAACATTAGATTCCACTTAGCTCTGATGCCTAATTACCTCAACTTTTCGGCTATAATGGTTCGTCATGGTCCTTGCCACCCTCAATCAAATGCCGTCGTTGTGATTAAACTTTCTGGACTTAAGTCATTGGCACAGTTAAACTTCTCCAGGCCTTGAATTCTTTATATTGCTTTGTGTAGGTTGCTGAGGGTGCCACTGCTCTTTACATGGACCAGTTGCGGGGAATTAAATATAGAACAGATCGTGGAGCACAGCAGCTCTCAGTCGACGTCGAATATTTGAGTAATGTGTTATCTGCACTTTCAATGCGAATTCCTCCGGTCCTTGCTACGTTTCATACGTGTCTCTCAACCCCAAGAGACCAATTGAAGGATATTGCAAAATCAGATATGGGAAATCAACTCAATCTTCCAACAGCAAACCTCGTATGTCCGATCCGGCAGGTCAGTTTAGATTAGTCACTCGTTTTTAGAATCCTTGATATTGAGGTACGGGGCACAGATTTTTTTTAATCCTACTACAAGAGTTGATTTAATAGAGCATATAATGTGCTTGCAAGAATTTCAAGTAGCATTTTTTTAAAGCAAAGCGTTGATTCATTTAGGATATAGTCCAAGACAATTCACATAATATTTTTAAGATAGTGAAATAAAATGACCCCTGCTACTCCAGTACCGGCAACACTTCAAAGCAAAATGATACGGTGTGCTGTACCGGAAGACAGAAACGCAATTGGAGCTCATTGTTAATGTCATTCTATAGAGAAATAAAAGACTTTGAGAAATTCAGAATCGGGCCACATACGCTGACCACCAATTCGGGCGCACTACCTGCATTGCCGAACCTCTGGGAAACGTCGATATAGAATTTGGATGTCACTGTTAGTAGTAAATGGGACGAGAACCATTCTGTTAAATCCTGAAATTGAAACAAGTTGACGCCATAGAAGCTCTAACTTCGTAGGAAATTACAAACTAATTATAAAAATCACCACCGCCAAGTGCCCTGCAGCATCTCAAAAGAAAAACAGGTTTTTCAATACACTAGGTTTTCCAATTACCATGTTTTCAAATGTCGTCCCCGGGCCAATAACTGCTGGATAAGTTCAACTTCCCTGGGAAAATCATATCCCTCACTGTTGAGGGCGGCCTCTACTTACCATTTCTATGGCATTAACACGAGCGGTCTCTCCTGCAAAATGGAATTAGAAACGCCATCTGCCAGATAATGAGTTCAAGTTACCTCTGACTTTCCGCTTCCCGCTCAGGTGCTGAGCTTTATGTTTTGCAAAGTGGGTAAACTTGCAATGCGGACTACCAAACTATATTTCATGCAAAGAGCAAAGACATCTAATAGTTTACAAAGAAGGTATAGAAGTGCAGATACTTGTAGTTATCTATACGAACTGACCCTACTTTGGAATTCCAAATCCTTGCTCTTTACCGTCCTTCCATGGCCTAACCACCACCATCCCTTCAAAACTCAGAAAATGACGCTTATAAATCACTGGCTCCAAACACAATTTGGCTTTGGGCCAACCACATCCAAAATGGATGCCAAGAGAAAAAGTAGAAAATGATGGTGATGATGGAGATATGGTTTATTTGTTACCTCAAAACTGACAAATAAAACCACTTCTCTTGGCAGCAATGCCATTCAAGCATATAGAGTCCACCCTTTTAAATAAAAGAGAACAGGTTACCATCAATGACCCACATAAAAAGAAAGAAGAACAGAAGCTAAGCTGCATAAAAAATTGACAACAACAGACGCCTTAATAGATAGTAGGAGACATTACATTGATGAAGTAATACCTACCTGAACCCTTCAATTCTCTCATAATATTTGATGAAAGGGTTATGGTAAGTCTCAACAAAGCTGTGAGATGGCAAAGAACATTTTCACCCATGAC
The DNA here is from genome assembly GCA_963580455.1 of Euonymus europaeus. Taxonomy (NCBI): domain Eukaryota; kingdom Viridiplantae; phylum Streptophyta; class Magnoliopsida; order Celastrales; family Celastraceae; genus Euonymus; species Euonymus europaeus. The sequence goes on along the minus strand of OY756971.1, from coordinate 22,951,057 downwards.
AGACATCAACCAGAGTTTCTGCAAGAACAAGTTCATAAAACTGATTTTAAAAACAAAAAAGGTCTACCTCAAATGTCAAAGCTCAGACATCTATCAACACAATCCATTAATATTGGCGAACAGGACTTCTAGATGACCTTTTGTGAGTACGTCTAACAGGGGAACGTGACCTGCTTCGGTCACGGTACCTATCCTTGCTTTGGTCTCTTCCATTTTTGGACCTGCGCTCCATTTCCCTTGCATAATCCCGACTATTTCTCCCATTCCACCCTCGTGACCTCCGGTCATGTTCTCTATGTCTGTCACGCTCCCTGTCTCTGTCTCGATCATGATACCTGTCCCTGTCCTGCGAATGACTCCTCCTCTCGGTTTCCTTCTCCTGTTTCCTCCGTTCTTCGGCTTCTTTCTCCCTTGCTAACCTTTCCTCTTCTCTTGCCTTCTCTTTCGCCTCCTGGAAAGCATACATGACAATTCCTTATTCCCTGAAAATATACCAACCTGAAATTCATTCATGGAAGGGAACTCGCCTTAAATTCAGCTATGAAATCCCGGACCAAGCCATAACCAACATGCTGCTTCCCCGAAACATGAGACTGAGTCCTCTCCATAGCATCATTTGCCACTAGAAAGGAACCACATATCTCACATAAAGCCATCTTCTTCTCCTGTGCAAGCATTAATGCACTATTTTGAGGTTGTTGTGTCAAAACTGTCTTCTCTGCATTCAGAAGCTCCACCTGTGAAGTAAATAACAACAATTATTGAAAAAAATTTACACATGTCATCATGACGAAATCATTTTGGGGATTCCATACATCTCGGAATTGGAGAACAATAAAAAAGTAATTGAAATGTAATACTGAACTAGTGAGGAGAAAATCAAGCCATTAATGGAAAGGCAATCAATTCTGAAAAACTTATTAATTGGTTAATCTTAAGAAAACAGGGAATGAGGAAAAGGTGCAATGGAAAAAAACTAAAATGCCAGAACCTTTCTCATAAGAGCTTCAGCTTCATCAACCTTTCCAGCTTCACCAAGAGCCTCAACTTGCTCCAGCAGGTTCTTTATTTTCTCTTCCAACACCAGCAGCTGTTCAGACTTTTCAGCTGGCAATGGAGCAACAGGTGCAGGCTCCACCTCTTGATCAAGGCGTTCGCGTCCCCGTCTAACTCTTCTATCCAAGTCCATCACCTTCACATGACCAGGAAGTCCACAAATAGAAAGTGAAAATTACATAATGTACACGACATACAACATCTGACAACTACATGACTTACCAATTTCTCACAAAACTGAGCAAGTTCAGCTTCAAACTTGGGGACATAAGCGTCATGCCTTGGAGACTTCCCAAAACTGAAGCCAAAATTTCATCATACAGCCAATTAGTAAAGAATCATAAAATTATAATAGAGAAGACCAACTACCCAATCTCATCCATGTACGCCCACACATGCAGAAGAACAATATTTCTGAAGGCATATTAAGTACTACTGCAAGATGCAATAAAGAATTTGTAAAATTATCCCCCGCGCAAAATCCACAACATATTCAAGGATAACAATCAAATTTAAACAAGATAAATCAATGATGGAAGAGATTAAAAGCAATTAGAAAAGCATTGTGTCAGTAGGATACAAAGTCTTCATAAGCAATGTTTAAAGGGGACGTACACATATTTTTCAGTTATGCCAATATGAGAACAATAGTCTATTCAAGTCCCATTCAAAACTTACATAAGAACAAGGATTCCATGAGGAAGAAAAAAAACACAAATAAGTTCTCCCCTTTCTGAAAGGATCTGGTCAGATATGTTTATTTTAGTTACTTCAACAAGAAAAAATAGCAACAGCATAGCATACCAAGCGTACTGCCCAAAACTAAATCCCACCCTGTATCAGATTTATGGGATACTTGAATTAAGAAAATAAATTGTGGGTCAGCGGAATTCTCTTAACAGACACAGATCATACTTGTCAAAAGAGTCTAAGAAAGCCCCAATAGTTTATAACGGAGAGCACGTTCAACATGCCCAACATAGAAACATACCAGATATAAAAATATGCATTATACATTATAAATTGACAACAATCCTATAAGCATACCCCTGATCAAACCTAAAATAAAACATCATAGATACAAAGTTGTTGAGCTTATTCGGTCACACCTTTCTTTCAACTTCTGATCATGAATTCTTGGGCATGGACCTGGAACAAAACATACCACCCACCAACATAAGAGAGGGGAAAATTGGCACTATAAAGATTTTCGTATGTAAAATTCAATGACGCAAAATGCTAAATTTTCAAATATACATGGTTCAAATTCCAACTGTTTCTCTAGATTTTTGTTTTGAGTTTTTTTTCTTCCTTTGGTCACAAAACATCAGTGAAAAACTAGGTAATTCACAGACATTGCAACATACCGAGATCACTTCGAGTGTTCACAAAGAGGTCATGAGGACAAAACCGGACCATATAGAATCGACAAACCTCCCTATCTTCCCACGTGAGTTCCTTGTACCCCTTTCTCTCTTCCTCCGTCAAGTTACGAGCTGAATATTCACCAGTGAGTGAAAAATATTCAGTTAACTGGCACTGAATAAATTATACACCTCGAATGCAACCATCAGAATAACATAAACGAAGATGATTCTGATAAGATGGTTTATAACATAACAGGCATCAAATTAAACAAAACAAAAAAAAATCACCATAAAACACGCACATATAGGATCGAAATTAAGAGTCTGGAAGTTTACCTGATCCCATGAGTTCGTCTAGCAAAGCTCGCTGGGCGTCCATGGCTGAAAACGGAGTGCTCTAAAGTTTCAAGTACAAGTTAAATAATCCAATGCGAATATATAATAATTGCAAACAATTAGGCAGGACCTGTAGTGAGTGGGGAGAGGCTGGGGCTCCAGGAGGATTGGCCGTTCAAGTGGATCGTCTTAGGTGAGTAGGGTTTGGTGCGGTTCTTGTCTCCTATAAAAGGGAGAATGGAAGTTTTAGAGGAGAGTACAAGGAAGGCTGGATTGCAGCAGGTAGGGATGTGCCAAACCGATACTATACCCGACCCAAACCGTGAAAACACGATCCAAAGGGTTTGGATCCGACCCTAACCTGCATAGGACATTTCAGTTATAGGTTGAGGTAACTGATCCGTTTATATAATGGATCAATTATATATTTATGTTAACCCGATCCCATTTTAATTCAATCCAGCCTCAATTATAACGTTTTATATATGCAAATTCTCAAGTGTGTGGATGTTTATAGCATATGAGTTAAGAAAGTCCGTTTAATCCCAAAATGAATTTGTGTATTCATTGTTTGGGTTCCAATTTGTTTGTTAATTCACAGTGTGATTCAATATGTTTGAAATCTTGAGTGACTAACATTAGACTGATAACTCATAACTCATAAGTCATAGTTAATTTAAAAATAACAAGGCAAAAAATGTGTACTATCATAATTGATAATAAAGAAAATTATTTTTTATTCGAGAAAAAATCTCAACCCAGCATGCCACAATGTAAAAGTTGAACTAAATTCAAGTTCTGAACAATATGGAAGACTCCACAATTCTCACGGATCGGTAAGTCTTTTGGGATGACTAGCACATACGAGCTAATCAATGGTTCATTAATGCACTTACGAGAAAGTCCAATAAATTATCGCAGTCAAGTTCATCATCTCAACTAAGAGTGAAAACGAGGAGTGTGTGAATTTGATAATTTGCATAAGATAAAAACAATCGAATTATTAATTGAACACATGTTTATTATAAATCGGGTCTGACCCAATTAGTTAATAAACAATGGGCCTTAGTTAAAAATGTTCGCCCATGTTCTTAGACTTTTGTTTTTTTTTTAGGTTTTTGATTCACAGTTTGTTTGGTTGAACCCTAGTAAGCAGTTTGTGAATAATTTAAGAACTCTGATGATGATTGAAGTGTCAAATAAGAACCAAATTCAATCCGAAATTGATATGTGTTCGTTGCGCATTTGATGTGCATTTATGCGATATATCGTGTTGTCATGATAAATTATCACAATCAAATTCACCATCTCACCGACTCAACGACCCGTTTGCTGAGAAGGCTCTTTGTGCACTAGAGACAAATACTGCGAGTGCAGCTAGATTGGATATTGTTGATGCCTGACGGCTTCAAATAATGGAAAGACGATATATACACAGCAGAGTCCAAACAGGTATATAGGCCCCAACCACAAAAACACACCTTCAAGTAATATTATCCTAATCTTCTCCTCTCTTTTTTTCTTTTTCTTTTTTGTGTGGCTATCCTGCAATTTTCTGTAGCAATACAAAACCTGTATAAACAAATCCAATGAGTTCATATTCTCCACAAAGTCAGATCAATATTAATCCAATCCCTCCTCCACCATGAATGACTCAGTAGACAAACTCGTAATCTTCCTAGCTAAGAGAGATGGTATTGACAAGCTAGTCAAGACCTTCCAATACGTCTCCAAGCTCGTCCACTGGCATACTGAGGCTGCCAACCCAGAAATCGCACAGAGATTCAAGAAATGGGAAGTTGCTTCTGGATTAAGTCGAAAGGCCTTTCGAACTGGCCGGTTCCTAACCGGATTCAACGCTCTACGACGGAGCCCTGGCTCGACCAAAACATTCCAGTTCCTATCTGTTCTTGCTAATGCAGGGGAAATGGTCTACTTCTTTTTTGACCATTTACTTTGGTTATCGAGGATTGAAACTTTGGACCCGAAATTGGCTAGAAGGATGAGCTTTATATCAGCATTCGGTGAGTCATTTGGTTATGTGTTTTTCATTGTATCCGACTTTATTGTAATGAAAGAGGGAGTAGAAGCAGAGAGAAAGCTTGTCAAGGCCAAAGAAGGAGGTTTGATTGATAAGGAAGGAGAGGACAGGAGGAGGCAGATTAGAGCGGATAGAGTGATGAGGCTGATGGCAGTGGCAGCTAATTTGGCTGATTTGATTATTGGAATTGCCGAGATTGAGCCTAATCGATTTTGTAACCATGCTGTTACTCTAGGCTTCAGTGGTTTGGTCTCTGCATGGGCTGGTTGGTATAGAAATTGGCCCTTGTGAAGTAATTATGAATTTTTATTTTTTTTTTTGCTACGAGAGAACGAGATGAGGAGGTTCTAACCTCGAGACCTATATGAATTACCATAGACATGAATATTTTCATTTGAGGTATTCTTGACTTCTTGTTCTCAATCATGGAATAGTGTTATTAAACCCATGAATTGAAAAGTAATGGAATAACTTTAATATCTTCTTGTAACAATGTTGTTAGCTTTTCATCTCTCGAGCGGTTAGCTTTTCATGTATACATTGTTGCACTACATAAAATCATGAACAACGAGTTGATCGAGATGGTGAACATGACCCTGATAATTGTTTGTAGGAGAGATCATGAGTTCAAGTTTCATAAATATTATTATCTCAATTGAATGAATGAGGCTTGTTTAGCTTGTCTGTATTTAAATCATCCGATGTTATTTTCTCACACAAGTCTCCGTCCAAAAGTTATCGTTCCATAGTATTGCTGCCTTGCGGAGTGTTTCCATGTGGCTCGAGATTTGATATGATTCAGGTCATAGTGTGGTTCCACCTATCCCAAAAAAAGAAGCATACATGCAAAATTGGGATCGATTTTTGTTTTCTTTCTAAAAATCTGGACAAATTAATTTTCTTCATGTGGACCGGAGGAGCAGGCCCAAATTCTAAACAGTACGAATCCAAAATGAGTGGGCCAGAGGGGCAGGCTCATTTTCTAAACAGTATGAAACAAAAACGATTGGGCCGGATGGTCAGGCCCATATTCTTACCAGTGAAATGTTCCGGATATTTTTTCCAAAGCAGCCCATTTGCATTGATCTACTTAATAGTTAATATAATCAAGATTAATCGAATCTGTATTGTTCTGGCCCGTCACATCGCGAACCCAGCAGGCCAGCAGTAAAACTAAAAACGATGGACGACCGTCGGTCCGACTTTGGCTCGTCTCTGGGAAGAAATCGTGAAGACAAGTTGACCCTGTGGCGATCTTGAATCTGCGACGCGTCCGCAAAATCAGATCCTCCATAGAAGTCACATTCTCCGTCTGTAGTCTAGCAGGTTCGTCGTTATTTTTCAATTCCGGAGTCAAATGATCTTTGCTTTGAGTTTTCTAGTCAACACTTAACGCATACATTTCTGATAGTTACACCAACGAATGTGGCGTGAATTTTGATTATTTGATTGCTGTTTCTCGGTGACCAAACGTAGGGTTGTTCTGCCGATGAGATGGCGGAGGGAGGCATGAATTCGCGGTATGTTAAGCTGACCAAGGATCAGGTTGCGCCGTTGGAGGACATTCGTCCAGGAGAGCTCAATCAGCCCATCGAGGTTCCTCAGGTCTCCGTCTCGAAATCGTTCTCTGATTTAACAATTTCTTCTTTGAATTTCAGTGCTATACGAAGGGACGGATTTGTATTTTTTTAAAAGAATTTTTTTGATTAATTCCTGAACTTTATTGTAAATCCAATTACTTGTTGCGATCTAATCCTAAAAGTGGGCATAATTGTTCAGTTGGCTCTTCGGAAGTGTAATGAATGTGGCCAGGCTTTACCCGAAAACTTTGAGCCCCCCGCGAACGAGCCTTGGACAACTGGAATTTTCGGCTGCACTGAAGACACTGAGAGTTGTAAGCTGATGTCTTCAAAGCCTCAAACTCCTTAGCTATTGTATTGTGTTGTTTCTTGGCTTTAACATAGATTAAAGATTTGACCCATTGAATAAGGTTAAAGATTTGAGTCATTATATAAATACTAGGGTAACAATGAGCACTTGACTCCAGGAAGAGGAATTGTTGTCCACGGCCTTTTTTATTTTGTTGGCGCAGTGATTTTTCAAATAAAAAAGAAATCTTGTTCTTGGAATTGAGTTCTTGTGAACAAACTAAGATGCATTATTTGGGTCTGCTATTACTTCTTATTTAATAAGGTTTTGTGCTCCTAGCAACTGCACTATCAGGAGTATTGAAAATGTGAAGGAATTAGTTCATCAAGCAATCTTGTGCCAAAGGATACTAGCAATTGATCAGCTTTGAAAAAGGAAGTTTGGTAAAATAGATGCTCTCTTTGCAACATAATAATTTTGTCACGGGTGGCTGTGGGCAAAGTGAAGAAAAAGAAAGTCCAGTGCTTCCCCTTCAAACAGTTCAGTGGAAAAGCCTTTGTTTTACTTCTGTTTCCGTTGATGTCACCTGCTCCTTTTTTTTAGTAATAAAAAAAAATCTTGCCTGTTAACAGAACTACATTTTTCAAGAAAGAAACTTTGTGGTCGTGTTCAATCTCCTTTCATTGAAGTCCCTATAAATCCTTTGGCAATATTGAGAAAAGGTCTTATTACTCTCGTTGCTTTTAAATTTTAATTTTTGAAACTGTGGTCATGTTATGCCTTTATGAACTGATGTCTGATTATATATTTCTTTTGGCATTACATCAATAATGCTTTTGTTGATATTAACATATAGCCAATGGATGTTTCCTTTTGTTATCATTACTTATCAGCTAGTTAGTTGATGCTAACTTTCCTACTTTTGTCCTTTTGAATACTTGATACTAACTTTCATTCCAATTTCTTTGTTTTTCAACTAGTGTGTCCAATCTCACTGCAGAACACTTGATTAATTTACAATTTCTGTTTCATTCATTTACAGGCTGGACAGGTTTATTTTGCCCTTGTGTTCTTTTTGGTCGTAATATTGAAAACTTGAGAGAAGACACCCCATGGACTACGCCCTGCATTTGCCATGCTGTCTGTGTTGAAGGTGGCATTGCTCTAGCTGTAGCAACAGCAGTCTTCCATGGTATTGACCCAAGGACTTCATTTCTCATCTGTGAGGGCTTGTTATTTGCTTGGTGGATGTGTGGCATATACACTGGTCTTGTAAGGCAATCCTTACAAAGGAAATATCATCTTAAGGTAATAACCCTTCCAAAAAAAGTACGAACTAGGGGCAGATCCTTTATTTCTCAAACACTAGTCAGTAAGTGGCAAGTCTTGAGTTGCTTTACATGCTGAATGGCTACCTAATGCTGTAACTTTTTCCTTATTTAAAACATCACATTTTCATGCTGTAGATTGTCATTGTATGCATATAATATGTCATAGATTCCTGATTTATTTTAACAAGCAGGGTATCTTTACTGCATGAAGTAGCATAGAGCAAAATAGAGAAGAGAAAAGAAAGAACGAATTTTATGCCTTTTGATTCTTTGTGGAAAAGACTTGTCTGGAGCCAATGTGGAATATCTGGACGCTACATTATAATGCTGCTTGTGAGATTTATAATTGCTTTGTTTACTTGGCATTGATGCAGGCATGCGGCTTTTTTGTCATCAGATATTTGAAGCATTTTCGTCATACATATAGTGTTGATGTTTCAAATAAGTGATTTATCAATTCTTATGCATTTTAATGTCGTACTACTTCCATCTCCCAAAACGATGTAGGAGATGGCTACATCGTTAATAGTCGTATTGATTATTGATTGGTACCTTATTCACTGCAGAACTCACCATGTGATCCATGCATGGTGCACTGCTGCATGCACTGGTGTGCTTTGTGCCAGGAGCACAGGGAGATGAAGGGGCGTCTATCAGATAATTTTGCCATGCCAATGACCATTGTCAATCCTCCACCCGTTCAAGAAATGAAGTCTGCTTCTGAAAACCAGGATTCTGCTCCATCCGCTGAACATGGCACTACTCTGGAGATGCAGGCTTTGTAGACCAAAACTCATACTGCCATACACAAATATTATTTATGATAACAGATTTTATTCCAAACAAGGTTTTGCAGTGATGTGTTGTTGAGTTGTTCTCATGTTTTTCAGATATTAGCTCTTTACAAAACTTCTTTTAGCTCTTTTAATACCTTTTTTATTATCATAAATACTTTGTTTTTCTCTCTCTTTTTTTCCTTTAACGTTTTCGGGTCTCTGATTTTTCATCCGATTTATAAAGATATACCTCCTTGAGCTGGCTTTAGATGTTCTACTATGAGCTCATCTTGCTGCTACTTGCCTCACCACTGATGGTGCTCTCCATCTCTTCAATTGGAAGCATAGGGCATATCATACAAGGATCATAAGTGCAAGAACCGTAGCATCTTCCTAACTCAAACGCCATCCACAATGTACCTGTCTATTTGGCCTTTTCATAGAGGTAGAGTGGCACTTAACCGGGTATTGATGCAGATGCTCCATATATAATGTTGAAAAAAATCAGCAAACCAGTAATACTTAATAGTAGATGAGAATCTAAGTGAATCACATTAATGATATTTTGATAGAGATATGATGGATAACGAAATTCAAACATAATTATGACAAGGAGTCCTACTCCGGCTATAAGTTCTATCCAATTAATTCCTAATATATATTACTACCTCTATTCTGTCACCTGTTCTGAAACTACTCACATTCATATTCTGGATAATGGATAGAGGGCGTGCTTGTGGAGGTGGCTGCAGTGGATTTGCGAATTCTTGCGGAGGCGGTGGAGGTGGCTGCTGCAATGGATGCACAAACCCTCTGCTACCGTCTTCTCCACGTTATGGAGATATATTTTATGGCGTTGATGATGCAACAGATATTGGTCTAATGTACAAGGAAGATGATGATGATGTTCTAGCGAATTACAGAAGGGAGCAGTCTTTCCAAGAAGTACAGCATAAAAGAAAGAAGAGATCCTCAATCAAGGCTTGTTTTCAGTTTCTACGGCTTATATGGTGCATTAGGTGATTATTTATTTATTTTATTTCTCTTTTAGGTGTTGTATCAGAATCTAGGGTTTAATTAGTTTCTTACTTTCCAAGTTCTTCATTGTTATTTGTGATTGGTTTAATTTGAATTTGTATTTGTTGTTGTTTTAATTTGAATTTGTATTTGTTGTTGTTTTAAGTGAGTACTTATCTATGGGAGATTGTATTTATTTCAGAGAAATTTCCGCCTCTCCCCTCGAACTCATTATCTCTTTTTGGTGATGGATGAGAGAGTAACCATCTAGAGTACTTCTAACCTACAACCTACAATTTCTTGAAAGCGGAAAAAATCTCTCACACTATCAAGTATATGATGGATTGCCATTCATGTTCCCAAATATCGGTGCACTCCAAATTTCTGAGATAAAGACTTAGAGCAACTCCAATGGGGGAGCGTGTTTCAAGTACTCCAAATTTTTCAATGCGGCTCCACTTTTATTACAGTAAAATACGACTATCAATACAGTTATATCAATAAAACACATCTTTCAATACAATTTTTCACTTTTAATTTACAAACACTTCAAATATCAAGTATCAACATACATCATATCTCTCATAATTTTCTCACTTTTCACTTTTATCTATCATTCTATACATCTTCCAATATAATTTTTTCAAATCACACACTTTATTCACTTCAAAATTTTCAGCCCTTGTTTGGATGAGCTTATACTCTGTCCCCATACTCTCAGACACTCTCAGTTTTTACGTTTTACGAAAACTTATACTCTATTAACATACTCTGATCCAAACGGATCCTCAATATCATTATCACGTGTCTAACATTCAACTCCTCTCAGACACGTGATGCCGACGACTATCAATCAACTAAACTAGTGTGAGCGAAATCCCATTAACAAAGAGTCGGAAGAGCTTTGTAATTATTGGCAAGTGGACCCCACTCTTCGAATGAGTGGCATAAAGATATGTCACGAGAGAATAGTCGATAAGACCAACCGACCAGAGTTGGGACTACCATATTATCGTTGAACTCCTATCCCCTTAAATAATTGACTCTCCATCCTCCATTACATAGACCAGTGAACTACGATTCTTAATCTCTGAATCCAATCATGGCTAGAGGAGTAACTTGTTGTGATTATGATGAGGCTGCTGGGGCCGGCGCTGGCTCAAAGCTTTATTCTTCGACTGCTTTGTTCGAACCCATGAGTGATTGTCCAAAATCCGGTAAGTCGTACATGGATCATGATGTGTTTTTTGGGACGGATGATATAGCGGACACAAGAGATTTCCCTTACAAGGAAGACGTTTTTGAGTCTTATAGAAGGGAGAAAGCTTTGAAGTCGGTGAGGAAAAGAGAGAAGAGATCTTGGTCAATTGCTGGGTGTTTTCAATTTCTGAAATTAATATTCTGCATTAGATGAATGTAGCTTTGTGGTAGAGTTAGCAGAAGCTGTGGTATTCTATTGAATACTAGGGTTTTGTATATAGTTATTTTCGATTCGATGATCTTGAATGAATGGAAAAACTGGCAACAAATTATCTCATCATCTTCTGTAATTACATAGATCATGTAGCTACAATTTCATTTCCATTGATTCTTCCAAACCATTGAAAAACACAGAAGGAAAGAGAGGAAGCAATACAGTATTGTACTCATACCAATAATTTTCAGTACAAAAAAGAAAAGATGATTTTATCTTCCAATACCCAAACAGCTCAGTTATTTAGATCTGTAAAACAGGATGGATATTTGGAGGCCAAACAATGCTCAATTAGACTCATCGTTACCTGTGTGTCAGCTCTAATTCAGGCATTTAACCATAGCAAGACCCTGTAAAGGCCATTCAATAGAAGATTCCCCCACCCCACCGCCGCCCCCACCAATTGAGCCCTCAACCAATCCAATATGACATCTTACCAGATGACGATTCTTGCTCATAATTTAGTGTAAGATCCGCATACATTTTGCATGTCTTTGATCTTGGCCACAGCAAAAGACTTGTGCACGGGTGTTATTGTTTGCCTTCATTCGATTAAGAGACTTCCTTTCTATTGTTGTTGTTATAGCTGTTACTAATTTGGCTGTTTATGTCGTTTTGCATTTCAAGCAGCCTATCTTGTTCTTCCTCACTCTCTTGCATTTCCGCTTCTTTCACAGCTTTAGGCTTGTTGCTTGTAGATTGCTGATACATAATCCCACCAAACAAACAAATTAGAAGGCCAACCGTACCCACATACGTGCAATGTTTGTCCCAAATAACCAGATTGATCGCAACTGTAAGTAACTTGTTCACTATACCAAGCACAGTAAATCCCATCGCAGAAATTGCCCTCCGGCACAAGAACCCAAAGAAAGAGATTGCTAAACCAAATATACAAGATAAAGCTACAGGCAAAATTACCTGAAAAGAGTACCAATCTGAAATATCATGCTTGATCTTCTTGAATTCCCCCATAATAATCAATTCCTGAGGAAACAGGAGGGGGCCTCATGATTGTTATAAAGCACAAGACCCCATGTGTTCAAACCAAAATGTAAACAAAATCAATTGTCATTCTCACAAGATAAGCCATGGCCCAGGTATAAGCCATATATGTGAACTGCTAGTCTGTTAAGACGAGCACACTTCCCCCAAATATAGTAGTAATAGATATTCATGTTTTCATCGATAGCCAGGGCTGGTGCAAGAAGAGGGATTCCCCTATTGCAACAAAGATCGGGACAGCTGAACGAGAGACAAAGAAGGTATCAACATTGGCATGAAGCAGAAGCTAGCTGTAGGTGAAGAGAGAAAGGTAGGATATAACAGTAGCTGGTAGAAACCGCCACATTGTCAGAAGGTCAAGCCAGTGCTCTATGAACTTTAACAACCCGAAAATGAGAACATCTGCTGCACTTGTGAAATGCTGTAATGCAGTTAAGGACCAAGGATAAGGAAATTTCATCACAGCCCATTTGTTATTTATGGAGAGCAAAGATGCAGAAATACAGTATCCAGCAGCAACGCCATAGACCGAAGCTCGCTGGAACAAGCCATTGTACCAGGTTGCTTGATTATCATTCATGGAAGAATACAGTTCCGGACCTTTATTGGTCTCACTAAGTGTAGGATATTCTTCTCATCATTATACATCTGAAATGGATTCAGATGATCCTTGTTAAATTGTCTACAGATTATGGTCATACAGAATTTTATATCTCAAGAAGAAAACTTCTAAATTTTGACTTCATGCTTCTCAGATGGGACTGCATACTTTTCTCTTTTTTTTCCCACAAAACAACAAACAATTAAAGACTTTAAAAAAGCAGATTTTTTTGGTATTATTTCCTCTATTTTCTTGACTTGCCAATTGCTGAACAGGCCTACCTTTCTCAGATAGATCAACTGATTATACAGATCTTTAAACATATGCACCAAAAAGATCTACTTCTGCTGGACTGAATTAGCCATGATTCTCATCCTGCTTAACAAAGAAGAGTGATCAATCAATCAAACTAGACTAATGTTGGCCACTGACAAGTTAAATTTCTCACATTAAAATTCAATCATTACCACTAGTCGTCCAAATTTTTTTGTTCACCATGCTTGAACCTAAAAATGTAAAATAGTGCATTCTAAAATTTCCACCACAATATACAAACAATTTCACCTGAAGCATAAGGCAGAATCACGATCAATTTACACCACAACCACGAATGAACAAATCACATTACTCTACAAATTGACATAAAACATCTTTCAAAAACTCCAACCTCAAATGCAAGATTGGCTAATTATCACAAACCCCGACTTTTGAGCCGTGATTGAAACAGAATTTGCTTTTGGCCAATCTAGATTTTACGAACCAGCCAAAGTGTTTATCTTCTTTCCGTTTCCGATTTGCTAGAATTATCAGAACTACGAAACTCCATCTGATTGATTAAAATGGCCTCAAAATGGCTTTATCCACTGCATCACGTCAACTCAATCACAAATAATGACTCCTTCACAGTTAACTGAAATTAAATAATAAAAAAAACCAGAATGGTTCGTTCAATTCAATTAATTAATCTGATAAGATTATTATATATTGCTCGACACAGGAAAGCAACAAAGACAACGAAACAGTCACCCACCAAATATCCTACTAAAAAGCACAATTACCAGACACACTAATCGCTTCTTTGATAATACCAATAACAAAGTAATTATGCCTTTAAGTACCTCCCCTCTAAAAGAAAGGGGAAAAGAATCATTAAAGTCAAGCCAACTGAACCAATCGGTTTAACGCAGCTGATTTGAGTGAAGGTTTCGAGCAGTTCAGCCCCAAAAAATGACAAATCTCACATTTAAGAAGTCAATTTCGCTTTAATTTCCCACATTTTCTCAGGGAACCAAATAAACCAGCTATCACAGACCGGAAATGGATCAGACACAATGATCCGAAATAGCAACAGAGAACAAACAGAAGTAATAGAGAGAATCACCGTAGCCAAAACCTTCCACAGAGAACTGAAATCGCTTCCGATTTCCTTTGATTAAGTCGATCTTGCTTAGTATGATTGCCTCAAAATAACCGGTTAAAATTCATTTTTCTTCCTTTTTACTGTTTTACCAACTGTTAAAAAGCTGGTATCATATAATAATAATAATAATAAAATGACATAACTTGTCATTTAAAAAGGAAAGATATCTGCAATCGTGGAATGTTTGTGCCAAATCCCGTGGGATGGCGCTTAGGGGTGTCCAAATCCGATCCGCAATCGAGGAACGGATTCAAATTGTGGTTATTTGATTTCGATTTTTTGTTAACAGTTTCGGATTCGTCTATGAATTTAGATATTTTTCAAATTCGGCTTCGAATTTAACCGAAAAAACCAAATAAAATTTTTATTATGTGTTTTTATATTTACTTATTTAAATAATTAAGGCTAAAAAATTAAAAAACTAATCCTAAATACAATTTCTAATTTATCCATTAGGGCTTAAAATAGCATCTCCTCCCCTGATTGTTTCCTCCTTCACTATTTCACTCACTTCATTGAAAATAACATTATTTATGTATTTATATTATTTTAACCTTTTGATTTCTAATTGTTTGTCCTCTAATTATAGCATTATTTATGTATTTATACTATTTTAACTTCTGAAATTCTAATAGTTTTAGTTATCAAATAATCCTGAATTTTTTTTTAATCATACTAGATTGATGAAATTTTTTTTAATCGTTAAAATCGAAATCCGATCCGAACTGAACCGAAAAATTTTGGTTTTTTCAATTTGGTTATCCAATATATATTTTTCGATTATGAATTTTAAAATTTCATAACCGAATCAATTCGGAAATTTTGATTTTGGTTAAAAATCGAACGGACACCCCTAATGGCGCTATCTGCACTTTAATTTTTATCGATCTCATTTTCATTATTCAAAAAATTCAATTAAAAATAGACATAAACTAAAGATATCACAACTTTCAATTTTTTGGGGTTTATACAATGACACCCATGATGATAGATGAGCCTCTTTTTTACCTTCCATGCACTACATCGTAATATCATTATCAGTCTTACAATCACGAGAAAGATGGCCAGACATTTTGCAGCATCACAGCGTTGAGTTTGGGTATTCCACTCTAGCAGCATCACAAAACCCTAACCAAAGGAATGAGTTTTCTCAAAGTTCATTTCCCTTGCTTGGTTCATAAAAAACTCATGCTCATCGGCCCTATTTTCCCTATGGGGAGAATAACATATTTTTTAAAATGACGAATTTAATATTTATTTAAAAAATGTCAATTTATTATAAAAGTATAATGATGTCTTTTATCTACATTACAATTTATTTGAACCAAAATTTATGCACATTCTCATATTCAATCACACATATAAAATTTTATCTTTAAACTCATTCACCCCTATCTATTATCTGTTCTCAATAAGCTCTTGCTCAGCTAATCTTAAACTCATTCCCACCTTAGGCACACTCTCAACCAAACGTGAGGTAAATTCAGTAGATTTTGAAAGTCAATTGCAGCATCTTGACAAAAGGGTTTCCCAAGATTCATAACCTGCCCTTGATAAGATCCGATTAAATTTTGGAGCTTTGTATATCGTACTTGGCTGAAGAAGCATAAGATGGGTTGGGTGTAGGAGATCTCGGTCCATGGAGTCCCAATAGCTCCACCCAATCTCGTCATCTTCTATTTAGTTTTAGGGAGAAGTATCATAATAGCCCTCAAAGTTATGTCTTAGGGTCATTTTGGCCTTTCAACTTCTTTCCGCAGGCCAAAGAACCCCTTCAAATTTTTAATTTGGGTCACGTTAGTCCTTGAAGTTAAATTCCGTCAAAAAACGTTGACCTGGCCGTTAGTATGCTGATGTGTCATTGCTGACATGGTTTTGACCAATAAAATCACGAAATGTGTCAAAAAATTATATTTGATTTTTAAAAATCCAAAAAATTAACTTCTTCTCTGGGACAACCTTATATCTCCAGTCGTCATCCCTAGGGGTGTCCGTTCGGTTTTCGGTTCGGTTTTTAACCGAAACCGAAATGTCCGAAGTGTTTCGGTTATGATATTTTACGATCCATAACCGAAAAATATAATTTGGATACCCAAACCAAAAAAACCGAATTTTTTCGGTTCAGATCGGATCGGTTTTCGGATAACCAAACAAAAAGGCAAAAACATGTTTTAACATTTTAAAAATATAGAAATACAAGTGTTTTGATATTGTAATTTTCTAATTAAGAAGCATTTCATCAATCTAATAAGAAAAATAAAAAAAAATCTTGAAGGATGAAGTCTCTTTTGTATTGATTTCTTCTATTTCATTGCACAACATATGTCTTAAAAATATTGTGGATCGACATTGAAATAACGAAGTCGATGGACGAGTGAGAGAGCAAAATGAGTAGAGATATTATTTCAATCCTTAATGAAGAAATTGAAAATATTTGGGGCTAAATCTTAGATTTTTGGGTTTTAATTGCTTGAATAACTAAATATATAAAACATAAAAGTTATTTGGTTTTTTTGGTTAAATCCGAAACCGAATCCGAAAAAATATCCGAAAAATCTATAAATTCATAACCGAATCCGAAACCGTTAACCAAAAAACCGAAACCGAAAAGTGAATAACCACGATTTCGGATCGGTTCCTCGGTTGCGGATCGGATTTTGACACCCATCCCTGCATAAGACCCATCGTCGCCGCAATTGTTTTCTCTGCCACTCTCCTCTTCACCTTGGTCATCGCTTTCATGCTTTTGGCCCTGATAAGCGAGTACAACTCTGAAACTAGTGAACCCGAGTCACTCCACAACTCAACTGAATCCGAGGGCACATATCTGAACCCTAAATTGGAGTCCTTCTTTGAAAATTACTACCTTTTTGGCACGTTTTTGTAGATTTTGATTGTTTTTGAATTAGGATTTGTGTATGAGATCTGAACACCAAATTGAAATGAAAAATCGTAATGAGTCTCACATTTTTTACAAAAAATTAAGTCACATTATCATTCACATCACCAAAACACATTTTTCCAATATAATCACACGAGTAAAAACACACATTTTCATATATTATTCATTCTCCCTCAAAATTCATAAATTGCAAAATTAATTGGGTGATGTGATGTGACAGTGATGCGAATATCCGATGCAAGTGAGCTGTGTTAATTAAAAAATACATTTGACGTGTATTACCATACACATGCATTTACTTATTTGCTTCCCTTCTCAATACATCTGTTATTTTATTTATACATAATATAAATTTTTTAGCTATCAGAATCAACAAGACCAAGTAAATTACAATTTATTAATAATGCTCCCTTGATAGTTTTCAACTCTCGATGCGACTAGGAGAGGGAAGGGAGGGACCGCACCGTTTCTTTATATTTTTTTAATTGGTTGAGATGGTAGGTTTAGCTTTATTGATACTTCCTTTGGGTGGTGGATTGGGCCATCTATTGAAATCCCAATAGACATGGAAGATCCCATGCTTGATTTGCATTCCTCATTCATTAACTACAACAACAAATCATGACATGAGTTGTGGTGAAGTGTCCTAAATAGAGCAGTTACTATAACGTTTGACTTAGATCTGTTATATACGTGTTGGCACAGAGACCATTTCTTGTATCAATCTATTGCATGTTGTATTCAGAGAGAGAGAGAGAGAGAGAGAGAGATGAGGAGTACTGACAAGGCTAGTCTGAATTGTGGGATCGATATCACCATGCCAGTCCTTGGAATGGGCACATATTCCTTCCAAAATGTTAGGGAGACGACAGAACTTGCCATCCATACAGCTCTCAAGGTACAATTCGTACGCATTGCCTATAAATTCAATTGTCTATCTCTTAATCTTCATGGAAACTTCCACGTTATATATAACGTGAGTGTTGGTGTGGGCATGCATGCAGATGGGTTACAGGCACTTCGATACAGCAAAGATTTATGGTTCTGAACCGGCTCTTGGAAATGCTCTAAGAAAGGCTTTTCGTGATGGGGTTGTTGAGAGAGAAGACGTTTGGGTGACATCTAAGCTGTGGGGGAGCGACCACCATGATCCAGTCTCTGCACTCAAGCAAACTCTCAAGTATGTCAAAATGCCTATACATTAATACATAATTGCATAATAGTAAAAACCACGCATTCCCAGTTTTAGGCATCCATGCATATATACTTCTTTAGCCAGCTAGCTAGTCTTCAACCACTTGGAAAGTGGGATAGTAAGCTAACACAAACACTCTATAATGATACCTCATTATGATAGGGTCTCACATCGCTTAGATATGAGGGTAAAATGTTAGTTATAAAGGTGACCCTAAATTTTTAAATTAGAACATCAAAATTTTCTTGTGGGCTTGGGCTATGGCGCATGAGCCTGTGGCTGTGCTTTGAGCTTGTAAGCCAGCTTGGCGGGTTTGGATTCTCCAACATCCATGAGACACGAGCTTGGGAGAGATAAAGATGTGCTGACTCGATGATCAATAGACCCGAGTCGACGAATTGTTATGGTTGTGTTGCATTTCACTCTCTATCACATTACTTGTGAGACTCAAGTTTGTAGTGCCGTGAAATTACACATATAATTATATAACTCCTAAATCTTGGTTTGTTAGGATATGCTAAATATAAGTACTGCAAGTGGGTACGGCCTTCCAAGTTTGAAACGAAGCACACTATTATATTCTGGCCAAGATCGTAATCGAATATACGCTTAGCTTCGTTGAAGAAAACAGTGGCACCCCAAATCATGGGCCCTAAATAAGATTGTGGTTTATGAAATTGAGACCCTCAAAAGATACTCCAGCTTGGCGACAATCTTTCTTGGAGTTCTGTAAACTAAATATTTTTTTATTATTATGTACAATATTAGTAATTGTACTTGCTAATTGTCTATTATTGGGAACATTGGAATGTTCGTAGGAAGTTGAGGATGGAATATTTGGACATGTACCTGGTTCACTGGCCAGTCAGGTTGAAGGCAGAGGCCTCTTGTGCTATCCCAAGGGAAGAAGAGTTTGAACAAATATTGAATATGGAGGAGACCTGGGATGGCATGGAGAGATGCTTGGAGATGGGCCTGTGTAGGTGCATTGGTGTCAGCAATTTCTCCAGCATGAAAATTCAACAGCTACTAGATTATGCTTCGGTGCCTCCAGCCGTCAATCAGGTATACTATATATATACTATCAGTACAGTACATTTTCAAATCATGAAGAAATTATTTTGAAAAACATGATCTTCAGATTTTTAATCGGAAATCCGGATAAAATTAACGTTTTACAGGTAGAAATGCATCCGATGTGGAGGCAAAACAAGCTTCGCAGTGTCTGCGCGGACAACAGTATCCATGTAAGTGCTTATTCACCGCTGGGTGGACCAGGCAATTCATGGGGATCAACAGTTGTGGTAGAACATCCCGTCATTCAGTCCATCGCTATCAAACACAGTGCCACTCCAGCTCAGGTAAGACAACAATGAATATCTCAATATTTTTTTTGTCTAAATTATCTCAAATGCTAAGATGGACGGACACGATTTCATATGGATATTATAGAACGTGTGATCATGTGCATGATTTCACATAAATAATGTGCGTCCATATCGACATTTGAAATTCCTCGGACGAAAAACCCAAGGATGCTTAGCATTTTTGAAGATAAATTAGTATAAAAGCAAGCAACATCTATTTTGCGTTGTGTCGCAAACCCCAGACATAATTAACATAGGTGCTTAATGTGTTTATTAAGGTTGCCTTGAAATGGGGATTATCTAAAGGAGCAAGTGTGATTGTAAAGAGTTTCAACCTAGACAGGATGAAGGAAAATATGGCCGCTATCCATCTGAGCTTGGATAATGATGATATCCTTGCAATTGAGGAATTGGAAGAGAGAAAGATCATGAGGGGCGACCATCTGATTAATGAAACAACAGGCCCATACAAGACTCTTGAAGATCTTTGGGATGATGAGATTTAAAAGACAGATTTGCAGACATATATATATATATATATATATATATATATATATATATATATGATATATGATAAAGAAAAGACAGATTTGCAAGCATTCAAAATCCCTGGTTAACTAAAAAAAGTCAAATGGTGTCATTCTTCTCCTCTCATTTTCTTCTCAGTGCATGTTTTCAGTTTTCACTCTTGTTAAGTTGTTTCCTTTCTTTTAAAGAAATGAGATCATATACATTACATTAAATTACTACAAATAAAATTACAATAAAATAATTAATCTATCAAGGACGTCCATGAATTATGGAGACACCGTCCTCTTTTATAAATAAAAAAAAAAGTCCATTAAATGGCTGCCGATCAAGGCTCAATATTTTTTAAAATACTAATATTATGGTAGCTTCAAACTCATTTATATCCAATCGAGAAAAAAATTAGCCCTATAAACTTACCTCATTTCAACTTAAGAACAAAAAAATTAATCCGGTCTTTTTAAAGAAACGCAGGAGTTCCAAGAAAAAGGCACACCACTACTGCAAACTATCTTAACCCGGCAGGCAGCAGCGCCCCGGCCCACTTCTAGTCTCGGGCCAATTTCGAACAACTTCAGTTTCTGCTGTCCCTCATTGGGTCTTTGTTGCCGAGAAACATTGGGCTAGGCTTACAAATGAGCCCAATGTCTTTGGCCCAAATAGATTGGACTTTTTCTTTATCGAAGTTTGACCATCACGAGTGTAAAGTGTAAACTCATTAACAGACCCCAAGTTCATATTGGATTGTTTTCTTTGCCAGGACTCGGCCCACATGCTTTTTATTTAATTTTCCTACCACACATTTTTATCGGGTCAAGCAGCCCAGACTAGGGTTGCACATCGGGTACCGGATTTTCAACTAGACCCGATAATCCGATCGTTATTGGGCCGCCTGAAGTCAATTGTTCCAGATCGGATTTCAGGTTCTACTTTTAAAGAATCCCGGGTTATCGAGTCACCCGACTCGATAACCCGGTTGTATGTTTAAAAAAAAAAAAAGATTAACCTAATTTAGGCCCTTTTTTCCTTATCCCTCACCCTGTGTGCAGCCTAGCCCAGGCAGCAGACCAATGATCACTTTGCCCATCGTTTAGTGTCACCTTGTTGCTCATCTCATATTACTCTTGCATTAATAAAAAATGCAATGGTTCTAGAAATGCTAAATGGGTACTTGGTACACACACAAAAATATAGAATGAAACATAATTTTGTTCCATTTTTTCTTGGATGTTATTCCAAACAAACGGTACAGATAGTAAGAAATATATCTCCATCATTTTGGATTCATTGTAAATCAAACTAAAATTAAAATATAATAATAACATATGACTATCAAATTATATATAATAATAGATCGTGACAATACAGGTATCCGGAATTTATGAGTCAAAAGGTCATGATCTCTGGTCATAAAAAGAGCAAACAAAAGAGAACTACATGCGATCTTTCCAATTATACGGAACTGCCAATTAATTCGAAAAAACTTTAGTGTCAAATAGGTCACGTGTTACATGCGCCGCCTTCTAACTTTGATCCATCGAAATATATTTACTATATTTGACATAAAAATTATGGATCGTGGGTTTGCCAAGTGTTGAAAAACACTGGACCCAACTGGTGCACCGTTTTAGTACTCCAATTTTTTTTATAAGTGTGTTGTATTTAACATGATGAATTCAACTATGTATTTTTTATTTGGAAAAAAAAACATTACAATCTGAAATCAAATATTTTTTGAATTTATATTCGACATCCTAGAATTTACATGCATTTTTAATAGTAAATTTGATTTTTGTTTGGAATAAAAAAATATATATAGCTGAATTCATCATAATGCTAATTTTTTTTATAAAAAAAAAGGTGTTGCTGCATTGGTAAAACAGACCTACCTCTAATCCAGAACCTATATCCAACCCTCCAATTTCTATAACAAACATTAAATTTAATGATTTTTTAATTTATCAATTTTTAATCCCAAATTAATTTTAGGGTTTGAGTTTTTTTTTCCTTTAAAATTACGTGGTCCTGCCCTAAAATTAGAAAAGCAAGCGTTTTCTAATTGACATAAATGTGCAATCCCCACCAAGAGATTTGATTTTCACAAAAAAAAAATCTAAAAAAAATTCATAGAACCCTTATTATAATTTTTATTTAATAAAAATATTTTTTTTCCTTTAATTCAAAGTTTTTGAGTTAGGGTCATATAGTCGCCCTCTACTTTATGGTTCTGTGTCGTCCAGTGAATTCAGAATTGTCACCTACTACTTCACTGCAAACTCACTTCATAAGAAGGCAGTGAGAGGAAGTGTTTTTTGTTGTGCATATCACCATTCTCCATGGAGAACAACAACCACCAGAGCAGAATCTGCAAGATCTGCAGCAGACACTTCGCTAATGGCAAAGCGATGGGCGGCCACATGAGATCTCACTTGGCCAAACTTCCTCTTCCTCATAAACCTAACTCGCTCCTCCAGCAACCCCACACAAAATCCCCTCCATCTTCTTATTCATCCTCTATGCACTACTCCTACAGATCACAGAACCACCATGAACTTGTCACTGATCATCACCGTCCTGCTGCAGTGATGACCAACGGTGGAGACACCGGGAGTGACTCGCCAAGGAGTAGCTTGATTACTCGCAGACGATCCAAACGCTGCCGCAGAAGCAGTACTGTTGAATCAGTGACTGTTCAATCTCCAGAAAAGGAGAGTTCTGATTCCGAAATTCACTTGGTAGAAGAAGTAGCCAGGACTCTAATCAATCTTGCAAGGGGCAAATGGACTAGAATGGAAGATCTAGAAGTTCATGAGGACGAACTTGATGAAGATGATGACTTGCTAGTTGTGATTCAGGAACGAGCGAGGAGTACTCCTCCTAAGAAAGGAAAGTACAGGTGTGACACTTGCAAGAAGGTTTTTAGATCTTATCAGGCTCTGGGTGGACACAGGTCTAGCCACAAGAAGAAGAAAGGGATTGCCATGGCGGAATCAGAATCAGGTGACAAGCAGGAGGATGGAAGTGGAAGTGTTAGTTTTACTGTTGGTGCTGGATTCAAGTGTCCATTTTGTGACAAAATGTTCGAGTCTGGTCAAGCCCTTGGTGGGCACAAGAAGGTGCACTTCCCCTACTCACCTGTAGCTGCACCACCCACACCGGCCATGGGAAATTCTTCAAAACAAGCTGGTGTGGATCGGATGGATCTTAATCGTGCAGCAGATGATGAAATGTCTGATGAGGAAGTTAGCATTGCAACTGCGATAGAGGCAGAGGAATCATATTGGTAAGCATGTTCATTAGTTCAGTTTCAATGGTACATATTGTGCTCCATACAGAAACTAGTAGTCTTTTTGTTGTTGTTGTTACAGTAGTTTGTTTTACTTAAGTTGTAATTTCAAATACAATTGTACTGCTTCTCCATTTGTAATGGTTGTTTGGATTAGCTTTTGTTTAAATCACAGTGGTTGGTTGGGTTGTTTTTATTAATAATAGCTATTGTCATGTGCTATTTGCTCCTGCAGGTACTCATCTCCTTAGTCTGCTTTGTTGGTTTGTTTTCATTGCATGGTCAAACTAGCAACAATTGTCCCTTTTTTGTGTTTTCAAGGGATTTTGATCGAGTACTGTATATAGTACAATTCCATTGGGGAGTTCAATTCCTTGTTTTGCTGCTTAATTGTATGCTCATTTTTTCAGTTTCCAAACCTAACAGTTTTCCCTAACTTTCCTCAGTGTGAAATTTGTAGAGAGAGAAAGTCCATCCATCAAGACCTGCTTTTTTGTTTGTTTGTTTGTTTGGATATGGGATTAGCTCTTTATCTCTCATAGTCTGCACAGGTGAAGAAGTCAAGAATAAATGCAAATCTTCCTCATGAGGACTGGCTGATTAAAAGTTCTTCCTGGCGACATTTTGTTAATTTCCATGGCTGTTTCAGTTTTCTGACATTCATTTTGCAATTATTATGAAATCTGCTGTGTGGATGTGCTGATATACATATATAGGTAGATATATATACACATAATTATCATACTATATAAATATATATGTGCTATACTCAATTCGGGCATGTTTTTATTTTTATTTTTATTTTTTATGTGGGGATGAATTCAAGATATTCAACACAACTCGGCATCGTTATCTCCTAAGTTGATAACAAGTGTCCTCCATCTTTTTTTATATATATATATATAGCGTAATTAATCATCTCTCTTTTTTTTCCTTTTTTTTATTTGGTTAGATTTAGAGTCCTTAAAAAATTGAATCAAATTTTCGGTTGTTTCTTTTCTTTTCCTAATCGTATTCATAACTTGATAGCCGATTTTTATTGTTTGTCTGTTTTCAAATATTGGTTGAACTTGTATAATGTTGATGTATATAGAAATGATAGTAATTAACACTTACAGATTTCAAATTCAAAAATTATATAAAAAAATATCAACCGAAATTCGAAAAGTATATAACAAATTGTCAATCGATCTATAAAGTTTATAGTAATGCTATTACCCAGTAATTGCGAACGATATCATATAAACTTGTCTTTTAGACATTTGATATATGCCTAAATTCGCACTGTAAATTTTACACGTGTATAAATTCTCAATCTAACGACAAGATAATTTGAATCAAATCACACTATCATCGAAGCCCGTGGTGCCACAATGATATTGGCTAAAGAGACTCAATGGTTATATTTGTGAGGATACCATTTAGACATAAATAATTTATGTATATATATATATATATATATATATTTGGCATATACATACATTGCTTGCACAAAAAATGGCCTCATTTAGACACTTTTATTATCATTCATGGTGAACATTAATTGCAACGCATGCATTTGTATTTATTTGGTCACATTATACGTCCATCTTATCTTTCAAGAAAAATGTGGATGAAGATTATGGTTGTATTATATACAAATTTTTTTGTTGAAAGATCACTCATAAAGGATAAATTCAATTTTCATTTTCTCCTAAGAACAAGCCGAAATCATGGTAAGAATCTTAATTTTTCATATTCTAATGGGATTTTATATTCATCAATATATCTACATCATGCAATTTAGGCAACATTAATAAAGGTTGTTCATCTTATGTACAATTAAATCACCGCCAGAGTCTCCAACTTCAACTGAGGATTATCACCGATTTAGGGTTTTGTATGATAGGTGTTCAATGGAGGTTCGCGAATGCCAAAGCCGGGGCTGCCATGATCGCTGTGAAGGTCGCGGCACGTGTATGTGAGCTCTCTCATGCAAACCCTTGACAGTAGAGAGCCCTAATTGAGTAATATTCTCTATTTTATATGGGCTTGAAAGGGGGTTAGCCCACTAAGAGTTTCTAGCTAAGGTTTGGTCTATCCTAGTAAGTGGGCTACAGATCATAGTTTATTAGTTTGAGCCTACTTGAAGTTGGGCTTCTCTCAGTTAGACATATTTTGATCATTGACACAAAAGTCTGAAAATAAATTGCATATAAAATAAAAAATATCATTTTAACTTTTCAAAATAAAGCATAGCTTCAAGCCTTCATCTAATTTTATTACTTTTACAGGGTTAAGTTCCAGTTAGCCTTTAGCTTTGGAAGACAGCCATAAGAATTATCAACACCACCAACAAAGATTTTTTTCCTTTTTTACTTGAGACACGACCAATGTTAGTACTAACATCAACATCCAGAGAGACATAAGTACCTACGTCGTTTTTGCAATTAAGATCCACTCCACTTTAAGGTTTATTCAGCAGACATTAAATTAGTACTGAGAGCTACCAGATGAAGATTTATCAATTTCTCCTTACTACAAAGAAAGGAAGTTGCCTCGAATCCGAAACAAAAGGATTTAAGAAAAACTGTCAATTCCAAGGACTTGTTTGACATTTTATAATTAGGAATTGAGAGAGGTAGGGGTTCGTAACGAATCCCTCCGAATCCTTCTCAATAATCTAAATTTGAACCCCTCATTTTGATAGATTCATGAATCTCTCCCAACCCCTCCTTTGTAAAATGTCAAAGTAAGGCCTAAATATCCTACTCAGTGCATCTTACATTTTCTGAATCAATTATAATTGATATCAATTATCTCTCTTGCTATTGCATATACCATGTTTCCTAGATTCTTGAGCATGCAATCTGCATCATCCTTGAGCTTTTGTCTGCATCAAGAACATCTCAGTCTCAGGTTACACATACATCCAGATGAGAAAGGAGGCAATATCAAATAATAAGCATATGTCAAAGTAAAATGATCCTACCTTCGAAGTTCCTAGGGAAGTGTTTTGCTCTTCAGTCCACATGAACTCCATTTAGTTTTGCTTGTCAGTCCACATGATCCCGAAAATGGATAATTTTGTTGATAAAAAGCTTCTCATGGCGATAACTATTCATGGAAGTAGAATAAATTATAAAAATAGCATCCTTGATCATAACACAAGCATGAATATATTGAAAGCCAAGAATACTAAATAGGTAAACAACTCCCGCACACATGGCTCCTACAATGAGCGAGATCGGAGACAAGTAGGATGTATGCATACTTTACCCCGTATAATATATGGAGACTTGTTCTTAACTTGTAACCTTTAGGTTGAACTACTACAACTCTACTACTGGGTCACATGTCTGGCTAGGTAAACAACTCTCGTGGACAAGACTCCCACAGTAAGCGGGGTTGGGGACATACAAGATGTACATAGACATTACCCCCAACATAAAATGTGGAGAGACTGTTCTAGGAATTAAACTTGTAATCTCTCGTTTGCATCCCGACTACTCTACCATCATTGGACCACATGTTCGCCTAAACAGCCTAAGGTAAATCCTTATAGTATATTAGTATCATGTAACTTACATGACAATTGCTGACATGCTGAAGCAAATAAACCCAATGGAGAAATGCACAAAAAATGTCGCCCAAAAGTTTTCCCAGTCCAGAAATATTTTCTCAGAGAGGAGAGTAATCACGCTTGAAAGTAACAAAATTGCCCAACCCGAAGGCAAACAACGACGAAACGAAAATGTTGACGAATCCTGTGGAGGGGGGAAAAACCGTACATCAAGTGTAAGAGGGAACACAAAATATCAAGATTTGCTAAAAGTACATGAATTGGCATAAGAACACATACCTGAAAATAGTTCTTGATAAAAATAGCAGAGTAAATGATCCTCAAAAGCATATCTTAGATCAGTCAAAGAATCCTAAACCAATGTAGATGATACACGCCTTTGTCATTCAGATCTCAAAAGACTTATTTATTCATCACCATGAAAACCGTTATCCCAAATGATGTTGGGGTTGGCATTCAAAGACTTGTTGGATGATAAAATAATAAAAGAACTCATTGAAGTTCATATAACATGATGAAAATGCAAAAAGAAACACCTACCGAAGCCATCACTAACCCAAGAGAACAAGATTATATTCAAATGGTTGCTAAGCTGATTTAAATAAGTTGAAAAAGAAAGATATCTGTCAAATAAAAAATCTTGATGACATTGAAAAAGTTTCTTTGCATGACATAAACAGTTCCAAAAAGAATTTTGGAGTTTTAGATGGTAGTAAAATAAATTAATCGATCGAAGTTCTCATCAAGATAAAAAAGGAAACTGCTTTCCATGATGATACCAAGCAAACTATATGACATGATGGCCAGTGGAAAATTCCACAATGCAAAAAGGATACTCAAAGCATTTGCAATGATCAGGCCAACTGCACCTGCTGAGCGAATCAGCAGACCATTCATTACCAAATAAATCAATGAAAACACCAGTAGTGAATCATTGGAGCGCTTGATTTGGTTCTCACTTGCTACAGCGTGTAGAAATGCCTCAGAAGTTCCTGGTGCAAAGGACTACAATCTGAATTTCTAACATACTCACTTAAGAAAAAGCTATAGGATATGCCCATCACCTTCAGCAAATCTCTAGTTGTTTCCAAGAATATCAATTGTGTTACACAATTACAGTAATAAGTGATCTACTAACTTGAGAATATATAATAACATTTCAATCAATGGGTCAAAACTCAAAAGATCAGAGCACTATTGCCAATCTTTTGTCATTATCTCTATAAGGTCACAAAAAGAACCTCTCGTGCAGCGCCAGAATAATAAGTTAATAACTTAAAATGTTGAATTGAAACGAAACAGGAGACTTGGTCTAGAACCAAACTTTATGATGAGCCAACTAAGTTCCCATTTTCTCAGGACTGAGCAATTATGTCAAATTGGGTGCAGATAAAGAGATAAGCAACCAAAAATATGAGCAGGAAGCATTACTACAAACACCAGCAGCAGGATGAAGTGATGAACATTTGGCAACCATGAAGATGATAAGAACTTAGGAGCAGTCGTGAAAAAAAAAATTATAGCTAAAATTTGCAATCATACGTGGGCTTAATTTATAATTTCTGCAACACCAATGTACATACATTAGTGCGCTTACTGCCATTGTCATTACATCCTCGTGACGTTTTTTTCTACCAACATGGGCTTAATTTCTAATTTATGCAACACCAATGTACATTCATTAGTGCGCTTACTACCACTGACATTACATCCTCAGAAAGAGTTTTTTCCATCAACATGTAAGAGAATGAAAAACAATTAACAAAATGAGATAAACTGCTTCATTGCAAAAAGTTGTATAATTAGCAGCAATAACTGGTATGCCAAAGGGAAAAAATGACTAACCATTCATAGCCAAAACTATGATATAGAGGCAATAATACCGTAGGGCTGTTGAAGCTTCTCCATCACTCCATTTCCGACCGTATAACAATCTCACAAGAGAATAAGAGTAACTTGGACCAAATGCCATGAATACGAGGCCTAAAAAATATTGTTAACTTGAAATCAATTTACAATGATCAAAGAAACACACAAGGGAAGCATTTCAAGACATGACGAATTTCCAATGGCTTTTGAGAATTACAGAATAGAATGAAATTGATTGCTTAGAGAAGTGAAACCCATTAACAAAATATAAACTAATTTAGACGTTGTCATGGAATGATTGCATGAGATCCTAGTCAGGTTAAACAGTACAGTGGCAATAAGATGAGGACAAACCCTCACCCTCCCGCAACAAAAAAGATGAATCCTATTAGAAGGGACCCAAATAAATAAATTACTTAAAAGAACAAAAAAGGGAATGAATTTGTTACAAATACCAATAATCAAAACAAGCTTCAGCGCCTCCATAAGTCCTCTCTCTAACTTCCTGCTTTTGTCTGCATGCTGTCCTGTTGAAGAATATATAAATGGTAAGCTGCTAACAAAATATAGATTAAGAAATCATTGTTTTGGAATATGTCGAAATGTTGACGACCGCACATTTTCAAACTTAGGACTTTCTTGTTAGGATTTAGGAACAGCTACCAAAATCCATAAGAGAAAATGGAACAGCCAAAACAACTAATTTTTTTTTAAACCTCTAAAAATGGGCTATGAAATGTGAATTGAGGACTATTGAGGCAGTTACTACAAATACGAACTCTCTTTCTTCTCTGAATCATACTAGCAGTCTTTGACCAACCACTATATCATGAGTAAACTACCAGTGATATTCTGCCAAAAGTGCAATAGATATATATTGTCATGGTGCCTAACATGGACAAGACCTGTCATCCATTCCAAGCTCAGTTGATTCTAACTCTGTTTGGTGAACCTTAAATTCAGTCCTTAGTTCAACAACAAAATAGTAGTGAACACATGCATATGGATCTAGGATGGGTTACGCAATCTTTTGAAAAAAAGTGATCATTGAAAGAAGGGAAAGGGGTAAACCTGATGCAGACCTGGCAAAAGTAGCATATGAGCTTTCCTCAAATGGAAGAAACACCATCCTCACCACTAAGCTCCCTGGAATTAAAAATGCTAAAATTTGAGTCAAATCATATCTCAGCAGACACAGAAAATACTGGAGTAATTATAAATTCATATAAAGTCTTATATTGAGACCAAGGAGGTAAAACTTAATCTTGCCAAGATGCCAAAACCAGGAATGTACCTAATTTTTCAACAAGGCCATACACTGCTTGGTTATAAGGAGTATCCAACCATACTAAAACCATCTTTTCTCCTTCTTGAAGGAGCAGCTTTCGGAAAGATTGGAAGGTAAACAGCACACAAAAGTTGAAAAGCTGCCAATCAAAGTCCATCAGGCTTCCTAGTCTGCAAAGTCCACACTATTATGTCAATGATGCTTCCTAAATAACAATAGAAAATATGAGGATAATATTGACAATAATTGTAACAGCCAGAGCAACACTAGTTTTAAATCGGTTAGAGCTAGAGAAGGACGCCAGGTGCCAAGGGAAAGAAACTGATTAGATCAAGTAGCTGTTATAAGAGATGGGATACAAAAATGAATTATATGGAACTTGAAGTCAAACATGCCATTGGAGACAAAAAACGTGTGATAAGAACAAACTCAATCTTGAACGTTGTCCTCTGATGCTTCTGTATACTCATCACACAATGAACTAAAGTTCTCTCTCTCTCTCTCTCTCTCTCTCTTCCTGTTTTATTGGGTGGGGAGGGGGGGTGTGGACTGGGAGGGCAGTAGCAGAAGTACTTTGCAAATCACTGGATAAAAGATTGTGTAGCAGACAAAAACTATACCTGAAAGGAAAAAGATCAGAACTTCTAAACCCATGAGAGAGAAGAAAGTAGCTCCAATAGCCTACAAACAAGCAAAATCCATATGCGGTTTGGGACAACGCAAAGGCTAACTCTTTCTCCTGCAAGAGCCAGATTAAGCAACTGTAATGACCATACACTCTGATGAATCACAGTAACTTAGCTACCAAAACCACACAGCAGCCCAGACAAGTTGAAAGAGAATATGCACTCTCAATTATCTCCAAGAATTATGCTTTGAAAAAACTGCCCAGATCAAGCAGATAGAGAAATAGAGAACAGCATGAACCACATAGGTGGATGCAGCTGATTTAGGACAAACATGGGTGTGATATACAATATCTTCAATTATATTCAATGTAGTAAATGTAATTTCAGCAGTTTATGTTTTGTTAATTGCTTTTAGTACTTCTAGGATTTAACAATTTTCTTAGAAACACTTGCCAGTCAGATACATCCAAGGTTTTCTATGCCTCTGAATATCGTCGTTATATACTAGTTTATACTTAATCAAAATAGTAGCAGTAGTTTCTGTCTGGAAGTTTATCTTATATTCTAGGAGGATGTATAATTTATCTGCCTTATGATTCAAACATCCTCTAGTCGATTCAAGGGTTTCATCCAACTAACAATATCTAATCTCTCTGTGCTTCTGTCCCAGACTCCCAGGTCAAACACTGAAATTTTGAATTTAACAACATCAAAGAATAGGTTAACCAATGGTAATATGTCAAAGTACCTAAGCATTATAAAGTATCAATATGTACCTTCCAGCTGTAGCCTAAGGCCAAGCATTAAGAATTTATGGCATAGCTTTGCAAATTAACTCAAGAACTAGGGAAAATCAGTCATGAAAAGCATCAGAAAATATATCAGAAACAGGTCACGGAGGGTACCATCATGCATATTGACACCATGCGACAATCAGATTCGAAAAACTAAAGCCTTTACCAGGTAACTTTGCTTGGCAATAAGAATATACAGTGTCATACAACGTGAAAGTGTAGCTGCCGTTTCAACCATCAAACGCAATTTAAGTAGAAGCAAGTTTTGAGAAAGGATATATAAGGGTTCCGCCAAAAGCTCTAGTATGCACGCCCATCCTGGCAAATGAAATAAACTAGTATTATTTATAGATTTCATGGACTTTATCTGATTTAACTAAAAAATAATAAGTGATATCAAAGAGAAAATTGAATTGATTCCAATCACACAAATCTTAGACCAACACATGATCACATTTCTTCTATAATATGTATTACAAAGCATGTTATTTCCGGCTTCTCAAACAGATCGTGTTGCCAAAATAGTATTCAGAAAAGTAAATTCCAGCATAGATCAGAGGTTACAAAAAAATTCAACTTCTTTGTACAAAACAAAGTAGCTGATCCACAGAGCAACATCAGATCACTGCAGGTCATCAAGCCTGCAACGCAACCATGTTCGTGAACACCACAGCCAACGCATAAGTTGTGACCCGTGTTTTAAGGGTAGGGAAAAAGGAGAACAGCATAAAAAAATCAAAACATACAATTTAGATGGTGCTGTCCTACTTTATGTAAAAACTATGAGGAATCAACCATAATCCTAGTAGTGCCAATTGCCAAAAACATGGTGCACCAATAGTTCTAGGACCAAAAATATGGTGAGCTGAAGCATCTGATTATCATGATTGGCAGACCCTCAACATGAGTGTAAGAAACTTCTTTCAGATTATCCCCCACAAGGCACAACATATAAAATATTAGCCTCAGACTAATTAATTGAATTGTGATTCTACTAGAAGGTTAGAAGCATTGATAGCACATTACCATTAATCAAGATAGCTTGTCCATATGGATCCCAAAAACTTAGTCCTTGCCACCAAAAGACAAGAAAACATGCTGCAATAATGATTACTACTCCAAAGGGAACAGTCAACCATGCTACTTTCAGTAACTTTGTAGCCATTTCTCCCGTTGAATTATCATTACTGCAGAATAAGCACATGATATACAGTGGTAAAATATATGGCCAATTGATAATACAAAAAAAACTCATGAACCAGGACCACAAAGGGGGAAATGAAGTATAAGAAAGCATCAGATATGAAGAACAAGAAAAAACTGAGCGGTCTCGGCTAAATCAGACTTTAAAATTGAGGAAAATATTCAATACTCTGGCTCTGAAAACTTGATCTTCATCTAATTCAATCAATGCAGTCTATTAGTTTCCACTATAACATTAAATCAGAAATTTGAAGATTTACGTGAACTGAGATCACCTTTTGCAACAAATTTTAGGTATCCGGTCTCTTTCAACTTATCATAGAAATGCACTGAGCAAATTAAAAGTATAAGTGAGGATCACGAAGTACAAAATTCTTATTTAGGAATGAGATGAGATACTCATACAATAATACTGCAAAACTGTGGTTCTAATTAACGAAAATGTAACTTATTTTTGTGAAGCATGTTTGAGTGGAAAAAAAAGTAATCTCAAATCAAGAGAACACGCAATTAAACACGAGCTTTGTACGTTCAGATACCAAAAGAATGTATCGATGATAAAAGAGTGCAAGGGAGTACCATTTAATGTCTGCCCGCAAGCATGCCCGGCGGAAACCCTCTCGACTAAGAAACAATAAGCAAGTAACTAAGAGGGGAAATTGCATTGCGTAGATCTACATTCATGGAAATGAAATGAAGATTCAGTTTAGAGAATGAAAACACGTTCAATAAGTTACATTGATTCAGAAACTAACTTCACACCAGATCAACCAACTTGACCAAACTAAGTTAGACAAAACATTACCGCATATTCTGCTTCTGTTAGGAGCCTCACAATCCATGCATTGAATATGAAGGGAATCCCCCTTGACAAAAACTGTGTAGCTAAGCTCCAAAAAATTACAGTCAATAACAGCCAGAAACATATAACGTTCAGAATACCTATTATACTCTCTTTTTTTAGGTCGTTAATTTACTCTATTTTTTTTCCCCTGTGACAAAAGGAAAGAAGGAAACATACTAATAAACAACAAAAAAAACAACTATCGAGAAAGGCAGAAGCAGACTAACCTAATAAATATTTGAATGTACGAGAAAAATCGGAGGAGTCTCCATTACTGGCTGTTTGAGACTGAATTTCAGACGCCATTGACATACTGATCAATTAAATCAAATTGGAACTGCCAATCCCAGATTTGAAATTAGAACAGTAAAAGTGAAAAGTAAAACGAAATTCCAAGTTGCATATGAATTGCTCCATTTTAAACATGGATCATGAGATAATGTTCCACTTCAAGATGCATAATGACACTTGTTATAAGGATTCACACGTGTATCAACGTAGCCTTATCCCGTCCCTCATCAAAAGACTCATGACTTCATACATCCCCAAATCGCTGAACAAGCATATTCATGTGCGCAGTTAAGAAGAAAGAAATCCATTCTCTTACTGTTACTAATCCTAGAAAATAGCGGTAATTTCCCATCTATTCTAGGAAACCAATGGAGACCCAAAAGCAGCAAGAAAAAGAGGAGATCTTACCGATTATGATTAAAAACCACATCTTACTCTTAGGCTCTGCTTGGCAAAATAGACGGTAGCAGAAATGAGGTGTTTTTAAAGTACCGGTTTTGACCGGTTATGAGGGTAGCGGTTTTGAGTGTTTTTAGTAGCGGTTTTTAAAGCAGTCTATTTCAGTGCTTGGGAAAGCATTGAAGCACCGGTTCTGAAAAGATTTCATAAGATTAAATTACATTTATACCCATACAAATATAGTCTAAAAAGGCTGTCCAGACTTGCTTGAATGAGTGTTGCATTCCATTCATAACAAGGCTGTCCAGACTTGCTTGAATCAGTGTTGCATTACATTCATAACAAGGCTGTTCAAAGGTGCAGTGACAGTGATTTGTTTGAATTTTTGAAAACTCAAAAAAGAAAAGAAAAGATAAACCCAAACTAAGACCGTTTCTGTGCCTGGCTCCTGACACTTCTGCGCTGCAATTTCCAATTCCATTATCAAGACTTCTTCTTTTGAAGTGTACTTTGAAAGAGCAAGTCATCTCTAGACTTAATAAAACATTATGAAACCAAATCGTTTTGCTCTTTCAAAGTACACTTAAACCTACCTGATTAAGTAAACTGAAATAAAATAAAATGAATCAGTGCATTGTCCATCATAGAATTGATATCACAAGAAGCACACTCAATGAGTATATCCAGTACTCACATTTACTAGACCAAAGAGTTTCCTGCTAGATGGGTAATACCTCAGGATTATCAAATGATACTATAAACCTAGCAAAAGTATCATAGATTTATTTGAAATGCAAAACAAACTGATCAGAGCATGAGATATAACACATTGACAACTTGACAAATCCAGTCACTTAATGAAACAAGAACACCTGCAACTTGGTAAGCACATTACAACATGTGACTTCATCATGCAATACAATCACTCAAAAATTATCAAGAGTAAAATATAAGATTATTCGACACATCCTGAACCAGTTAAATAAACCCCAGTAATTATGGCCCTTCTATATAGCTGCTGCTATTAGCTAATTTAGTTTAGACAACAAATCAGGTAATCATGTATCTTTGCCTATAATCGTTTCAGAGACTAAAAAACCATGACCTAAAACCTTAGCAGAATATGCCAGAACTGTAAACAGCAAAACCCCAGAAAAATAAGCAGAAGGAGTGGCCAGCGAAAATTACCCAACGAAGATTCAAGAAAAAGACAAAGAAATCAATAAAAACCGAAATTCAGCAAGAAAATATCCATTTACACAAATAAGGAAAAACGAAAAAGCAAAAGAAGGACCACAACCAAAACTCACCGATACCTTGAAATCGATCTTGAAAGCACGAAATCGAACTCTGGGAAGAAAAGAGAAGAAATCAGCCGGAGAAGAAGAGAAGAAACGAGCAGGACAAATCAAAAAGCAGAGAAGCACTCACCGATTTAGCTGAAACAGCCGGAGAGGAGGAGAAGCAGAGCCTGCGTACTCAGGCTGTGTGAGGGAGATGTGAGAGAAGTAGGTTAGGTCAGGGGCAATGAACTCATGAAAATTGAAAATCAGTGAAAACATTCAAATTGGATTGTTTTCTAAATCGGTCAAAATTATATTAGATTGGTTTTGGTGGTTTTTAAAACCTCCCAAAATCACTGAATCTAAAAATCATTCAAGCAGGGATTCTTATAACCGATCCTTTTAAAAAATTGTCAATTCCAGTCAAAACCAGTGTCCCAAACAGAGCCTTACGGGAGGGCGATGTTTTTGACCGTGAGAGACTTTAATGAAGACGCGATAAAACTGAAGCAGATAAGAAGACAATGACAGAGCACAGGACATAGAGGGAGGTCAGAGGCAGTAGCGTTGCAGCTGGTGACTGATGGAAGGTAGTTGTGGGCATCTGGTTGCCTTGATCCACAGAGAGAGACGATATTACGACAAGCGCTCATCTTGGTGTAGATCAGTGTGGGCCGGGCTCACAACTACAAACCTATGGGCTTAAATAATATGGGCCTAGGAAAGGCCGCCCTAGGGGTTGCACTTTGCAGTACAGTCTAAAAAAAAAATTGAAAATGTTAGGGTAAACATGCCGCCCACTGCTGTCCCACTCTTTTTTACGGACTTCCCACTTTGATGTGAGTCCTAATTAGGCTTATGGAGAATTGAAGTCTGAAGCCTCCATCGAAGTTCGATCTTTCTCTAGAGTTTGTAATTACCCCCGTCCTTGGCACTATGGCTTTTCTCCCTGCTCTCTCTTCGCTCGTTGACAATAGCAATTTTCAGTAGCAGTTTTTGTAACTGTTTATTTCAATGTTTGAAAAAGCATTGAAGCATCGGTTCTAAAAAAGTTTTATAAGATTAAATTAGATTTATGCACATATAAATTAAGATGAAAAATAAGGTATGCTCTTGTGTTTGTTGTCCAAATGTATGCATAAATAAGAACTTTACCAATGGCTTCTTATGATCTCAATATAAATCATTCATACAACAAATCATTAGCAGCCGATTTCCAGCAAAAGAGACATAACATGATAACACTAAATAGCATATATGATTTTACAGTTTTGTCGTTATTGGAATTGAAGATAATTTCACACAGATCAAACTTTTTATGGATCACTATCCATGTGTGAAACACCCAACCTAATTCCGTTCATTCAAGAAAGAAAACAAAGTACCTGTTAGATGAGCAGATTAGAAGCTTCAATCGCGGCATAAAAGAAACTATAGGATGTTTCATAGAGACTAAGCATTCGAGTATGCCTGGATTGAGGAGGGGAGATTTAAGCGGAGTTAAAGTGAAGGTTCCAGATTGTTTGGATTGGGAGGTGTGTTAATGAAGAAAAATATGTATAATCTTATTTGGATTGAGAAGTTTTAGGAGGGCGAGGGGTGTAGTTATAACTACTAAAAATAACTATACATCTCACTAACCTCTCAAAATTGGAGTCAATGGAGGGGGCTCTAACCCTCCCCCTCAACTCTTACCCTTCAATCCAAGTGAGGGTAAAATTTTTCCCTCACTTCACACCCTCCACTTAACTCTCTTCCCCCTCAATCCAAGCATATTAGAGTCTAGGAAGATGTTGCTTTATAATGAAATAGAAAACCTTTGAGGGACGTTCATCTTTTTCAACATTTTTCCCTTTTTGGGCCTAATGGGTCCAATCCTCCTTAAGACTGCATTTAGGTTTAGGCTCAAAGTTTCTAATCCTAATACTTGGTAACATTGGATCATCATTTAATGGGAGTTGCTATTCGCACAAGAGTTTTAGTTCATTGCACACACCTATTTAATGCACTCTTAATTAATGTTTAACACACATATTTACATTCTCAAATTACCCTTTAATAAATATTAATTACATATTCATTTCCTAGGCGGCTTCACTTTTTTTTATTCTACTTGCTAACTTTCTTAATTCATTGAGGTAGACTCTTCCACAAATCCAATTCTTTTTGAATTTACCAAATGAAAATGGCATGGGTCAAATTCTTAGAGGCTGTTTGGTTTGTATTTCAGTTTTTAGAGTTGTTTTCAATTTCCTGTTTTAAGGGTCTGTTTTCAGAAAATTGAAAATGCGTTTGGTTTGATTATTCTGAAAAACTGTTTTTGAAAATGAAAACTGAAAATACGTTTGATTTGCAATTTTTGAACAAATTTTTTATGATTAACATATTATCATATAAAAGTAACATAATATATGAAGTTACAAACTCCAAATAATACATACATATTTTAATATGCATTAAAGTATTTTCTAAGTGTGAGAATGACTCGAATTCTATGAAAAATCAGGATTCCTAAACAATGTTTTATGAACATCTGCATGTTAAAAGCATATATATATATATATATAGACACATACTATTTTGTAATGCATAATTAATACACTCGAAAAACATAATTAGACTAAACTTCGAAGTAACATATATATATATATTTAATATAAATCCAACACAACGAAGAACACTAATCTTACAAAGGACAACTTGCATTGCTTTGTAGTTTGAATACAATGGCTTCACTTGGTCATTCAATCAAAGCCAATATTAAAAACAGACTGAGTTGCAGAAGCAACATCTTGACAAAAGGGCTAGTATATACTACCATTTGCAATTGTTGATGAACTTATCTACTTTGTAAGACCACAAGTGCCACCAATATGGACTAGTATATACTACCATTTCCCTTGTCATAGACCTCTCTCTGCATTGCTTCCCTATGCGACCTGATAAAGACTTTGCTACTGTAAACCATTTCTGACCCATCTGCCCTACAAGTTCAATGAGAAGCTGCATAAACATCAAAGGTGAAAGGTCAATGAAAATCCAAAGGATAAGATCGCTGATCAACATACACAAACACAATTCTAGTTTTAAATAAAAAAACACACCAGCTATGATATTCAAAAGGAACAAGTTAATATGAATTCACACAACTTCTCCCAATCTAAGCACAGAAGCAAAAAATTTATTTTGATCAAATCATAAAAACCTTGCTAGAGTTATCTAACCATGATGAACAGAAAGTGGAAAACAACGAGGAGAAACTACTTTAAGAGACATTTAATCGAACAGAATGAGTGCATGCTATATAAACTGAAAGTATTAATCTATTGAAATCTTAAAACACCAAAAACATCAGACCATGGTCTGTTCACAACCCAAAATCAATGCTTGAAACATATCAAAACATCACTTTCAAAGTAAACTTTCATACCTTTAAACAGAACCACATACGCAAGCTATTCAACTTGCTAGTCATGCAGTAGCAAGTCTCAACCATTGTAAGGCCCAAAATTTATGTAAAGTCATCACTATCATCAACGTCAAACATCCAGTTTACAATTTGAAAATCTGGAGTAAGACCAACGCATTCCAAGCACTAATTTCCCCTAGAGCAAACGAAGAATTACCCAGAACAGAGTTTGAATGCCACAAATACACAGCAATTAAAAGAGTTTCAAGCCTACAAATACACAACTTATGACAGAGTTTCAAGTCGAGAAACACAAAGTGAAAAGAGAAGTACACGTACCAGTAGGTGCTGAAAAATTAGAGAGAGAGAGAGAGTTGAATCGAAGACGAAGCAAACTTCGACCTGCGAAGAAAAAGAATCGAGAGAAACCTAATTGAGTTTCTCATCACAAATCCGAAAACCTAGAACGAAGAATCGCATAAAGAGTACTCATACCTGATGAACCAACTTCCACTCGCACGAATCGAAGAAGGTAACCAGATGCCCAGTTGAAAAATGGGATCTGGAAGGCAATCTCAAAGAAAGAGGGAGGCGGAGACCTTCGAATACGGGAACTATCGTAAAAGACGGAGTTCTCCGTGTTTTTAACACTTTTCCGTGTTTTGGGTGTTTTGGCTGAAAACACCAAAACGTGGAAAAACCGTTTTCAATTTTATGCTGTTATTTTGAACCTATTTTCAAAAACGTATTTCTGAAAACGTTAAACCAAACGAGTTTTCAGTTTTGGTCAAAACTCAAAATGGGCTCAAAATGCCAAAGCAAACAGCCTCTTAATTTTTTGTTCTCTGAAACAATCAGCTTAAACAAAAACAACAATAAAGAATAAAGAACACAAAGATTTATGTGGAACATCCTTAAAGGAAAAAATAATGGACAGAGCAGAATGATTTCACTATATAGAAAAAACAGATACAAGAGATATTGACCCAGTCCCTCCGCTCCCATCACAGACCCCCAAAAATTTATTTATCAAAATTTTTAACACCGCGAACTTTTCAGACCAGATCAAACTGAATTCGAGTCAGAAACTCTAACATTCTCTATAAAAAGAATTTTATCACTGTCCTAGTTCAGGATCCTATCCTCTCCCCTTTTGGATTAATGGAGAGATGTTTGGACAAATAATTTTTTTTTATAACCACTTCTCACGATTATTTTTCATAAAAAGCAATCTCGTTACCTTAACCGTAGAGGAATTCATTTTTTTGATGTGGATTTAGGTGAATGAATGAAAACTTAATCGAGACTTCCATTCCTAATTTTATTTTTGAAAATTCTCTCAAAGATGTTAGGTAAAAAAAAGTTAAAGTTTCTCATATTTTATTTTATTTTTATTTAATGAGATTAATTTATTTTAATTTTGTTAGAGATAAAAAACATAGGAGTAAAAAAATAAACAAGTTTTAAAGTAATTTTATATGAGAATAATTTGGTAAATTCAATTTAATTTTTCAATAAAGCAATGGGTCAAAATGGGAGTGCGAATAGTGTCTCCTTGATTTAATTTGTACATTAGCCCATTTATGTGCTATGAATTTAAATTTTAAATTATGATGATCAAAACATCCTCTTCAATATTTTACCAGTTGTCCCCGCTTGTCGCAATCGGAATAAGAACAAAATTTAAAGGGTGGTAGAAATGCAACGTTTTCTAAATAAATGCCACTCAATTTCTTGTGTGTACATAAATAAATATGAATTAATTGAAACAAATATTTTTCGACATTTTCTAATCGATGTTTTACTACACTTTTGTCTCCGGCACTATAATACTATAATTTATTTTGTGGACTGGAAATAAATTATATAATTTGCCATAAAATACCGACAATGTCAAAATTGTTCCGTCGAGGTTAATTTTCCACCGTCAGATCACATGGTAGCCTATCCCAGATATTGGATCTAACGGTGGAAAAACGGGAAATACACTGGAGAAGGAAATCAGGAAGGATATATCACCTGTTAAGGCTATCCACATATCCACAAACAAATCTTCAACGTATCAACAAGTCGAGAGCAAGAATAACACAAAAATAATCGGCTGGATTTGATACTATATACAGGAGTGTTCGTTCGATTTTTAATCGAAATTGAAATGTTTGAATTGATTCGATTACGATGTTTTAAAATCTGAAAAATATATATCGAATAATCAAATCGAAAAAATCGCGATTTTTCGATTCAGATCGGATTTCGATTTTGACAATTAAAAATATTTCATCAATCTAATATGATTAAAAAAATAAGGATAATTAGAGAACTAAAATTATTAAAAATTTAAAATAATACAAATACATAAATAATGTTATTTGCAAGGAAGTGAGTGAAAAGTGAGAGAGGAGATACTATTTTAAATCATAATAAATAAATGAGAAATTGTATTTAGATTTAATTCTTTAATTTTAATTATTTAAATAAATAAATATAATAAAAATTTATTTAACTTTTTTGTGTTAAATTCAAAATCGAAAAAATCAAATTCACGACCGAATCCAAAACCGTTAACAAAAAACCAAAACTAAAAAAATAGAATAACCACGATTGAGATCGATTCTTGAGTCAGTGGATTGGATTTGGACTCACTAATTATATATGCCCACACCAACAAAGAAAAGAACATAAAACAAAAGGCCATGTTCGGTGGAGGCAGAGGCATGGGAGGTGGAGCAGGAGGGGGCAGCGTGTTGAGGGTTGTCAGTAGGGCAGTTACAAGGGCTGGTGTCAGTGCCCTCCAAGAACCCATATCATCTTCAGGAGCCACTTCAGCTACTTCTGCTACTTCTGCTGCTTCTAGGTCTACTCATAAGTCTAATTCGTCAAATAATCTTTCTATTTCATCTTCTGGGTCGCCTCCTTTTTCTCCATTTAGTGTTCCTTTATCCGCCAGTTCTGGGTTACCCACTTGTTGGCCTAGTTTTGGTGCTGAATCTTGCTCTTGCGGTGATGAGTTCGAGTGGGTTTCTGCTGACGGAAGTGAGGATGAGAGGGCTGTTGGGTTTTTCGACGATTTTGTCCTCGGGCATGTGCCTTCTACAGATGAAGTTCAATATGCTGTTTCTGCTATTCAACAGTGAGTTTCTGTTTTTCTTTTTCATGAGCAGTTTTGATCATTTTAAAAAAAAATTCTCTTCAATTATAGTTTCTTATTGGATATCAATATTTTCCATGAGTTTCTGTTCAAAGACCCCAATACCAACTGAATCTTAATTTTGTCTCCATCCTAAACATTTCGTTGAGAATCGACATCAGTTAAAAACTGTCATCTGTGGCATGTAGCTCAACCTTTCTTTATTGGTCGTCTTGTTTTCCCTGTTCTTGTTGTCAGTGGTCATGTTTTTAACAATGGCCATACGCTTGGCTGCCACATAAAGTAATTATGTTCATTATATTTGTTAATATTGGGTTGGTTGTGGTTGCTCTGAGTCAGATGATAGTGACATAATTTG
Source organism: Euonymus europaeus (assembly GCA_963580455.1). Classification (NCBI taxonomy): domain Eukaryota; kingdom Viridiplantae; phylum Streptophyta; class Magnoliopsida; order Celastrales; family Celastraceae; genus Euonymus; species Euonymus europaeus. Next base: position 22,908,409 of record OY756971.1, on the reverse strand, counting down.
AAAATCAATGGTTTAATCCAACAAGTAAACTTCTTTATACAGATTTTGTCATGTAGGACATTTGGCATTACTTGTTTGATATCCACAACCAATAATTAAATAAACAGGATATAAAGTAGAAAGAGGATGACTGTGATGGATAGCAGTAGGGGGGTTTACAGTGTTATAATTTTATCCACAATGATAAGCTGATTTCCGTCCTCTGTTTTTTTCTTCTTCTCTTTCTTGCTACATTATTCTCAGATAACCATTCACGTCTGGGAAAAAAAAGGAACCGTAATCTGAATTTCTTGCTTTCATTTAACTGTTAACTCCCAGACATAAACAAGTTGTTATTGAGTAAGAGTGAGTTATGATGGTTGTTTCCTGTGAGTGACGCTTCAATTTGGCTGCAAAACTGGTGAAATATGCTTCCCTCGACTCTCGTATAAATGTATAGATAGGAGAAAACATTTAGTCAAGAATGATAGGGATTGGTACTTGGGTCACTAATTTTGAATGATGGAGATATGGTAGAGGATGGTGCTCACAGTATTGGAGTTGGATTTAAAACTGCATTGAATTTTACAGGGCGGGAAAGGATGCATCTGAGGCAAAAGTATAAATTCTATAAGTTATGCTATTTACCATAAAATGCTTTATGGGTATGGGATATAGAGATTTTAAAGTAGCAGGTCACGCAAATGAACATAGTAAGAATGAGAATGACAGTGTATGTGGCTACATGCGTCATTCAGGTGCTAACTAAAGATTGATTTCGCTGGCCCATGATATTTGGGTTTAAGGCTTTGATGATGATGGTAATGAAGGTCTTATAAAATAAATTTTACTGTATTTTTTTTGTAGGTTCTCTGACGTTGCCCCATACTCTCAGCATGTTATGGATAAATATGCTTATAATTCCGGCAGGGATGGAGTAGATCGTATTCCAAGTTTTACTAATTCGGAGGATCGAGTTTCTTCAGTTGGATCGGATTTAGATTGGGTGGAGCCCTCTCCACATTATTATAACTCAAGAATGTTGCAACATCAAGGACGCGACAGAGTATATGATGCTTTTCATTTATTGCAGACTGATCCGTTCGTTCAGGTTCATAAATCAGAATAATCTAAAAAGCCTTCTTTTTTATCTCATTGATCATAGTAAACTTAATAGGATTGCTTTTTTGATGTGGGGTTGGTGATAATTCTTAGAAAGGTTTAAACTCTTGCAGAGGATGGTCATTTCTTTATCTTCCGATAAAGCTGTTTGGGATGCTGTCATGAACAATGATGTGGTCAAACAACTCAAAGAGTCATACAATTCTGGTTAGTCATTTCTTCATCTTTAAAATTCATGTTCAGCTCATGTTAAAAGTACGCCTATCCAGCTCAATGTTAGGAACGTGTGATTGGATGCGAAGTGGATGTCATGTTTTACTCTGATGGCTAAGCTTGGGTGCTGTCTGCAGTTCATTACGGTTTTTTAAATTCCAATCTGCGTAGCTTCATTTGTTTCTTGTGTTCAATGTCTCGTTATTTACACATTTTTTTAAAATGATAGAACTTATGTTTCTTGCAAGTATAGTAAAAGTAAGCATAGTAGGTTCGATCACATTTAATTGTAAAACAGGGCATTTTGATAAATGATATTTACATTTCCACAGGTTCTGATATGTGTTCTTCTGTTTGTTTCTTGAAACTAACTAAGGTGAAATGTCACTGATTCTCCTCCTTTGTCGACATTGATCGACTTTAAAGAAACTTGATAACTACCCTGATTCACCCTGCAGAGAAAAACATTACTCAGAAGAGTTCAGATGAGGCATCTGGCGACTCAAATCCAGCGGTGAACATCGTTAGGTGGATTTTGGACAATACAAAGGCTAAAGTGATGGAAGTAATCGATAATATTTTGAACCTTACAAATGAGTTGTTCAATTCCTCAGATGAGGAGAAGACGGAAACAGGAGACAGTACGGATCCATTTCAGGATAAGCTGCAAACTTCATTCCTGCTATCCATTGTGGTCCTGCTGATTGTGGTTGTGTCGCGATCCCCGTGGGCTCGATCATAATTTGACGACATGACAGGTATTTCCCCTGTATGTCAGGCGACTAGATACCAGGAAAAGCTTCCCACCCGTTGCATTACAGAATGTCCATACTTGCTATTTTGGCTGAAATGCTGCTTTCAAGGCAACGATGTGGGGTTATGTATGATACATTATTATGCTTTTACTTTTCAAGATAGCGGCTTTGTGTTATTGTAGTTCCTGCATCTGTATCTTTTGGGAATTTGTGAATGTTAAAAACTTTTTATTGTGGAGTATCCGAGAATTGGAACTCCGGAACAGATCAGGAAAGTGGCATACTCCAGCCTCATCTCCTAGTGCCGCCCATATAAGGCCTCTTCACGATCTTCCTTTTGCATGGGGCGTTGGCTCTGCTTGGCCCCTCCCCTTTCACTTTTTCAGTTAAAATGAAATCCTACGTTGTTTAAGTACTACCTATTGGGCTAGATTGATAAACACATCGTATAATGTAGGTTACATATCTTGTGGGCTCAACTTATGTATCATTGGGTCTAGTCTTGGTGCCAAAATATAAATCAAACACATTTTATTGGCCATTGCCCAGGCCTGCAATTTTTTTCGGGTTGTTCGACCCACCGGTCAATTATCATTTCTTGCTGTCGCCGGTAGCAAGGAACTCACGTGGCAAAACGTCTATTCACTACTTCCTTGATCCTTCATCAGAGGTTTGACTCAGAGAGTAGGCGCCCGCTTTTGAATTTCTGAACCCTTGGAAGGACGCGGGATGCTCAGTTATGGAAGGAAGCATTCAATTCAATTGGCGCTTTTGGTCTTCTTCTTCTTCTTTTTTTCCTTTTCTTTTTCCAAGTGGCGCTTTTGGTCTTCTGGTTTGGATTGATGGGAAATCTTAAAGAAAAGTAGCTACAAATATTATCCATTCAATATGAAAGACATGGGAAAAAGCTGAGACTACGATGGACGAAGCCGCCAAGATATTGCTTGAATACCAATCTAACAAGTATTTATAAAAGCTCCAAGCTCCAATCCTGTTGGTGTGGGGTTGTTGTCCTTTTCTTCTATTTCTGTGTAGTTAGTCCTCTGATGTTGAACTCTTTTATTTTATGGTAGTTGCTTTTCCTTGTCTTTGTTGACAAGGATGGGTTCATCAAAAAAAAAAGAAGCCTGCAAGGTCAACAACAAGAATAACCATCCTGTCATTTCCTCAGACAACTCAAGAATTACTTGTTGATTGCAAACTCAATCAGGTAAGCTCTTGAAACTTAAAACCCATATTTCTCTAATTTCAGTTATTTTCGGCTTATTACCATGCACCTTGCCTTGCTTTTGTGCTGTCTCTCTGTATACTATACGAATGTTGCTGCTTTGAGTTCCGATGGGTTGACTTTATTGTCACTCATGGGGGATTGGAGCTCTGTGCCTCCTTCCATAAAGTCGACCTGGAATGCTTCTGATGCCAACCCATGTTCATGGGTAGGCGTACAATGTGATCGGACCCTCAATGTGGTGCATCTGAATCTCTCTGGGTATGACATTACTGGTCAATTGGGTCCGAAAATTGGACTCTTGACCCACTTGCATAGTTTTGATTTGAGCTTCAACCTTTTCAGTGGCAGAATACCACCACAGATTGGCAATTGTAGTCAACTTGAGCATTTGGATTTATCTGAGAATGGGTTTAATGGAGAGATACCTGATAATTTGAAAAAATTGCAATATTTACAGTTCTTTAATTTGTATTCTAATCTCTTGACAGGCGAAATAACTGAATCGCTGGTTCAGATTCCTTCCCTGACTCATGTATATTTAAATGATAATGGCCTTAGTGGTTCGATTCCTAGGAATATCGGTAACTTGAGTGAAGTTTTGTATCTATACTTGTATAATAATAGTCTATCCGGTACAATCCCAGATTCTATTGGGAACTGTAGTAAATTGGTAGGAGTTTTGCTGGATCAAAACCAATTGGTTGGAGAGTTGCCTAGTAGTCTAAACAATCTGGAGAACCTACGTGAATTGTATCTCAGCTATAACAGTTTTGAAGGAAGCATTAATTTGGGGATGGGTGGTTGCAAGAAGTTAGAAACTTTGTTGTTATCATCCAATGCCTTTACAGGAGGTCTTCCGGCAGCTTTGGGCAATTGTAGCAGCCTAACGATGTTTACTGCTGAGGGAGCCAACTTGGTAGGCAGTATCCCATCTTCTTTTGGCCAACTAGATAAGCTTTCAGCTCTTTACCTTTCTGAAAATCATTTGTCTGGGACAATTCCACCAGAACTAGGACAGTGCAAGTCCTTGAGGGAGTTACTGTTAGCTCGAAACCAACTTCAGGGTGCAGTTCCGAGTGAATTGGGAATGCTGACCGAACTAGGGAGGCTTGAACTATTTGAGAACCGCCTAACCGGTGAATTTCCTCTCAGCATTTGGAAGATTCCAAGCCTTGAGTATGTACTTTTGTACAATAACAGTCTTTCTGGGGAACTTCCAGACCATGTGGCTGAGCTCAAGCAGCTCAAAAACATTTATTTGTTCAATAATATGTTCTTCGGAGTCATACCTCAGAGCTTGGGAATGAACAGCAGCCTAGTGCAGTTAGAGTTCACAAATAATAAGTTCACTGGTCAAATTCCAACAAATATTTGCTCTGGAAAGAAATTGCAGGTTCTGAATATGGGTTTCAATCAACTTCAAGGTAGCATACCTTCTGACATAGGAAGCTGTTCTACTGTTCGGCGAATGATCCTTAAAAAGAATAAATTCACAGGGGTTCTCCCAGAATTCGCAGAAAATTCGAACTTGTTGCACATGGATATCAGTGAAAATCGCATCGCAGGAGCAATTCCACGAAGTTTGGGAAACTGTACCAATCTCGCCTTCATCGATTTGTCGATGAACATACTTATGGGGGCCATACCTGCTGAACTAGGTAATCTCCTAAAGCTTGGGGAGCTGCACTTGTCACACAACCGCTTGGAGGGTTCTTTGCCATCTCAGCTATCACATTGCAACCAGTTAGGAATATTTGATGGGGGCTACAACTTGTTAAATGGTTCAGTTCCTGAAAGTTTTGGAAATTGGACAAGTCTATCCACTTTAATCTTGAAAGAAAATTATTTCACTGGCAGTATTCCATCATTTTTGTCAAAGTTAAAAATGCTTTCAGAGATACAAATTGGTGGAAATTTTTTGGGAGGTGAGGTTCCCTCGTTCATGGGAGCATTGCCTAATCTAATCTATGCATTGAATCTTAGCAGTAATGGATTGAGTGGAAAGATACCGACAGAGCTTGGGGATTTGATGAAACTGGAACGACTTGACTTATCTCGCAATAATCTGACAGGAACTTTGGAAGTTCTTGGCAGTATGCAGTCATTAGTTGAGGCGAATGTTTCGTTCAATCATTTCACTGGACCCATACCAGAAAATCTTATGAATATACCTAATGCAGTACCAACATCATTTGTGGGAAATGCTGGCCTATGCATCAATTGTTCTCCGTCAGAAGGCTCAACTTGCTCTGGAATCCATAATTTTAACGCTTGTGATCATAAATCAAGCGAGCGAAAAGTCCTGAGCAAACTAGAAATTGCAATGATAGCTATTGGTTCTTCATTATGTGTTGTTTTTATACTTCTTGGTATAGTATGTACGCTGCTGCTCTGCAAAAGACCAAAGCAGGAAAATGATATCTCTGCCCAAGGGGAATTGTCGCCCCTACTTGATCAAATACTGGTGACAACGGAGAACTTACATGACAAGTACATAATTGGAAGAGGAGCCCATGGAGTTGTTTATAAGGCTTCACTGGGTCCTGGGAGAGATTTTGCTGTAAAGAAGCTTGAGTTTTTGGGGCATGAAGGTGGAAGTCAAAGTATGGTTAGAGAAATCAAAACCATGGAGATGATCAGACATCGAAATCTCGTAAAAGTGGAAGACTTTTGGTTTAGAAAAGACTATGGGTTAATTTTGTACAGGTATATGCAAAATGGGAGCCTCTTCGATGTCTTACACGGGGCGAATCCATCGCCAGCTCTAGAATGGAATGTTCGCTATAAAATAGCAGTTGGAACCGCTCATGCATTGGCTTATCTTCATCATGACTGTGATCCTGCTATAGTACATCGTGGCATCAAACCACGGAACATTCTTCTGGATTTTGAGATGGAGCCTCATATATCTGATTTTGGCATTGCCAAGCTTCTGGATCAGTCTTCTGCTACAAATTCATCGAATGCCCTTTCAGGCACAATCGGATACATGGCACCAGGTAATTATTCTGCATTATCTTTTATTAATGCTTTGCCCTATGCTGAGCTCCAAAGATAATTTTTTGGTGACCTTTGGCAGAAAATGCATTCATCTCTACAATGAGCAAAGAGTCTGATGTCTATAGCTATGGAGTTATTTTGCTTGAAATGATTACTAGAAGGAATGCATTGGATCCATCATTTAGCGAGGGAATGGATATTGTGGGTTGGGTTAGGTCGGTCTGGAGTGAGACAAAAGAAATACAGAGGATTATTGACCCAAACCTTTTGGATTATTTTTTGGGTTCAAATGTCAAGGGACAAGCTACTAATTTGCTATTGATTGCTTTGAGATGTACCGAGAAGGAGCCGAGAAGGAGACCCACCATGAGAGACGTAGTGAAGCAATTATTAGATGCAAATACCTCTTGGGGACGCAATAGCGGCGGCCATTAAATTTCCACAGTTACTGCTCTTGATGGTAATCCTTTTTTAATTTTTTTTGCAAATTTTCTATGTTTGCTTCATCTGAATAGCATTATATACCTAACGGGTGATGCATATACTCAGTCGTGTGACTCTTTTATGCAATTATGAAAGCGAGCTTTCATTTGTTGTTTGCCAGTGAGCCACTACAATAGTATGGGAACTAGATGACTGAGCCATCAGCATGAATTGTACAGATTTGTACTGGAGAGTATGAAGGAGCAAGAAGTTGAAGGGCTGGGCATGAACAGTTGCATAACAACTGTATTGGCTGGCTTCAAGTGATTAAGGTGATTCATGGACCGTTTCTCTGTATTTCTTTTGTGTTTTTTATGTAAGAAGGTGACATCTTGATGGGAAAAATTACAACCAATTTGTTTGTACAGATCATTTGAAACTGAAATTCAGGCAAAGTAGTAAGAAAGTGAAGTCTGAGGAAGTTGGGTTTACCATAAAAAGCTTTTGGAAGAACTGTAAGCTGAAAGTTTGGAAGAATTTACTGTAATAGGATTTTTTTCTTCTCTCTTTTTTTGTTCCACGTCTCTCGGCTGCCATAGCTTTGGCAGTGAGAGTACTTGGTGTGAAAAACAACGGCCAAATCAAACTTATATTTTTACATAAGGTTATTTGGTTTGAATATCTCGTAGATTTGTTTCTTGTTGAATCAAATTGCACCAATTCGACAAACAAATTTTGCACTGATCGGGTCCTTAGCCTGTCTTGCTCATAAATCCTGTTTAAACAGAACAGTTGGCCAAACAATCCTCTTTTGCTCTTTGAAAATTCAAATGGACGACGCTCGATGACATTGTTCAGACAAAGGTTTGCAAATCAGCAGAGCAGCTTCTTAATTACAGAATTAATCCCACACTCAGCATTACAAGGCAAGCCTAATGTGTACAACCCGTACAATTTCCTCGAAAAGACATTTTAAAACAGATGGAGATTTAGGACTTCATGAGAGTAGCTATTAGTTATGGTATCAATACAACCGAGCCAGATGTTTTCCGACTCTCGACATCCGCTTGCGCCTGTGCAGCCTGAGATAAAGGGTACGTGTGATTTACACGAACCTTTAAAACCCCTGATGCGACATTTGCAAAAACCTCTCCAGCAGTTTCCAACAGCTCGTCCCGAGTTGTAGCGTAGTGCCTAAGTGTAGGCCTAGTCAAGAATAGTGATTTTGCTGCAATCGCTGATAGTGGGACTGGATCTGGTGTTCCAGATGCCTGACCAAAGCTCACCATGTACCCGCGTAGCTTCAAGCATTCTAAGGAACCCTGTTGATGACAAAAATTACGTTGAGAAATTATTCCTACACATTTAAGCGAGAAAAAGAGCAAGCAGTGCCTACGCAAACTCCCCAAGCAGCTGAATTAGCCAATTTCAGTTAAGGATCAAAGTTCGTAAATCTTGATCAAGTTTTCACTCAAGTGGGTAGAGCTAATTATCAATATTTTGTAGTCTTCCAGCAATCAAGTTAGTTTTGTGCTTCCAGTTACTAACCAACTTGCGTTACACTCAATAAGAGAGACTGACTTAAGAAGAATCTGGCTTGCCAGACCAAGAAAGCCAGGCAGTAGAGAATTATAGTATTTAGGTAACGTAACAAATTAACAATAACATAAATCATGTGATGTTATAAGCACTGAAGACAATATAAGACAATTAGTCATGCAAAAATGGCAAGCCTTGCCACTATTCTTTCATCTTCATCCAGTTTCCCAACCCTAACCACAACCATATAAAAAGGGATAAAAGGGCCACAAAGCACAAACAAATTCAATTCCTTTATTCTTATGTGAACAACACTAACTGTTAGATCAGTCTAGTAATATGTAAGTCAATAACGACTAACGAGGATAAATCAATTATTACCTGAAAGGTGTCTTTTCCTACAGAATCATAAACCACATCGACCCCATTTCCAGATGTTATATCCTTGACAGGGGTAACAAAGTCCTCATCTTTATAGATTATAACATGGTGACATCCGTCTTCCTTGGCTTGAGCTGCTTTCTCTTTGGTTGAGACAGTTCCAATCACAGTGGCACCTAGGGCATTTGCCCATTGGCATAATAGAGACCCAACTCCGCCTGCTGCTGCATGAACAAGGATTGTGTGCCCTTTTTCGACCTGCTTTTAGAGAGAACCACTTTAAGTCCCCATTAAAATTTATAGTTTCTAAACGAAACAGTGATAGAATCAGGAATTGACAAGCTTACAGACAAGTAAAGAAATCTTGAGGTGAATGCCACGTCAAAGTTACGAATCATACAAATTGGAAGCTATGGCACCGATAGTAAGTATGCAGATCAAAGCAGAACAAGCTTTATCCAGTCAGTTTTTTATTGCTTTTAGCCACAACAGTTAATCAACAAAGTAAATAGTCTAGGATAATGCACAAACTAATTCCTCCTTCAATGGAAGAAAACGATATTAGATCGTTCGAGCAAATTTTATTGATTTATGTTTTCATCAGCTTCTGAAAACTATTTCGGTCCCATGAATCCTCGAGTTTAAGAAATTTTCAAATATATAGACAGATAGACTATGCATTTTTAAGGAGTGAATAAAATAGCCTGCAGTCAAAGCATAATTAAAAATGCTGCATCCCATTAAGAAGAGAATATTTCTACAATTATTTATCACCTCTACTGGTTGATTGGTAGTGAAATTGATCAACATGAAAACTTAGAAACTGAGTTATAGAATAATGACAAGCGCGGACCAATAATTTTACTTAGAAACTTCTTAAACAAGTTAACTAGTGAAAATTGATCAACATGAAAACTCTCAGGCCCACATCACAGTTTACATAATCATGCACATGCACACACCCCAAAGGGATATGCCTCAAACAGTGATGGAAATCATCATTTCTTGGTGTATATACAGACATTTGGAAGCAATATTAGAAAGCCCAAGAATTTACCTAAGTGAGGCGAACCATGGAGGGCTTTTACAGTTCTTTTATTTTTCTCCTCTCTCTTCTTTTTGTGAATAACTAGAATTATAACTATATTGGGTTTCTTGTCCAAAGTCCAAATCAGAACACGCACATAAAAGACATACCTTGAAGCAACGACGAAGGAGAAACTGAGCTGTCATACCCTTGAGCAGGAGAGATGCTGCAACGAGAGGATCAATGGATGAAGGAACAGGCACAACTTTGTTTGCAGAGAGGATCTGCTCTTCAGCGTATGAGCCCATTGGCTCACCAGCATATGCTACGAGATCTCCAAGTTTCCTGCCAGTCAATCCAGGGCCTACAGCTATCACCTCCCCAACAGCCTCCACACCTGCAAATTAAGAAATATTTTAAATTTAAATAATTTGGGCTCAGCAACAAGCACAAGGTCACAAGGGGGATATCAAATGTATTTGCAAGTTTCAGAATTGCATTTAAGTACTCCATGCTTGTCTTCGACAAGTATACTTCCATCTGAAGGGGTGGTTTCAAAGTGGGTTTTCATATTTTGCTGGATTAACAAACATATCCAGCAGATACAAAAGAAAATCATACACAAGAAAACATGATCATGCCTTTTTAAATTCTACAACTCTTTCAAAGTCAGCAGGGATAGTTTATAACAACATGAAAATCAAAGATTATAACACCAGCTAAACAGTACAAAAAGGCTTTTGAAAATGATGATATTTTTAGAAGAGGCGATCAGGAATAAGAAGATATTTCTGACACCCATCATTGAAAATACAGCATTGACATAGTTTTCAGCCATTTGCTTTGAACAAGTTGGAGATTACTCCTCAAGTAATTTCATTGTTGTGTATTTAAGCAAGTCACTGTAATTGGTATTAAATATTTATTGTTGATTGAACTTGCAAACTAAAGATTCCATAACAAACCTGGAGTGAAGGGCAAGGGAAACTTATAAACTCCCTTGCGGAAGTAAATATCGATGAAATTGAGCCCAATAGCCTTGTTTCTCACCCGTATCTCACCCTCCCCTGGTTCCCCAATCTCCACATCCTCCAACTTCAGAACCTGCCATCATATTCACGAATGATGAACATAAGTGCCCAACACAATAAAAAGCATCGCTGCCCATTCATCTCACGAATAGCAGTCTGAGTACTAATTATCCCCAACAGAATCAATTCCCCAAAGATATGTCCTATCTTGTGTTGACGATCATCAAGTTTACTCATAAATTGAAATGGGTTCAAGCAAAAATCAATCCAACATAACATTAAAGCGGTTAGTGAATATCCTGATTTGACGAAACACATTTCAAAGAGGAATTTACGTGTGAGAAAGTGAGTTACCTTGGGTCCACCGAGTTCATAAATTCTGACAGCCTTGACCATTTTTGACGGGGTTTCTGCTTTTGTTCCGAAATGCTCTCACTACTAATGATTCTATGCTTTCAAGTTTCAACTGCGCAATACACTGAATGGATTTGAATAGGAGAACTGGAGAACACGCTGATCTGACCTCGCACTAAAAAGCCTGGTAAGCATTAGCTGATTAGCTGATACTTAAGTGGTTCTCGCTCACGGTAAGCTCAGTCGACTCAGGAAATCTTATCCGTTAATTTTCGAACATCCACCTTCATCGTACTATTGGGCTGGGCCTTGAACCATAAATGATTATGGAAGTTGGCTCAGCTAATTGGGCTTTGGACTATACATTTCATACTCAAGTTTCCACTTTCCACGACATCACTGTACGTCTGTCTGTACTCTGTACTATACTGCTACGGTGACGACCGAGTACTGGGTCTACCGGCGGGAAGTTTGGGCGGGCCTTACGCCATGTCTCTTTATGATAATTGGGTTGGGCTTTACGGTTCGATTTCTGGTTTCACTCGTAGGACTTGGGCTTTGTTTATTGTGTGGTTAATTTTTATAATTTAATAAAATTCAAGTGATTGGATTATGGGAAAGCGTAAGGTTGATGAAGTCAATTTTTATGGGAGTTAATAGAATATGTAATAACTTAAATATGAAACATGTTCCATTTTCATCACTTAAATATTAAATATTTCAATTTCATTACTCAGCTTCTAATTTTGTTCCATATTGGTCACTCGAACAATGTTTTCCAAAATTGAGTAGTCAAATTTGAGATAAATAGAACATGCAGTCATTCAAAGATAGACAATTTTTCATTTTAGTCATCCAAAAATGAAATGTTTCAGCTTCATCAATCAATTTATGATTTTTGTTCCATATCGACCACTAGGGCTGTCAAACTTACATTGACCCTTAACAGTCTATTAAATTTCACCTACGTGTACATGTTAAATGATTACTAATCTAACATATGTTAGGTGTTTGTCTTTGGTTCTCCTGAATTTCTTGTTAGGTTTTGTGTTTTGAATGCTTCAAGTGAAATATGATGGATTTCATTCGCATAACTTATAGATTATATGTGTGAGGGTGAAATGAGAGAGATGGGGGAAAGGGTATTTATATTTTCTTGTGTACATGTAGATGAAATTTAACAGATAGTTAACTGTCAACACAAATTTGACTGTCCAATTTTGGGCAAAATTTTCCTAGTGGCCAATATGAAACAAAATCATAAATTGAATAATGAAATTGAAACGTTTCAACTTTGAGTGATGAAAATGAGACATAGTTTATCTTTGGATGATCACATGTTCTATTAATATCAAGTTTGACTGCCCGAGTGACCAATACATGGAACAAAATCATAAGTTGGGTGATGAAAATGAAACATGAACCATTTTTGAGTGATCACATATTTTATTAACCTATTTTTATGGAATTACCAGCATTTCAACAATTCATGAAATAAAATGTCATATTCGACAAATTTTATACCCAATTTCAAATAAACAACCTAGTAGGCTACTAATAAATATATATATCATCTTTGACCCACACAACATAAATTAATGTTTCACCTGTTGGAGATAGTTAGTGATGATAAAAAGTCTCACATTGGAAAAGAGAGGAGAAGTGTCATGGTTTAAATTATGAAACACACCAAATTTATTGAGTTTGGATGGTGGGAAGATTTGGAGGGAAGCTCCAAATATTTCAAAACTAATGTACCCTAATTGGGCTTTAGTTAAAACAATATTTAAGGTCAAAAGATGGGCACTTGGGACACCTTGGGGCCTTGGGCTTGATTTGCTTATAAATGATTAATATTTTTATTAATTATTTTGTTTAATTATGCAGTTAATTAACTGCATAATAAACTGCCCAAGAAACATGTTTTTTGGTCTAAAGGGTGTGTCTCTTCTAGAGTTCTAAGGTATTATAAATACCTTTGCAACCTCTCTTTTAAATATAACAAAAACGTTTCTCTAAACTTGTTCTTGAGAGAATTGTAGAGTTTGCTATCTACAATTCTATTTGACTTTGTTCATCCTAGAGGATTTTGCCATATACCCAATAGCAACATAGTGGGGGCATAAATTCTTTAAGGACAGTGACTACACGATCAAAGCCTTCAATTTTCTCATCCTAGTTTTCTAACATCACCTTTCATTTTTGTTTTGACAATCGAGAATAATATCATAAAAATTTATTTTTTAGACATTCATCCAAGCATAAAAACTTATCGTCCTCGCAATTTGACACCAATTATATTTACGCCTGGTCTATCATCCAAGTTATTATATTTAACACTCTGCACTCCGCTTTGCTTTTAGAAGAACATGACAATGACATGATCCAATCACTTGAATCGCAAAATGACCAAAATATACATAAGCTTGAACATCTAATTAAGCTCTCATAGGCCGTAATTAACCAATGACCTATACGTCGCATTAGGCTTCCATCCATCTGGTACAACATTTTTAGCCACAATTATCTGGTCTGAATACTGCGATGTCAATCGGATCGAGAATGGAGAGTGTAATTCTTGTCCGTAATTATCCAGCTTCCACACTGCACCCCAAGATTGTTGCATGGCACGCCATGACTCAAATCCGCCGCTGGAACCCTCTTCCTTCAGTTCAACACTAGCGAGATCACCATCCCCATCCTCAAACTCGATTACAGCGGCGAAGTAGGTTGGGTTTGATCCCGAATCAACGTGGAACGTTATTGTCTTTCCTGAATATTCACAAGCTACCCTAAAAATACAAGAGAAAAAAAAAATATATATATATATATATATATATGTAATTCAACATTAAACTATGGTACGAGATTAATCAAGGTTTATATATATATATATATATAGTTACCTTGCATATAGAATGTCGAAGGTTCCAGCACCGCGAAGTTTGTCTTCTTGGCCGGAAACTGCCATGGCACCAAATGCAGTTCCACTAAGATCAAAATGTGCAGATTCGGAAGTGCAACCGGGGCAAGAGTCTGTTATGACCACACTCACTGGCTTGCCTGAACAAGATGGGTGCTTTGTGCATTTGATCTAACAAGTCAATGTGTAAAGCTTCAGTTCGCCAAAAAATGGCCACTCAATTAAGATTAATTTTGCGTGTATATATATATACATATAGCTACCTGATAACAGGCTCCACACTCCTTGCCTGAATTGTAGAGAGAAGGGCCTATTCCAGTAACCAAGGAAGAGAAGGGAACCTGTGACACTGCCTTTCCATAACCACATGACCCTCCTGCGAATAATAGCCAACTTTCATATATCTTATTAATTAGTTAATTTACTAATAAGGTAGTACTATAGAAGTACTTCTCTCTCACTATATATGTATGTATCTATATATGTATGTATATCATACCTTCACTTCCAGCACCGTCAGGATTGCCATACCAAGTAGCTCTAGCAGTAGCCCAATGTGTGGGAATTGTTGACAAGTTGATATGTTTGGGATTGAAGCAAAAACAGAGCTTAAAATTAAGACCCATAGAGGCCACCAAATACAAAACAAACACAGTGTAGAAGCATTGCTTTGGTTTAGCCATAGTTAATAATTTGATCTACCGATGCTGCTATGTTTTGGCTACTCTCCATAGATTTCTTACCAGTATTTATAAAACAAAAGTCATGTGCCTGTGTCACCATCAACTGACCTAGTGATCGCAAAATCTTTTGTCATGTACACTAATTTTGTGTCTAGTCGATCAAAAATATATATAATGGCCGTCCATATATGGTGAATTATGAATATTTTTTTGATGAAACATATATATATATATATATATATATATATATAACACCAAGGCTAACAGAAAACAAATCCGTCATGACAGAAGGACCAATACAAGAGGAAGAGTCAGAGATGACTAGGCCCTATTGGGACCTAACCCCCTTGCTCTCCTTGCCAAACAAGTAGTCACAAAAGGGATGTCCAGAAAAATTACAAATAAAATCTGAGCTATTTCTCTAGTTGACATAGGTTTTTAGTACTGACATAAACATCATATAAGTTTGTCTCTTAGATATCTGATATTGGTTCTAAATTCGCACTGTTAGAGAATTGCACATAATTTTTTTTTGTCTGTAACGAGTCAATTGGACCAACTCCTGTGACCGCAAAAATATTACTCTTAGTGCAAATCGAATCAAAACTTTCTAACTTAAAACCTTTAGAGTTCATAATCGATGATCATAGTAGGACTCTTTAACGTTGAAATGGTCAACATCATTTCAATCATAAAAATAAAATTAGAGCTAAATAAATTAAAACCTAAAACAAATGGGATACCCTAATCAATCTGCCGATGCACATGCATGCATTCAATCATCGCGTCATAATAATATTATGAATGGAGGAGTCTTTAACTTGTCGGTGGAAGTGGGTCCAAACCTATTATATTGTTGATTAGAAGCAAGAACTTGTGTCTTTTATTGGATTCCATAGATTTTGCCGTTGATGGTGGTTATTGGTAGTTATATATATCCCCACTAGATTGTCCCATTCTTGTCAGCATCATGTCAATCCAACGGCTATGATTTTTTTTCAGCGGTATTTTTTTATTTAATAACAAATATATTGAAGTTGATGCACTAGGCGTTAGATTGTTAATCATCTATATTATATAGTTGGGTTATTATTAATTAATTGTGGGTGGATTTTATTGTTAAAGTAATAATGTGTTAATATAATCCAGATGAAAATGAAATCTCAACCATCGAATCTAGTCATATCCACCAACTGACAAAAAAAAACTATAAAATAATGAAGATTTAGTCCGAAGTGAACACTGGTAAATCCAGATCCAATGGTGAACGTGAATCAAATTGGGTTTATTGTTGCCTGGACTGAGCCCATTGGGCTGAGATGCTCATTTTAGGCCGACGTTCATGTGTTTCAGTGTTTCTTTCTGTTAGGCTGAGCAGTGAGCACTGATAAATCAAGGTCCCAAACTCCCAATGGTGAACTTGAATGAATGGAATTGGGCTTTTTGTTGCTGGAGTGAGCCCATTGGGCTGAGTCACCCGAAGGCAGGGGTCAGGCCCTTCTGCTTTGCAGATGTGTATGAGAGAAAGTCATCAGTTAAGTGCGGTGGGGTCCACCTAGCAAGCAAGCCATCAATCAGCGCCGTCAATTACAATCCGTCTCCACACCTCTTGCACACGTTTCCAACTCACATGGGTTGTGTTAGTGTAACGTCATTGTCGTGCAATGATACGGCCATCAATAAAAGAAACTCTGGCCGGATCATCCCTGATCTCCAAGCAATATGTATGTCATGTCATATTATCAGCTCGCTTATGGGTCTCTGTCAGGCCAGTTTGCTTTTTACCCTTGTTGTCATGGTCTGATATAGAAATTCGTTAAAAGTCAGAAGGACCTAAATCTCCGATATCTTCTGATGGGTAAATAAAATTATAATGAAAAAAGATACGTGTTTTTTGTGTGATTTTATTGAGAGATGTTTTTATATGAATTTTATTTTTTATAATAAAAGTAAAATTTAATATTAATTTTGATGTAAATTAAATATATACAATATATAGAAGAATAAATTTGTCGGCTTGACTAAAATGAGAAGTGAAAAATGTATAAGAATCTGTGTTTTATTGATATAACTGTATTAAGAGACGTATTTTGCCAATGATATAAATGAGTATGTGACTTATACTAATATGACTCTAATGAGACAAGAAATTTATATTACTGTGATTACTACTCTAACATAAGATAGTAGAAAGAATGAAGATAGTGTAAAGATTAGGGCTGTAAAAAAAAGTTAGTTTCAGATAAGATACTGTACATACTTGATTTTACAGTTAAATGAAAAGTCAAAAAAGTGAACTAGATCATCTACAATCTGAAAAACAAAGAAGGGTTGATCAATAGAAGAATTGGGATGCCGGTGGAGTGCTGCCAAAATACTCCAACAAGTAACAGAAAATAAGAGAGTCAAAAGTGGGTTGGAGTTGCCCTTTTTAGCACCTATTTTAGAATTTTTTTTCTTCAATATATTATTTTTTAATAAATTAATTAGAGATATAATAACTGAATTATTTTTTTTACACAATTGATAATACACGATGTTACCAATAACGCGATTTTTATTAACTCTTTATTAGTCACGTTGTTGACAACAACGTGACTAGCTTTTACTTTGTTTGCACTAGTCACGTTGTTGACAATAGCGTGATTAGTGCCACACACAATAAAAAGTAGCGCTCCCTCCTTGTCCATTGAGTGAAATCATCCATTCCAGGGGAGTAGCCCCCTCTTCCGTTTTCAGGCAAGGGTAGCTGAAAAGTCACAAAGTTTTGAAGAAAAAAGCCAATTTGTTTGAGTTTGAACTCATTGATTGAAAGTTCGAGTTCAAGATCAGCTATTCAATGAAACTCTGCCTTTAAAGAAGGGCATGAAGCTGTGGGATCGAACTGGCAGCCAACTCTATGGATTCCTAGCCAGATGCTTTCTAGTGGTATATAAAATCTCTTTTAGATCCTGAATCTACTACCTTGCCTTAGGAAGGAGGCATTTCCTTGCCTTGTAATGAGCAAGAATCAACTAATCTTGCTATCTTCCAGACAAGATAGCTGGGTTGGGAGGGATGTGAAGAAATGGACATAGCATGATTTCCCTTTCTCGCACCGATAATTTATCCCAGAATGCCTAGGCTGAGAGCTCGTACTAATACTCATTGGATACAAATTGATTCAATTGCTACTCCTTCTTTCCTATGTCTCCTTTGCCCTTCGCGAAGATAGAATAGACACTTTTGAATCTGCTCTTTCGATTAGTAGGGGATTCCTTAACATCAAACCTTACTGTAGACAATAACATGATACGAAAAGAAAAAAAAAGAGTAAAAGCTAGTCACGCTGTTATGAACGGCGTGACTAGTGCAAAAAAAGTAAAAGTTAGTCACGCTTTTTACAACAGCGTGACTAATAAAAAATTAATGAAAAACATGCTATTGACAACAACGTATATTGTCATTTGTGTAAAAAAAATCAATTATTAAATCTCTAATTAATTTATTAAAAAATAATATATTGAAAAAAAACTCCCTATTTTAGCACCTCCAGCAGAACCAGCACACAACCCCACATGGCTAGTTAGATCTGTCTTACTAGACTCTTCTCTCTAGCACACATTTCCTCTCTCTCTCTCCCCCGAAAAACGCTTTTTGCTGTGTAAAGTTGAAGCATATCTTTATCCTCTTGTTCTGTATATTCCAATATCCCATGAAAAAAGTCGATCACTTTTTCTTCACACACCAAACCCAGATCTTGGATTTCTGGGTTTTAGCTTACTTGTTCAATCAAGGAAAGTAAACTGTAAAAGTGAGAAACGCAATGCTTAAGCTAGTACTTGGACTAACTTCAACAATCTTCTTGATCGTTCTCGTTCTTATACTTTTCTTCTTCTGTCACAAACGAAGAGCTAAACATGACCAGAAAGACATTGAAAGCATTGTTGAGAAACAGGGAGATCAAGAGGCAGATAGTGAGGATTTATTGACTTTCCAGGGCGGCCAGGACCTCACAATCGCTGACATTCTTGATGCTCCTGGAGAGGTGATTGGTAAATCCAACTATGGAACTCTGTACAAGGCTTTGTTGCAGAGGAGCAACTCTGTTGGGCTTCTCAGGTTCTTGAGACCATCCTGCACTGCCAGAGTGAAAGAGTTTAGGGATGTGATTCAGTTCTTGGGGCGCATTAGGCATCCCAATTTGGTGCCTATTCTGGGATTTTATGCAGGACCCAGAGGAGAAAAGCTTCTTGTTAATCCATTTTGGTGGTGTGGGAATTTGGCTCAATTTATCAGAAGTGAGTTCCAAGTTTTCTCCTTTTTAATTCTTATTCTCTGTTTATATATTTTCCATAATCAGCAAAACCTTCCCATGTTTTAGGAGCTCAGGACAACCAAAGGCATTACCATTTTTGTTTTCCTTTTTTATTGCTCTCCTTGAACAAATTTTAGATAAAATGGGTTTTTACATTAAAAGTAGAGAAAGATTGCTTGATCTTGACTGGTTAATTAAACATCATGTTCTTTAATCGGCAGATGGAAATGCTGACTCTCACAAATGGATCAACGTTTACAAAATTTCCATTGGTATTGCCAAAGCATTGGATTATCTTCATACAGGATTGCAAAAGCCGATGATTCATGGAAATCTGAAGTCGAAAAACATATTCTTGGATCGCAATTACCAACCATATATCTCAGATTTTGGTCTCCATCTCCTTTTGAATCCTACAGCAGGCCAAGAAATGCTTGAAGCTTCTGCTGTTCAAGGTTACAAAGCTCCTGAGCTTATCAAAATGAAAGATGCTTGTGAGGAGACTGATATATACAGCCTAGGAGTGATCTTGATGGAATTACTTTCAGGGAAGGAACCAATCAATGAAAACCCAACAACCCCAGATGAAGACTTTTATCTACCTACATTTTTACGAAATGCCGTTCTTGATCATAGAATTACAGACTTGTATCATCCAGATATACTTCAGAGCAATGCTGGCGATGCTGAAAATCCGGTCACCAAAGAACGGATTCTCAGATTCTTTCAACTTGCCGTAGCTTGTTGCTCTCCTTCACCTCCACTTAGGCCCAACATTAAGCAAGTTCTATGGAAGCTTGAAGAGATTGGGAAGTAGAGACTCTTGGCATTGCAAGGAACTTCGATTTTGATGATTTGGTGGCAGGTCACTGTGCATTTAATCTCTGGCCAAATTTTCTATATCCAGATTGAAGAAACTCAATTCTTTCAGTCAGGACATTATAGTGATGACAAAGATGATTTGGACATATGTTGGGGAAGGAAAAAGGTTGAAAATTTTGGCTTGGCAACAAAGTATTGTGGAATTGCTGATATTGACATCTATTGCTAAAACTAAAGGCAAAAGCTGCTCAATTAAGCCACCCCAACAAGTCAACAAGGTATGACCGTGAATTGGTTGGCTGGTTTTTTGTCGGATTTCATGATTAATTTATTTGTAAGAAAGTATCATCACAGGAAAAAAAAAGATGAGTAGATCCGAATCTGTCCCAGCTTGATATGCGGAGGCTTGTAATAACTACATGGAAAAGCTGCTTCCACTTCTATAAGAGAACTGGTTATGGTTTATGTCACTTCATCCTTAGAATTTGAAGAACTTGAGGAGCAAATCAAAACGGGTGACTTTGCGTGCTTAAAACACCAATTTCTACGTACTTGCCCTAAATCCTGCGGTTAAGGTAGTTAAGCTGTCTGGCTTTGCCTTGTTTTTTCGTCCATTAACAAGGAAATCACTTCGAACCCCTCACACTTTGTGAGTTTGAGAATTTTCGTTTAGAACGAGATCTATCGTGCCTATGTAGCGAGACGATACCTTCAATTTAATATCTCCAGTTTTTCTGAGATTCAAGGCAAAGAGGAATACGAAAAGTAGTCCGGCTGAGGATTCAAGCCTCGCAGTTGAGGCAACACCAGGGTAGCAGCTCGGGCGACATTTAAATTAGAACCATTGTCTCAACGGTCATCTTTATCCTGTATTTGTCAGCTCCGGATCTGTTTTTCTTGTCCAGCTAGCTTTTGTATATATTGAGGCTGACTGTAATCTATTTAACTCAATGGAAATCATATCTTCACAAATGTTATTATGGTATCGGAGCCGGAAAACTCAAAGGAGTTGGCTTCTCAATTGCAAACATGGCAATTAATGTTATTAATTACAACTACCAGACAACGATGATGGAATGCTGCGGTATCATACCCTTCCATGCACAGCTTAATGTGAGGAGCAACTACAGCATTATGATATGTATAACCTTACTGCATTTCTAGCTCGAGATCACAACAAAACATAATTTATTTCTGTGGCGCAATAAATAAAAAAATTAATAAGAAGAAAATGGTTTCTATCATTGATATATCAGCTCTACCATTCTGGTTTAATAAAAGAGACCGTGAAACTTTTTTGGTTGAAGTCACTCCAACCCCAAAAATCTCCAATGAAACTTGATGAGCTACTCATGATCAGCCTCTTGCTCTCATCGGCTCACTGGCACAGATTTATTCTCCAATGAAGTAAACATAAAATTCCCAGAAAACATGGCTTCTTTGCCTGCCCATAAAATTTATTTCACGACTTGTAAGACTCATACAGCAAGCAACGGATATACAAAAAATTGAAGCAACATTGTGTTGAAAGTAATGTAGGAGTCATTCAACAAGGCAGATAAAATAGAGTGCATTGAATAAGCATGCACACATATATACAAGTATGCGCCTACAACCTTATGAGAAATAAGAACAAAAACCCACCTGTTAAGGAAAGGCAACTAACTTCCCGTCGAACATACCTCGCCATTGCCTGCACATACATCCAGTAAATTCAGTTACAAAATGCATTGATATTGATGGAGGGCAGAAAAAGCTCTAAATTACAAAGGGAAATAAAACCCTCAACCCTGTAGACATACAGGTCAAAAATAGATGATCTTTTCGGACCATTCCATTCTATTAGAGAACCGCAACACAAAGCTAGCTGAAGAATAATTTCACATGAAAACATAATAACTTGATGAGTAGCCTTGAAATTCTTCACCACATTTGGTTGACATGGCAATCGTGACTGCCAAATATCCAAAATTCTAAATGAAGTAGCAAGATGGCTTCCACTCCCAAATTAACACTCACGAAAAACCAGAACACAAAAAAATTGTAACTTTCATAGCACATGCACCACAAAAATAAATGAACCAAAGATGAGAACATGCCTGGGCAGCCCGTGAAGCAGCCTCATCTGGCTCTGATACACCATCATCGGAGAAAACGTTCCTGCAAAACATATAACATTAGACATCAAAAACTGGTGTTAATATAGGAAGATAGTCATGACTACCTGCTGCAATTTAACTTATTATGGATTTTCCAGAGATTTTAAGCTTCTTCCAAGTGGTAATTTGATGGCTTCCAATATACATGTTTTGTTATTTGAACACTTTGGTAGCGACAATTAGGGGTTTTGAATAAAAAAGCGAAATCCAGTTCATATCATCTCATAGACAACATCTGACATCACATGCTCAGAAAGTCTTTCATAGTTGGTGAGCTTTTCACTCTGAAAAACAGTTCAAACTACAAAACCTTACTAAAACAACCCAAGACTGATCTCACCCATGGGCCAGATAAATTTAGACAGGCCAATATAAGAGATGCATTATATAGGAGAGACCTAATACTTACAAACAGGTACTGAGCAAGAAAGTCACATAACTTTTTTTTAATCCATAAAACAAAATTATTTATTCAGGCAAAGTTGTAGCTATAAAACAGTATTCTCAAAGAAATGCAAACTCTGACCTCCAAATCACTTTTGATAGTTCATCCGGTTTAGCCTCAGGAAGCATGGCAGCATCATAAGCAACAATATTACCATAGAATATCTTCTCCAATTCTTTCATCCATTTAATCAATAACAAGTTGACCTGCCATCCAAAGATCAATGAAAACCATACAACTTTAAGCTATTGACCTAAGGAATGCATCGCAATTTTGTACAATTAAGTTTAAAAAATTATCCTTAAAATATACAGCTTCAAAGGTTCAAGTATCACGAGCAGCAAAACATCTAGTACGCAGAAAATTGAGAACTCTTATATGGCACTAAAAGTGTCATCTACAGTTGGATAATGATATATCGAGAGAAAACACCATCTCATGGCTGCTTCAAATTCTCCTGCATGTCTCCCTAATAGCTTTTCAGTGAATGCCATAATATTTGGATTGGATAGCATTAAAGGATTTGTATGGATCTGAAAGGTATAAAGCTTTAGAAATGTAGGCTGATATGATGGATTGTGGTTACCCTCTTTTTCAGAAAAAGTGAGTAAGCTATTTTGTATTTACAAGTTACAACATACAAAATTTGAACGAATAACAACAAAATTCTGAATGTGGATGGTCAGATCTTTACCACATGCTAAAATTCGGTAAATTGAATTGCCTAATATAGAAGAACTCAAACATGCAAATGCAATGAAGTGCAAACAATATAAACGATTCCAGCAGCATCCTTAGGATGGTAAGTATTGATAACAAACCCCGGCTTTAGAAACTCTTAGCTCCACATCGTGATTGTAGATCTCGTACACATATTGCCCAAATTTGCCACCCTCCTTACCCTCCTCTTTCAAACGTCGTAGGCAAAGCCACATATGGAGTACAAGCAATGAGAATGTCATTTTAAAAGTTTTTTCCAAGTTAAATACTGCACAAGAAACAGGATAGCATAATTTAGATCCCACTGTAATTATAAAAAATAATCACTTTTTTTTAATAGTATATATTAAAAAAAAAAACAGTGAACAACTATAAAAACATGCTATTCTAATTAGATTAGTAAAAACAAACTCTTGCCATGCACAAGGCTTATGTAATGTGGGTAGGGTTGGGGACAAACAGAATGTGCGGAGAACTTATCCTCACATAATATGTAAAGAGGTTTTTCTGAGAACTCTAAGTTGCACCTTTGCAACTCTAGTACTGGGTCAAATGCTTGTTTGTAAATATTTCAAACACAGAACTTACCACCATATAGTATGTGGGAAGCCTGTTTTCAGGTTAAGACAAAATTTCAAGAATTTCTAACTTTGTGAGGAAGTGATTTCATGTCTGGTTAAGACGGAAGTTATTTGCTAACCAAGTGATATCCCATATCAGATATCTTAGTTACACAATATTCACCCTTTCATACTATGTACCCTCATTAATCAGTTATTTCACATTCACCCTTTCATACTCTGTACCCTCAATAATCAATTATTTCACACTGAAAGCATTAAAGGTACCTTCAAATAGAATTGTACAATCACCACCTAATCCAATAGGAAAACAAGTCTAGCCAAATGTTGAATGTTGGCATGCGTATTTTGAAATGAAAAATTAGATCAGTTTACTATGTGATAAGGGAAGGAAAAACAAAATCAACAGAAGAGAGAAGATAGAAGGGAAGCTGGTAAACATAGTATTTTCTAGCATAAACACAATCACAATTCTTGTGGTTTGAGGACATCACTTCCCTGACACAAATTGAAACAAAAAAAGACATGATGGGAAACAAAAGAAGGTTAACTTCCAATTTTAATTTCAGGAACTCACCTTCATAGATGGCAGGTTTATCAACCTGTGAAATGATTCGATTGTAAACAACATTTGCTCCTCTAAGATCCTTGCTTTGCTTACTATAAAATAACATCACCTTGAGCATTAAATACCGGATTCCCTCATATTTTGGCTCATCAACTCTAAGAGGAGAGTCTGGAGCCAAAGCCAGAGAACAGGGTTTAGATCTAAACATTTTATCCAAGTTTACCTGTCACAAACATACACTTAAATTTAGGTCATCTTCGTTAACAAAACATGAGTTCAGATGTTTTACAACCACATCTTCGAAATAAGCTGATCAGTACATCAGACAAAAACAGAATCACAGGACACACAGTACTAATAATTTAAAGGGAGAATTGCTTACACCGCAATAAAAGAGTACTAAATTGACATAAACGAGTGCATATAATCCTACCAATTCAGGTCAATAAATTAAATTCATACCAAAGATTTCGTAGAAGAAGTCTTTTCTACAGAATCAGCAGAAGTTGGTGACACAACTGCAGCAACCTTGGCATAGCTTCGACGAGATATAGAATAGAAATCTTTACCATATTCTGCGGAGTTCATCGGACCCAGCTTCGAGAGATGAGAAATGGCTCTGCTCCATCTTGATAGCATTGTAGACTTCAACTTCCCTAATCAGCGTTGGGGTTTTCAAGGGAAGCGACCAGACGCGCAAGCCAGAGACGAGACGGCAGCAACTAGGTCGAACCTAGTCCAGCAGAGAAGGAGAAAAGAGATGAGGGGCAGTGAAGAGAATAAGAGCTTCCTTACAACCCAATAACAATTTGGTCATCCCTGATCTGATATGGAGAAGGATACCTGGTATGAGATGCGCTGCCTGACCTGGACTTACTCGATCTACAACAAGCTAAACCTGGTCGGAGGAGAGAGTAGCAACATAAGATTAACGTTACACGCTCACTCACCACTGCGAGCCAGCCTAGTAAACAAGCTTGGGCCCTTGTGTTCCATTAACAGATGTTTCAGTTAAGCCCGTGAAAAAAATAAAAGCCGGGTGATCTCAGAAAGATTTTTATTCTCGGGCAACTAAAAGCCATTTGTTTTACGGAAAATCAAGCTTAAAGAAATTGCTATTTTCCAGCGTTTGTTTTGATGAAATTTTCTTTACAGCTAAAAACCAACTATTTTCTTTCTAAAAAAAAAAAAAACTATTTTTCCTCAAGAAAATTGCACATTTTCCAAAAACAAATAGCTTCTTTTATAACAGGATTAAGATTAAAATATTATCCCAAATAACTAACCTCTCTATTTTAAAATAAATATCGTTTAAGATTTTTACACAAAATTAAAGAAACTATTAAATAATCTTAATATTAGTAAAAAATAAATGCATTAGACTCAATTCCCTTATTAAAAATATGAAAAACTAATTAATGTGTGTTGTTATTAAACTGTTAGTGAAAAACAATAATAATGGTAAATTTGAAGGAAAACAAATATTAATTTGCTTTGAACTTATAAAATGATACATATTTTGAAACAAAAATAAATTTCTAAAACGATAATTATCTTCTCTTTTATATTTTTTAACATGAATTTGAAAAACCAGAGTATTCATATTGATCGATACTATTAAAAAAATATACAATTTTTTTTTTAAAAAGTAACCGAACAGTTCAGTTATTTCAAATATTTCTTACATCCCCACAGTTGACCAAAAATTGAATTAGTACTATATATATATATATATATATATCCACTTTGCCTAAAACTACATGCCCGCACACATTTAACACATTAAAAGCAACCAAGCAAGCAAGAGAACTGGACATATAAAATCAGTTTGCACTAATCTGACGACCCTAACAAAATATTTTAGTAACGAAGGCTTGTCAACACATTGACCTATATATGCTCATCCTAACCTTACTCTCTTAATCAACTGAACCTGTGCCAAGCTGGACCAAAACTGAATATTCCAATTTACAGTTTCCTCCAATACCAAACAATAAATACATAGCTCCCCAAAACAATACATGGCTGCCAAAATGTGAGGCAGTGGTAAGCACACGTCAAAGGCATCGAAAAAACCTCTCGCTGCTAATCGTCAGAGGAATTGGCAAAGACAACACATGGCTGCCTGAGAGTGACAAGGTGTTGAACGAACATTAGAGGAATTGAGAAAGGTTTTCAGCACTCTCGAGGTATTGATTATATGGCAGCTTGAATCCGAGAGGGTGTCGAGCACAAATTAGAGATATTCACGAATGTTGTCATCGCTGGTTAACTCCACTTCTTTCACAAAATCTTGCGCTAAAGACTTGACAGGCATTTCTGCATCCTCCAGCAATTCACCAATGAAGGGGAATGTTTCAGCCAGTAACGGCGTATATTCTTCCTTTAGGTTGTCTAGAAGATATCTAACAATTCTGAGCCCTAAAATTCTGGCCCGCATTTGATCATTACGAGTTTGCATCAATACCTGCAATGTTTAGTACACAGTTGTAATGACAAAATTAGTTACCGATAACTATCGGCCTATTATAATGAACGAGAAATATACTTCACTAGAAAATTGGATCCACGTAATAACAAAAAAAAACAATAAAAATGCTCAGAAAAGTAAAAAGATTGATGATGGAATCTGAACAAACTAAGATGGGAAAAATCTCAATTGCTACTTAGGAAGAAGAGGAGGATAGATCTAACGCGTTAGTCATTTGCAAATGTAACCATACGGGATGGTATAATTAAGATCAACTAAATGTTTATTCCAAGAACAAGTTGAAGCAAGTAAAAGTGTCTAAAAGTCACCTCATGGTTCAGGGATTTGCATAGAAGGTCAGATGCTGCAGTGACAGCCATTTGACCAATGCAAGCAACCAATAGGTCATCAACTTCCTCGACAGGTGGTAAGTCAGGAAACTCTTCTAGAGAAGCTGGTGGTTCAGTAGCAAGCTGAGAGACAATGGGTTTTAACAGAACCTGTCACAAAATGTAAACATTAATAATCATCCCAAACGATAAGAGTTCGATGAGCATCAACAGAACCAAGGAAAGAATCAGAAAGGAAATTTTCTGTAGAAAAGTACTTTATGATGGCCCATAATAAAGCATTATGCAGCCAGAAATTGAGGTAACACAGAAGATTTCTTAGGAATATTGTCAGGAACAAATATGTTCCATTTTTAATTTGAATACAGTCAATTTTTCACGAAGTAATATTTCTTCAGTTGCCATCGAAGAATATATATCACACTACGTGCAACAATGGATGAACAAAATAATTAAAAAAAAAAGAGGAAATTCACAGGATAAGATTTAATACAAGGTCATAAATTGCTGGTCAACCAATTGCCAAGCCAGTATTTTTTTTTAAATTCATAGCCCTAATATGATCAATACTAACAAATTTGATGTAGTTGACAGTTGTGGTTGACAATGGCATACCTGAAAGTGTGAGGAGTCGAGGAACTTCGGCTCGAATGTGTCATAGAGAAAACACTTGTGTAGTGATGACAATATTAATGCCCTGAGATGCCACTTTTTGACTGCTAACACATTGTTTTCCTCATTCACACTAACTCCTGCAACCTGAAACTTGGCCTTCTTTTTCTTTCGCCCAGTAGCTTTTGCATCTCCAGTGTCGGTAAGATACCGTGTACATCCCTCAAGCAAATACTTAAAGTAAGGGACAAAGAGAGACCTACATTTAAAAGCAAATACAAGCCACATGAATTGATAATAAAATTCTGCTTCTTGAACTAACAAAACTAAGATACTGATATAAGTGTAACTGTGTAAATTAAAGAGAAAGATGATCGACAAAAATCTATATGCAGTATGTCTGAGCCAGCAGTAAGATTGAGGTCCTAACGAGGCACTAGCTACTCCCAAATGTAACTTTTGTATACTTTTAAAAATGCATAAAATCTCTAGTATGACAAATTTTCAATCCAGATAACTGCAACTTGAGGGCCCACAAGCCAACCAAAGATTAACAAGTAAAAGCTACTGGGCAAAAGAAAAAGAAGGCCAAGTTTTAGGTTGCAGGAGTACATATCAAACTCACGTTATCATATCATTTTTCATTCAGAAAAACAGAACATTATGTAGCACAACAAAGCATTGAATATAACAAACTGTGAAATGTGGTAATATAACAAGGATGCAAAAATCAGAATATTGAAAAGTTCATCTCCCCAGTTCATTTCAATGTGACATATAACATCAAAAATGCGCAAAGACAAGAATGCACTTGAAGGAACCCGTTACTTCTCTGTTAACTCTTATCAGTAATAGGTCTAACAAACACAAAAGAATCAACTTACCGATGGTTTTCAGCAAGTTTATTCACAAGGAAAAAGAAAGATATTGCCCGGTCTATGTTAGTGATGCCAACATTGGCCATTTCTTCTGCATCTGACTCAGCCCATTCGAGGCTTCTGATAAAAAGAGGCTTGAACATAGCTTCTGTAAGTTTCATTGTCAAAGAAATCATCGCATTCACCACACTTTTTTCCACAATATTTATGTTCTGAATTGAAACAGGGCGTTGTCGGCGAAGATCAAGAGCATGCAAACAGATGGCAAATATCTTTCCATGATAACCAGCAACAGATGATCTGTCCATTTTACAAACTAAACTTGCTAACATTTCAAAAGCAATTGTCACGCTTGAATCCCCTGATTCAAAAGCACGCGACTGTATCTTAAACAAAGGTGGCAGAGCAACACGTGCCTGGAAAACAATGATTGTTTAAGAATCATAAAATATGCATAGATAAAAAAGAAGTTTCAGATCAAGGTAAAAGAGAACTTACAGTAATTTTATCAGCAAGAAGCTTTCGTAATGTAACAGCTTTCAATTTCAGCTTTGAATCTGGTCCTGATGTACACCCAGGAGAAAGCACCAAAAGATCTATAATATCTTCAAGATAAGGACTCAAAAAACCTCCAAGCTTGTCTATAACTGCCTCCAAAGTTACAAGAACAGATAGCATAATTGATTCATTGGAAATTGATGGTACAAATGGAGGTGTATTATTAATACATCTTGTTCTCTCATCAATGTGTGAAGTTATTTCACGAGATTTCTTTATCAGATTTTCCATTATTTTAGGCAGCTCAGCTAATGCCTGCGGTCCAAGAACATCAACCAAGGCACCAGTAGCTCGAAGGCAGCTCAAAGAGATAGTCAAGTTATGCGAATTGATGCATTTTGTAACTGATTTAAGGCACATGCTAAAGATAGAATGATCAAAAGGAAATCTGCGGGCCGAAACTTCTAGTGCTGAAACTGCAGCAAGTTTTAAGGAAGTACTTGATTCATCAGTAGAATCTTCAACTATCTGAATGATCTCCATACACATTTTGTGAAAAGATTCGAGAGCACTATCAGTCATATGGAGCCAATGACCACTAATGACTGGATTCGAGTCCCCTTTATCCTTGAGTTTTGATTTAATTCGTCCATCATTTCTTGCTGCCTCACATAGAAGCCCAAGAGCCTGCTAGCAAGAAACATCCGTCAATAATGAAGCAATAATATAGCATGTAGAAAAGAATCTTGTACAACCTGGTAACCTAGAGCATAATCATGCATTCCATTATCATGCACTGTGCACACCTGCATGTTTTATGTGTCAAACAGAACCCAAAAGGGGAGAGAGGAGTTTCTTTAATCTGAATATGAATATATGATCAATGGAGAAGTTCTCTCAGGACTGTGTATTCAACAGACACATGTAGGAATTACGATACATCTAAGGGATTGAGTGGTACAACCATACACAAGATTACAAGTTCCAAATTCCAAATTCCAATTTATTTTTATTGAAAAGCATTTACTTGTTAAAAATTAGTCCATAAAATAAGTAATCATTTACCTTCTTCCTCACATTTCGATCTACATGGCCAAGCAAATTAGTGATGCCTCTAAAATATGCTGAGGGGATCATGGCTCTTGTAATACTCCTCAAGACAGCATGGATGCACTCCTTCAATTCTCTCCTCATCCCAACAGAAATAACTGCTTGCTTTTTCTTTGAATCAAAAAGTTCTAAAAGAGCAACAGCATGCTCCATTAGCTCCCCAAGAATAATCTGAAAATCAAAGCACACTTAGAAGTCATTAGATGCATGTCGTACCAACACCCATACATTAAAAACAAATACATTATCAGTAAAATCATTACTGGTGACTTGGCTCATTGTCCCCAACGCTCAATGTAAGAGACATGACAAATGAAAGACAAGACACTTTGTACAAAATGTGGAAATAGGAGAATAGCCTTAAGGAGCCCAAAAAAGATCTATCACAACTGAAAATGACATTTATGAATGAACAGTATTGCACATGCTAAAGGGTTGGGTATCATCTTGTAGAACCCATCACCCTAGCTGGAGGCTACTGTTGCTTTTGAAGGGTAAGCTTACAGTCAACTGCAATTGTCTCAAGGGAATCTTGAAACAGTCAATATTGCTACTATGATATGGGATCCCCCAGAGAGAGGTGGCATAAGAAAGAGACGACATCCAGTAAACAGACTCTTAAAATCAGCTGCAGATGATGTTCTACATACCTGAATTTTATCCAGGTTTTCACCAGATTCAAGCTTGACTCCCAGTTCTGGGTCCTGCAATTTGTGCAAAACTAATTCCATTGCAAATAGCAAGACCATGAAGAGTTCAGGACAAGGATTATTGGCTTCTATTTGTTGAAGCAACCTAACAAGGCAGGGCAGCCATATCATGCATGAATACTGCTCACATATTTGCACTGCAAAGGCATACTCCCAATCTTTCAGAGCTGAGGATGTTACCCTATCTGAAGCACGGGTATTATCAAGGCAAATCAATCCTTTTCTCGAAACCAAGGAACGGAAAAGGAGCATGAGCAATGAAGCCAAGCCATTACTTTCTCCCAAAGTCCTGCAAGGAAGAATGTAAGATTGAGAAGCAGCAAAATAACACACAAAAGCTATGAGAATCCAAACTTAAAAGTCAACACTACCTTAGAAGGTACACAACAATTGATAGTCTCCTGTGCTCAGCAACTTGGGGCAATACATTAACAAAAATCTGAAGATAGACACAACCAGATTAGAAAGACAGTTTCAAATCAACTTCTCTGATGCTGCAGAAAAGGTGTGCCGAGACATTATCCAATGAAATACCTGGAGCAATTTGTCTGGATTGCCAGTTTCAGATAGCCAACAAGGAACAACCACTGATATGAAATCCTCAAACACGCGCTGTGAATGGCTATCAATCTATTGATTGATGAATAAAATCAGCAAGATTAGCATACAGCTAAAACATTAAAATATCATTCCATGTGTGTGAAGCTAATTTCAGTATCCAAATCAACAGTCAAATCTAGAACTGATCTCTAAACTACATGTTGAAACTTTGATTTTCAAAAAAAAATCCTTTCCATTAAAATGCAGTATCAAGACCTCAAAAATATAATAACCCAATGCCTTGAACATCGGCAATCCAATACAACGTGACTTAAAGAAGATCAAAGCTACACGTACCAGCGAGACAGTTGATTCTCCAAGAACGGTAAGTATATCGAAAATATGCTCCAATATTTTGTTGGGAATAACCTTGGCAATAGAAGTCAGCACAGAGAATACATGGTTGCGAGTGACTCCAGCTTTAGCAGAATTGGCACATTCCAATAACAATTTGATGTCAATCTCATTTTTTATGTCATCCTGTCATGAAACATGTACACATAATTATTAAGTTAAATGTCTCAGAAAAATGAATCTAAGACTTGTTATGATCACCAAAAAACATTTTTTCCAAATTCCAATTATATTAATTAGAGGAATACCTTTAGTGGGACAGAAGTATTGAGAGAACCAACTAAGTCTTCCAGTATTATTAACAATGTCTGCTGAAGGTAACTTATTGTGGCGAATAAGGTCTGAGAGACACCTGTGGAAGCTTCAATCCACTCCTCATTTAGGGCCAGAGTACCATTTACCCAATCATCCGAAAAAATATTGCGAAGGAGCTTAAACAAAGGACCTAAAAGACGATCCCTACATATTTGTATTAAACTTGGTTAGTCCTACAAGTTGTTAAATATACAGCAACTTTTACACGAATTAGCAAGGGCATTTATCAATGGCCATGCATTCACAAAAGAAGGTTTGAGAATAAGACGAACATAAACGCATACCTGTTAACAATGTCTTTCTTCAGCACCAATATATTTAGGAGAGAGTTAAGACAAGAGAGAGCATTTTCTCCTTTACAAATCACATCATGATTCAGCCCATACTTATGACGCCTCGTTGATTTCTTCTTTTTCCTCCCAGATATCATATTATTTGTGCGACTTTCCTGTGTGAAGATGAATTCAAGTGTCTTGACTACTGTGGACCAAGAGATCTGCAAAATCCAAAGAAGTGACAATTGACTTTCAAAATGCCTAAAATATGAGGGAATTTTAACAAGAGAACCTTGCTTTTCCTAATGAGCATATTCAAAAAGAAAATAAAAGACCATAACAAATTAATGCTATATAAACGTCTTAGAAAAACCATGCAAGGCTTGCATAACATCTCTAATCCACTAAAAAGAATAAGGAAATACTTTCTAAAAGTTTTTATTGAGAAGCCCCAATTTTTACAAGTTGAGTCACTAGCATCTAAATTAACGAACAATTGAGATAAGTACTGCTTGTTGTATACCACACATTTAAGGTCATAGGGTTGCTGGACTGCAAGTCTATATACATCTAAAAGTTTAGAATGCAGTTCCCATCCTCCATCAGGAACTAGCTATGGACATCTTTCTCCATTTTTGACAAGACAAACTCTTAATTCAAGTTCACCCCATCAATTTATCCTGATGCTACTTTTATGCCTCTCCTTCCTTGGCCTCCCTCTAAGTCTTATGTATGTGAAATAACCAAGGTGGTCGCATGCAAACTCATAATCCAAGTTCCATCTTCCATGAGGAACTACTGAACTAGATATGGAATCTCTCAGTCATAGAATTTCTTTTAAAGCATATTTTACTATATTACTCCATGTTAACTAACCTTGAAGTCTGTACAACAGCCATCACTTGGAAACAGTTTTTATCGCAAAGAAAACCCCCCATTTTTTTATTTCATGCATTTAAATTTCTGAGTTAAACTGACAAATTGGAAGGAAAAAAGAGAGAGAGAGATACAAAGAGAAGTGGAAAGAACTGAAAAAGGGATAGGGGCAAACATTTAACCGCATCATGGCCTCTCTGGTTGCATCTTGTATTTCACCATTTGCATCACGAAACAAGAGCACAAACTCACGGAAAAGCAGCTCCTGTACAGTGAAAAAAGGCATATTAGCCAAACATAACGATTCTTGTACAGTCCTTCCCCATCGCTGAACATAAAAAAGCCAACTTTTAGTCAGGTTACCTCAAAAAATAATCTTATTATCATTAAACGTTACCACGTCTAGCTCATACTACACAAGAGTAAATCAAATATTGAACAGAAAATAAATTGAACGTCACCTGCATCTCAGTCGTCAACCCATTGTATAATTGACCTCTTAGGCTTTGGAGAACAGTAACACAAGGTTCTATTATAGCAGGATCTTCTGAAGAGGTATTATGCACCTGGAAGAATAAAAAATCCAAAACAATTTCCCACGGATTAAGGTAAACCCACAATAACTGAAAAATAAAAAATCGCAAGAACATACATATATGATAAAAAAATCTTACTTGCAAAGCCTTTAAGAGGTAATCTGCATAATCGCGTCCATCAGATGATGAAGCGGGAAGAGCACAGCTCTAGCACAGGCAGAAGATGAGGTCTTTAAACACCAGAAATATGAGAAGAATGGTACAGAAATACAACTCAAGAGCAAAACTATCCATTTATACCTCGAGTAAAAGACATAGAATCTTGACTTCAGTTTTTGACAATTTTTCAGATTGCATATCCTGCTCAAGGCAGTATTCATTGCGTCTTTTCAAAAGCATAGATAGCAATGACTCCACATCTTTAATACGAATTATCGTATTGCCCAACCCTTTGAGCAATGACAGGATCATCAGCTGCCAAATTTGTCAATTTTATTTAGAGTCATAGGAATCATATGAGGAAAACACCTAAGTCAAAACACTGGCGTGCTCGACGTAATAGATCTTGTACATCCAGAACAAAAGAAACAGGAGAGAAACAAATTGAACCTTGGCAAATGCTGAAAGTTTCAAAGAAGAACCCAAGATGGAAGCAATAATCTTTTCCTTCTTAGATTGATCAAATCTGAAAACAAGTGTAAGGGGGATTATGAAAAGGTAGCTATTGCTTCAAACATTTTGGCAATCTAGTAAAGAAGATGATCTGCAAAATAGTAGATAAATTCAAGAAAATCATTTAAGTTAGCAAAAGCAGAATGCTGATGCATATCAGACACAAAATTTGGAGCTCAATGATTGACTTAGATCATCAAAGATAAAGTTCTTATATGCTTGCATAGTTCAGGCACATAATTTCCTATTTTATCTGTGTATCAGCAGCTATATGTACAAAGCAAGAAATGTCACTAGCAACTCGCGAACTCCCTTCTGCTGATGTCAAATCATTCTGGAAGTAAATTGTTTTATGGAAAACAGATGGCAACACCAATACATCACAACAAAGAGCATAAGAGTAAATGAATGATTTAGAATTTTGAAGTTAAAAATGGAGTGAGCCAAAGTCCATCCAAACTCCGAAAGTAAGAAAAGAGAGCATGCTTTGTATTTTTACACTTGCCTCAATCAAAGCGTCACAATTTACTGATATCACTGTTCCCTTACTATTTACAACTCGATTCAGACATCCTTTTAAAGACAAGGCAACGATAACATAGACCGCATAGAATTAAAGGCACATGCAAGAAAGAGCATGTAAAATGTAAATAAAGAACTAAACATACTGGGAAAACTTTTTTTATAACAATGGGCAAATACCTCTGACCTAGATTCCGTGGTACTATAATGCTGTCACAGGATGACCCAAGCAAAGAAGTCAGAAATGAGGGCAGAAAATTTTTGTCTGATAATATAAATCTCTTCTGCTGAACCATCAAACTCAAAAGCTCGTCAAGAGAATGACTCCAGGTCGTGTTGTTCCCTGTCATTTAACCAAGCAGAATATAAGGTTAGCAAAGATAAAAATGACGACCATATTGCAACTCTTAAAATTTAATCACGAATACCATTCTTCTTGCTTAAAAAATCAACACGAGAACACAGAGCATGTAGCCCTTCAATGCAGCCCATGGCAGCAATTCTTATATCCTGGAGAAAGAAGAATGGATAAAGGCTGAAACGTAAGTGAAGTGTTATAACCAAAAATCGGTAGATTCAAAATAAGAGGATATAGATGGAAATAGCCCAAAAGAATAGATAGAATGAAAAGAATTGTTTCACAGTCATACTTGACTACTGCTAGATAGCGGAACAAGAAG
Source organism: Euonymus europaeus (assembly GCA_963580455.1). Lineage (NCBI taxonomy): Eukaryota > Viridiplantae > Streptophyta > Magnoliopsida > Celastrales > Celastraceae > Euonymus > Euonymus europaeus. The sequence goes on along the minus strand of OY756971.1, from coordinate 22,872,698 downwards.
CGAAGGAAATTCTGCTAGAAGTTGTTGGAACAGCAAACTATCATCAGTTTGAGAGCAAACAAAAGCAAAACAATGAAGACTCTCAACTTGAGTTGCAACCGCAACATCTGCAAGATGAATGTCCGATATAAGAACATATACAACTGTAAACCATTGTCAGCGCAAATAGTAGCAAGAAAAATTGACTGAACAAAGAGAACTCAATAAGAACCTTCTTTCGTGAAAAATCCAGAGAGAAAATGGCCAGGCAAGACCTTGCTTTTGGTAACAAGGTAGTGAAGGGGCTCCTTGAAAACATGCTTCAACCGAGAAGTCGCAAAAAAGATAAACATATCCCGAAGTTTGCAAACCCACTTGTCATTATCATCCTAAAAAGAAGGTATGGCACATTTAACAATGACAAACCATTTTGGGTTAACCCAATCATTACATGAATGACCAGCTAATGGAGAAGGCAAGAACATTAGATGAATTAAGGAAAAGAAGATGCATCACATACCAACACCATATCTGAAGGCATCGTTGAAACAAAAGCTTCTAGTAACCTCCAAAGCACGCAAATTAAAATGTTTGTATTCAACGTCTTTACTTGAGTATCAAACAGCTGATCAAGGAATCTTCTGCAATCTGCATCTAGCATTTCAGTGTTGAACTGTCCATACAGGGAGAACATAAAGACTCAGGATGCATGAAATCAACATCAATACACAAACATAAATAATTCATAAAAAGTAACCATCCCCAGTTTTTAGCAAAATAAATGCCAAGAATATGGCACGCGCATAAAATAAACGAACTTTAACTAAAAAAACATAAATCTTTTCATGAACGACAACAAAGACCTAAATCATCAACAAGAAATATGCAACCATGTGACCCCTTCGATTTACCAAATAAAATTTCTTCTATTCTAAAAAATCTCTCCATCTGAAAGAAAACGGAAATTTGTTCACTAACTTATTGGAATAATTATCAAACATGCATGTGTGATTATTCCAAAACATGTCTTGCACATATCAATGTATTAATTTACATCACCATATCATCTCCGAATCATCCACCTCCCATCCTTCTGAATTCAGAAGGATGTTTCCATGTTGATTTTTCATTGATCAAAATCACTTCGCCATATGCATGCATACATATTCTATGCATTTGTAAAATCAAATTATCTCATGTACTATAATCATCCTTCATGTTCAAGATATGCTTCCAAGTTTCCCATGTCATCATTTCAACTATTGAGAGTTAAAATTTTAATAATTATTGATCCAAACAACACGCAAACATGTGGCCCAGTAGTAGAGTTGCAGGGGTGCAACCTAGAGGTAACATGTTTAATTCCTAGAAATAGCCTCCACATATTATGTGGGGTAAAATCTGCGTACATCATTGCAAGGATGTTGTTTACTTAACTGATCCGAATATTTTTTATGATTATAGTCTTTGCAACCACGAGTTCCTGTGTTTCTATTCGATATCCCTTGCAACCTCAATGACTGAGCATGATAATCTATTTATCTTTCTCCCTTATTCTAAAATGTCAACTTCCTATGTTTCTATCTCGGTATCGTGTATTGTAAACTAGTCTTTCTTATTTAATTATCTTATTATCATTTATGAGTGTCTAAAGATCACTCTTACCAATCTTCCTTCAATCCTTATTAGAACCTCAATGTCTGAGCATGATAATCTATTTATCTTTCCCCTATTCTAAAATGTCAACCTCCGATGTTTCTATCTCAGTGTCACATATTGTATACTAGTCTTCTTGTTTAGTTATCTTGTATTTTTTACAAGTGTCTAAAGATCACTCTTAAGTCTTACCAATCTTTCTGTCCGGCTTGGCTATGTGATAAATATCAAAAGAAGCGTGGATGATGTATTTCAAATTTTTCATGAAAATGCAGTATAATACTTTTGTGTCAATTAAAGCGCAATCCTGTTTTCCCAACTTCATTTTCAATATATATGTCATATACTTAGATAGGAATGATTGCCAGAAAAGAATTCAAATAGTGTATTCTCACTGATTTCCCCCATGCACTAATGTCGCTGACCCCAAAATAATTTGGGATAATGCTCGGATGATGAATGGTGGTGATGATATAAAACAATATAAGCACTGTGCACCACAGACAAAAGAATGTTGTAATATGTTTGCATAATTCAGCGCATCAACTGGGCCTAAAACTAATCTAACATAAAAGCAGTCAACACCAGATGTCTTTTACCTCAGAAATGGAAATATCAACTGCAGACTCGACAACTTCCCAATGAGTCTTCAGAACAGGAAAGCAAGCTTCAAAAAATGCAAAACATAGCCCCCTTCCTATCACAACATGAAAAGCAAAAGAAGTTAAACTATAATTAAAAAAAACATATATAATACCACTAAGTTCAACGAGGATAGTGTGTCCAAGCCCAAACAAGATGTTTATATTTGACTCATGTTTAAATAGTCAATGGAGTGAACGTACTATTCTTTTGCAATATAAATGACTGCATCAGAACCAAATAAAACAGTGTCTTTGAAGAAGCCAAATCATTGCAACTCTCGATAAACCAAGGTAAACACTCATCAGTGAGCAATAAGAGTGTTTCAGCCAAGATGCCAACAGTCTCCATATTGATCGAGGATACCCGTTCAGGTTGTAATTTCTGCAATGTTTCCACATCATAGATTCAAACATATTTAGCTGACAGTTGAAAGTCAGATAGTCAAAATTGGTAAATTACAATGCACAAGCAATAATATACACAACTGAAATAATACAACAAGCACACTGAATAACACCTCTTGCAAAGAAAAAAACAAGAGCACAGAAAAGTGGCATGCATAACAGCATGTCTATCAAACAGCGTGACTATCCTAGAAAAAATCATTTGATTAATGGCTCTACTGAAGAAAACGGCTTTAGCAAGGCTTGCCCATAAAACAAAAAAGAAAGAAAACATCTTTAAGCCAACAATTTATACAAAACTTACACTTCCGAAACTTACCATTTCTTCATTAGAGACACCAGTGAGACTCTGGTACATTGGCCAATCTACTTGCTTGGCTAATTCCAAAACCTTCAAATTAAACCTTTGAGTCTACACATATCAACAGAAAATATTCAAAAAATAAAGAATAAGACAGATGCTATCATGCCAATATGGAAATGGGAACTACTGAACCGTAAATAAATCTGCATGAGCCAGAAAAAGAGACCTTTGGAAATATCAGGATAAAAGGAAACATAATGGCCGCAAGTCGCTTTGAGTTATTGATCTGATTATGAAAGCATGCAATGGCAATCTTCAGGAATGAATATGCGACATCACCAGCCAGAGAACTGTTATCTGACAAATCTGAAAACAGAGACAGTAAATCAATAGAATTGATGGATTGGAGCCCACTCCAATTCGCAAATGACGAACACATTCAAAGAAATCTGACAAATTCTACAAAAAGAAAGGCCCGTAATTGTTCGTCAGGAAACGGGATGAAAAGTGCAGTCTATCATCACAGTGAATTACTCAAATCACTAGAGAAAAAAAAAACTAATCCCGAGGTAGGTTTGAACAACTCCAAACACTTTTGTTCTAACCAGAGACGTCTGCTCAGCAAGCTTTATATTTGACTGGGAAATAGTGTGTGTCGCAGGGGCGCGCACGCGCACACACACACACATATATATATATGAACATGAAAACAGACTGATGAGCAGTACTCACTTGACTTTTTCTTATTGGAAAATTACAGAATATAGGTACTTACTCGACATGCAATAACATCTTTGAAGCACATCATGTAATGCTTTTAGAACATCACTAGACTCTAATATTTCAGAGAATCCTTCAAGAGATAAAGCTGCTTGAACAACAGTGAGATCATCATCGCGAAGCTGGCACATTACGGCATCCCGAATGTTTATAAATCTCTGGATCACAGGGGGAGAGAGTTAACAAAGACAAAAGGAACATACTAATCATCAACACACAATTTTGTTTCACATTCTCATACACAGAACTCTAACCGCCAAACATTGAATACCAGACATATAGTATAACACATCTCCGACTACTCCCAAACATACACACAGCCAATCAATGAGAAAGCACAATGCAAACAACTTTTGTTCAAGCAGTCTCCCATATAAATTCCCAGCTAACCAGCCTCCACGAAAATAAAACACAGACAATAGTGGGAAGAAAGTTCAAAAGGCAACACGGTGCCAATATTGGCTTGGACAAGGTGCAAAGTATAGCAGCAACAAATAAAATTCTTTTTTTCAAAATCACAAAACACAAAAAATAGAAAATAGAGGACAATAGCCTCAAATGATACCGACAATGCAAAAGCAGCTACATAAAGGTTTCAAGATCTATCTTTGGCTCTTTGTATGAGCACCAAGAGGTTCACAATTGCATATACTTTACACAAACAATCAGCTGGAAACTTCCTTATAAGACAAGGTAATAAAAGTAGTTTACGGTGTACCCCGGTGTTTCTCACAGATGGTAATCAAAATAGAAACATTACCTGAGAATCAGCATCCTTAGATCTCAGGAAGCCAGATGCTTTTAGACCAGATAATGTGGCACGCCGAACTTCAGCCTACATATCATTCAAAAGCATAAGCAGGCATTACAATGTACAAGCAAGAAACAACTACAACAAGATTTAATTTCCCTGTAAGATGCACACAGTTTATACCTTGGGATGGTTCAATGCCAACCAGATCTTGGAATCTGGGATCACCGTTGATGAATCCAAGTTCCCATCTAACATAGTACTAAGAATCTCAAATGTTGCATCACCTTTCTTGGCTTGTAACTTTTCGTCCTAATAGGAAAACATTAAGTGATGGCAAAGTCAACAAGACTTGAACAGAAATGGAAATGAAAATGAAACCACAAGAAGGGAAGGAGTCTAATTGCTGACACACACCTCCAAGAATTTCCAAACTGCTTGGTGAAGTTCAGATGGGTACTTCTTATTGATAGCAACCAAAATCTTCTTGGCCCAGCTTCCTAATAAGTATTCCATGGTTTCAGTTAGCAGCATATCTAACAGCTCGAAGGTGCTCGCAACAACAATAAAGGAATGTCACAAAATCACATGGAAGGAGAGGCAAGCACGATTGGATCTAATATTCCATTACGTCAAAATGGTCCATACTATAAAATCTCCAGGTAAATATACCTGAATCTGGCGGTGTTGAATCGCTTTTCTTCTGTGACAACTTCACACAGGAAGAAAGGACTTTAAAAACCACATGGCCAACAAGATTCTTTACAGGAACTGTCTCTATGATTGATAACAAAGCTCGACCACATGAGTCATCAGATGAACTGTGGAGAAAAACTGTCAGTTTGTCCCCAGTCAATAAGGGAAGAGATGTGTCCAAAGGAAAGAAAGGTTAAGTTGGCACCTGTATTCCACCAGAGATTCCAAAAGCAGAGTGAGGAATCCATCAATATTGAACTCTTTGGACAATCCCAGGATAATTCCAGCTATCTCTCTTCAAAATGGAAGTAAAATTGAAAGTCACAAAAAAAACCAATAACATCCAATAAAAATCTCTTGAAACATGTCTGAGTCTGAGACAGTCAAGGACTACCTAGTTTCTTTCAAAAACTCCAAAGCCTTCTTCGGGAACACATCAATTGATTGCAACTGGTAAAATTTTGAGCAGAAGTGATGAGAAATAACAAATAAAATAGAACACGTCTTCCAAAGAATGGACTAAAAATAGAGTTTATCGGCACAATTTTAAATAAAAGACACAAGCCCATATCAGGTAACACCACATCACCAAGAAGATGATAAAATGTGAAAAACTTACTGAACACATGACATCTATATTTTTGGGAAATAAACTGAAAGCGTTTAAGAATTAACAAACTTGACTTTACAAGGGAATCTATATTGTCCATGGTCTCTCATTCATCAGCTGCTCACAAAATTATCACATATTACAGATGTTAAATAAAAAGAATAAGAATTGCATGCAAAAGTGAATCAAGTCTGTTTTGCCGACACATTATCATAGTTGAAGAAAATGAAGTGTACAAACAAGAAGATAAGAGGACAACATATTCACCATGAGAACAATTGAAAACATTAAAAGCAGGATAAAAATGCCTACTCCTTCAAATTGCTTTATAGTTTATACTATCACTGGGCTAGCTGTCTATCAAATTGGTGGTACCTGAACAAGGTTAATCAAAGCCATCAGCGACAAACGAAACCAATGCAGATCAGTCAACTCTTTTGCATCTTCTCGAGCTATCTCGGCAATCAACCGTATCAAACTTTTAACAAGTTTAGGAGCCAGTTCAACTTTGTTTGCTAGCAAACCAACAATCATCAAAGCACCAGCCTACAGACAGAACGAAAAGTCAAAGTACATAACAGAGTATGGAAGAAGTATTCCTTTAGAATTAGAGACTCCGGACTCCTTCATTATTTTGGCCAATTCAACACAAGTAGGCAGTTTTCATCAACCATGTTACCATAAACTCTTTCACTGGCTATAAGGCCTAACGGGACATAACCTGTTTCTAAAAGGGGTGGGTCCAGCTTCCTAATCTGGCAGTGTTGGACATAGACAGAAACTGCCATAAAAGGTGTCATCCTCCCTCATAGAAAAGTTACATACTGTCAACCCTACATTGCCAATTTTCAGCCTGCATCTTACATAGATGAAGAAAAAGAGAATTCTCACCATCAAAAACTCGACACTTCAACAAAAGAAAAGAATAGGAAAGTACTATCAAATCAACCCAGACTAACAAATGCCTTGGACAAATATAAGCACAGAATGTCACATAACCAAACATACTAGCGGAATGATTGACACCAGGCACGCTGTTAAATGCGATTATTTTCACTGCCTAATGTCCAGATCACAATGTTTAATATATTTGACTTCAAAAGATAACAGAGTAAGGCAAATGAAGAAAAAAAAAACATGACGTCTAGTCGTCCAGTCGGCTACTTTAGTGTGAATGTGGGTGGCCATTAATAAATCACCCAAAGAGAATCAAATGAGAGAAGACTGACATTATAGTGACCATTCCATTTCAGAAAAGTTTGCTTATGAAACATACCTTGTGATCTGGACCTCCTTTTGCACCAGCCTGAAGTCCAGAAACTACAAATGGAAGGATTTTCTTGACAACATCACTATTAACAGTTTCAACAGAACCAAGGACCTCAACAATGACAGCTGTGCAAAAGCTGATTACAGGCCTCGAAGGCTGAAACTTCTTTGTTGGAGAAGCCTGCGTGTAAGATTAACTTTACGAGACCAGAAAATGATAGCAACAGAAAATCAAAAGAGATGGGAAGCAAACACTCACATAATTGCATAAAACCTCCAGCACTCCCATATCACGGATGCACTGCTGTACTATAACACTTCTGGGTGGAGGTGCACCAGAAACTTTGACTCCATCAATAAATTTCCATTTACCATTCCTACATTCAAAAGAAGTGAACAGTCAAATTTGCAAAGGTCAACGACAGACAGAGTGAATTATCTCCGAAAAACGCTTTTTACTCACCCTGTGTTAATTAGCTGCACTATTCTAACAAAAACATGTGTGTCATGGTACGGCATGGCACATAAAATCAATTCTTCTGCATCGTACACGTGAATCCTATAATTTCAACCATCAAAAAATTACAATGTCATCAGAAATTATGTATCAAACTAATCTTGAATTTAACTAAGTGTGGTTGAAGGAGTTACTTACTTGTATCTGCGTATCAAATACTCGAGCGTCTTCAAGGACGCAGGTAATTGAAGATGTCCCGAGAGTAATCTTAAGTAGGAACTGATTGTGGTGCTAATGCGATTATTCACTTCTATATCTTTCAATTCTCTATCAAATTCGATACTTTTATGACTAAACAGATCATGCTTGTAGTTTCTAAACCGATCTTCATTTATTATAAGTACTTCAAGACCTGAAAATCAAACAACAAAAACAATCAACATGCTTAATCTCCCGAGCATTATAGCTATTGTTTTACAATCTATTCTGAAACATGAAAATTTGCACACAACACATCGAGAGCTCTCATCTATTTTCTCCGGAAAGCCTGAAGTCGCACCCAAGAATTCAACGAAAACAGGAAATCTTAACCGACCTGATAATGCAACGTTTAATATGGTTTCAATATCGATATCGGCAGCTTCTTTAGGATCATATAGGATTGAAGGGCGAGTAAAGGGTCTCTTGAGAGGGGCCGAATCGGATTGAACGATAGACTTGATTGCCTGTAATTGCTGGGCTATCGAAGAAGCCATGGCTTTCGGTAGCTAGCAAGCGAAGGGTAAGCACTAGGAGAAGAGGAAACTCGCAGGTTTAAACCCAACTAGGGTTTTATTTTATTTGCCGCCTGCGTTTTGACATCCAACTGACCGACCTAGGTTGCAATTGGAACGTTAGGGTTTTATTTTTTAATAATATATATATATATATGTGTGTATATAAAAATGCCGTTAAGCGGGTTAACAAGGAAATAACAGAAGAAGGGTGTTAATGGTTTTTATTTACATTTTCCCTTCTTTGATAAAATTTTGAGTCTTTTGAGTCCTGCTGCGGAGAAACAACAACAGAACCCGTTAAATAAAAACCATTAACACCCTTCTTCTGTTAAAAAAAAAAAAAACTTTTGAGGTTGAAAATAAAATATTTTCTTAATTTTGAAAATTTATATTTGTATTTCGATTTATTTTACCTATTTAATGTTATATTTTTTGTTTAAAATTAAAATTAAATGCAATCTAAAAAAACATGAAATGTCTTTTGGCTTATATGTAACTGTTCATGATTATAATGTATTAAAAAAAATAGTTACCATAGAACTATTTAAAAATACGAAGAAAAAAAATCGATATGTACATTTGTAAATGAATTTTCAATTATTATTTACCACTATTTTTTAAAAAATAGTTGTGTTTACATCATTTTGAATGCATGATTTAAAATGGCAAAAATGTGCAATTTGTCATTAACAATGCCCCAAGTTTCACTTTCTTCCTTAAAAAAAATTAACCCAAAATCATCCTTGAAATATTGCATGTACCTCGTTCGTCACTAAGTTAAATTTGATGCCAAAACATTCAGACGTGACATCCTACATAGCATTTTTGACATAGTGGCAAAGACATGGCATCGAACATTTGTCCCCAAGTTGAGTAGATGTCACATCTTATTTATTTTTATTTGTTTGCGTCGATCTCATTTGGAGGATAAAAAGGGTACCTTACAAAAATTCAAACACGATTTTAAGAGAGAAAAAAAATTGAGAACGAAGGTGAAATTAGGGATATAATTAAAAGATGGAATGCATACTTTTGCCATTAGTAAAAAAATACAATAAAAATGTTAGGAGTGCTGCCCCCGACGCCGCATGACTTTCCCTTCCTGATATAAAGCATGTGTTTGACTGGGCGTGAGTGAGCTTATAAGCTCAATTTCTCGGTCAACAATCACATCAGTCATATACTAAAAAAATTCATTAATTTCTCATATTGCCCCCATTCTCTTACACATTTGCTTATCTCTTAAAACTCAATGCATAAATTTTTTTCCAACAAAACTCATATTCTATAACTTTTATTTCATTATTAAACTAGTTTACATAACATTAACAATAAATTGATATCTTATACGTTATTAACACTTACGCTATACCAAACAGTACACGACTTATTTAATAATTTATACGTTACGCAGCTTATCCGTCAGCTTATACATTGTCAGACATACTCAACCAAACACATGCAAAACTTTTGACCTGCCTATGGTGACACTAGTCAAAAGGGAGGAAAGGGGCGATGATCATAAATTATCTTATAGTATCTTATACTATCATTATAAAGTCCAATCATTATAAAGTCCATAGAATTCAGCCCTTCTCATGGCGAGTTCAAACTTTTTTCCCACTCGCGCGACTGTCGTTGAATTCCTATCGTCGATTGCCTACCACTAGCGCTATATCCACCATCCAATTCCTCTGTACCTATGCTCCTAAACGGCATCTCCACGATGTCTGAGAAAGTTCTATTACTCTGTAGCTCCATATCCACCATCCAAGTTTTCTCCAGTTCCTTCTGTCAACGTCATGACCTTGCGCAGGTTCATTGAATCTGCTTTCCGAACCGGCATGGCAACGTCTATACATGCATCTACAACCTAGATCCAGTTGTTCTCTGTACGCAGAAACCGACTTTGGCTAAAAAAAAATTAAATGCCTTTTTTGTTCTGCCTTTATTCGCACATCAATATGCTTGCTGAATCGACTCTGCTTCGACGATCGAACGAAACAAAGGTACACTGATTGTTCAATCTTCACATTATTATTCATCAAACATGATAAGTTCTTCACCGCGGGTGAACGACGTAAGTCACGGGAATTGAATCATCGTCAATTTTAATCTACACATTATTAGGGCTTTACTCTTCCTTGCGTTCTGCTTCTGTGGCGAGCTGGCCTTGAGGGGTCTGCTCTTTCATCACGGGTGAACGACGGAGGTACGACTTGGTCATAGCAGTGATTTGGAGGTTAGTGGGGACGATTTTGTGCCACGATTTTGTTGATTTCTGATTCAACAACTTTGTGTGCTGTTCATTTACGACTGATGCTCAAGGCTTTGCATTTGTTACAAGTATGAGAACGAAGCGCAGAAGGTTGGGGGAAGGCTAGATGGTAGGGCTCTAAATTTCTTTTGGTGTGCTTCTGTGGTGTTCAACATTTTTCCTTTTCTTCTATATGAATATGTGATTTGTAGTTTTATTACTGCCTATGAGACTTTGTATTCTTTACTTGCCATCTCTACCCTTTGTTTTTTGTAGGAAGAGGTGTTCACAGTCGAGATAACAGATCAATTTTCCAAATATGGCCCAAACGCAGAGAATATGTAAGTCTTAATGACTGATCCAAGATTTATTCTCTAAGATATTTGTTAAGTTGTATGGAGGATTTGGTTATTTGTTTTCTTCTTGGAGTATCTGCCCTTTTTTAATCGCCACTTCAAATTGATTCATTTTCAATGACCAACAAAATTTGATTCATGGTGGTTATTAGTTGAGCATGATTGCATAATTTTCTAGAAGTAAGTGCACTTGCTTTGTTTTGCTATCTTCATTTTGTAATTTTGCCTATTAAATGTATTTTTAGTCTTTCGATTATATTGGTTTCTCAACTTTAGCAATGAAGTTCCATTTTACATTTTTATGTCTTAGCATTTGTTCTATGCATGTCATGTACCTTTATGTTTCATCTTTTGGTTCTCATTCTATGTTCTAATTTGTCATTGATGGGTGGCTTACTATTGTGTACAGCGGGAAGGGAAGTATTTCTATCAAATGGCTTTGAGGAACCTCTTTGCTAGCATTGAGGTAATGTAAATCTTCCTTATTTTGGGGGGCCTATTACCTACCTCTGTTCCAAATTTTTTATCAACAATTGGTGAGCATGCTATAGATGGTAATTTCCGTGAGTATAAACATCTTTTGCTTTCATTTTTTTTCCTCAATTTGCTTTGACTTCTTTCACATTGCCATTTTTGACCAAAAATTCTGAGATTAATATTTTGATTCATCTATTATGTTCCTTTATGTCATGAGGATGCTTAATTCTTTTGGTTCATGATGTCAGATGTTTAAATGGATTTTAGCATATCTGTCATTGGGCGTCAAGGTTGGTTATCACAGGCTATTCGCGCAGTTGAGGTAGTTGGTCAGGTCAACTAAAAGCAGAGGTTGAGTTTGAACTGCAAATGCTTCTATTGTGTACAACAAAAAAAAATTTAAAGTAAAAACTGACTAAGGTGTCCTTTCATCTGATTATTGTTAAAAGCTCTTTAATTTATACAATCTTTAGCGATGCTTTGATGAGATTTCAAATACCAAATGCTGTCATTTAATTCAATAAGTTGGGGCTTATTTTTGCTTTGGTGGTCTCTTGCTATGGATTGCTCTTTGGCATTACAATTTGTATTGATGAATTTGCAATAGCATTTCAAGCAAATGGTCTAGGTTGATTAGTTATTAATATGTCTCATGATATGAGGCTTGCACCTTCTTCTCATGTGCATGATTAATTAATGATAAATCAAAAGAAAAAAGAGTACGAACTGATACCGCTAAACCTCAGTTGGATAAATATGCTTCATATAATTTTTAATACATTTAGTCTATCAAATGAGACCACATCCCTGAAGTTTGGTTAATTGGGCTTTGCTATTGAAAGCACACAAATTTCCTTTTCATTTTTGTTTGACAAAAGAAGCCAAAGACAATGAATTATATTTTACATAGCAGATGATATGACTTTCACTGGACAAGGAAACATTGAAGGAAACGAACAGCAGTCGTAGGATCTCCCCTGCAAACCACACAAGGTAAATGTTGTAGTTCTTAACCTTTCATCTGTTATGTTCCTTAATGTCATGTTCTTTCATTTGCTTAATTGTATACATACATTTTCTTTGTTCCATTTGAAAGTTAAGGCAATCCAGTTTGTAGGTTCATACACAAATATGTAACTTGCACTTCTAAATTATCCGTAAATCATCAAAATTTTCCATGGTTAATTGTCTTTTTTGAAGTTGAAGAAAGACATACTGATTGGAATATTTATGCTCATATAGGGATATGCTAGTTTTTAATACTTCAAGGGATTAATTGAGTTGGAAAAGCTAATCAAATGTGGTAGAAGTCTTGCTGTATTTAGTTGAGTGGAGAAACTTAAAAAAAGAATTGTAGCCAATTGATGATTGTGTATTCCCTCTGAATTCTATGACTTTGGGGCTAGATTTGGCTGACACCCTCACTTCCATTTCGCATCACAACACATAAAGACGATTAATCATGCAGGTAGAACTTTAATTACTCTTGAAGCGCTTATAAGGTCAATATTCCATTTTGATTTATATTTTTCATTAAATTAGGCACGAATACACTTTAAGATTTTGTTCTCTTACCTTTAGTATTACTGATTACATTTGTTTTATTTGTACTCTTATACTATTCAGTGATAATATTTTAATTTATATGTTCATGCAACAGGGGCATAAGAGATGCGATTCTTCTATTTGCGATGCTCCGGTATGGTGACTGTTCAAATTGGTATTTTCTATGCTAGATTAGATAATCTATCATGAAAACTGTTTTTGGAAGCTCCATTTGGAGAGTTGGGTTGATACCTTTCCTGCCATCATTAGTATGTCACAAACCCGGGCAATTGTGATAACTTTAGTAGCCTTCCTGACAATTTGTAAGACAATACGATTCTCCTTATCTCATTTTCCAAACTCGCAATTCACTGTTTTATACGAAGAACACCTAAGAATAGTGATTATATTTTCGAGTGGGAGAGAATTATATAACGCTTCATTTCAAAAGCCCCGGGGCAACGCCCGGGCATGTATCCTAGTAAAATTGGTGACCTTAATCACGTAGTTGTGGGTTTGGCCTTCATTATCCTATTTCGTTTATTTCTTGTTAAAACAAAGGTTTGCGAAAGATAGGGTTGGCAATGGGGCGGGGGAGGGGGTTATGCCCTCCCCATCTCCGAACCCAAACTCAAACCCCATCCCCGCCCCATCTTCGGCCTCATCCTCGATTTTTGGGGCTTAGCGAACCCTATGGGGACGGGTAACACTCATCTTCGAACCCCAAAAATATTATAATATTATATGTATATGTATGATATATATATGATACATACATACCGATATATATATATATATATATCAGTATTATATATACTTATATATATGTATGTATTATATATCAGTCACTGATATATTGATATGTATTTAAATAACATATTATAAAAAATTCGGGTCGGGTTCGGAGCCGAGTATGGTATTACCCTATCCTACCCTACCCTTCCCTAGGCAGTGGAATTCGGGTAGCACCTGAACCCAATTTTTCGGATCCCCAACCCGAAATTTTGAGTCGGATATCCACGGAGAATTTTGTCATCCCTAGCAAAAGAGGAAAGATGCCTCATTGGATTTCCGCAGGCCGACTGGCTAGTTCATGGGCTTGTATCGGCTGACTCGATCACCTTTTGGGCCTGACAACAGCCTATTAGCAGTCAAACCCACTACAATGTCTAAATTACAGCCTAATCTGATAATTTCCTAAACCGAACGGATTGGCCCATTAAAAAAGCAAGTCGGACTGTTTCTTAAATGGGCAAGGGTAACAGCTGACAGCTGTATAAGTGAGCTACAAGACTATACTGTGCATCACAATCACAATGGGTGCATTTTGATTGGGCATGACAATATATGAATATTTTAATTTTATTGATATAACTGTATTGATATTTAATTTTTTTATGTGACTGTATTAAAAAATGTATTTTATTAATATGATTGATAATATAAATAAAATAACTTTTGTATTGATTGAATAATGCAAATTTGCTGAATTTTTATATAATAAATATGAGACTTAATTCAAAAAATCTGTATCATAGATGTGTATTATGTAAGGCCCACTTAATTGTCCATTTACAGGGCCAATCAACTTCATGCCCACATCCTTGGCTCATTAGAATGAAACTAGAAAACTAAAGGGTAAAGGGTACAGAGCCCCCTAAAGTATGGCCTAATTGAAAAAAAAACTTCAAATTATGAAAAACTGGATATAACTCCCCAATTAGCCACCAGGTTCGTGGTTGATGTGGAAAACAAGAAGAATTGGGAGTGGTTCTTGGAGTTATTGTTCAACGACATTGGAAATAACAAGACTTGGACCTTCATTTCAGACCAACAAAAGGTATTGACTTGCAAAATATATATTTTCATTGATCATATTCTATCATATTTTGTTGATCATGGAGAGACAGAGGCTTTATCACAGGTTGTTGATCCTACACCAAGCGCGCAGTCCATCATTGGTTTCACCTCCACATATTCATCATGTCAGTCCACCTCTAGGCAGTCCGCCACAAGGTTCACCTCCACATATTCATCTTCACAGTCAACCAGAGAATACTGCACCCTTATTCATGCCAACACCAACAATGGGACATGAAGTAATTCTAGATGTATTTTGGACATAATTTGGAGTTTTTTTTTCAATTAGGTCATACTTTAAGGGGCTCTGTACCTTTTACCCTTTAAAAGTGAGCTAAACGTGTGGGTTGACCGTCATCTCAAACGGTCAACAAACGTCTGGAGGGTTATATCCAGTTTTTCATAATTTGGGTTTTTTTTTCAATTAGGCCATACTTTAGGGGACTGTGTATCCTTTACCCAAAACTAAAACATTGTTGGAGCATGACAATGTTTAATGGCCCAAAAAACACACCTTTTCGGCACAAATGACCCAACGAATATTATCTATTTGTGGCTTAATTCTTCATGACTCAATTTTCTTTAAATATTAAAATTCTTCAAATTAATTTAGGGTTTGTTATACCACTAATTGTTTTTATTTGAAAATTCCACAATGATTACCGATGTTTGCACGAGTTTGTAGGTGTGCCTCAAATGGGACGAGATAAATCATCGCTTAAGATACTCAAATTCATATGATCCTATATATTTTATTTGTATAAATATTTATAGTATCTCAAAATTCGTTTCGATTTTTTTTATGAGATTTTTTTTTAGAATTCTTCCAGACCTCTCAAGATTCAAGATTCAGATACCAAAGGATACAGTGACATATAGACCATAATTTCATGGAATACAACAACAAAGAACAAAGAACAAATACAATCTCATCACAAACCTGGCTAGGATTTACACTCATTCCTACATTAGCACTGCGTCCTAAACTCCTTAACAAAGCACCTCCCCAAAGCGGGGGGTGGCGGCGGCTATTTTCTTCTAACGGCATTCCCTTTCGTACTCCTCTTTACTTGTCTTTTTAAAAAAAAATTTAAATGAAATAATAGATCCAATTTTTTTTACAAAGTCCGCTACGCAACCATAACTCCAGGATAAGGTGACAACGGTGACAGCGGCGGCACGCTAAAAATCCCGTTCACATCACAATCCCAAAACCCGGTCCAATTTGACGGTGTTAACGGCTGACAAGTCAAAACCGGTTCACTTTCCTGCAACACAACCTCCTCCCTCTTCACAACCTTGTTCCTCTCCCCCTCATCAACCACCGTTTCCTCCGCCTTTCTCTTGCTGCCCGCAGCCTCCACTTCCAGCTGCGCCTTCAAATTGCAAACTTCGAGGGGGAAATTGAGTATGGCTTTGCTTCTACGTAACCCAAACGCAGCTCTATCGTAAGCCTGTGCAGCCTCAATGGCGGTATCGAATGTCCCGAGCCACACACGCGCCCCTTTCCTATTCGGATCACGTATCTCCGCCGCGAACTTACCCCACGGACGCCGTCTGACTCCTCTGTAGTGCTTCCTCTCTCCGGAATCATCCACGTGGTTGACGCTCTCATCCTTAGTCACTACTATTGGTGCTTTGGGAGGCACCTTGACATTCAAAGCAGGACGACGGTTGCTCAGAGTCGATGCCTTGGGAGTATTATTGGATGAAATCTCTGGATAAGTGTTGTTTGGAGTGTAGAGATCGAGGTTGGTGATGAGGTTGTCCTCAGAAGGAAAATCAGTGAAAAGGTGTTGCCTAATAAGATCCAAGGTTGAAGCCTCAATGGGAGAAGCCATACTTCCGATGCAATTCAAATTTGTCCAAATTTGGAGGAGGAGGAGGAGGAGGAGGAGGGGGGAGGGTTGAGTGGAAAAGAGAGTGAGGTGAAGATATATAAATATAGAGGGGACATGTGCGGCGGAGATAAAAAAAAAAAAAAAAAAAAAAAGAGGAAAGCGGAGAGAGGCTTCTGCGCTGGAGACTGGAAGCATCGGTTGGCGGCAAGAAAGTGGTCGTCTTTGTTGCTGTTTTTTATTGTCTAGTGGGAAGTAGTGGGCCTCTGCCTTGGTTAACCTGGTGAAGACTAAACTATCTTTCCAAGGTACTTCGGCTGTAACATGTCAGAAAAAGACTTCATGTACAATCTATTTTTTGTCAATTTGTCCCTTTTTAATGGATAAAATATGATTTTCTCTTTTATTTTTCACTATAATTATGGCGTAATGTAACTTAATTGTATTATGAAATAAACCAGTTTAATACAGCAAAAGACATTAATTCTTTTTTTTATAGAAACGCAGGATATATTAATGAGAAAATGGAAATCGAACATCACAGCATGGCATCAATAGATGACCTGAAAACAGTAATTGTACTATAATTAATTCATAAGACATTAAATCATAACATAAACTCATTTAGTTTAGAAAATATTATTGGGATGGATGTTATATTGGAAAAAAAAAACTCTCACTATGGTTGACAATAATGAAAAATCAAGCAGTGTAATTCGAATAGATTAGAGAAATTGAGGTCTGTTTTTGCATGGTTTTTAAATTCAAGGTCTCGTTTGTTCCTATAAAATGACAAGTGGTGGCTCTCAACCGTTGAGATGCCATCCACGGGTTGGATAGGTGGCTGCTAAGCAACTTGTGTTAGCGGACCCCTTTGATTAATATTCCTAATTAAGTATCAGTTAGCTCCCTCGTGGTTCAATTAACCTGCACTTGATACATATATAATACTTGAATCTAGTTAAAAGCTAATTATTAAATTATGTCCAAATTTAGAGGTGCCAAAAATTAAGATCCGATATGATTTAGATCAGATAAAATATGATATTTACGAGATATAAATATTTTATATGTAGGTTGATTTAAAAATTTTAATGTACTTGATGCGACCTACTAATGAGGTGCAGGGAAATTACAGTGTCGGGCTTCCTAGCACGAACCAATGTCACTGTTGACACCTAGGCGTTGATTGCTTTTCAAATTTCAAACCTGACTACCACGTGGTTTGAAATTTCTTGACTATAATTATCAAAATCTCAATCATTTTCCGTGCTATTTTGGCAAATAAACTTTTGGCTGCCTAAAGTTAGTGCGGTACAAGAAAAGATTGATTGATGAAAAACAAATCAATTTCGTAAAGTATAAATAAAACAAATAAAATTATTCCAACTTAATTTTAATTTCAAGTTGGATCAACTTTTCTTTAGCAATTGCAAAAGTGAAACATTTTTTTCTGTCCCACTTAAGGTGTTTGTCGTCTAGTATTTAACTTTATTTAAGGTTATGGTTGGCAAACATGGGAGTGACGGTTTTGTGATATTTTTAAAATAGCGATAATTTAAAACACCCTGATTTAGAGTGTTTCAAAAATAATTAAATTTCGGTTAAATTAACATTACATTGACTTTGAGGGATTTGAAAAATCTTCAAAATCAGTATTCTCAAAACGTAAATGAGTAAGGATTTTTAAAATCCCTCATTTTCAGCCACTTAAAAAATCCTCATTTTCAATCATTTACAGTTGCCTAAGCATAGCCTAAGAATCATTTACAGTTGCCCAAGCATAGCCTAAGAATTTGTGGTGTCGACCGTACATATATGAGATGGACCGGCTGCTATATATACAATATAACATCGATAAATTAATAATCTAGATTAAATAATTTTTCCAATCTCGACTTGGGATCAATATGATAAAGTACTTCTCTAAACTTATCATATAGTATATTTTATAGATCATACCTAATATATAAATTAATAATCTTCTTATAGATTAAATTATATATATACACACACACATTATTCAATTAGTAGACCTTCGTAAAATATGATTCCGATGTTATTTATTTCTTCTTTAAATTGATGTCTCCTTGAATTTGATGTCTTAACTTTTCTTTATGCATTAAGAAGCTTTGGTATAATGTTCTCGTATTATAAGAGAAAATTATACAATGTGATTATATTATCTTTGGGTGCATCTTTATCTTATTAGGTAATCCTATTATTAATTATAAACACAATACATATATTGAGTTTAATATTTTGAGAAAAAAATAAATTATACCTTGATAAATTAATATTTTATTCACAGCTAGTTTATCAATTGAAGTCAAAACAGAATCCGTATTCAGCTCTTCTTTGATTCAAGTTTCAACCATTGAACGTTGACCATAGATTGCACTTACGTGCTTATCAAAAAAAAAAAAAAGATTGGACTTACGTGCACGTGGGCTATTTATGATCTTTCTATCAATCGGTCAAATTATTTATATAATAACAAAACGAATTTATGATCCCAAAAATAAAAATAATGAAATCTATCATTGCAATGGGCTTGAAAAATAATGAAACTTGTCATTGTTGGAGATGGCGAAGCTTGTTATTGTCATTGGAACAAATAAGGGATCTCCTGTTTTCTCTCGTAGGGGAAGAAAGACTTGCATTTATATACAAGTCTAAAAGAATCTACCTAATCGACGTGGGAGGTTTAACACCCCCTCTCATGTTTGGACTGATCAATTGGTATTTTTCTTGGCGATTAGATATTTTGACTTTATTTTCGCTCTATATATAATGTATAAAATTATATGGGATATTGATTTACTTTGTCGAGCTTTGCAGTATAAATTTATTTACATTGTAAATGTCATGGATCTAGCCTCAACTACTAAAGCACTGCTTCTCACTTTGAGAGAATAGGGATTTGATCATCTCCTTGTGCATATGCACACAAAATGACATTGACATATCAGATATGAATGCTTCGTACAAAAGGGTTACAAGTCGTTCATGCCAACAAAAAGGTTCGATGGTAGTTTACCAACACTATGATTATGATATATTTAATTAGGTAACAGATTTTCAACATGAAGAGTTGAATTCCCCCAAGGATGATTTTAAATCATTTAAAATTGATGATATTTGCAAGATTGCTGAGAAATTTTATCGAGAAGATTTCAATGAACTGGAAATGCATTATTTGAGATGTCAACTAAAGAATTATAAAACTGATGTGCTTCATTATAAGAGCTTTAAAAATATGTCTACCATCACTTAATTGTGTCGCATATTAGTTGAAACAAATAAGTTGTCACATTATAATTTGATGACAGATTGATTCGTCTTGTTTTGTCTCTACCCGTTTTCACTGCCAAAACAAGAATTTCCAACCATGAAATATGTTAAACTACTCTTCACAATAAGATGGAAGAGGAATATTTAGCAACTTCTATGATGATTTACATTAAATGAGAGTTTGTCGAAGATATCGATTCATATTTGATAATAGTCAAATTCTATTATACAGAGCATTAAAGGCTGCAACTAAAATAGTGTGTTTTGTTTTCCATTTTTATTATTATTTTATGTACTTTTGAACCTTACTAGTTACTGCTACATATGAATTTTAATTGACGATTGATCCTAACGATCTTTTTTGTGTGTATATGATTGGTACTCCAAGACAAAAAAAATTACGAATCCGCGATTGCTCGATATCATGTAATAAACTTGCCATTGTTGGAGATGGTGAAGCTTGCCATTATGATAAATATGGGCCTTATTGTTCTCTCCCAGAGAATACGTTTGAATTGAGTGATTTGAGATGAGAGAAATGAACTTTCTCTTAATTCTCTTGTTTGGATAAGTTAGGAAAAATATGAAAGGAGGGATTTGAATAGAATTGGAGGGAAAAATTATCTAATTTTTTTGTTAAAATGTTTCCTTCCAAAATGGGATCATTTGGAGGGAAAGGGAAATAAAATTAGATTATTTATGAGTGAAAGATCTATTTTGCTCTTATACATAGTACTTTTTAACTAAATTAGTAAAGAAAACAAGTTTTTTGTTTTCTTTTCTTATGATGACTGTTTAAATAAGAGAAATGACAAATCCATTTATTTATTTATTTTAATTTATCCGAACATGAAAAATGAAAAATATTTTACTTTCTCTTATCTTCCTTTAATAAATTGATCTCTTTTTATATTCTCTCAATCCAAACACACCCTAAAAAATATTATTAGAGGGGAGAGAGAGTTGCACTTATATAAAAGTCTAAAAAACCCTACCCACCGATGAAGGAGGTTCAACAGTCATTGCAATGGACTTGAAAAATATTGAATTGGAAGGAGATAAGGAGACTCTAATTTTTGTAAAAGCCATTCAAGATTCAGGAACTAAACTCTATGGGGTGGTATAGTGGATGATATCCGTCATAATCTGGATACTTGTACCCCTTGACAGATTTGTCATTTTCCTAGATTGACAAATAATGTTGCTCATTGTTTGGCAAAATTGGTAGCTCAGATGGAACCTCCAAGGGCTTGGGTGGGGGTGGTTCCCTGTATGCGTGAAAAAAGCTGCACATTTCGAGAGAATGGCGTAAAGTGAAGACATGCATGTGCGAAGCCAGGAGAAAATATGAAGGTCGTAATTAGTGTCAATCATAATTCATTAGGATAAGATTAAGTTAGACGGGGTTCAAGGATAGCGCCCCCGTTTTATTTTTTTTGCGAGTATTAAATATTGTCATACGAACTTGTACTTTCACTTTGATATATAAATATTATAAAAATCATTAAAGACTATAATAATTAACATCATATAAATTGACAAATACTCAAATAATTCGACAACATCTTATTTAAATGACAATAAAGACTAATAAATTAGTAAAGACATTGCGCCTATATACGTTTGAAAATCAAATTAACATTGGTCAATCATAAATCAATCAAGTGAAAAACTTAATTGAACTTTAAAATTTATATACATTCATTCAAGAAAATAATTCTTATAGCGTATTTTTCAATTTTAGAATGATCTAAATTGAAATTTTAGGGGATTTTTAAAATAAATTTACCTATAAATATTTTATTTTTTTATTTTTTGTTGAGGGAGGGTCGGCTGACCCCCTCAACTAGGGAGGCTTCGTCCCCGAGTGGCGAGTGCATACCAAATAGAAACATAAAGGGGAACCAAAGAGCAAGCATGTAGGTGAGCAATTGCAGTGGTGTTGATCACTACTAAGTCATTAAAATTATTATTGAGTTCCATATTTATTATACAAAAAGTCAAGTCAAATATTAAATCATATCAACAAAACACGTGTCTTAATATAACTATATATGCAAAAAAACAAATCCTCATACATTATTTTATCTTCATTAATAATTTCGCCATTGTATTTACTCTTATACCCTGCTTGGGAGAGGTGTTGTGAGGGATTTGCAAATTCTTGCTTGGCGTAAACACTTCAAGATGTTCGGAGGAGTTCATGAACCATTTCCAATTGCTCATAACAACCTTTCATTTTGATGGGTTGGAAGATGTTCACTCATATAAATCCTCTCAACATCTCCCAATAATTATAAATACCAATTAAGGGGTTTACTTTTATGAATCCCTACCAACCCAACCTCCCCAATCTCTCTCAACCCAACTCCTCTCGTCACCTCTCAAGGACAAACTTAGTCTCATGAAATGTACTAGCTGTTTAGTCTTTTAATTTAATTCCTAGATCTTTGTGACGCTAGTGTCATCCTTTCCAAGCTTGTGAAATGGAATCGAGGTCATTTTGCCCTTTTTTAAAAAATGAAACATGCTTGCATTGTGGGATTTGGTCACAACGCCCAAGTTATAATAATTACAAAAAGATTGGATAATCAATTAATCATTGAGTTTTTCTTATCAACTTGGGTTTCTAAAGTGCTTCGTGGACTTTTAAGTCCCAGCCCACAATGTGACAAAGGTAATGGGTTTGCTAATTGCTAACCCAACAAGCACTAAGCGGGCTGGGCTTTAATTAAAACACACTCGGCCAACTCGTGATACATTTCGTACCATGATAGAAATGATTTTTGATTTGTGGAAAAGAATAATTGGTTCACTCACAGGGTCATAAAAATTTCTGAGAAATCTTTTTATTGGGGAAAAACTCACACATCAAGAGAATTCCAGCAGCTTTTTATTTTTATTTTTTATCATCAGACCATCCACACCATCCACAGTAGTCTTTGTAAAAGGTCATCGAGCGTTAAATTGAAGTAGTGTTTTTATCGTCTAGTGGAATTTATCTCCCACATCATATATTGCAGAGGGATCTCCAAATTGTTGTTTTGCTACAGTGTATTTGGAGGAGTCGCGCACTACTGTAGCTACGCGGCTTCATTTTTTAACATGAAGAATTCATATTCTCGACCCTCCCTCTCAAGCGATGCATCAGAGGTTCAGACTTTCTGCATTTTAATTTCTCTTCCAGGCGCAATCTGGCCATTCCCTCTTCTGCAATCATCGTCCAAGTAATTTGTCTTTGATTCTGAGTTCAATTGTTGATTTTTCTAGGTTTCTCTTTATTGGAATAGATAGTCCAAGTTTGATGATTCTAGGTTCGATTTTACATTATGGAGTACATCGATTGGATTGTTTGATTCCATTTGGGTAATCGATTAAGGTTTTAGGTTTCTCTTTACTTGCTGGTAACCTGATTTCGATTTTGGGGATTCTGGGAGCTTTTCCTGGAATGGAAAGGAGGTAGAATGGGTTCTATCTAGATCTTGATATACTATTACGTTACATTTTCCAACACATCGATTCAATTTGCAACAAATATCCTTGATTTTGTTTATTTAAATCATGTGACATTGATGTTCTGTCATGGGTGTAACATAGATTGGAAGTCGATTCTTTGCGCTAACCAACTGCAAGTATTTATGGATCAGGTTCATGTTGCGCTCCTTAGTTTGTAAGTTCTATTATGTTTTTCACATTTCAAGTTCCTGGGTGCATTGCAATTTCTTTGACAGTAGTTCTGAAACAGCAAAACACCCATTCATGGTTTGGGTGGAAAAGGGAGATCTCTTCCTTCTAGGGTTTGATTTGGTTTTTGAGTTTGATTTGTTTCTGGATTTTATAAATATGGAGTATTTGGAACTTCATATATTTGTATCTGTCTTGGACAAGTTTTTCATTTGTCCCAAAATTTTCATTTATCCCTTTCTCCAGCAAGTTCTTCATCTTTGATATAGTTACAAGAAAAAGTGTTGTTTAAATATAAAATAGTCACAAAATCTTCATTTGACAGCTACACAATCTCCATGTTTGCCAGGGAAAAGTAATAATCTCCATATTGTCCAGGTTCAATATTGAGATCCAAAAGGGACATGTGTGAAGCTTGAGAGGACTCATTTGCTTGTGAAGTTGATACCAAATCCCTTGAAGCCAAATTGCTTGAACTTGAAGAAGCTTTTTTACCCTTTCCTTGACACTTCTCATATGGTGGTTTCAATCTTCTAGTTCGTCTTTGTCCTTCTCGCTTTTTAAGACCCTTCATATGTCCTATCAAGCGGCCAACTTGTTTGATGCGTTCATGTGTAAATTCACTCTCATAGTTCACTTCAAAATTAAAGATTTTCTTGTTAAATTCTTCAAACATAGCTTCCAATTCCTCACGAAAGTCATTGTTCTCAGCAATTTGATATGTCACTTGTAAAACTTTAGATTGAAACCTTTGAACCCATTGTTTACTATCTTCTTTGATAGTTGGCTTGCCTTCATTCAAAATACTTGAACTTTTAACTCCTCTTGTCCATCTACTCAAGATAAATCTTTCTGGAATTTCTGTTATGTCCAACCTAATGAACACTTTCAAAATATGACAGCACAAAATCCCATGAGATTCAAACTTCATACAACTACAAGTTGTAGAGTCCTTGGTAGATCCACAAACTACTTTAAACTTCTTGTTCTCAGAACCATGAATATAAACAATATATTCACTTGTGCTTTCACTATTGTCTTTTGGCTTGATTATTGCCATCAATGCAAGATTAAACTCTGTTTTAAACAGATTAAAAATTGAAGGAGTGTACCTTTGTGATGCATGCCGCAGTAAAAGAGATCCACTTAGTCCCAATGGGGGCACCCTTTGCCTAGCAAAAAATTCAGATCTCAACTCCTTGTGTCGCTTTTCCTCCACCACTCTATCGAATTGTTTAAAGAACTCAGTTATGTTCAAACTACACTTCAAATAATTTTTCAGGTCTTTATTCAAGCATTCACTAAGTTGTGTACTTCGAATTCCCAGAGTAAAGGCATGCTTCATGAAACATCTTGCCCACTTCTCCTTCAAGTTATATATGCGATTCAACCAATCATTCCCTTTCAAGCTATGCACTTCAAGCATTTTTTTGCCATTGGGCTTCAAATTCAGACTCATCAATATATTCAAACATGCACTTCTTGAAGTCTGTAAAGAAATTAGATTCTTCCTTCATTCTGTAGCCCAAATGTTTGATGCCGTTTTGCATCATATGCCATGTGCACAAGCCATGATATGTTTCCTTCATAACCACATTCAATGCATTTGCCATAGCGGCATCTTGATCCGTAAAGATCGTTTTAGGCTTTTTCCCTCCATGCGCATCTAGAAAAGTATTAAAAAGCCACACAAATGACTCTATTGTTTCATCATACAATAATGCAGCTCCAAATATTACCATCTCCCTATGATGGTTGAAACCAGTGAAAACACCCAAGGGCCTCAACTCCTTATTTGTTCCATATGTTGTGTCAAATGTTATAACATCACCAAAGGCTACATAATCGACAATCATTCTCGCATCAGCCCAAAAGATATTAGTAACCAAATCATCACAATCAAGTTGTTGAGAATAAAAAAATGTTGAATCTTTCTTCTTTTGCTCATCAAAGTAGTATAAAATGCAGCCAAGGTCACCTAAAATCATGTCCCTTTCTCTCTTTGATCTTAGGTAAGTATTTTGATCTTCCATTATGTACCCAAGATTGACCCTACCTCCTGCTTCCATACACATTAACTCATGAATTGCCTTTGGGGTGAGACCGGAATCATGTGCCAATTCAATTGCTAGAGCATCAATTCTGCTAACTTGCCTATTTGATCTCAACATAAAACATGTTTCCCTAGGTTCAAGCTCATGATTATGCTCTTCCACAAACCCCTTTATCTTGTATTTTTCACTCTTTTTGTCTAATTTAACATTCAGTCTGACTTTGCAATCAGTCCTTGTTTCCCATCGATGCACATTATTGACATTCCGCTTATCATCTTCCCGTCGACCCTCTTTACAACATACAAATGCAGCACTTGTAGCTACTTGATCTTTTGCTCTCCTATTAACATAATCCTTACGTACACCAAATCCCATTTTTCTTCCATACATGGACCACATCTCCCATGCATCATAAACTGTATTAAACTCCATTCCAACTTGGGGAGTTATATTCAATTCGACAGGTGTGTTTATAGAAGCAACCTCAAGACCATTCTCTGGGCAATCCATACTACAAATGATAAAAAAAAAAATGGGATCATTATTTTGATACAAACAAAAAGCATTCAACTAAACACACATATGAGCAAAATAACAAAAGCCATTATTTTGGAAATGAACCTGAAATTTGCAAATGAAGTGAGTCTCTGTTACAGCAACTTGAGTGAATAACCCTTGTTTGAGAGAGATTTAATGGAGATTGTCCTTGTAAATTTGTTACATACATCACATATTCATATATATAAAGAGAAGGGAGAGATGAGAGGGAAGTCTAAATATTTTCCCGCCATGCTTTTCATCAGATCTGAAGAGGAAAAATAAAATTTCTTGCTTTTAGGCGGTTAAAAGAGACGGAAGTCGAAAATGACAAGAAAGAGAAACAAAGGCACGTGCAAATGAAGGGGAGAGAGAGACAACAGTTTGACTTTTAAAACACAACCATTAGATCTCTTGGATTTAAATCAAACCGTTAATTATTTTTACAGCGTGTTCTGCTGTAAAATTACTACAGCAGAGCCCAGGAACCCTAAAGAACAGACATTGCCCTCAATCTGATTTTTGAAGCAGTGTGGTGCCCAAAGTTCGATGGATTCAGTGCAGTTCGCAATGAAGACTAACACAGTAGTGAAATCACCACAAGGCATACGCACAAGGTAGATCGTATGAATCAAAATCATACAAAATATTTCATAAATCATCAATCTAGGACACAAAGCATGCTCGACATTGCCCCAAATTGTATTTTTGAAGTTGTGTGGTGCCCAAAAAGAGATCGATTTTGTGATATAGGGTTTCGAAGGTGCTCAAAGATGTTACCTGATTGAAGATGGGTCACTGACTGGAGATGTTGTCGCTGTAATTGATGAAAATGGTGACTTTCAAAGAGGTTGATGGCGGATGGAAAAAAAAGTTTCATTTTTTAATGGAATATATTGGATGAGTTTGCTATAGGGACACCACAGGTTGAGAGTATGACTCTAGAAAACAATCGATCTAACGTCTCATCTCCAGTCACTGATGTGGGGAAAATTTTCAGAAAAAGACAAAAATGAGACTCCAAATGTCGAGTCCAATATCACTTTGGAGTCTCTGTTACGGATGCTCTTGGGGGACAATTTGGAGTAATAACATATCAACGAATGTACTTGATTGCTTGAGAGAGAGTTTCTTTTGCTCTTGAAAAGAAGTATCTGCATATGTCGCGTAATTTGTGTATCTCTACATAGAGATTGATGTAGAGAATTATGGGTGCTAATGGTCGACTTTTGACATATTTTGGCCGAATCGTTTGCTGGTTAGGTCAGTTTTCAAACAATTTTTGTGTAAAATATGTAATTTTTTTTTGAAAAAAACTCCGACTAAACGATTTGGTTAGTTTCAATTTTGTTGTATTTTGGACAGTTCTATAGAGAATGATATAAAGATAAAGAAACTGTTGGATGGATATTTTTTTTATATGTTATTTAAATCCGAGGATATAGAGTATGTTAGAAAGACTGCTTAGAATGCCCTCTAATCAGGATCTCTAATCCTTTGAGAAACAATACGGGTTTATGACACCATCGGTTGTCAATTCATGGTGGGTCATAAGATTAGCCTATTGAAAATATCTTCTCAGATTGAAAAAATAATATTTATTCATCAATGATAGAAAGATACAATATGCACAATCCCTTTCCAATAGAAATAAAAATGCACAATCCAAATTCCACGTATAGACGTCTTGTAATCTGAATACAACACTGCCATTATGCACAAGAGTTGAACCGATTGCAAAGGGTAAAGGACAATGTACCGGTGCATCCCAACTCCTGGATCTTAAAGATTATGATGATTTCGGATTTAGGAACTCCGCACTTCGTCTATTTTGTATTTGAGACAACGTAAATTTTAATAACGTATAAATTACTAAATACACAGCTGGTGCTGGTGTGGTATTACAGCAGAAGAGTGACAAGATCACATTACATTTTTATTACCATTTTCAAACTTTGTCTGACTTTTTGTTCGTAATAGTGGACTCCAAAAAATTGTGGTGTCCTACCCCTCCGACGGATTTTGTAACATGACGTCATTGCACACAACGAAATCGCCCCACGTGTCTGTCAATGTAGCCACTTGCATATTTTATTTTCAAACAAGCTAGTTCAACGAAGCAGCTCCACGTGTCCGTCAGTTTAGCCACTTGCATATATTTTTCATACAAAACTTGTTTTATAACGCACTAACTATATGTATATAACGCATAACCTCTTACCCTCTTAACTCCAATTCGACTCCACCACTCTCAAAGAAAAAGAAAAGGAAAAACATGAACCATGTCACTTTAGAGAATCCTAGCTTCACTTACCTAAATCATCGAAGCCCAAGCTATGGCAGTCTCTTGAATCCTTGCTTAACGGATCACTGGGGAGAGCTGCCGTTAAAGGTTGACGACGCTGAAGACATGGTCATCTACAACTCTCTCCATGACGCCGTCGGTTTCGGATGGTCTCCGCTGGATCTAATCACAACAACCGTTAAAACCAAGCCAACACACACTGATGATCGAGTCTTGGAGGAAAAGCCGGCTCCATCGCTGGATCAGGCATTAGTAGGACTTGAAAGGAATATTTGTGGTGGTGCGAAGAAGAAAACGACAGGGTTGCATTACAGGGGAGTTCGACAGCGGCCGTGGGGGAAGTTTGCGGCTGAGACACGGGATCCTGCCAAGAACAGCGCCAGAGTATGGCTTGGAACATTCGAGACTGCCGAGGATGCCGCTTTGGCTTACGACCGAGCTGCTCATAAGATGCGTGGCTCCAAAGCTTTGTTGAACTTCCCTCAAAGAATTGGGTCTGGTGAGCCGGAGCCTGTTAGAATCACGGCTAAGCGTCGGGAGCCGGTGTCAACGACGAGTACAAGTAGGGTGTTGGCTAAGAGGAAGATAAAGAGAATGTTCCAGATAATGCCAACCGGCCCAATGAAGCCCAATCAAATCCAGCCCACATAGAAAAATTCTGTGAAATCATGCATGTTTGTTGTCATTTGGGGTGGGGTGCCGAGTTGGTTTTATCGATTTTTTGACATATTTGGAC
The DNA here is from genome assembly GCA_963580455.1 of Euonymus europaeus. NCBI lineage: Eukaryota > Viridiplantae > Streptophyta > Magnoliopsida > Celastrales > Celastraceae > Euonymus > Euonymus europaeus. Next base: position 22,843,428 of record OY756971.1, on the reverse strand, counting down.
TAAATTTTAGTTTTCATGTTGGATTTTTTAACATATTTTGACTAAATCTTAGTTATTATGTAGATTTTTGGATTTTTTATCGGATTTTCCATCGATTTTAGTGTGAAGTATGTAATTTCCTTTTCGAAAAAACTGGGTAAATGAATCAGTTTTGATCGATTTTTTTGACGGTCTTATTTGCCGTTGTGTTAGCTGTATTGCGTGTGTGTATATATATAATGTAAATACTCTGTACACATCAGTTATAATTTAATGAAAGTCGTTGCTTCAAATATCTTTTATGGATCCACCCATAATGGCGAATGGATCAATTCTAAGTTTCAGCTACCAAACGATGTAGTTTTGTATCCACAAAGTACAAACACCAACATTACATTAGCGAGATTACGAATTGAAAGTTATTATCCATATTATTTCTCTCATTGTGAGATTATGTATATAGAAAATTATGACACATCCATGTTTATAGCCGTTTATGGTAAGTGTTGTAAATCTAAACACACTCACATCAATGATATTATTCGCTTTTAATTGTCATGTTTTATGTGAGATACATCGGACCAACACAATTTAGTTATTTATAAAGAATTTTTTTAATTTAGTTATTTATAAAGAATTTTTTTGTCCGACATCCCGACATCCAAGTGCCAACCTAGAGGTTAATTTATTGAGCAAAAGTCCACCTTTAACATGCAATAATAACATTTTTTTTACTCAAAAATAATTAAGTGAGACGGTTCAAGAAAAAATAATGTCTGTGAATTCTGTATATTTATGAGAACTGATAAATTTAAAAATGATAACATTGTTGACATGCATGAAGCTGTGGATTTATGTTAGACGATATTTTTTTTTCTTTATATATATATATATATTATCACTTAGAAATATTTGCTTAAGCTATGTGCTATTTTAGAACTATTTGACAATAATGGACAATTTACATAATGATTTCCACTTGGACCTACCTACATTAGTAAGATTCCTAACCCTTTTTTCCTTTCAAAAATAGGAAGGCCAAAAAATTACTATATTTTGTCAATGGTTATCATCTCAAGCTATGTTAGAGCAACCACAATAACACACATTTGTATTCTTTATTAAAATAAATATTGAGTCTCACTTTTATTACAGATTAAATGGTTTCACATGCTTATCCACGTTAACAAAACACATATTCCAATATAGCCGCATCAACGAAATACAAATTTTTATACATTTTTCATTCTCAAAAAAAAATCATGCATTTACTATTTCATTATCCAACAAAATTACACTAAAATTAATACCGAGTCCTGCATTTTTTACAAAAAATAAAATCACATTCTCATCCATATCATCAGAACACATATCTCAATATAATCACATTAATAAAAACACACATCCGAATACATCACTCGTTCTCTAGTAAAATACCATTGGTTGCTCTTATTAATAGTTTCGTTAGACTATAGGAGAATAATTGGTCATTCATTGTTGTTAGTCATGATGATGAGTGTAGGGTGGACATGTTGTCATGTTCCAAAGCCAAGAGCAAGCAAAATATCTTTCCGGAAAATATCTTGAAAATATCTGAAAACTAAATTGACATAAAATTCGGCCTGTTACCCGACCCCACCAATAGATTATTTCGTCGGATTGAAAGGACACAATTAATAATTAATTAATTTAATAGTCCTATCTATAAGCGATTGGCCACCGAGGCAACCGACACCTAAAACGATGCGTTTGAGAAAGGTCAAGACGCTCCTTCTGAGGGATTCTCAAATCTCAATGCTCATAAAATATGGTCAACTTAATTTTGTACGCAAAAGGAAAATAGGCCATGTCACTACGAAACAATCATTGCTCAAGCAGTTGGGCTTAAATTTTGGGCCCAAGTTCAGTTACTGGACTTTGTGTTCGGATGAGATCATGAGAGAACGCCGAATGATTCTGTATGGAAAAGATGCACAAAACTCTGTTGGATTTGAAGAATCAAATTTGTCCAGGTTGGATTAGACTAAATTTGTATATAATTTATATCTGATTTAATTTTCTGAATCATAATCTAAAGGATTGAGAGGTGTTGCAGTAGTTAAAATTACAGCACTCCTAAAGTTGCCTCAATTTGGGCAATGATTTTTTAAAAAAAAATACAAAAAATGATAAACATGTTCGGAATCTTCGTGAAAAATGTGTGACAATTTTAAACTATCAGATCTAAAATCTAAACATTCAAATTAAGATTGCTATGATTCTGATTTTTGTTTTGAACAAAAAAATTACTTTTTGATTCGTTATGATGTACAATTGGGGTGCAGTGATTTTAACCACTGCATCACCCTCCAATCCAATCTAAATTGAATAATTATTGTATGATTTATTTGTCAGAATTTAAATCAATCTGAATATGATCAATTAAAGATATTAAAAATACAAACCAATCGAATCATGAATAGTTTGTTTACCATGATTTTTCCCCCCAAATTCACATATACAATAGCACGTGTCATTTATTGATAGAATATAATTTTTAATAAATTTTTTATTATAATATCAACTCATTCGACTCCAATAACTAAATATCACACACTAATACACTTTTCAATAAAAATCAAAAGATCCCTGACATTACTTCCGAAACGTCAATTTTGCTACTTTTTTTCCAGTAACCCCATACATGACAAAAAGCACACGTGTCACAGAACCAGGCCACGTAATTACATGCAACCCTTGCATGAGAAGCACCTCAACACGTGCCTCTCACCGCATCAACACGTGCCACCACGAAAACACACCCAAATTTCTCCATTCTCTCTATTTATATTCCATACAATGCTCTCTTCCCAAACACCCAAAACCCTCCCCAAATAAGATCACGACAGTTTCTTTGATCATCATATTTTGATACTCGCTCGCAATTAATCGTTGAATTCATCAATGGCTGATATTCACCAACAAGCAAGGCAGGCAATAATGCAGCAACAACCGCGGTCACACCAGGTTGTGAAGGCAGCCACCGCAGCAACCGCTGGTGGGTCTCTCCTAGTCCTCTCCGGATTGACTTTAACCCTTACGGTGATTGCACTCACCGTAGCAACCCCGGTGCTGGTGATATTCAGTCCGGTCATTGTTCCTGCCGTCATCATTATTGCTCTAATCCTCACAGGTTTCTTTACATCCGGCGGGTTCGGCGTGGCAGCGATCACTGTGTTGTCCTGGATTTTCAGGTACATTAATTATTTGAGAACTAATTAATTGATAAATATTTTGTTTTGGGCTATAGTACAAAATTAAAGCATGTACCCGCATGAGTGAAATTGGAGCATTGGTTCTTAGGTATGTGACGGGGAGGCACCCACCGGGAGCGGACCGGCTGGACCAAGCAAGGATGAAGCTGGCAGGGAAGGTTAGGGAGATCAAGGACAGGGCTCAGGAGTTTGGGCAGCAGTACATCACGGGTTTGCAGCAGTCTTAAGATGGGATGTGATGCACGTAATCTCTGCTTATACAGCATATATAAATCAATGAACGTACGGTTGATGGTCAAGATTGCAGTCAGAGATGATCCAACGGCTTTTGATTACAAATTAAGTTTGTTGCTAGCTGAAGAGTCACTTGATTAAATTTTCTTCTGTGTTTTTCGTGTTAAAACTTTGTCCGTAAAAACTGTTGTTTGAGTCTTTCTTAATTTGTAATGAACTCTCTATATTTGCTGTTCCGTTTGACATTTCCTCCTATTTATAAGCAATACCTTACTTTGTGATTTCAGATTGTTAATTTAAGCCACAAGGATCTATGCTAGATCATTAATAATAAAACCAAGAACATACCTCGATCCATAGAGTTTTTTGAATTGTTGGATCCTGCAGGTTTTAATCTTTCAAGAATTGAATTCCTTTTTGTTTTTCAAGTTATGTTACAAGGATCTATGCTAGATCATTAATAATAAAATCAAGAACATACCTCGATCTATAGAGTTTCTTAAATTGAACTGTTGGATCCTGCAGATTTTAATCTTCCAAGAATTGAATTTCTTTTGTTTTTCAAGTTAGATTCTAATAATAGGATTAGAATCTTACTTATAGGAAAACTAATAATTCATCCTCAGGGACCAAAACCCTTTTATCGATATAATTAGTAGAAACAGGATCCTATAAATTCTATCCTAAGATAGCCGTTACAATAATTCAGATTAATATATTAGCCCACATGTCAAATTAACCTAAATACTTTAAATAATCTAACTGACTACTGTCGACAAATTAATAATTCAACACAATTCTCCTTATTTTAAACCTTAAAATGTTCCATCGGTAAGACTGACCATGAACTCTCCAAACACAGACCAACCATTATAAAACTTGAGCCCACCTCCAAACAAACAACCACGAGTTATATATTGCTTGAGCCCACCTATAAAGACAGACTAACCAGGTGTTTTATAATATTAGTAATGTTAGAATTATATATTGCTTGAGCCCACCTATAAAGACAGACTAACCAGGTGTCTTATAATATTAGTAATGTTAGCGATCTCGGTGATATTGGCTGACAGACTAACCAGGTGTCTTATAATATTAGTAATGTTAGCGATCTCAGTGATATTGGCTGTGTGTTAATGTTCATTGAAAATCATTGAGCTTGAGCCTACCTCCAAACACAGACCAACCATGTGTTTTATAATCTCTCTTGGATGTGTCAATGGCCATTGAAAATCATTGAGCTTGAGCCCACCTCCAAACACAGACCAACCATGTGTTTTATAATATCAATAATGTTAGGGATGTGATATTGGGTGTGCCAATGGCCATTGAAAATCACTGAGCTTGAGCTCATCTCCAAACACAGACCAATCATGTTTTATCAATACATATCTATATAATCGGATGAAAAGCGGCTCTATAAGGGCGACTCCCACGAGTACAGCTACAGTGTTGCGCCTGGTATTGACAACCGGGCCTTGCAAAACGACGCCGTCCTTCACCCAGTGTTGCAACTGGTTTTGGCGCAGGATGAAAAACTGCTCTCTCTTGACGAGTTCAGCGAGTACAGCTGCAGTGTTGACGCAGGCCCTTGCAACACGACGCCGTTCTCCACACAGTGTTGCGACTGATTTCGGCGCAGGACCTTGCAACACGACGCCGTTCTCCCCCACTGCCCTCTCTTACCACCACGTAATTTGTTCCTCCTCGCACAGGTACCTTCTCTGCTTCATTACATCTAGGTTTACCTCTCTACTCCTCTCGACTTCCGTTCTCTACAAGGTTACTCCTCGCCATCTTTGCTGGTCTTGGTTGTTTGCCATAAGCTCTACTCCTCTCGACTTCCGTTCTCTGCTAGGTTACTCCTTGCCATCTTTGCTGGTCTTGGTACGTTGTTTGCCATAAGGTTGTGACTTTGTTAGCCTCTCTGATTTCATGCGTTGTCCTTTTGATTCGACCCGATTTTTACGCAACCTCTTATGCGTTGCCTACAGAACACAAGTAAACCCATAAAGCCTTGGCAAATTTTGAGTTAATTTTGTGACCTATTTGATCTACCTTTTTGGTGTATCCTACTCCCATATGGATTTGATCCTCCTCGCACAGGTACCTTCTCCGCTTCATTCTAAGTGGCATGTGTGTATAGATATATGTCTATGTGTGTGTGTATAAAATTGTGAATAATATAATAGCATAACCAAGATATCCAATCTTTCGTGCCCCAAACATAAAAAATTGTTTTAGATTATTCAGTGATCTACCTTTTTGGTGTATCCTACTCCCATATGCATTTGATCCTCCATTAGCTATATTCTTCATCGGAAAATCTTCAAAGCCATTTACTGAGTAAGGTTTTCTTAAAAAGCCTGAGGGATTTTAATCTCCGGACCACCCAAAGGTTTAGGTTGCTTCATTAGACCCTAATTGACTTAGCGATGATTTAGAAATATCAGTTCGAGTATTGTGTTTACCTTCATCTCTGATGTCTTAAAATATTTGCAGGGAGGCTTTGCTTTCTCATATTGCTACTGGGGATGATGTACAAGTACTTGGATCACTAAGTGTTTTTGCCACATTTCTACAAACAAAAGGTTTTATTAATGATTTTTCCTTGCTTTCCGGCTATTACTATAATGGTCTAGCTTACTTTGTTAGTTTGTTATTGTCTTCTGTTATTATTTCTTATGCATAACTATATCTGCAGACCTGGATGATACAATGCTTGATGTACTTGGCATTCTTCCTCAGCCTCGACAACATAAGAAACTCTTGCTGGTAAGTTTACAAAAAGTTTAGAATATCATTGAAGACCCTAGCTCTGTATTTGCTGACTTACCTTTATCATTTTCTAAATTTTCATACATCAAGCAACTGTTGTTGTGGGATTTCAAATTGTGATTTGGGTTTTGCATCAAATATTTTGTACACGCATCATCATTCTAACATAGTAAATGGTTTGTCAGTTAGCGATCATCTCCCACATTCCATGACTTGGTTTGAGCGTTCAAGGTTGTACACATATTCTTAAAGTAGTAGAATCTTTGTGTTCTTGTTTATGCTTTTGTATTACTCTAACAAGGAAAAAGATGCTATGGTTTTTCTTATCTAATCTGATCTTCGTATTCTTCTTTCCAAGCATTTCTAATCTGTGATGTGGTTGCTCTGGCTTGAAAGAAATAATAGGGTCTTCAACAACAAGGAATCCTTCATAGATACCTTCTTAGTTAACTGGTTTGATTGCCTTAGGTTTTGGGGCAGGTCCTTTTCTGGGAATATTTTCGATCATATGCATATCTCCCACTTGTAATCTTTGTTGGGTTGCACCCCTTTTTGGTGCTTGCATAAAGGTTTTTTTCATTTAAAAAAAAAAGAAAAATTCCTAATCTTCTTCCATTACCCATTCCATGGTGATCTGCATTATGCCTGGAAAATTGACCCTTTGTTGTCAAGCCTATATTGGGAGGCTATGGTTTTCCTTCTCAAGTGATTATCTTAATTTGTCAACCTTCATGACCATTTACGTAAAAGAGCTTTGTTGAAACTCTTCGGGGGTTGAAACATTTTAATCTCTAAACCTTCCACAAGCTCTTAGCTTATCTCTCATTCTCCCATTGTACAAGACGAAAGCCAGTGGGCTTCTCTCATAATTCTCCCTAAATATTTTCTGAATGTTTTGCAAGCTTTTGGGTACCGATGCCTACTTAGGGAACAAAGACATAAAATGCTTAAATGTAGTATATACGAATGTCTATGTGGACTACACAAGTACATTTATAGATTACTGATCTGAAATTTTATTGAGTATGTGCTATTCTTTGAGGGCTCTGGTGAAGATAAACTTTTTTCTTCTGAAAGTAGCTTAACAAGAGAAAGTACGAGTGGTGGACTTAGTGGGTATCTGCAAAAGCTCAAGGTAATGATGCCTCTCTCTCTCTCTTAGAAACAAATAGTAGAATGATAAAAAAGAAAAGTGGTAAAGCCACTCTCTTGTTTAAGTTTCACATATTTTACTTCATATTTTGACAGTTGCAGCTACAACTATTCTATAACTTTTTTGCTAAATTTTCTTTATTTATTGCATTTTTCCTTCGTTGGATAGGAGCAATATGGAGTATCATGTTCCTTTCCAGAAGTGGGAACAAGTCTTTGTCTATATAGATTTCAGGTACTCTTTTCCTATTCTTGACTTCTAAAAGTTGTTTTAATCTGTTTGTGGACAGTCTTTTTTTTTATCAATTTTTCCAGATTTCCTTGCTTTCTTTATATATAGGTTTATTGTTTCATTTGCAGCTGTAAAATGTTGATTGGATTAGCCCCTTTGGTAGTTCGGTTTGCCTGTGATTTTTGCCTATGGTTACTCATTAATGGGTTCCATCTTTGGTAGTTCGGTGTGCCCAGTTTCAATAGTCAACATAAACTAAACAAATACACGTTATCTCCCACTGTAGGTCAATATGCCCTCTTTTTTTTATAATATACACAGGTGAGAATGCATCTCAATAGTTCCTCCCTTTCATTACATTAAAAACACAGTTTACATTGGTGAATTCAAGATCACGATGTACTGCTAAATGATAATTGCCCATTAAAAGCAGTCAATGGCATAAACTTAAAAATTGGGATATTCTCTTTTTATGTCTGTAGTCAGTGTTTTCCAATAACACACTACAACCAGCCTCCATTCTTTATGTTTAATTTGTATGCTTTTTTTCTCATTGACCTCATCTCCATCTCTGAGGATTGTTTTCTTTTTTATTTTCTCCAGCTTCTCGGATTGGGCATTGGGGTCTTGCTTTGTTTATCTACTGCCAGACTTTGGATCTAAGGTTCCTCACATTTTCAGGCTGGTTATATTTTCCTTTTAATTCATTTGGATATTCATTTGTTGTTTTTACCTGATCAATTGCCCTAAAAAGTGATAAATAAATTCCATTGCATCATATTAGTTAGGGATTCCCTTCACAACACCATATGATCAAAACCACAACTATGTTACATATTATCTTTACTTTCCCGAGCATATCTCACTTCCTTAGAATGCAAGCTTCTTTGCAAGCTAAAACAATTTTCATCTTCCTGATTTCTTAGTCTAAAATATTTATGATGTTTTTTAAACTCTAAGATATAGATGATTGGGCGCTGGAATTGATTGGGTCTGCTACTATTTTATATCTATTTGCTAACATTTTCATTGTATCGTTTCCCATTATATATTTGTGTTCATATTAATGGTACATCCTACAAGTGTTGTGTTGTATTTTCCTTGATTTATAGGCTTTTCATGTTGTCTCTATTGCAACAAATTTTTCCTTTAAAAAAAATTTAGGCTATTTTATAGATATGGATGTTGAGGATACGTGGAGTTGTGTATTTGACCATCTTAGTTAATAGTTAATAAAATGGTTGATACATATGTTTCGATTGGTCTTCAGATTGGTTTGTGTGCTTTCACTTTCTATACACTGCTTGCGTTTAATGGTGATGCTGTAATATTGTATCTTTAAATTTACGTATACTTAAATTTTGAGTTCTAACCTGGTTGTGTCTTTCACATGCTATACAATATGTAAGATTCAAATTGTTAGTGTCATTATGTACTTCGCCTTATTCATTTCTTTGAGTCCCTATTTATACGACTTATAATCAATTAATTTTTTCATATTGTTGGTTGTTGCTGTAAATCTCACATGTTAATTTTATTATGATATTTTATTAATTTTACAAGGTGGATTCCATACATATTATTATTATTATTGTCTATGGATTATTTTTTATTACAATTTCAATTTCAATGTGGGAAGCATAATTTTTTAAGGATGAATGTCAGAGAATCTGCTATGCAACATAGGATGTATTTAAATATTGTTTCTGAGATTTCTTTATTTGAATGTATTTGAATATTATTTCTGAGATTTCTTTATCAGGAATTTTGAGTTTACATACCGTGCAAATAATTGGCCTCTGCCCGTGGACATTTCCTTGCTTTCAAGATCTCAAAATAGTTAAGGTTGGTAAAAAATTAGCTCTGGACAATCATGGTATTTCATATCTTTATCTCTCTGGCTTTGGAAAATGCTGCTCAGATTTCCTTGCTTTGTTTATACGTCAGTATATTGTTTCATTCGCTTTTGTAATATGCTTCTCAATCCCAACTATTTGATATTTGTTTCATGATTTTGTGCGATTCTATGCAAGTGTGAACATTCATTTCGTTTTTAGTTTATTTTTTCTATTCCATGGTTCTGGGTGGTTAACTTACCTTCGTTTTTTTATTTTTTTTAGAAACACTTTATCATTCTTATATATATGCCATGATTTGAGGCAATGTTGTTTGAAATGTGTTCTTCATTTTTTCCTAATTCTGGATGGTCAGCTACTAGAGTTGTATTATACAGAGGAAGGCTCCTAAAACCTATCTTCCATTAGACCATAATTTATGATGACACATTGACAAATCTCTAACCATAATTTACACAACAAAAATAAGATTATAATGTAGCTTGACTGGCAGTTGGTTCTTTTGTGCCACATGTGAACTGTTCTTGCCAGAAACATTGTTCCCTTACAACATCTTTAGTACAGATAGTTCTAATTAAATATATAGTGCACTTACTTCTTACTTCACTTGCATCTTTGTTCAAAATGATGAGAAGCAGTAGATTAATGGAAACTAAAACGGACTTGATTTCATCCTAGATTAATGTCCCTACCAATGCTTCTTTCTTGAGGACATCTCCTAACATGCATGCCTTTTCATTGCTTTTCTTTTGTTTGGTTGGGATTATTGTTTCCCTTTCCACTTCCCTTGCCTTAGTTTTTTGCAAGATTTTTTTTTGTGTCCTGAATGTGATATTTCCTATTTCAGATCACAATTTGCTATTGGAGTATTTATGTAAGATGAGTTTTTGATTTGGTCCCTTTGGACGACCAGATTTCGCAGCTCATATAGACCATTTCGGAGCAAGAGGTGAGGTTCACAATCTCTTGATTATTTTTCTTTGTTTCTTTGGTCATACTATTTTTCAATCCTCTCAATCTATCTAAATCTGTGAAGATTTACAATGATTGCTATTGTTGTTCCTTTTACTAGATCACTTGCTCCCTACAAATGATAAGATATTCATATCAATGCGCTCTGCCCCGAGGTATGCCTATATTTCGAGGACCCATGATATAAAATTACAACGGCCTCCTTGGAGTTATTTATACATATGCTTTATAGATTTGGGTGTAGCTGAACATTGGATTCACTTATCTATTCAACATATTTGAGTTATGCTAGAATGTACAAGTATTTTTTAGTTGCTCTGTTTCCTTTTATGGAATAGAGTGTAGGCTTTGATGGCTATTTATTTATTGAAGTTATTTGCAGGAGAAACTATGTCTATACAAACAAATATTCTATTGTATCATCTGTAATTATTTATCATATATTGAGATATAAATATATGAATGTAAACCCGTTTTTACGTATTTTATCATTTGTAATTATTTCTATAACTGTTACAAAATTATCATACCCGCGGCAACGCGCGGGCACTATCACTAGTAATATCAATAATGTTAGTGATGTCAGTGATATTGAGTGGTGTCCATCGAAAATCACATTCAAATGAATATGATACACTTCATCGACACACTGCTGGTCTTCAATGAGACCTGCTGGGATGCGAAATCTTTATCAATTTTATTTTTTATTATAATCTTTCAGCTCCGTTTTATATCCCATGGGATCCCATAATTTATTCCATTATATAATACAATGGAATAATAGATTTTATTACAGTGGAATGCGTACCATTACAATGGAATACATTATTTCACTGTGCTAGAATCTCTTATTCCATTGTAATAATACAATGGAATAACGTATGAGATATTTTATTGTAATAATACAATGGAATAACAGGTTCTAGTACAGTGAAATACATATTATTACAATGAAATACGTTATTCCATTGCAATAAAATTTATTATTCTATTGTAATAATACAATGAAATAAGATATGAAATCCCATAAGATATAACCCCATGAAATATATATCATTTTTCATAATCTGTAGCCCACCTCCAAGCACTCTTGTTTTTTTTTTTAAACAAGGACAAAACTGTCTCCACCTCCAAACATAGTTGGTTTTTTTCAAAAAGGACAAAATCTGCGGACGATACATGGCGGAATGGATTTAGCTGGGCAAAATTATAACAATTAATACAAGCTGGAATGGATTGGGCCACGCCATAATAACAATTTATGTAATGCGTGGTTTTTATGTGAGTGCTCCATGTGAGTGATTAAGCTGAGTGCCTGCCTGAGGGGGTCAAGTGGTCAACTCCTGTCTCCTTGTATAATAGCGACGTCCACTCGCTCATCTGAGTACTGACTGTCGGCTCTATTTGTTGCAAATGGGCCAGGCTGGCACATCAATTTACTCATTCCTGGGCCTTCTCGGCCCAGAGAAAACGGGTTGAACCCAAGGGCCAAAAATAATAGAGCCTTCAGCGCGGGAAAATAAAATGCCGGGTCCTTCAAATGCCCGTCTTTGATCTCCACCCTCACTACTTGTAATCCTTGGAAAACTCTTACAGAAAAGGTTTCACAAACGAAGTAACTCAAGAACAAAATAATAATCAAAACAATAAGATTATATATTACTATCAAGTTACCAAGTAACACATCATTTGTACAGGCAATGAACAACGACAAAAACTAAAAGAATTAAACTCAGTATAGCTGCAAGGCAATTGCCAACGAGAATCATTACATTGTTCAGAAGAGTGAACGTATTTATGGTTGGACTCTAAGATCACAATTGAATTGAGAATCCACCATGAGAGACGACACAGTCAGCTAAGAAGAGCAGCAACCGGCCTTCTGATTAACAGGCTGTCCTCGTATCTGCACCGTAGGTGGCCTTGCATTGTTCATCGCTGGTTGGCTTGCCATCCTGCGGAGAGTAGCAACGAGCTTACTAAAACCTCAAAAAAGAAAGAAAAAATAAAGAAGAAAAAGCTGCACGTATCATACACAACACGGGTTTTCTTGGACTACCCATAATCCATGCATGCAACATTTGATAGGTGCTGAAAAAAGCATGATACCTGTTCTTAATGTCAGCAGCCATAGCCATGAATGCCTGCTCCACATTAGTGGAATTTTTGGCACTTGTCTCCATAAATGGAATGCCAATTTCATCTGCAAATGCCTATTGCAACCCAAAAGAAGGTAAGTAATACTAAGCCGACTTGAGTACTCAGTAATTAGCCAATGAAAATACAACCACCAATAGAGGAGGTGCAAAAGGATAGCTACCTTGGCTGTTTCATAGGAAACAACTTTATTAGCAGTGAGATCAGACTTGTTCCCAACCAGCAGCTTATTCACATTCTCACTCGCATAACGGTCTATTTCATTCAACCACTGCTTGACGTTGTTGAAGCTCTCTTGGTCTGTCACATCGTAGACTATCTGCAAAATATGAACTTGTGATACTTCTCCTAAGACAATCTTGGAATGAAACCATGAAATCAAATCTAAGCACCTACCCAATCCCCCCTCCCCTTCTCAACTAAAAAACCAATAGCCCTTCTCCCCTCCTCTTCTTTCTTTACCGTCAAAACAGATTAAAAAAAGTCCTACGACAACACAATTAATAATAACTTACAATAATGCCATGTGCCCCACGATAGTAACTGCTAGTAATCGTCCTGAACCGTTCTTGTCCTGCAGTGTCCCACTACAAGTGCAAGAGATTGCAAAGGGGAAAAGAAAGTAGAACTATCAATAACTACAAAAAATTATCATATGCCTCACTTGAAACTATGACAGCATCACTGTTACATAATCACGACTGATTTTCAATCCACAAATAACTTAAAAACGGAGGCATCATGATTCATGAATGAAGATTGACCATCAAAAATACAACCAGAAATGATAATCATCCAAACCAACCTTTTAAACAGCACCAGGGTGACAGCAAAGATTCATGCACAGACACATTTTTCTCGAGCTCAACATTTTACACAAACACACATATGCATACTAAGAGATGTGGGAACAATTGTGTATTTGACTACGTATTTACATATTATATTTAATTATTAATATTTATACGTATCACATATATTGGCTGTCAATACTTGAATAGTTTGGCAGTAGCTTATGGTGGCCACAAAGTCACTGAATTGTTCGGACACTAGAAGTATTCCACAAAAATAGGAGGTGGGTGAATCAAAAAGTATATCTCACAATTTGAAGTTTAATGGTCTTCCCATCCTGCTCGACAGTGCGAATTTTCTACAGGCAGAGAAAAATTGATACAATGTCAAGTAACATATTGAAATCCAAACCAAAATTCAAATGTCTATCAAATGCTTAGAAATACTTACAAAGTCCACTCCAATTGTACTGATGTAACTATCCAGATAGGAATCGTCCTACATCAAAGAAAAGGAAAATTAGTCAGCTCACTAAGTGGCTTCTCCCAGAAAGCATCAACTAGATGACAAACATTTGCAGTATGCTAGCAATAGACTACAGCATGACAAAAATAAAACAATGCATCTATCACAACACAAAATATTACAGTGTCACTCACAGTACTTTATCGCATTGTATGATTATTATTATATGCCCTATGCATTAAACAACTACTCTTTTTTTTTTACAAAAGACATGGAGTTTCTACACCTTTTAAATTTATTTGTCGAAAGGCAACTTTAGAATTTCCATAACCCACCATCCCATGTTGTTACCCAGGACATATTTTGACATTGTCCCATATTTATGGCTGTTTTGCAAAAAGCATTAATATGCTCAAACAAGTTCAGAAGAAGAAATAATAAGCATTATTCAAATTTATAATGAGCTCACCCTTACAGGACAGGCGAGTTATTTAGACACGCAAATTAGCAATGCCAACTTAACAAAGCAAATTATATAAGGAAAAAGAGGACAAATGAAAGCTATAAGAATGAAAATAAGCTTACAGAAAATCTTAAAAGAAGGCAGGATTTGCCTACTCCAGAGTCTCCAATCAGCAGAAGCTTGAAAAGATAATCACTGCAGGACGTGACATACAGAGTTATAAAGAATGCACTGTACCTTCACGAGCTGACTCACCAAAATATAATACACCAGAAGGAAATGCTAATCATAATATCATATAGTATAACTTGAAACAAACTTCACATGCAAATATGCAGGCCCCTCAATAATTCTACATTCCGGGAACCAAATTCAAAGATATGTCACATGCCCTCTTAACTCAACAATTGTTCCGTTTCTCCCTCAAGACTCCAAAGTCCAATCAATGAATCTGCAACAGCATCAGTGGCTACATCAACCTATCATCATCACATACTAAGCAAGGTAACCTGATCCAATCCCACCGACAACAAAATTTCGAATACAACCAATTAGTTCAATACCAAAAAAGAAAATATCGTTAAATACCAAATTATGCCTAAATGAACACAGCCACCCTTCCTTCGCCAGAAATAGTTGCAGATCTAAACATCCTAGAGTATTTTCCACCGATTAAAGGCCCCAAACACAATCTCGGGAAAAATTAGCCCGTAAAAATCACAATCATAACCAGAATCTCAACACAAGATCATCCAATTAACCAATGAAAACGAAACAATATCTTTAATTCTTAAACATTAGATTTCTACCAAAGATTCCAGGATAAATCATAGATAGTTCAAGAAAAATATAAGATTCAAATCGATGTGATGGATCTGGCACTTACTATTCAGGATTCATGACTGGATGAGATTACCGGGAGCGAATCGTACCGGTCCGGCAAGATATTGGACCGGATTCTGGCGGGTGATAGGCGACGATCGGTGCGAGAGAGAGGCAGCTGAGAGGGCCCAAAAGAAACAGAATTATAGAAGTGAAAATAGCTTATTATATTAAAATTCGGGTTTTATTATTTATTAAAAAATAAAAATAGCTGTTATATCTGCTGTATTAATAACGATTAACGCCCATCTGCCATAAGAGGGCTTCCCATTCCTTTAGCCATCTTAATCATTAGCGTTTATTTAACAGATCTGATAGAATATAAATTGATAAATAATGTGTGAGGTTCTACCAAAGAGACGTTAATAAATATTATTTTTTAGGTTATGAGTGGCAAAATCTATTAGTCTAGACGATGGAATTTGTCCAATTCGATTTAAACTAAATTTGAATATAAATATTAGATAGAGCTAAAGTTATATAGTATATGAGTTGTAAAATGGAACAAGTATATAAGTCGTCAAATAAATTATTTATGTTTAGTACATCGAAGTTATTAGTTTTGATAACGTATAAACTATCAAATTATTAACACGTACGCGTGTAAGTTTACGCTCTATCAAATAATCTTGAGTCCAAACATAAAACATTTATCTGATTTAAAATTGATTTTGCATCCAACTTGACAATCTATGCATCCTTGATTTACTCAGAAAATTCAAATACTAAAATGACACTCAACAATGAAGGAAACAGACTATATTATGGGCTGTCAATGGAAAAAGCCCACTTTTCAAACAAACAAACGGACTACATTATGGGCTGTTAAAGGAAAAAGCCTAGTTTTGAAAGAAGCGACTAACGAATATGGGCAATTGTGAGCCGGTACAGGAAATTGAAAAGGTAGGCAATAAGGACTGGCGCGAAAATTTTGTTCCATTTTTAGTCACTATTTTCGCTGGTTGACGAAACTAACCCTGTGTCACAAAATTCAAATTCATTCTGAGACATAGAAAATCGTGATACCCATTGTCAGACGTAATACCCATATTGGACCCGTGATACCCATATGTTACGCGATTTCAAAATGAAGAATCAGTTTTCTCACTCCAGAACGACGATCGGCTAGGCATTCCGGCGATTCCCGTGGCTGCTGCGATTGAGATAGGGAAGTTAGGGTTTCCGTCACGACCTGTTATCGACGCGACTACATTGTTCCGACGCGACCTTTCACGGACATCCTTATATATCGGGTGCTATAGTACCAGTTTCGATTCAGTTGTCATTCCGATCGACTAGCAAAATCGATAATGGTAAGGCTTCTGATACTGTCTTGTAATACCAATGATACCACTGCTGCATCATCATTAGTAGGAAAGGTATCACCTTTCTCATCCATATGTTATGTTATTACACAATATGTGTGTGGGATTTTATCCCTGTACCGTATTTGATGGGAAAGGTATCAATTTTTTTGACACATTTTTCGTAGTAAAGTTGTTGTATGATACCTTTATGATACCCTTTTGAGGTTGTTTAGTAAGGTTTAGGGTTTAGGTTGTTTAGTAAGGTTTAGGGTTTAGGTTGTTTAGTACCGTTTGATACCTTTATGATACCTTTACGAATGATACCACTGCTGCATCATCATTAGTAGGGAAGGTATCATCTTTTTTGACAATTTTTTCGTTGTAAGGTTGTTGTATGATACCTTTATGATACCCTTGTGATGCCTGTTCAATGTTAAGAATGGTATATGTTCCTGATCAGAGCTGCAATCTTTTTCTGAACCCTGTACAGTTTTTGACAACATTTTCGTAGTTAGGTTGTTGCATGATTCTTCTATGATACCCTTGTGATGCCTGTTCAATAATGAGAATGGTGTATGTATCTAGTACCTTTGCTGTCATATTTGATAGTGTACTCTTTACATAAATATTTTGAGATACATTTATGATACGTGTCTGATTAACATGTTATTAAACTATTATTCAGGTGAAAAAAGTAGAAACAAGCGTACCCCATTATAGGTCAAGCTTCCAGGGCGTTGTTGGTCTGATTGAGGAACTCTCATTAAAGAAGAAGCAAACTGCGAAAATGAAGAAAATTCCATTTTGGAACCTGATCGAAGCAATAATGAATAAAGAGTTAAGCACAGCAACCAGTGGTTTTTCAAACCATAACATGTACCAGTTGTTGAAATCTTTCAACAGAGAAACTGAAACATTCCAATTAGGGGGACAGTCAAGAAAGTTTGAATACAAAGATTTCAAGAACATCTTCCGAATAGAAGGCGGAAAAAAGCAATTGACATTACACCTCAGAAAAAAGGCTCTTCAAGCACCTTTATTGAGAGGAGATTCAAATTCATTCCCAGGCTGACAAAAACAATTATCGCAACCCAAGTAAAGGAAGCAGCTGCAGGAAATAAAACAAACGCTGAAGATGACCTATGTCGACTCATGGTGCTTTATCTTCTTGCATCACTATTTGTCCCTAACAAATCAATGACGCTTAGCTGGGGATACATTGACTACGTCGAAGACGTGGACCAAATAAACAAATATAATTGGCCATGGCACATTTACCAGTCTTTGCATACGTCGATGTGCAATTCTAACCCAGAAGATGTAACTGGGTGTTTGGTTGCTCTCCCGGTAATATTTTCATTTACTGTAATACATCTGCGATACCATTGAGATACTTTCGTAATCTTTTATACTAACATATTTTTCTCATATTAAACAGTTTTGGGTGATGGAATGTTCAAAAGTTTGTGAACCTGACAACACAAAATCAAAGCTGCTTTGTGCGAAATGGGACGTTAGGGAGCTATCTAGCATTCTGAAGACCACAACATTTGAGAAATTAGATGACGTTTCCGATGTATTCCCACCAAAAGATGCTGATGAAGACGAGAGTGAGGATGAAGATGATGAAGAAAATGAAGAAGAGGGTAAAAATGATGATGAAGAAGAAACTAAAGATGAAGAAGATGAAGACTCTGAGTCGGATACGGATGACGATTCCGAAGACAATGAGAACAAACAATCCCTGCCAACAGATACAGCTAGAAAGGCACAATTATTCGATCAAACTTTCTCTGAGGACAGCCTTGACAACACACCACTGATAAAGCTAGTTTAATACGTCATTAAAACATCTGAGAAACAAGAAACTTCGAAAGGGACACCCGGATCAAAGATTGAGGAGATTGAACAATCAATGAAACCATCATATGAAGTGCTTCTTAAAGACCTGGAAGCAGCTAAAGTGGGGGAAGTCTACATGAGATACCAAATTGATGATAAGAATGCATACATAGAGGATTTGGAGAAGAAGGTTGATGATTTGAAACGAGAACTGGACGAAATGAACCACAAGCTTATTGATCTCAATAAGGAAAAAGAAGCCATTGCTTCTACACTGCAAGAGGAGCTCACCGAACTCGAAGTTCATGATTTAACTCAGAAGTTAAGAGACAGCTCAACCACTAGCCCTCCAAGTGGCAACGTACCAACACTTCAGGTAGAATATATAGCGTAAATTCATATACATTTCAAGACTGAATCAATCATAATACCTCTATAATACATATTTGATACAGTTACAACACGAGGAAAATCAAGATACCGATGCTGGAGCTCGACTGAAGGAGTGGATTAATGACTTGCCAACATTCGAACTGGTAATATTCGTCTCCCATGAGCTAATTCTTGTGCATGTACTATGAATACATTAGTTTCCTCCGCAACTACTACAATAATGTTGCAGTCACAATCGCTGTTGGACTCCCCAATTAAAGTGAATCATGGCAAGGAAAAAGAGCAAACATTAGTTATATCCCTAAACAAACCAGAAAAGATCGGGAAAAAAGACATTATCTCAGAGAAAAACAAAGGCATGGAGGTATTAGGATACCTCCAGGATCCAAATGCGATGAATATGTGATTTTACTGATTACTTCTGCAAAAATATGAATACTTATTTGTTTTCATTAATACAGGGCGAAGCTGCTGTAAAAATTGGCTATCCACATTCTGGACCAGATACAACTGTGATGACAGTCATCAAGGTATCCAAAATGCCAACACGATACGGACACGATACACATATGATATATTTAAGATCACTTATACAAATGTGTCTACTGATTTGGAATAAAAATGCAGGATAAGGTTCCACCAAAAGTGGATAACCCATCCGCTGAACCCGAAAGAAATGTGGTAAGATATTTAGTTAACAATATCGGTAGATGATAGACATATCTCTTGATAAGTTTTTGTAATTGCTCACCTCATTTATTTTGAAAAAACAGGAGAAGGTTGCAACAAAACTTGATAACACACCTGCAAAAGAAATGACAGATATCATGAAAGGCCTTGAGGTATTAAAATATGTACATGATACACACACGATAACTTTATAACACATTTGCTGAAGAAGCAATTCCTTATTACGTTTTTTATTCTTAATAGCAGACGAGTGAACCAACAGTTGATAACCCACCTGCTGGAGAAATGAAAGAAGTAATCAAAGGCTTCGAAGTAAGGAAACCCTAGTAAATTAATTGAAACTCTTGTCACTTTTTACATTTGATCGACTGATCACCTTATTTGATTTCACAAATACAGGAAAAGATTGAACCAAAAGTTGATCACCCACCTACTGGAGAAGTGATTAAAGAAACTAAGGTATTATCTTAATTATTAATTGTTGATTACTTTACTGAAAACTTTACGGTAGAATACTCATTCTATATTTGATTAACAATGCAGAATTAGACACTGAGCTATCTTCCATGGTGAAAAGAATTAAGGAAAACAACGAAAGAAAGAGGAAAAGGAATGATGATTTTGCTTATTCTTTGAGTACAAAAGCAAGGAAACAAAGAGCTAACAGGATAAAGAATTTGAAGGATGCAGCAGAAGTAAAAAAAGAAAAAGTTGAAGAAAAAGAGGAGACTGAAAAACAAAGGGAGAACCAGGAACAAATGCAATTGGCAGAAGAGGATCCAGGAATTGTTGATCTTACCAGTTTACCTTCGCACAGTGTGAAAAAAGGGAAGAAACCAATGAGGAACATCCCGAAGTCTTGGTCGACAGCAAAACGACTGGATAAGAACACACTGAATAAGATAAATGAAGCACTCGAAAAACATGGAGAAACGTAAGTTACTTCCCCGAACACGTTACATACATAATATTCAAGAGATACACCTATGATACCTTCATGATTTACTCTACTTTTCTAACAATTGCAGAGTTCACATATGTGGGTCAGCATCCACATCTGATCATGTGAGTATGGAAGATTTGCTTGACATACTATCCGACAAAGGCATAACAAACAATGTAAGTAAACATAAGCAAGCCGTTTTTCAAAATTAATTATTTTAATAATTGTGATGACATATTTGTTGATTAAATAAAATAAAAAATTGTTTGTCCAGGTTATCAATGCACATGAAAAAATGCTGAGAGATGATTATTACAGAAATTCAAGGGAGATTTCAGCAGAAGATCCCACACCCCCGTTCTTCATATTTGACTCATTGTGTTGGGTAAGCGAACATATAAATTACTCAAATAAACAATTCATTTCCTTTTAACTAAAATATGAAACATTTTGTTGCAGACTTACGTTGTGAGAGATCAATACAAAAATATTCGAGAAAGTATAATCGACAAGGTGCTTTCAGACCTATCACCAAAAACGCGATACCTAATCTTTCCAATAAATTCAAATGGGGGTAGGGAAAGCGATATACCACCAAACCATTGGACACTTGTTACCTTTGACTCGTTGCAGGGAGAATGGACTCAATATAACAGCCTGAAGCCCAGAGATGGAACAACTGACCCCTACTACCGAGATGCGCAGATACTGGTAAATTACCTTGTTCACATGCAGATAATACATACATGATATCTTTGTGATTTCTGCAATATACTTATTTATAAATTCTTTTAACACGTAGAATATATAACCAGCAAACAAAAAGACACATTCATGACGAATAATGAAAGTAAAGGAATTGAGAAGGAAGACGTGAACGAAATGTTCAACACTCCGCTCCAATCTGCTGTCCATTGCCCACAACAACACTTTGGAACGTGAGTAACATTGTTCTACATTAAATGAATACTCTTATATTAAATAATTGATGTTTATCCGACATTCCGATTTTTCATAAACAGGGTTGACTGCGGCATACACGTCTGCCATGTCATGGAAAAGATAGTCAGGGACGAGCCTGTCGAAGAAGAACTCCCGTTAGAAGAGGTCATAAAGTACAAGTGTCATATGGTTGAAATGTTCTTGAAAGATTTCGTCATTCCATGAAGTGTTCATTGCTGTGTTACTAAGAAATATACAATATATGTTCTGTTTTAAGTACTTTAAATTAAGTTCTTTTCTTATATTTTCCAGTCCGCTTTTCTAATTAAAACATTATCAACTAAAATACCATTAGCATACATTTATGATACCAAAATGATAAAACAACAACGAAACATCTCTTCATTTAAAAAACAACATATAGGATACAACCTTGATACCTAGATGATAAAAACAACAACCACAAACATACTAACACTATAACCACCACTTCATTTAAAAAACATGTTAATACACTACTGATACCTCCACGATAAAAAAACAGTTAAAAAATTATTAAAAACATCAACAACAACTAATTTACGCCAAAGGTTCTTTGCACGTCTTCTTATTGTGGTTGCCCATTTTTCCACACCTACCACAGCGGATTCTACGGACCTGCTCTCCCCTTGATCTTATACGACGTTTCTTAGGCCTTCCGGGAGGCCTTCTCGAAAGAGGTGGAAGAATGTCATTATTATCATCAACACCGCAATCAACAAAAAGAGCTGATGGAATGGGTTTAATTGGTTCCTCGTACGATTTTCGATATGCAGCAACATGGAAATAATAGTGCACAAAGTCCTCAATCTTCTTCCCAGACCTACTGATTGCTTTCAAGCATGAACACAAGGAAAACCATTCAGCTGCCACATAGCACAAGAACACTTAAACATCGAAATGTCCACCACATGTCTTGGGTCAGAAAAAACTTCGAACGTGCTCTCAGATGACCTATGCACATGCCAAGACCTACCATCAACACCATAATCGTGTAGCTTTTGGGTCATCTTAGGACACAAGACTCCTTCCCAACCATCTGGTGATGCAACAAAATGAGAAAAAAAATGATTAGTATGCATTACACAAGTATCATCGATGTATCAAAATAATATTGCAGACATATACACAGGTATTACCTCCCTCAACTTTCCTTTCATAAAACCACCCCATTAGCTTCAATCTGATCTTATCCACCATTTGAGTTATAGGTAAACTTCTACAATCAAGTATCCAAGAGTTGAAGGACTCAGCTGCATTCGAATGCATCTCTCCATAACGACATCCAACACCATACACATTCGTCCAATGCTTCAACGGTAAATCTTCCAAGAAACTATCAACAATAGAACCTCCTTCTTGTTTTAAAACACGCAATTTCTTATTAAAAATTTCAATAGTAGGAGCAATAACGCATTCACGTAACAACCAAACCATCCGTTCCCTCTGACGATTAGTAAAAGCACCACGACTGAATCTATCCCTCAAATTCTGTTTCAAATGTTGAAGACAAAAAAATGATTTGTAGAAGGAAACACCCTAGGCAATGCTTCAACCAAACCAACATTCCGATCAGAAACAAACGTCATCAACCGAACCCCACCAACAATAATCAACAAATTCTCAAAGAACCACTTCCAATTATCATGATTTTCAGAATCAACAACCGCAAAAGCCAGTGGGAAAATCCTGAACAAAGTAAAAAGCAACAAAATACATATAATAAATAAAAAAGTGAACAGCTATTGAAAAAGATATCACAAAAGTATCATAATTCCATAAAATCACCTTGATTTCCATTCTTTCCTGTTGCTGACAACAAAGTTCCCTTAAACCTACCCTTCAAGAAAGTTCCGTCAATGAACAACATTGGACGACAATGTTCAAACCCAATGATACATCCATGAAAAGCAACAAACAATCGCTTAAACCTTTTCGAACCAGCATCAACATCCAAAACAACATGGCTTCCTGGATTTTGAACCCTTATCGCATCAACATATAATCCTAACTGCCTGTAAGATTCAGAAGAATCACCAAAAATATCAGCCTTTGCTCTCTCTAAAGCATTCCAAGCTTTGTCATAGCTTACCTCACAACCATAACAATTAAGACAATGCGTGACAATATCATTCGGACACAAAGACGGTTTCGTCCTAACCAAATCAACAATCAAGCCTGATATTAACTTCGCACTCATCCTAGTACTTTTCTCATCCCTGAAAACAATTGGACAAGAATGCAGATTGCACAACTTCCGGATAAAACATGCACCGTTAACCTTAGACGCAACAGCACAAACAAACCACTTACAACCATGAGAAAACTTGTTAACACACTCAGCCACAACTCTGTCCTCGTTATTCCTAATATAATTAAACTTGAAACCTCTTTCAATAGAATACTTACTTAATGCAAGCCTGAATTCAGAAACACCTCCATCGAATTTCTGGCCAACGTCTGTAATAAGACCACCTCATGCATTTGATAGTAAATGCGTACCATTAGACGAAGAACAAAACGTGGGATTATTTACTTCCACAGTTTCATTTATATCTTCACCATCAGGAAAAAAAATTGACATCACAACCATTCTTGTTCAAAATAGAAGCACTTGCAACACTACGAACACTGTGATTTATATCTCCCACTACTATTTCCACAAGATGCAATGCAAGAACTTTAATCAACGAAACCATAGTCCTAAAATCGTCTTCATTCGTAAGGGAACAATTATTATAACCAGGTATTGAATAAGACAGATAAAAGTCAACAGCTTCAAGGCACCTCCATTTCTCACCAATTCTACAAACTAACGAATGAAAATCAACATCACACCCCAACATAACAGGGAATACTTCCAAACAATACTTAACCATGAGAAAAACATCGTCCCCCATCACAACTGATGACACACAATATCAACAAAATCACCAATGTATCATCCGAGTATCACAAAATTAAAAAACTGAAAATTGAGAGCCTGCAACAAAACAACATGCAATCAACAACAACAAAAAAAAATGACAAAGAAAAAACATAAAACAAATAAAAAAGAGAGAAGATCTTTGAAAGTATCAAAATGCACCTTTAAAAACAACTCAAACAACATCACCATCCGAAAATGGAAGTGGTAGATCAACCCCCAACATCTCAAAAATGGAACCGATCTTCAAAAGAATCATAATGCACCTTTTAAAAACACCTCAAACAACATCACCATCAGATAATGGAAGTGGTAGATCAACCTCCAACATCTCAAAAATGGAACCTGAAACCAAACATCAGCGTATCATTCAAGTATCACACGAGAGAAAAAAAACCTGAAAATCTCTTCTCTGCAACAACACAATATACAATGACAAAACCCAACAAAATTTGAGGAAAAAAAAAGAAACATCATACAAAATAAATACATACAGATCTTCTAAACAAACAATGTACATCCAAAAATACCTCAAAAACATGAACCGCCGAGAATGCCAGTGGTAGATCAACCTCCGAAATTTCAAAAATGCAACTTAAAAAGCTTCACCATCTCAAGCATCCCATTCTTCGCTCCATATCACCAAAAAATCGAAATACCAACGAATTTCCTCCCCAGACCGACCGGTGAAGACTCCAGAAACTCAGATCCAGCCACGGCGTCGATAACGCACTACCACGCAGTCAGTCGACACAACCATACGCCGGAAAAATCTCCACGATACACACACAAAACACAAGAGGCATCACAACCCATGAAAAACCCACCAATATTCAAAATGAGGGTAAGTCTGTCATTAACAAAAATAATGTACAGGGAAAATTACGAAATTGTCCTTTTTTTGACCTCAGAACAATTAATCAAATTTATCTGACTTTCTTACAAATAAGTCAGTAAAAATAGACTTAGTGGCAATTTCCCCTAGAATGAGTTCCAGCTATTTAACGTAGCCCAAATGTAGTGCGTTTGGGGGCCCACCAATTTCCATAAATTTAAGGAAGGACCTAAAATTTTGTTCAAGAAGTCATTTTGGGACCGAAGGTGCTGTGCTTTGTTGCTGTAAAAGAGAAATGATGATGGTCAAGTAAAAAAGAGAACGATATACAGTTGGGGAGGAGTTTAACTGCCTAAACAAGAGCTCTTGTGGCCCTAACCAACCACGACCAACTCAGCAGAAATCAATTCGACTCTCTCATTCTGTACGTACGGCACCTCTGAAGGATGAATGATCAGGAAATCATCGCCGTTAATCACAAGACAAATCAGGACCATTAACTAAGCCAATTATTGATCTTTCATTTATTGGGGTTCTGTCCTTAGATTTTCTTTTAAATCTATAAACCCTGAAATTTTGGAGATTTAACTGATTAAATAATTTTAAACCTGAAACTTTTTTTAATGAGTCCCTAAACCCAAAACTATATATTTTTTTTATCAAATTCCTAAATTCTAATCCCCTAAATCTTAAATCTTAACTCTAATCCCAAATTTCGAAGCATAAAACTTAATCATAAGCTATAAAACCTACACCCAAAATCAACTTTAATCTCAGCTACAAAAACTCCAGTAAAGACGTATAACACTTTTCATAATAGTTGTCCCCTCCGAGTCGGTATAAGGATAAAATAAGCATGTTTTTATTCACCAAAATGTTGTGTAATTTTAAACCCACTTAGCAACAAAATATTTATGCTGTACATTGAAGTTTGGTAATCCAATTCTTAACAACCTTCATATATATTTCAAAAAAAAAACAACCTTCATATATAAATATCATACCTCTTCTCCATGGTACAAATGTTATTTTCCGCTACTAATTAATGGCTAAGTTATTGCTTGTGATTTATGTTAATCTCATTTTCGCTTTTGCGCTCACAACATGTTATGCTACTACTTACACAGTCGGCAACACGTCCGGCTGGGACATCAGTACTGATCTTGATACACGGGCTGCCGGAAAAAGATTCACCGTCAGCGACACTCTCGATAAAAGTAATCTCTTTCATTACAGCTTACCAAAAACAGCATCGTATAGTGACAAATTTTTAATATTCATAAATTGCAGTGATGTAAACAATAACAGTGAATCTTAAGTTGGGCTTAGCTATTTTGGTGTGTTTTATTGTTTTTGTTTAGGCTTTTGTATGGGCTCTTTTTAGTCTCTGTCTTAGGGTTCTGAGTGCAGTTTTTGGCTTTTGGAAAAGTGTCTTTATTTTGTGGAGAGATTCCATAGCAGAGTGAGTCTGCGCCTCCTTCTGTAATGCTTTTGTGTTAATGAGATCGTGAATCCTTGATCTACTGCATCATTTTGGTATCAGAGGGCAACAATGCCTGTTACTCGTAGCAGCTCTTCCTCCAACTTGGCGAACAACCCGCCTCCCCCACTTCCCACTCCCATTCCTCCTCCACCCGGTGTTCTTGATCAAACCCAACTCTCTCACCAGCTTTCCCACATCACCGTAGCCCTTGAACGCCTTAGTCACTATATGGATGCTCTGGATGACCCATCTCTCGTCCCTGTGACTCGTAGTGCCAGCGATGGTGGGTTTACTTGTCCTCGCGAACGGCCAGATCTTGATTCCCAGCCTTTTGATGAACTGACAAAACGAATGCGGGTCGATGTACCTGATTTTCACGGGAAGTTGGAGCCCCATGCTTTTGAGGACTGGTTGTTAGCCATTGAAGACTATTTCGACTGGTTTGCAGTGTCGGAAGATCGCAAGGTTCGCTTTGTTCGGATGAAACTGAAAGGTCATGCTCGCGCATGGTGGGCTAGTGTTGAAGCACAGTTACGCCGTACCCGGCGTCCCTCGATTTCTCACTGGGCTGAAATGAAGGAACGGCTGCAAGAAAAATATTTGCCTCTTGACTATGAACAGCTGATGTTTGAAGAACTACTGCAGCTCCGCCAAGAGTCTTCCACTGTTGATCACTACACTGAACGTTTCCATGATTTGACTGTCCGCAGTAGAATCACGGAATCCGAGCAGCAGTCTCTTGCTCGTTATCGTTCAGGTCTTCGCAGCGAGTTGCGTCGAGAGATGTGGACTGCTCGTTTAATTAATGTTGAGGAAGCGTACCAACTAGGTTTGCGGCTTGAACGGGAACTGAATGTTTCTCTTGGGAAGAAAGGCCCCATCTTTGACAGTGCGGGACGCGCGGCCTCTTCTTCATCATCCAAATTTCCTCCCCTGAAAGATCCGCCAAAATCTGCCCTTCATGAAGATCACAAAGGCAAGGCCAAGGTTGCCGGTGAGGGACCCCAATGTTATAAATGCAAAGGCTATGGCCATTATGCCATGGTGTGTCCTACAAGGGATAAAAAGCTTGCGTACATTTGTGAAAACGATTTTATGCTCTTAGATGATGTTCCAGATACTGATGACGTGGTGGAGGCTAGTGACTCCAATGATGATGGGGCAGAGCACTTAATCGCATCCAATTTAC
Organism: Euonymus europaeus; assembly: GCA_963580455.1. Lineage (NCBI taxonomy): Eukaryota > Viridiplantae > Streptophyta > Magnoliopsida > Celastrales > Celastraceae > Euonymus > Euonymus europaeus. Next base: position 22,815,623 of record OY756971.1, on the reverse strand, counting down.
CAAGCTGTGTGATTCATCGAATGCTAACTGGCACCACAAAAGAACTTTCCACTGATTCCGAGTGGTTGCGTACCAATAATTTTTCATACCCGTATGGTACATAATGGACGCGCTTTGAATGTCATCATCGACAATGGTAGTGGCATGAATGTGATATCTGTAGTTGCGGTTGAGTGATTGGGGTTGAAGACTGAAAACCATCCCACTCCATATCGTATCAGCTGGGTTAATGAAAATAATTCGATTGTGGTGAAGCATCGTTGTTTAGTGAGTTTTTCACTGGGTCAGACTTATAGTGATGAAGCTTGGTGTGATGTCATCCCCATGACTATGTGTCACATACTTTTGGGCCGGCCGTGGTTATATGATTGGAAGGTCCTTTATGATGGTTATGCCAATACCTATGTCTTTACCTTTAAAGGGAAGAAGCTGGTTCTAGAACCCTTACAATTATCAGAGTTTGAGACCAAGACAGAAACACCTCTTCCCATGTTAACCTTGCGGCAATTTTCTCGTGCTTTGGCTGATGAACCATTGGTGTTGCTATTTGTGAATAAAGAGGTGGTGCATGAACATGGGTCTATTTCTACTGAGATGTTGTCACTTCTGGACCAGTTTAGCAATCTCATGCCTAAAGAGATGCCGAACAAGTTACCTCCTATGCGGCAGGTACAGCATGCCATTGATCTTATTCCAGGGTCCATTTTACCAAATCTTCCCCATTAACGAATGAGCCCGGCTGAAAATGAGGAGCTGAATCGACAAATTCAGGATTTGTTGCACAAAGGTTTTATCCGAGAGAGCCTTAGCCCATGTGCTGTTCCGGTTTTATTGACGCAAAAAAAAATGGTAGTTGGCGGATGTGCGTTGATAGTCGAGCTATCAATAAAATCACGATTAAGTATCGATTTCCCATTCCCCGATTTGATGATATTTTGGATCAGTTAAATGGAGCTTCCATTTTTACTAAACTTGATCTTTGTAGCGGTTACCACCAAGTCTGTATACGGCCCGGGGATGAATGGAAAACGACATTTAAAACAAAGGAGGGGCTATTTGAATGGGTGGTCATGCCTTTTGGTTTGGCAAATGCGCCAAGTACTTTTATGCGCGTCATGACACAAACTCTGAAACCTTTTCTGGGTAAGTTTGTTGTGGTATATTTTGATGACATATTAATTTTTAGTCGATGTCTGCAGGAGCATTTGAGTCATGTTGAGCAGGTTTTAACAACTCTGAAAGCTGAGCAGTTTTTTATTAATCGAAACAAATGTTTGTTCATGAAGAACAAAGTTAATTTTATGGGCTTTGTCATATCTGATTTGGGCGTGGAGACTGACCTGTCCAAAGTGCAAGCTGTTCAGAGTTGGCCCATCCCTCAAACCTTATCTGAGGTGCGTAGCTTTCACGGCTTGGCTACATTTTATCGTCGATTTGTTCGCAATTTTAGCACTATAATGGCTCCTATAACCGAGTGTTTGAAAGCAAAGAATTTTTTATGGACTCCTGTTGCTGAAAAAGCCTTTCACGATATCAAAGAAAAGATGGGGCAGACTCCGGTCTTGCGACTGCCCGATTTTTCTCTCGTATTTGAAGTGGCCTGCGATGCCTCACATGTGGGCATTGGAGGTGTTTTAAGTCAGGAAGGTCATCCTATTGCTTTTTTCAGTGAGAAGCTCAATGAAAGCCGCCGGAAGTATTCTGCTTATGATATGGAATTTTATGCTCTGGTCCAAACTCTTAAACATTGGCGTCCATATCTCATTCATAAAGAGTTTGTTCTCTATACTGACCATGATTCTCTAAAACACCTCAACTCTCAAGGCAAGATCAATTCCAAGCATGCTCGATGGGTGAATTATTTACAGCAATTTGAGTTCGTAATTCGACATAAATCAGGGAGAGAAAATACAGTGGCAGATGCTTTAAGTCGAAGACCCCATTTGTTGCATCTCACATCAGTTGTTACTGATGAATTTGAGAATTTAAAGGGCCATTATGTTGAAGATAAAGACTTCAACACCACCTGGAGCAATTTATCCTCTCATGTTCGCATTACAGGTGGTGAATATTCTATCAGGGGTGATTATTTATTTTATGGTACTCGGTTATGCATTCCTAATGGTTCTTTTCGTGAGTTTATTATTAAAGAGCTTCATGGTGGGGGTTTAGCTGGACATTTCGGATATGATAAAACATATGCTCTAGTGGCTGATCGATTCTTTTGGCCTCGGATGCGTAGGGATGTTCATAAAGTGGTGGATCGTTGTCGTATATGCCAGCTCAATAAAGGTACCAAGCAACCAGCTGGACTCTACACTCCTCGGCCAATTCCAGATCAACCTTGGCAACATATCAGTGTGGATTTTGTTCTTGGACTGGCCAAGACCATTCGGCAGAATGATTCTATCATGGTTGTTGTCGACCGCTTCTCAAAAATGTCTCATTTCATTCCTTGTCATAAACTTATGATGCCTCCAGAATTGCTTCTTTATTTATGCAGGAAATTGTCAGACTACATGGTCTTCCTCTTTCAATTGTCTCAGATAGGGATGTCAAATTTGCTAGCTATTTTTGGAAGACATTATGGAAGAAATTGGGAACTGAGCTGAAGTTTTCTAGTGCTTTTCACCCCCAAACCGATGGCCAGACAGAAGTAACTAATCGTAGTTTGGGAAATCTTTTGCGTTGTCTAGTTGCGGACCATGTTACAAGTTGGGATATTGTTCTTCCTCAGGCAGAATTTGCTTTTAATAACTCTATTAATAGGTCCACTGGTTGTGCCCCATTTGAAGTGGTCTATGGTTTCCAGCTTCGTACTCCTAGTGATCTAAATTCATTACCATTGCCACCTAAGCCAAGTGAAGCTGCTATAGATTTTTCTAGCTACATGAAAGATATTCATGCAGAGGTCAAACGTCGTTTGTCTCTTAGTGCAGCATCCTATGCAGCTTCATCAAATATGGGAAGAAAAGACAGGCAATTTGAAGTTGGTGACAAGGTTCTTATATGCTTGCGGCCAGAGCGTTTTCCTCCTGGAAGTTTTACTAAGCTGCATGCTCGAAGGGCAGGTCCTTTTCCAGTTACAAAGAAATTGGGTCCAAATGCATATGCCATTGAGCTTCCTAGTGATTACAACATTAGCCCCATTTTTAATATTGAAGATTTGACAGCATTCAAAGGAGAGGTGAGTGAACTGTCCAATACACCCACAACTGATGTTACTCCAGCATTGGAGCCACGAGTTCCTCGAGGGGTCAGTCCACGTGATGAGATTGCATCCATTATTACTCATCAGTTTGTGTCTACACGTCGTGGTGGATACTATAAATTTCTAGTGCAGTGGGTAAATCGTCCACGTTTTGACTCAGTTTGGTTACCTGCCTCTGAGGTTCAACGTATTAATCCAGAAATATTTGATGCTTATGTTTGCCAAAACTTGCCAGAGTCAAGTTCTTCAAAGGGGGCGGCAATTGATGTAAACAATAACAGTGAATCTTAAGTTGGGCTTAACTGTTTTGGTGTGTTTTATTGTTTTTGTTTGGGCTTTTGTATGGACTCTTTTTAGTCTCTGTCTTAGGGTTCTGAGTGCAGTTTTTGGCTTTTGGAAAAGTGTCTTTATTTTGTGGAGAGATCCATAGCAGAGTGAGTCTGCGCCTCCTTCTGTAATGCTTTTGTGTTAATGAGATCGTGAATCCTTGATCTACTGCATCATGCAGTTTTCCAGTACTCATCGACCTCCGATGTGTGCGAACTCACGCGAGATGATTTTGAGAAATGCAACACTAGCAACCCAATAAAGAGATAATCAAATGGGAATACAACTGTTACATTGACAAGGCCTGGTGAGTGGTACTTTTCTGATGCCAACAACTTGTATTGCTTAGGAGGCATCAAGCTTCAAGTTAATGTGGAAGATAATCAGGTGGCTTCACCGGTCCCTGCGCCTCAAGCACTGCCGGGGACAACGATTCTTCCGCGCCTCAAGTGGTTATGCAATGGAAGGTTCAATCTGTTTCATTATCCATCAAAAACGTTGCTTTGGTGCGTTCTAAGACAGATAAGACCTTCTTCATATCAAATCTGTCGACAGGTAACTTAGCAGTACAAGCGAGTGCCAAAGTCAAAATGTATTTCATGCAAGTTTTCGTAGTGTCAAATGATTGATCCCTTACTTGCAGCAAATGAGCATCTGCAACTTTGTCTATTGCATCAAGCGATAGTGATTCCCTTACCCAACACCTCAAGTCAATTTCTCCAGCAAACATATCATCAGTGGGCCTTTTTCCCGTGAAAGTTTCCATCACCATGATCCCAAAGCTGTACACATCAGTCTTGGTTGTAACAACTCCGTTTGATCCGTACTCTATCACCATATATGAAGAAATATATGGACGTAACTAACAAAGTTTTGCTAATAAAACAAAATAACATTTTCAAAACTGAAATCATGTAAAACTATTCATTACCTGGTGCAATATAACCGATAGTGCCTAGCGTGGTGGTCTCTTGAATAAAATCACCATCACCCAAGGACTTGGCAATACCAAAGTCACTTATACGTGCAAGCATATTTTCATCGAGCAATACATTGCCGGGCTTCAAATCACAGTGAATGACAGGTTTTGCGCAATGAAAATGGAGATACTCCAATGCTCGAGCTACATCTATCATCAGGTTAAGTCTTTGAAGGATATCCAAATTATAGTTGTGAGTATGCAGCCACTTCTCAAGCGTCCCGTTGGGCAAGTACTCAAGGACCAAAGCTTTGAATTCAAAGTTGGAACAAATGCTGATGACTTTGATAACATTCCGGTGAAAAGAACAGCGCATTACTTGGCATTCAACCTCAAAACTCTCTGTTACTCTTTCTAGTTCCATGTCAAACACTTTCACCGCAAAATTCAACCCGTAGTGATCTATTCCTTTGTAAACTCTACCGAAACTCCCGATGCCGAGAAGGTTACTTTCACTAAATCCATCAGTCGCTTGCACAAGATCTTGGTATGAGAATCTTCTCCAATCTAAGTGTCCCAAATCTGGTTCTGTTTGGAAGCATGAGCATCTCCTGATAAATTTGACAGAAAGTGCTATTGACAAGACTGCAACTGCTGGTAAAATAATTGATAGTGGCAGAATAACATCTTTCCTTGACCTTGTGTGACTACCAATTTTGCATCGTGTGACTTCAAATCTCGGAGCACCACAAAGTCCACTGTTTTTCGTGAATGATTGAGGTGAGAAGTTCCTAAAAGGTCCTTGATCGGGAATTTCTCCTTGAAGTCCATTGTAAGAGACATTAAAATATTTGAGATATGTTAGGTTCTGCATGGACTTGGGAATTTCTGCAGAGAGATTGTTAAAAGATAGATCCAAGAATTCCAAGCTTACTGAACCATTAAATGATTCAGGAATAGGGCCTTGTAATTCATTCTTGGCCAAGGAAAGAAAAACTAGATTTGGGAGATGTGCGATGCTTTCTGGAATATGACCAGATAACTTGTTGCTCGACAAATCAATCTGAGTCACAACTTCCAGGTTTCCAATATCCTCGGGGAGGGAGTCATTCAAAGAATTCCATGACATGTTCACGGATAAAATATCCTTAAGAGTCCATACTGTCATGGGTATTCTGGAAATTAATCTGTTGGAGCTTATGTTGAGATTTCTCAGACTTGTCAGATTACCCAAGCATTCAGGTACTGATCCCGAAAGCTTATTACCACCCAAGGACAAGTACGCCAAGTTGTCTAGATGACAAAGATTGTATGAGATGGGTCCCTGCAAATTGTTTCCTTGAAGTTCCAAGCCTTGGAGCTTCTGTAATCTTCCAATTGTATCTGGAATTGCTCCCGTCAATTCATTGTTTCCCAAGTTCAAGGCTATCAAGCTGCTCAAGTTGCCAATCTCTCCAAAAATTCTACCTCTAATGTTGCAATTATTCGCCAAAAAGTATTGAAGAGATGCAGAAACGTTTGTGATCACTGGAACTGAAAGGAGAGTATCAAGGGGATTACCTGATAGTATTAATTTTCTCAAATTCTTCAATTTTGTTAATGAGAAGACAGAGCTTGATCCTGGACTCAAAGATTCGCTAGTCAAATTGTTATTGGCGAGATTAAGCTCTTGGAGGTGCACTAGACTGCCAAGTGCACTAGGAATTTCGCCAGAAAATGAGTTATCAGATAAGTCCAAGAAAACGAGCTTGGAAGCATTTGCGATCGAGCTGGGAATTACTCCCTTGAATTTATTTTCACCAAGGTGAAGCCCCATAAGATTTGGAAGGAAGAAGCCAAATGTTGATGGAAGACTGCCAGAAAAGCGGTTGACACGTAGCATGATAGCTTCCATTTTAGAATTATTGAAGATCGTAGATGGAATAACGTCGAACAAATAGTTATTGTCCAATTTCAACCTCTCTAGATTGGAAAGATTACCAATCTCAAGTGGTATTCCACCTGCCAAAATGGGAAAAACTTCGCAAGTCTAAATCATTTCATGAGTTAAAAGCCAAATACTGTTCAAACATTAGAACAAGAGAACTAACAAGTAGTAGAACACAACCACTTGACTCGGGCCAGTTTTAGCATATCTTACCCGTCAATTTGTTTTCACTGAGATCTATTTCCTTGAGCAATCTACAGTTTCCAATATTGGTTGGTATACTTCCTGCAAATTTATTAGAAGTCCACGAAGCGAGTAGACAGAACATCAGGCACTCATTAAGGCATTTTCATCTTTCAGGTAACTAAAGAATGGAATATGAAATGTGTGAGTTGTGCCACAGAAATCTACTGGGATGTCAGGGTCAGCATGGTACCTTCAAAGTTGTTACGCGCAAGAGACAACTTCTGGAGCATGGTTAAGTTCCCAATTTCTGTTGGTACATTCCCAGTGAAATTATTGAATGACAAGGACAGAACTTGCAGTTGCCTGCACTTGAATAAGACACCGGGGATTTGACCTTGCAATTGATTCCCGGCCAAAGAAAACTGTTGCAAACTTGGAAGGTGATTGAACATATCCACTGGTAATCTACCAGATAGTCTATTAAACCCAAGATCAATAACTCTCAGTGAAGAAGCATCAGAGAAATTGAAGGGTATGGATCCCGTCAGCTCATTATAACTGAGATCAATTGTTTGCAATGATGACAGGTTAAATAATGATGAAGGGATAGTACCCATGAACTGATTACCTTGCAGCAACAAGCTACGGAGACCCAGTAAGTATCCAAAGCATGATGAAATCAACCCACTGAAGGAGTTGAATTCAAAATCCACATATGTCAAGCGACGTAGACTTGCAAACTCAATAGGCAGAGGGCCATAAAAGCTGTTGTTTCTAATGGAGATTAGAGCAAGGAACGAAAGATTCCCGATATGAGGAGGAATGGTACCTTCAAGACCCATGTAAGAAAGATTCAGTTCTGTGACTCTATGGTGGCTGGAACCACAAGTGACACCAATCCAGCTGCACACTGAAGCAGAGGTGGACCAGTTGTTTGTCAGGATGTGAGGATTGCTGTTGGTGATATGGGATTTCAAGGCTAGCAGAGCATACTCATCACTGGTAATATTGCTGGTCTCCACTGCTAAGCAAGCCACGAGCATGTGCAAAAACAACCCAAAAACAAGAAAACAGATGGGCTTCATGAGTATGCTAAGAGGACCAACAAATGCAGAGCCTATCGAGAATTTACAGTATATGTAACCAATAAAATTAAGGGTATGGACGAGTGTACTAATCGAATTCATATGGTAGAAGCTTACGTGACATCTAAACAGGCCTGATGATGTTGCTATCAAAGACTAACTTACGAGGAAGGTGCAACCGTGTTTCTAGATTCAAATACAGGTTTATCTATGTCGGTTTCCGTTCACACTCTGTAGGTGTCAAGAAAAAGAACAAAGAAGCTGAAGTGGAAAGGCAGTGGAAACTGCGCCCCAACTAGATTCACCGAATAGTGTTTAATGCCAGAAACAACTGAGAAATTTAAAGACAGACTGTGAAATCTGGTGGGGCTACCTAGTCATCGAAATGCCTTTTTTTTTCTTGGGCAAAATTTAAAGCAAGCAACGATGTATGCTGATCTTGGAGTTATATCTAAGATCAACCACTAAAAAGCATAATCTCATACGAAATTGTTATGAATCATCACTTCATCTGCTTCACAGAAATATATGTCAACATTTTCTTCATTACTTATGATATGTGTTAAAAAAAATGTCAAACAAAAGTTGTAGGAAAAGTGGAGGAAGATGTAAAAGCTAGTGTAATGTGGTCCATGTGACAGCTTTCATTTTTTGCTAGCCAAAGTTGACTCGGTTAAGTCTTCTTGTAAGCTTGTGGCCTAGTCATATTTGATTAGCAAGTGCTGACAATGAACCCATTCAAGCCATTTATAAACTTGCGAAAAGTAACAGAAGAAAAACAAAATAAAACTTACTCTGCTTGGCTCTGGAGTAGAGTAGCAACTCAGAAGTGATGTCTTTATTTTGCAAATCAACCCATAGTTCTTTCTAAGATCAGGTTGTGCCGTGCCAAGTTCAACAAACAGACTGAGGCTTGCTGCCCCCAGTAGCAGAAAGAAGAAACACCCAGCTTGCACCCGGTTGAATTCCCCAACAGTGTGAAGATAAAGCATAGCATAACATGGCAGAAGCTGCTGTTCCCTTCATTCTGAAAATGCTGGCCGATGTAATTGATCAGTTTGAACAAGTTTCTCATTTAATAAAGTTGATTTACAGAGATGAGTAGATCATTGTTGTAGCCAAAATTGGAGCAGGCCCAATCTTCTGACACGTGCACCTAGTCAAAGTTTGACCAGTCAAAGGCCCAGTCAGCCTCAATAATATATCCCGGCCTCAACTCCGGCCCCTATGGTTGATCTGGTGCTCGCCAAAGGTCATGGGCACAAGGAGCTCGCCGTTGCAAGTTCTACTAAATGCTGGATAAACAAAATGGAAGTGATTACAAGGCTCGCCTAATCATGAGGTCGCCAACAGCGGAGTTCGCCTCTTCCCAAGGTAGGTCGTCCGACTCTGTCAGACCGCAGGTATTCTTTATTGCGTTATATCCTCCATTTAATGTTCTAGTATATCCTTTTGCCTATAACCGCTTCCCAAGGTGTCCTATTATAAAACAACTATCACTTCGACGTAGACCTGTCTTTTCAATGTCGGTTTGTCTATTCGACGCCAAAATACCCAAAAGACCTTACTAAAAATAGTAAGGGGAGGTGCTATAAATAAAATACCACCTCCGCTGCAGAAGGGGTTGGACATTCTCTGAAGAGGAAGAACACTCACCAAATCCAGATCTCAGCCAGCAAACTCCCCAAACACTACCCGATTTTTCCCGGTCTCCACCACGGTTATTGTCTGCTCTTCTTCTTGAAAGCTGACTTGATCGTTGGAGCCCCAACAACCGGGCCCCCCACAATCCGGTCTTTGGGATTTCACGGTTTTTTGTTCGAAGTGTGTGCAGGACTTGGAGCAGAAAAGTATTTCAAGAGATTACTAGGGCCCACTGAAAGCTGAGCTGGTAAAGAGAAATTGATTGTAGGTTTCGGGCTCTACAATCATCTATATAAAGTTAACAACAACTAGCTGTCATATTTAACTTACTAATAATACCAAGTTACATGTACTGATGTACATAACAGATTCACGTGTAACCAATCATAGCACACGTCACATGTATGTTAGTTAGAAACTGCGTGCTTGAGCGGGTTGGATATTCCACAGTGCGTATTACTCCCCCTCAAGATGAATGAATGTTAAGAACATTCATCTTGCGAACAAGATTCTGAAATGGAGCAGCTCCTAATGGTTTGGTCAATATATCTGCAAGCTGATTAGTAGAAGCAACATGCATAGTCTTTATGATTCCTGCAAGAAGCTTCTCACAAACAACATGGAAATCAATATCAATATGTTTAGTACGCTCGTGAAAAACAAGATTAGCAGCAATGGGTAATGCTGTTTTATTGTCACAGAAAAGTAAAGCAGGTTGTCTAAGTGGCAGATGCAAATCCTTTAAGAGATAGAAAAGCCAGATAACTTCACACAGTCGTAGTTAATGCTCGATATTCTGCTTCAGCAAAAGAGCGTGAAACTGCTGATTGCTTCTTGTATTTCCAAGAAATAAGAGAGTCGTCCAAGAAAATACAAAATCCAGTAATAGACCTTTGTGTGTCCATGCAACCACCCCAATCAGAATCACTGAATGCTTTTAATTGCAATGTAGAAGAAGCTGAATAGAACAACTCTTGGGAAGGATTGATTTTGATGCAACGCAAGACTCGATAGGCTGCATTCAAGTGAGCATGTGTGGGCTTATCCATAAACTGACTAAGCTGTTGCATTGAGGAAGACAAGTCAGGTCTGGTAGTGGTGATATATAACAAACGTCCAACAAGTATTCCGTGGGAGGAGGAATCAGGTAGCAAATCATCCGAGTTATGAGTCAATTTGAGATTAGATTCCATTGGAAATGAAACTGGTTTACAACCAAGGATAACCAGCATCTTCCAAAATTTCCAAAGCATATTTGCGTTGAAAAACTGAAATTCCTTTAGAACTTCTAGCAACTTCCAACCCAAGAAAATATTTCAGAGTGCCCAAGTCTTTGATCTTGAACTTGGCATCCAAAGAAGTCTTTAAAGAACTAATTCTGTGTACATCAGGACTGACAATTATAATGTCATCCACATAGACCAACAACGCTATAAACTGTGACCCATGATGCAGAACAAAGAGGGAATAATCAGATTTGGATTGAGAAAATCCTTGACTTAAGAGAAAAGTGGTTATTTGTGAAACCATTGTCTAGAGGCTTGCTTAAGGCCATACAAGGACTTATTAAGCCTGCAAACTAAAAGGTCTTGAAGAACTGCCAGAAAACTAAGAACTTTCTTGAGGTTGATGAAATTCAGAGATTCATGCCTTCAGAGCCATTGCCGAGATATACATAGGAATGGGATGATTAACTGGACACTTCTGTTCCCTCCTTCTCATCATAAATGTTCGTAGGCAGAGTGTTAAATATGAATACTATTATTTTTTAGTTTGGGTTATATTGGGCTTATACATGAGTTTTTATGTATTGGGCTGGTTGGTATTTTTATACCCCAAAAAAAAGAGGGAATATATATATAACCCTTATACATGGTAACCCTAGATTTCATTGAGAGAAAATAAGAACACTACAACCACCGTGGACGTAGGCATCATTGGCCGAACCACGTTAAAATCCTGTGTCTCTTGCTTGATTTCTTTCTTGCTTGACTGATTGATTGTGCTTAATTCGTCCTTACAATTGGTATCGAAGCCGGATCGATAGCGAGAGAGATCAAGAGTTGGGTGGTGTTTGAATCAAGGCTGCGGGCAAACAATTCAGACGAAATTGTTTGGCTAGTCGAGTGGATTTTTCCGTAGGTGTTTCAATTTGAGTGGGTGCTGTGTTACCTGTGTAATCAAGCCAAGTTAATTTGAGGTTCAATTATTTGGGTGGAAGCTATTGGCATATTGGCATATGCAAATTGAGGATTTCTTGTATAGGAAGAAGTTGCACTTGCCTCTTCTTGGTAAGCAACCAGAAAAGATGCTCGATGATGAGTGGAAGCTTTTAGATAGACAAGTGTTAGGAGTTATTAGTTTGACTCTAACACGAAGTGTTGCTCACAATGTTGCTAAAGCGGCAACTACGAAGGAGCTCATGGATACATTGTCAGAGATGTATGAGACGCCAACTGCGAATCACAAGGTTCACTTGATGAAAAAACTGTTCAATTTGAAGATGCAAGAAGATACTCCTGTCGCAAAGCACTTGAATGAGTTCAATGATATTGTAAATCAATTGGAGTCGGTTGAAATTGATTTTGAAGATGAAGTGCGGGCATTGATTGTCTTGGCATCTTTGCCAAATAGTTGGGAGACTATGAGAACAGCTGTGAGCAATTCTACTGGCAAACAGAAACTTACCCACGGTGCTGTGAGAGATCAGATTTTGAGTGAAGAATCCAGAAGAAAGGATGCTGGAGAATCCTCAAATTCTATTTCAACCTTGAATGTTAATGACAGAGGCAGAAAATCAGACATAGGTTAACAGTCAGATAGGAACTCTAGTCGCAGTAAATCCAGGTCAGGGAGAGGAAGAAGTAAATCTCGTTCTGGAAAGAAGGATGGTTGTTGGCATTGTGGCAAGCAAGGTCACATTAAGAAAAATTGTTGGTCTTTAAAGAATGAAGACAACAAGAAGGATGATGTTAATGCGGTTACGGATGATACACATGATGCTTTGTTGTTATATGTTGAATCACATTCGGATTCTTGAGTTTTGGATTCAGGGGCTTCCTTCCATACTACGGCACACCGAGAGATCATGCAGAACTATGTGACTGGTGATTTTGGGAAGGTGTACTTAGCTGATGGTGAAGGTTGAAGATTGTAGGTATGGGAGAAGTTAGAATCAAGTGTTCGACTGGTTCAGTTTGGGTTCTACAGAAGGTCAGACATATTCCGCAGTTGAAGAAAAATTTGATTTTAGTTGGTCAGTTGGATGACAGTGGCTATTCTGTTAGATTTGGTTCTGGTGCATGGACAGTGACTAAGGAAACAATGGTAGTTGCTCGAGGTATAAAAACTGGCACTTTATATATGAATACTAATTGCACTGGTACAATTGCTGTTGCAGAGGGACTTAGTGACTCAACCCTATGGCATGAGAGACTTGGTCACATGAGTCTAAAGGGTATGAAAGAACTTGTGACAAAGGGAAAACTTCCTGGAGTTCAGAAAATTCATCTTGATATGTGTGAGAGTTGTATTATGGGAAAGCAAAAGAAACTCAATTTTCTGACGGGTGGAAGAACATTGAGGAAGAATAAGCTTGACTTGGTACATACTAATGTATGGGGGCCTTCTCCAGTTACTTCTCTTGGTTGCTCCAGGTATTATATCACTTTTATTGATGATTGCTGTAGAAAATTGTGGGTTTATTTTATGAAAAATAAATCTGATTTATTTGGTATATTCAAGAAGTGGAAAGCTCTTGTTGAGATTGAAACTGGTTTGAAATTGAAGTGTCTGAGATATGATAATGGTGGAGAATATGTTGATAGTGGTTTTAAAGAGTATTGTGCTATACATGGGATTAAGATGGAGAGAACTATCCCAGGACCACCGCAGCAGAATGATGTTGCAGAATGTATGAACAGAACTATCAATGAACGTGCTAGAAGTATGAGAAGCAACTGCAACTTATCTCATCAATCGAAGTCCGTCAGTTCCACTTGAGAATAAGCTGCCTGAAGAAGTTTGGAGTGGTAAAGAGGTAAAACTTTCACACCTTAGAGTGTTTGGTTGTGTTTCTTATGTACATGTTGATTTTGATGATCGCAGCAAGCTTGATGCAAAATCAAGGAAGTGTTTCTTCATTGGTTATGGAGATGAACAGTTTGGCTATAGGTTTTGGGATGATCAGAACCGAAAGATTATCGGAAGTCGAAATGTGATTTTTCATGAGAGTGTGATGTATAAAGACAAGCCTGATGATAATGTGAAAGAAGTAAAGAAGACTGAAACGATTCATATCGGTATTCCTGAGTCTACATCGGTTGAGCAAGAAGTAGGCATTCCTGTCATTCCACATGATGGTGATGATGAACCGACCACTCCTCCAGTTACTCTACGAAGGTCTACTAGAAGTAAGAGCTCCTGAACGTTATTCTCCTTCTTTGCATTATATTTTATTGATTGATAATGGTGAGCCAAAAAGCTTTGTAGAAGCTAAACAGGATGTGAATGTGAAAAAGTGGGAGCTGGCCATGAAAGAAGAAATGGATTCTTTGATGAAGAATCAGACGTGGGAGTTAGTGAAACTACCAGCAGAAAAAAGGCTTTGCACAACAAATGGGTGTACCAGGTTAAGACAGAACATGATGGCAGTAAACGGTACAAGGCTAGACTGGTTGTGAAAGGTTTTGAACAAAGGTATGACATCGACTATTCTGAAATTTTCTCTCTTGTAGTAAAGATGCCTACAATCAGGATGGTACTAGGAATAGTGGCTAGTGAGAATTTACATTTGGTGCAGTTAGATGTAAAGACAGCTTTTCTTCATGGTGAATTGGAGGAAGTGATTTATATGCATCAGCCAGAAGGTTTCTTAGTACAAAGAAAAGAAAAACTTGTGTGTAAACTGAAGAAGAGCTTGTATGGTTTGAAGCAGGCTCCAAGACAGTGGAATCTGAAGTTTGATAACTTCATGATTAGTTCAGGTTACACCAGAAGTGAGCAAGATCATTGCTGCTATTTTAAACGATTTGAAAACTCATATATTATTTTGCTGTTATATGTCGATGACATGTTGATTGCAGGATCAAGCATCAAAGAGATTAATAATCTGAAACAGCAGCTATCAAGCCAATTTGAAATGAAGGATTTAGGGAATGCTAAGAAAATTCTTGGAATGAGAATTACAAGAGACAGAACCAAAGGTACTTTAAGACTTTCTCAATCTGAGTATGTGATGAAAGTTTTGAGCAGGTTTAATATGGACAAAGCAAAGCCAGTTGCTACACCTTTGGGGAGTCATCTAAAATTGTGTAAGGATCAATCACCTAGATGTGATGAAGAGTGGGAGCAAATGAGTAAAGTTCCTTATGCTTCTGCTATTGGTTCCCTTATGTATGCTATGATTTGCACTCGGCCAGATATTGCTCATGCAGTGGGAGTAGTTAGCAGGTCTATAAGTAATCCAGGAAGAAAGCACTGAGAGACTGTGAAGTAGATTATGAGATACTGAAGTGGAACTGTAGATTATGGGTTGACTTTTACTTCAGGTGAATTGAAGTTGGAAGGGTTTGTAGATGCTGATTTGGCTGGTGACTTTGACAGTTGTAAAAGCACTACAGACTATGTTTTTACCTTGGGAGGAACTGCTGTTTCTTGGAGTTCCAAGTTACAGAAGGTTGTTGTTTTATCTTCTACTAAAGCAGAGTATGTTGCTATAACAGAAGCTGCGAAAGAGATGGAGTGGTTGCAAGAACTGATGGAAGAGTTGGGAAAAGGAAGGGGTAAGTGTCACGCCCCTCTCCCAGATAGGTGCAGATGAGCACCCATGAATCCCAGAGACGTGATCGGCAGGGAACTCCTCCGATCCCCGAACCGGATTTAAACTCAATACGTACCCAAACACTACATAAATAGTGTCACATGTATATATAAATGTCATAATACAAACCAGTGTCTACAGCGGAAAATCCAGAAACATCAAAGATACGAAACACAGATACTACAGACAGACAAATCATCCCCACACCAACTACATCACGCCTCACGCATCCCTGCGCTGATCATCCACTCCGGCTATCTCACCTGAAAACATGTGAATGAAAGGGATGAGCTACAAAGCTCAGTAGGGATATGGAGAAATATCGATCATCAGAATAAACGGAAAGTAGAACTCAAGATGTATGTGAAATGAACAGGAAACACAAATAGTGATACACTCCCGTACCACCGAACTCCAGTAAATCAGAGATAAAGTAAGAAAGCCTGTAAGATATAGAATACATACAGAGAAACCATAAGTGATACACATCACATCTCATCACAATCAGTTAATCCGTAGGGTAGATACCGAGTAGGCTCCACCACTACCATCCTCAAGTACAACTCTCAAATCAGTACTCAATCATAATCCAACTCAAATCCATATCAACTCAAATCCGTATCAACTCATATCCACATAACAACAGAAAATCCTCCCCTGGACCCACCCTGATCTCCGCAAGGTGTCTCCCAGTCCAGGTACTCCCCAGATTGGATGAGGATCGAGCCTACATCAGGTACTCGATAGCATCACCTACATCGAAGAGCGTCCCCTAGGATGTACCTCACCTCAATCCGGTCTCCAGGTACGTACCCGATCGAAACCATCGATAAATCATCTAGTAGGCTGGGTCGCCCGATGTAGGTCCCACGCTCTACAAGAGGATAGATGGGCCCCACCAGGATAGTGGGCCCCACAAGAGACACGATGCACAAAAATATCGCTAGTCGTACACATAAATCCATACAAACAACATATAACCATAACAAGTTGCAATTGCGGAAATAAATCAAATAAGAGTAGAAACAGAGAAATTCCCAACCTCCGGGAATTTCACACCAAAGAAAAATAGAAGTCCGTCGAATACGGAACCCCCGAAACCCCAAATAAGAAGTAGGGCAGAATCCCTACCTGAAATGTCGACTACGCTAATCCGTAGTACGTTCGAAATCCCAATCCAAAATCTTCAAATCAACCTCCAGCATCAAAATACGAATACGTATACCCAACACTGTCAAAATACGGAAAAGTCAACGGTCAATCCTAGTAAAAGTCAATGGTCAAACCGGGTCAAATAGTCAACAGTCAAACCGGGTCAAATAGTCAAACCCGGTCAAAGTCAACACGGTCAACTCGGGTCACCGGTGAACAGTGTCACCGCCACTGCCGTCGCCAGAGCCGACGATTCCGGCGACTTTTTCCGGCGAACCATATATCAAATTAAAGCTCTTAAGACGAACAATCCATTGGTACCTGTTTTGTTCCGAAACTCCTACTGAATCGACCGGGATCGAGCTTTGAAATCTTGAAAAACCGAAACTTCGCCACCTGATTCCGTCGTCTACGGTGGTCCGATGGCGGTGATTCCACTTGGATTTTGCTCCTCTCACCACGAGCTTCGATTTGATACCTTACACACCTCAATCGGACGCCAAACAAACAAAATCGTCTTCTCCCTCTCTCTCTCCCCCCCTCTCTCTCTCTCGGCACCGGCTGCACATCAGAGAAATCTGGTTTAAACCAGATTTCCGGTGAAATGACGGTTTTGCCCTTTTATTTAAATCTTAATCACCTAATCTTCCAAAATTCGTAACAACTCCGATTCAACTCCAATTTCGGTGATTCTTGCGCCTATATTTTCCTAATAATATGTAGTATTTATTAAAAATATCAAATTTAAAAATTTATTATATTTTTTTAATTTGGGTTCGGGATATTACAGTAAGGGTGTTCTCTACAGTGACAGTCAGAGTGGTATATTCCTTGCCAAGAATCCCGCCTTCCATTCTAATACCAAACACATTCGGAGAAGGTACCATTATATCCGTCAAGTTCTCAAGGAAGGTTTGTTGAAGCTTGAGAATGTTAGTGGGAATGAAAATCCAGCGGATGCTTTGACGAAGAGTGTGACTGTTGGTAAGCTGGAGCTATGCAGGGCTTCAGTTAGTCTTCTAGCTTGAAGATGAAGATTAAGGCTGCTGTTTGTTGGTGTCAGTAATGATGTTACTGATGTAACTGTTCTTACAGTTTCTTGATAGTATCCAAGTGGGAGATTGTTAAATATGGATACTATTATTTTTTAGTTTGGGTTATATTGGGCTTATACATGAGTTTTTATATATTGGGCCGGTTGGTATTTTTATACCAAAAAAAAAACAGGGAATATATATATATAATCCTTATTCCTTGTAAACCTAGATTTCATTGAGAGAAAATAAGAACACTGTAGCCGCCGTGGACGTAGACATCATTGGCCGAACTACGTTAAAATCCTGTGTCTCTTGCTTGATTTCTTTCTTGCCTGACTGATTGATTGTGCTTAATTCGTCCTTACACAGAGTACTTATCGATTTCATAATCCTTATAGATCAGTTATTGATCTTAGATGATCTTTGCAGAAGCTTCAAACTGCTTTGAGTTCTCGAGCTAGATAGTGTAACACGTGGCAGCATTCCAAGCACAACTGGAGGACTGACTCATCTGAAATACTTGGGATTGAAGCAGACAAACTTTCAATCTCTTCCACCAGACATCGGCTCATTGACAACTCTTCATTTCAAGATTGTTCTTATGTACATGTGGCAACAAAAATGGTGGGTGTCTACAAATTGACACCCTTCGGCATCTCCAGACTCTATCAGAGATACACCTTGACAGATGAAACAATTCATTAGTCTTCGAAAAACTGGGACTTAGAGGTGGCTTCAAAACAAATACCACTGCAATAATCAACTCAATTGTGGAACTCGTACAACTTAAGTCCTTATACCTGCATGCTGAAGATGATGAGTTCCCACCACCAACATAGCTCTCTTTCCTTCGTCATCTTGTGAAGTTGCATTTAAGAGGGAGATAACACATTTTCGAAGCCTACAAGAGTTCCCTCCGAATGTCTCCCATTCAATTAACATGAGCACACCGCTCTTGACCAAGGTTCAATTGAGATACTCGAGAAGCTGCCAAAACTAGAAGTCCTGAGACTGTAAGCATAGTCTTACAATGGAGAAAAGTTGGTAATATCGGCTATCGGCTAATAGTTTCCCCCAGCTTGAGGTCCTGGAGCTTGGCTCCTTGGAATCATTGCAAGAGTGGATTGTTGAAGCAGGTGCAATGCCAAGGCTTCGAATTTTCAACTGCAAGTGATTAAAGATGTCTCCAGAAGAAATGAAACTTCTCACCACTCTACATAGTTGGAGATCAAGGAGATGCCGAAAGTATTTGTAGACAGGGCTGGAGTCGTGGGGAAGATTTTCACAAAGTCCAGGATATTCATGGGATCATTTATATATAGTTAGTTTATCTACAACAGTGGCGGCTATCACAATCTTAGCTCTACACTTTGCCACTCTTCATATACAGCATACTCTATCGAGGTACTCTCTCTTTTACTCTTTCAACGAAAAAGTGAAAGCATCTAGTATTCCATTTCAGTCACTTCAAAATTAAAGTAATCTCTTCACAATAATAAAATGCTTCTATGCCCATAAAATCCTATGGAGTGAAGTGAGAACACAAAAGAAACCAAATCCAGATGGAATAGGTAAGAAGGGTTTGAAAATAAGATTTGAAACTAGATTTCTTGTACTTTAACAAATACTAGCCGATCAATGTTGGCACAAACTGCAAATTAAAATCTGCATCTGCTCCCACACAACTCCAAAACAGAGAGAACTGAAACGTAAGAGGAATTACGAAACAATAATTATATCCAAAATATGGCGCGACTCACAAGTTGTTGGAGCTGGCATTCATGCCTAAGGACTGCTTCACTGGCTCACTGCAGCTGCTGTCTCCAAAGAGTAGATTTCCTTCTCTCCTCTCTACCTCCTCTCATGGTTGCCCTCTGTCTCTGGTCTGGTTTTTTCCCTAGCTAAGGGCCCTGTTCTTACAAAGCAAGGCTCTACTTGCTATCAAGAGAAACAGGAGCAAGAAAATCTTTCAACAAAACCCAGTTCAAATTATCTTTAATTTTTTTTAACGATAAAAATGCTCTCATTAAAAAAGTAAAATACAAGAATATTCCATAGATTATTAAAATAAATTTACAATACTAATGCACACCTATCCTTTCACTCCCCATCATGAACCTCACTTTCTGCCATATTTGTATGGATTGAAGATAACTCAATCATATGCTTTTCCTCATTTGTTGTTTCTCTCTCGGTGCATGGAATATCAATCCTATGATCCTATCTTATGCTTTGTGTTCATAATGGTTTAACTGCTTGATTGATTCTCATGTAGAGATATTTGATAGATTATATGCTCAAGGGATGACAACATTTGGAATCTCAGAAAAATGTGCTGCACAAGAAAGGAATTGCTTCTTAATGAGTCCATTTAAGATCAAAGAAATACTAAACCCAAAAGATCATCTTACGGCTGAGGAGTGCTGCAAAGCAACGTAGCCCCTTTAGCTTGAACAGAATCTCCAACCTACAATATGTAGGCATAGGCTCCAGGCTAGAATACAAGGGAAATCCTAACAATAGTTGTTATCTGTGATAATGCAAATATTCTACAAGTTCATCTTCGTATCCTTCTATTCATTCTTCCTCCTCTCATCAAGCTCCCACTCTTCCTCATTTACTATAATGAATAGTTGCCCACATACAATATGGCCCGGCACACTGGCAGGTTCTGGAACCTCACAACTTTCAACCACTGGATTTCGACTGGATCCTGGACAAAGTGTACAGATTTCATCCATTCCTGGATGGTCAGGTCGCGTGTGGGCGAGAACTGGTTGTATATTTGATGATTATGGAGTCGGCTCATGTGAAACTGGGGATTGTGGAGGAAGGATGGAATGTGATGGCATTGGTGCCACTCCTCCCGCATCACTCTTTGAGATCACTCTTGGGACTACCAATGAAAAAGATTTCTATGATGTGAGCATTGTAGATGGCTACAATTTGCCTCTTATTGCTGCACCACGAGGTGTGCTTGGTACATGTAATGCCACCGGCTGCATATCAGATATCAACATGGGTAAGAATAATGTTCCACTCCACGTTGCTTTGTGTCTCTTTGTGTGACGCATTGACCCAAATCCTGTTTAAAACTTTGAAATAGGTTGTCCAAAGGAGCTTCAGGTCATGGGTACGGATAGAGAACGTCAAGGGGGAGTGGTAGCATGCAAAAGTGCATGTGAGGCATTCGGCCTGGACCAGTTCTGCTGCAGTGGAGAATTTTCAAACCCAACAACATGCCAACCTTCGTTCTATTCAACCATTTTCAAGCAAGCTTGTCCAAGGGCTTATAGCTATGCTTTCGATGATGGTACTAGCACTTTTACGTGCAAGGCTTATGATTATGCCATTACTTTCTGCCCTAATGCTGACAGGTAAACATCCCCTGCTCTCTGCTTTTGTCAGCAAATCCAAAAAAAAGTACATGCAGATTAATTATTTTGAATGCTTAATACAGGATGGAGAGATCAGACGGTAACTTTTCTGCTCCACCTATTCCAAAACTTGGCAGTGAAAAACTTTTAGATCTTACTTCTTCCTCGAACAACCTCCTACCACTTCCAATGATGATCCTTCTCCTCACTCTTATTTTAACCTTATGAATGAAAATGGGAATCCCAAGCCTCATCTTCGCCAATAAGTCTTTAGAGAGACAACTTGTGCTACCAACCACGGCTAACACTCGCAAGTCAAGTCAAGAGAGCAAGATCAGAGCTAAAATTGTTCTACCGAGTGCACAACTTCGGATTGATGGACAAGTACTTTCATCATAATATGGAACTTCATCACATGCAGCAAACTAAACCAGAATGTTGTAAACCAAGAGAGGGTTCATTAGAATCTTTCAACCTTTTTTCCTTTTTCCAATTCATATAGATGGGAAGAAGTTTAATATTCTTTTCCTTGAACAAGATCAATTTTCTCAAGGCTAGAGCTTGCAAGCAGGCTTCCATGAGTTACAATTTATACACCATTCATTCAGAATTTAAGATGGTGAAAAACAGCAACTGATTTGAAACTCAACAAAGCAAGAAGTAAATTTCTAAAATCAAACAAATGGAACCTACTCAATAACGCAATCCCGGCCGGCCACTAAACTATATGTCTATCACTGTTTGATTTTCTACTCTTCTCAACTAAAAACAAGCTCAAGTTTAGTCGCAAGTCTATAGCATATTTAAAAAACAGAGGCAGAAAGAACAGAAAGTATTTGCAGACATGGCTCGAGTCGAGGGAAAGATTTTCACAAAGTCCAGCATATTCCTACGATCATTTATATATAATTAGTTTATCTACAGCAGAGGCGGCTATGGCAATCTTAGCTCTACATTTTGCTACTCTTTATATATAACATACTCTATCAAGGCACTCTCTCCTTTTCTCTTTCAACGAAAAATTGAAAGCATCCAGCATTCCATTTCAGTCCCTCCAAAATTACACTATAGAATCTCTAAAAATATGCCCACATAAAAACCTATGGAGTGAAGCAAGAACAAATAAGAAACCAAATCCAGATAGAATAAGTAAGATGGGGCTCGAAATTAATTTTTGAAACTAGTTTTTTAGCACTTTCACACAAACTAGCCGATCAATGTTTGCACAAAGTAACAAAACTATAAATTAAAATCTGTATCTGCTCCAACCAAACTCCAAAACGGAGATATCTGAAACGTGAGATGAATTACAAAACCTTAATCATATCCAAAATACGACGTGACTTACAAGTTGTTGGAGATGGCTAAGGACTGCTTCGATGCAGCTGCTGTCACCGAAGACTGATTTCCTCCTCTCCTCCCTACCTCCTCTCGTGGTTGCTCTCTCTCTCTCTGGTCTGGCTTTTTCCACTGGCCTTGTTCTTTCAAAGCAAGGCTCCGCTTGCTATCAACTATCAAGAGAAACAGGAGCGAGAAAATCTTCCCACAAAACACAGTTCAAATTATCTTTAATTTTTTTTAAGCATAAGAATGCTCATATTAAAAAAAGCAAAATATAAGAGTATTCCATAGATTATTAAAATAAATTTATTATCCTGATGCCACCTATCCTTTCGTCTCCTCGTAAACAACCTACCACTTCACACGTCACACAATGCTGCGCACTCTAGCGGCTTCTTCCTCCTCCTCCTCATTCGCCTGGCCTATTCTCGATTCTTCTCTCTCAAAACCCTTATTTTCTCTCTCTAAGCCTTCCTCGTTTTCTCGAAACACCAGACGCTTCTCTTTCTACAAAGCTTCCATGAACATCCTCAACAAGCTCGGCTTCGGCACCAAATCCTCGGACCCATCCGCCATAGACTCGCCCATCCCTCAAGGCCCAGATGAAGACGTTCCAGCCCCAGGACAGCAGTTCGCCCAATTCGGCGCCGGATGCTTCTGGGGAGCCGAATTGGCGTTCCAGAGGGTGTCGGGTGTGACCCAGACTGAGGTGGGTTATAGTCAGGGGAGTTTTGTGCATAATCCGACCTACGAGGATGTCTGCACCGGGATTACAAGTCACAGTGAGGTGGTGAGGGTGCAGTATGATCCCAAAGCGTGTAGTTATGAGAGTCTGCTTGATGCTTTCTGGGCTAGGCATGACCCAACCACCCTGAATCGCCAGGTGAGTCTCATCTGTTTGTTCCTCCTTTTTTTCTACTGTATTTCTGGCTTGGATTTTTTTGTTGTTCGTGTAAATTTTTTCGTATGCTGTAGTTGATTTGGTGATTCTTCCGGGTGGTTGATTTTGAGGGGATTAGTTAGTATTTCTCCTTGTTTGATATTTGGTGTATGTTGATTGAACTGTTCTGGTATGGTTTCGTTCTGACTCAACTGTAGTCTTCGTTTTTTCTTTGAAGATACAAGTGAATTTTCTGTTAATTTGTTCGATTTCTATGAAATGGTTAGATTTTGATAGCTTCGATCAGAAATTCGGGCTTTTTAAAGTGTTGATACTTGATTGTCGAATGGATTTCAGTTCAGTTACTTCAGTAGGTAATTACATCACTCTTTCATTAATTGAATATTTTACCTATTGACGTTTGTCTTCTTGCAGATTTTAGCCTGATTATCATTACATTATTATTTGGTTTTTCTATTCTTGGGATGCTTTTGTTCTTCTCATTTTTTTTAAGGATTTATTTTCTCACCTGGTATTTGATACGCGGTCTATTTTTTAGTATACCGTGTTAGGAGTTAGGGAAAATAGAAATGGGTAATTTATGAGTTGAATCAATATCTAGGGTGTTTTCCTTCCATCCACCCCAAGTGTTGGTTGGGTTGGTTACCCCTAGCTGTGTATTGTTACAATACTACTACTCATACCATCACTATGATCAGTACTTTTGAGGCACTATATGGGGTACTTCCTCCCAAACTTAGTGACTACATCCCTGGAATTGCCAAGCTGGAATCAGTAGATCAAGAGTTAAGGTCTGGAGATGATATTTTAACCACACTGAGACGCAATCTTCAGAAAAGTCAAGCGTCTATGAAATTCTTTGCTGACAAGAAGAGGGTTCACTGTGAATTCCAAGTGGGAGATTTAGTTTTTCTGAAACTACATCCCTACAGACAAGCATCTGTGGTTCAGAGAAAAAACCTTAAGTTAGCTCCACAATTTTATGGGCCATACAAGATTTTGAAGAAAGTGGGGGTTGTTGCCAATGAACTAGAGTTGCCAGACTCCTCTCTGATTCATCCTGTGGTGCATGTATCTCAACTAAAAAAGGTACTTGGTGCTAATGTCTTACCCATGTCCACTTTTCCAGCAGTAAATGCACAGGGGCGTATCATTGTGGAGCCTTCCAAACTCCTCGGGCGGAGGTTAACACAACAAGGAAGGTTTCCTATAGTGAAGTTTTGGTTCAGTGGATGGGACAGAAGGAAGAAGACGCCACATAAGCTTGTGGGAGAATTCCCTGACCTTGTGGGCAAGGTTCTTTAAAGCGAGGGGGTCTGTTATGATCAAATTCTGGAAAATATTCAAGCTGGATGGGTTGTTAGTCTTGGCGGGAACTGTTTGAAGATTTTGCTTAATAACCTTTGGATGTTGGGCCAGTTTTCAGTACTCTTGTGTTGGGCCCGTTTCTCTTTACTGGATCAAGCCCTAGCCGTACAATAAATAGTAGTTTAAAAACGAGGTCGTTTATTGTACGACGTATAATCAGTTACATGTTAACGTTAAAACTGCATATTAGTTAGTAAGCTTCTAGAAGGGGATTATCCCTGAGCTGTACTGGATCAGCAGCGATGCGTTCCTGTAGAAAAGTATGTGCTCGGGCAGTGTTGATCAGGAGGAAAGGAAATGGAAATGCTCTCTAACATTATTTTTTCCTCACTAGGGTTTGTACAAGAACAGGAGGAACATTGTTTTCCTACTGACTGCTTGCTATTTCCTGAATTATCTTCATTTTGTTAGGAATCACCGCCAAGCACAAACTCTGATTTGAGTATTCTTAGTTTCGATCCTAACAATATTGTTGTTAGTCATTATAGCAGATTCTTACACATTGTTAAACCCCTATGGTCAGGGTAATGATGTTGGAACCCAGTACAGATCAGGGATATACTTCTACACTCCTGAGCAGGAGAATGCAGCGCAAGAAAGTTTGGAAAAACAGCAAAACCTCTTGAACAGAAAGATTGTTACTGAGATCTTGCCAGCCAAGAAGTTCTACCGAGCTGAAGAGTACCACCAGCAATACCTTGAGAAAGGTGGCCGGTTTGGATTTAAGCAATCTGCTTCAAAAGGCTGCAATGATCCTATTCGATGCTATGGCTAATTTTAACGAGTAAAACAGGTAAATATCAGCCTAGATTGGATAATTCATGTTCTTGTATTATAGGTTTTTATACTTCTCCAGTTCTCCATGCTGGCCTGCTGGGGGATGCTATTATGTGTGGGTAACTAATCATTCTGTCTTCTGTTGTTTATAGATATATGTTCTCTAGTGTTGTGTTCAGTGACTTATTCATAATGTCGTTTGGTGGTTTAGAATTGTGGGTTGCCTGAAATACGGATATTCGTGTAGTCCATGGAGCTTGTCTTTCTAGGGAACTAAATAAATTGAATGTGTGTTTCTATTCAAGTAATGAAATGAACCAAAGGATCAAATGATTCCATTTCTATTCAGTACTTTTTACTGTGTCATTCCATAACTAGGTAGATATTATTTTAATCCGAACGCCTGAGAATGAAGCTTACCCGGGCCGAGGTTGCTCTCCCGGACAGAGAAGTTAAGTTCATGAGCTATTACACATGCGGATTATATACTATTAATTTTGACAACATTTTTTTTTCCTCTATTAATAATATGACAGCTGACTTTGATATGATGTGAATACTTGGTATCATTATATTACTTATTCGATTATTCTGCTATGATTAGTGGTCAGCCAGTTTGCTCGGCATCTACTATATTCATAATAGACCTATAGAGAACATCTTTTCTTTCTTTGGAAGTGAAGTAATCACAACACTAACTCCTCACTTCCACTTTTAGGACAATAAAGAAACCCCACCTTTTCTCTTCCTATTGTGCTCCCTTAAATAATATATATTTAATTTTCTACTATGAAAAATTACGCATACCTAATAAAATGTGGGAAATGCATATAAAATTGCATAATTGGCAGTTTTAAACTAAATAGTGACACCCTATTCCCTTATAAGGTTTATTAAGATAATTCTTATCAGTTACAGCCCTACAAAACTGTTGATTGCCATACCACCCAAAATGAGTGGAAAGGCAATAAGGCATGCATTCGATTCTTAAGAAGCTTGAGGTCATAGCTGTCAATTCAACATCCAGGTTTCCTTATAAACTGCTTTATGAACTCTCGTCTAGTAACATCAACAACTAGCAACTCTCTTACTCTTGTGTGTCTTATAAGGCACAACAAACCAACCAGGTAACAATAACAACTGCCGCAATGACTGATTTACAAGACAACATGGTGATGCCCAGAGCGATTTATTTCCTCTCTACACTCCTCCAGCGAGTCGCTGAGTCGAACGATCTCAACTGCCGATCCCAGTCCCAGAAGATTTCTGTTTTTCATGGATTCACTAGACCCACAATCTCCATCCGGAGTTACCTTGAGAGGATCTTCAAGTACGCCAATTGTAGCCAGTCTTGCTTTGTGGTTGCTTATGTATATCTTGATCGGTTCGCTCAGAGACAGCCTTCTTTGCTTATCAATTCCTTCAACGTCCATAGGTTGCTCATCACCAGTGTCTTGGTCTCAGCAAAATTCATGGATGACATGTAAGTTTTACTTTTAAAAAATAAATTCTCTACGTTTCTTGAACTGGGTTTCGTATTTTCTTTGAGAATTCTTGCTTTCTTTATCTTAAGCTTTTGGGTTTTCTTCAATGTCCCCATTGATCTCTGTTTCTTAGTTTTTCCGACCAATTGAAGCCAGTGTCACCATACTCCTGATTGCAGACTCTGAATCAATAACACAATGGTTTTGCATAATGAAATTAGGTTCGCTTAAGATCTAGAGAACAAAAATTTGGATCAAACTGGGCAGATTTTGTTTACATATTTTTATATTATTACATATAGATGTGAATTTGATGGAATATCCACCATAAATCAGCCTAAAAAATGCAGCCCACTGTGAAACAGAAAGAGAAAGAAGAGACGACCCATGTGAAATCCTTGTCTTTTATTACACACAGTGCCAGCTAAGATTTTATGATCTTGTCTCCTTCTCTTTGAGGCATTTCATCGAACATGCAAGCATGATACCTTGCTGTCATTACTTTACCCACTTAACCAAACAAGAATTAATTATATGTTTTCCTTGTGTTTTTGTAGATACTACAACAATGCATTCTACGCCAAAGTGGGAGGAATCACTACAGCAGAGATGAATCTTCTTGAGGTGGACTTTTTGTTTGGGCTGGGCTTTGAATTAAACGTGACCCCCAACACCTTCCACACATATTCGTCTTTCCTTCAAAGAGAAATGTTGGTCCAATCTCCTCCAAAGCTAGTTGTAGAACCTCCTCTACATCAACTAAAGCACCTTCAGTGTTTCAATGAAGATGACTCCACCCATCAAAAGCAACTCGCTGTTTAAATTAAAGCATTGTTGGGAGATCTAGGCAGTAGTAGTAATTTTAGCTCAAGCCCGTATGGAAGTCTTAGCCCAATGGTACAGTTGCTTAAATTTTGTTTTGTGTGTTTTCTGTTCAAGATTTTGAAGTAGTGACAACGTACAGATTGGCATCTTGGCTTTACAGTCTGGCTTGGTAGATTTAGATTGGATCGTCTTTAGTGGGTTTTCTTCTATTCAGGGTGCTGCTGGCACTCGGGTTTTGGTGGTCTGGTGCCAGCCATACAGAAGTTCGAATTTTATAACTAAAAAATAGGTCTTTTATTTTCGATAAATGAATGATTAAACCTATTGGGTAAATAACTCAAAATTTTAATTTCTTCCAATAATATGATAACCCGATCAATATTTGATTGTTGAGTTCATATTAAAATAAATTAGAACCTTATCTCTATGGCGAAATAATAACTGAGGGTAGAAAATGAGTTCATTCCATTATTTGATTTATATAAAATATAAGTCTTGAGCATGAATTCATAAAAAAGTCAAGTACCAGGGCATATGGCTGAGCGGTACCCACCTTGTCAAAACTCTTAACGGGGGAAGTGGAGGTTGTGAGTTCGAACTCTCGTAGAGGCATTCGACCACTTCTAAAGCGGCAGGTGGTCCCTACCGTAAGGCTGCACATCCTGCGACTTACATCTGTCAGTGACTCCCAGGGCAAGGAACTGGCAGACGGATTTCGGTTTCTCGACCCCAAACCGAAGTTTACTCTGTGAATTTTGGGCTGGACCCGTTGTTCAAGCCCGAATGAATGTAGGCTACGTATGTTATGGGCTTAGTCCGAGGGTTGACAAAACTAACTTTATTTGTGAATCGTGCTTTTGTCACATAATTTACACCACCCGTGCCACGTGTTCTCAATTTGTTTACTCCAGAAAATAAGATGTACAAGCCTAGCATTTAACGTGTGCCAGTGTGTGAATGTTATTGCATTTATACGGGATTCTCACACTACGAAAATCTCAAATTTCTTAATTTGTTACAATGCAATCAGAGCCTTTGATTCAGTATGACTTGAAAGTCCAAAGGAACAACGGCCGAACCATCATCACCATAACATTCACCCCAAAAGCTTTGAGTCCATTGATATTCAAACTCTACAATTTTACATTCCCACATAGAATCTTCTGTATTAGATTTGCAGGCCTTCCTTCAAAGAAGGTAAATCTCCACAAAACAATCAAATATGAATATCTATATATATATATCAAAGCACAATGAGAATAAGTAGCTTAAGCAATGCAAGCTTCAGGCAAGTCTCCTTTTCTTCTTCACGGCAAGTGGAAGGAGGATTCCGGCACCATCATCAAGCGAAAACCTTCATAATCAATTCATTTATGGGCCCCTGCAATAGATGATTTCACTCGAATTGCTTTCAAAACATTAGCTGGCCGATAGCCGATCTTCTATACATAATTCAGAATCTATATATGCCCAGCAAAGAGAATTCTCAACAGTTGCAGCTACAAAAAACTGACGGATTCAGAAGATTTTATCAGAAAAGACCAGTCTGGCAGTCTTTAAGATTGCACGTTTTCCAGCACAAAAAACCCAATATCGATTTCAGATCAGATTTTGGATTTGGAAATTTTATAGGAAGGAAGAGTCAGATTCAGATGCAAAGGTGAAAATACCACTTTTGACATTACAGCCTCAGATAAAGAGTTAAATTGTATTATCAATGCTTCATCCAAATCTACAACGATATTAGTTTCGAATTCAAACACTAATAATAAAATTCTAAGAGCTAACACAATCAAACTAAAATTTCAAAGTTGGGGATTCGATGATTACTCAGTGATAGCTATGAAAGTCATAGGTTCGATTCTGCCAGCCAATCTCTTCAACTCTAATCAGAAGAGGGAGCTAAGGATCCTCATTGTAATCAACAATACCCCCAACTCAAAAAAATCTGTACGAGAAACTGAAACTTCTACGAAAGAAAAAACTCAAATGCAAAAACATAAAAAATAATAATTCAATTAGGATCGCTTGACATAAAACTCAAAATCAAATCTAATCAGCAACGAGAATATCCAAGCATGACGCATTGATTCATAAAAAAAGAGAGAGATAGATAGATCGCTCAGTTCAGCGGGGTTGTCGACACGCAAAGTTCTCGAAAGAGAAGCCTGCATTCCGGTCTGTTGAGCTTGAATTTCAGTGAGTCATCACCGCGATCTTCTCCAAATTAGAGCAAGCAAAAAGAAACCAAAACATCAGAAACAATAAAACAAACAGCAAAGAACAGTTATTAGAAGCTAAACGAGACCAGCAGACGAAGCATGGGAGGAAGAGGCCGAGAGGCGAGAGCGGCCGAATATGAGTGGAGAAATAGATTGGGGCTGGGAATTTATAGCAGTTGCGCTAGGGTTTTAGGTTCGCAGTTAGCATCAAGGATGCCATTGATAGGCCTTATTTCTTATTTGGGCCAAGTTGCAGGCCCGTATAATTTTCTTTAGAGTGGGCTTTTGTTTGTGTACAATAAAAGTGGAGCCACCAAAACACACCATTTATTTATTTATCTATATAAAACGGCAAAAAAATTAAATAAAAATAAAACAAAACTTCAAACCAAACCTATACTCCCTCGTAGCAGCGCAACTAAACAACACCCCCAGCCAGGGAACTGGATTGAGAATGAATGCTAGTGTCGTAAAAAATATTTGAAATAATCGAATTAATTGATCGATTATTTTTCAAAAATTTACATATATTTTAATATAAACAATCGATAATTCGTCAATAATCACAATTGAGTCTATTAAATTAATGTCAATAAATAAATTTTTTTAAAAAACTGACTATAACCTACGTATTCGTATACATCACTAATAAATACTTTCAATTGACAGCACCATTTCTCTATTTCAAGTCTTCTTCATATTAATACTCTGCGACTTATCAAAGCCTCCGTTGGTAGTAAGGTAAAAAATAAATAAAAACGCCAGCATAAAGGCCGTAGCCTCTTTGTTACATGAATTGAGCCACTGACTCTCTGCAATGAAGTAGAAATGGCAAAGGTAGCCATAGTTGACGCTGTTGAAAGCAATTTTTCTTGGTAGTACTAATGGTAAACAGGGCACAATTGCCTACTTTACAATAGATAAGATTATCCTCCTTTTTCAGCAAGGTTATGGGCAAGTAATGCCATCTGCATCCGCTTCTTTATTTTTCTTTTTGAAAATATATCTGCATCTAATGGGTCAAATGATAAATAACAGGATACCAATAAAAGCTAGTAAATGATCATTCTTTCCAAAATTAAAATGGCGTGCTGATGTGAAAAGGGTCAGCAAGTATCATAGCCTTTTATAAAGTGAAATCCCCCAGTAAATAATCTTCAATATCCGTGACAGCATAGACCTCAAATAAAATGAAAGATAAAAACAGTAAAATCTTTCAGCAATGACAAGGGGTTGTTGTACGTATAGAGGAAAAGACAAGCAAGAGAAAAACGGAGAAGGGGGCAGGCATTTATGCTTCCCATCCTCTTAGCACGGTCGCACGGGCAACTCGATCAACGCCGAGCGTGAAGGCACCCATCCGGAGGTTGCAGTTGTGGGATTGACACATACTCTTTATTTTATGAAAAGCTCGAGTCATGTACTTCTGAAGCTCGGTATTCACCTTGTCTTCGTCCCACATAAAACCTTGAATATTCTGCAAATTTGGACAATATTATAGTATGTTACTGTTATCTCTACGATTCATGAATGGAGAAAACAAATATACATGGTGGATTCCCGTTGATGTTCTCATATACTCATGTAGCCTCTTCCAAAAATTTTAGGATAAAGACTTTGATGATGATGATGATGCTGTTACTGTTATTTATATGACAGGCTTAACAAGTAACAAATGCAGTTACTAGTAAACCAATTAAGATGCTTGGCAGTGTCATTCAACCATTTCATGAGAAGGTATGAATTTAATTAAAGAGATAATAGTTTTCATCCTTTTGCCGTACTCATAGGTTTTCTATTGATAAAGTCAACAAGAGAGGAGGGTTTTTATGTTGATAGTATGTTACCTGAACCCACTCAAAATAACTGACAGTTACACCTCCAGCATTTGCATATATATCCGGGAGAATAATGACTCCTTTCTTAGATAGAATCTGTAACATTAAACTTCCATTGTTAAAAGCTGCAACTTTTTCAGTAAATGAGAGCAAGAAAATAGTAGCGGAATCATACTTCATCAGCTTCTGGATCAGTGGGATGGTTAGCTGCCTCTATGATGAATTTGGCTTTCACATCAGCAGCATTTTCCCTTCATAAGACAAATACAGCATTTTAGCAAAGATTAGTTGGGTTACATCAGAACAAAAACCCTAAAATGGGTATCCTTTCACGGGATTTTTTTTGTTCAGCATCGAGGGTTGAACCTGTTCAAAACGCCACCTAATGCGCATGGGATGAGGACATCACATTCATGTATGAGCAGTTCATTAGGATCCATTTGATCCCCACCATTAAAATTGGCTAGGCTGCCAGTCTCCTCTTTATGCTTCAGCAGCTCTGGAATATTAATTCCATTTAGGTTCCTAACTGCCCCAGTGATGTCACTCACGGCGACAATCTTACCACCTCTTTCATGAATAAGCCTTGAAGCCCAGGACCCAACATTTCCAAAACCCTAGAAAATTCAGCAACAATAAATATTTTCAACAAAAACTCAACATAATATTACAAAATGGTTATGTTTAAAGTGAGGCGTAACATCAACTTTACCTGAACAGCAAAAGTCAAATCCTTAATTGACTTCCCATGTTCAGCAAGTAAAGCTTCTGTTGCGAAAAGAACACCACGCCCAGTTGCAGCCTCCCTACCAAGTGATCCTCCAAGATCCTAAAAACGGATATATGTATGTCAGCAGAGAGGTTAGCAGGTCACACTCTATTCAGAGTTAAGAGATTTATTTAATAGCTAAATAGAGAAACTTGGAAACGGCCATCTTTAATACTTACTATAGGCTTTCCGGTCACAACAGCTGGGGAATAACCATGAAATTTTGAGTACTCATCCAGAATCCACGCCATAGTCTGTTCATATATGTCATTTCCATGATTAAGATTTAAGAATATATTTTTCCGACCAGGGAACAAGATATAGGCACCCAATAAAAGGGAGAATGCACTATTTCAAGATAGAACATGGGACAAAGATAACTAGCTAAGAAGCATTAACCTGAGCATTAGTACCCATATCTGGTGCTGGAACATCCGCATGAACGCCAATGAGGTCGTGGATCTTCTGAGTGAAGACACGGGTGAGACGTTCCAACTCACTCTTACTCAGGTCCCCTGGGTTGCATCCGATTCCACCCTTTGCTCCACCATATGGAATGTCCACTACAGCAGTCTTCCATGTCATTAGTTGAGCCAGGGCATTTACTTCATCGGGGTCAACCTATCCAAAAAAAAAAGTAAGGAACACCAAATTGTGAAGTTTAATGGTGGAAAACATTCAGACTCCAAATTTCTCACATTTTTCTTCATCACTTATCACTGCAATAAAAATAAAGCCAAACTGCATTAGGAATTGGGGTGGGAAAAGACAATGAAATTTTGTTTAAAAGGAGAGGATTTGAGGCATCGGCACCTAAGGATGCTTTGCAAGTAAACTTCAAACCTTTCCAAAGATCCTCCAACTAGAAAAATCACACTCAAAAGTATCGTAAAGTAATGGGAGGTTAAGTAGAATGTTCCTTTCTCAGTTATTATGACAAAACTTCAATAAGATGTTCAATGAAAGGGAGAAGAAAAAAAAAGGTAGTTCAGGTCCTTCAGTAGTATGCTGGATCCTTACAACATCATTACCCAAAATGCCTGACGTAAAACAGATGCATAGAATCCCAGATGTAATTCCACAAACATATAAGATAAATTCCATAATCCAAATGAAGACAAAAAAATCATTACATTCCTTACACCATTCTGTGACGCATAAGGAACAAAAGTAAATTTCTGATATTCAAAGATAACGAGATTGTGTCGAGAAAAATGAAATTAAAAATCTAATGTAGTGAAAATACAAGTCATACACTCAAGGTGCAAGCTTTGCAATCAAACAAAAAGCACTTCAGTAAATTATATTTCAGTTTACTAATTCATCATCACATCCTTCTTCACCCTCGTTTTGACATGTGGATCCCATATGAGCTGAATCTGTGAGGTAAATACGTACTAACTAGACAGATGCACTCAAGTAGTTCACAAAGAAGACTTATTAATTTGGCTAAAACTAACAATCAAGATTTCCTTGTTGAAGTTATATCTAAAACCTTAAAATCACATCAAATTGTCTGGTTTCCTGTGTTGCTTTGTGCTCAAGCACAGACAGCATCAAGTCAAAGAGTTTAGCTAGAACAAGACAACCCTCATCACAAACTGAAGAAGCAAAAACTTGAAGGCATCAATCAAGAATAAACCAGCATGATGTGTGTTTGGCCACCAAATCATACAAAGTAAAAGAACCACTCAGTTATGTATAAACATAGCAGTTAAATACATTTACCCTCTATGGCAATTCTTATTATTTAACTGAAAATCATAACTTCTTCAGGATTTAGTGATCACAGTTCGTAATCCAACAAGACAACTGCGCTTGAAAAACTGAGAACAGTTGCGATTAAAAGATAACGTTATACTTGAAGATTAAAATCTTTCCTGAATAAATCCAAAAGGAGTAGTAATAAGTTCCACAAACTTGAATCCAAAAGACCCATAATGAAAAGAAACAAAAGACAGTAATTGAAACAGAAAGGGGAATGATCACCTCAGGATGGTATCTGATTCCACCTTTCATTGGCCCGCGTGCATTATCGTGCTGTACTCTGAATCCAACGTAAGACACCAAGCTCCCATCGTCCTTGGGAATCGTGCATTCGACCTGATCAAACAGAAGCCCCACACCCACAATACATATCAACAACATCGAGCCAAAAATCAAATGCAAATACAAGAAGTCCAATTGAGAGAAGGATAATTTTCAGTACCTTGATCTCCCTGAAAGGAATCAATAGACTCCTTTCAAGCTTGGAGTCCAACCCAAGAATACGTGCAGCATTACGAAAATTGCGGCTTGTAGCTGCAAGAGCGTTCATGGCTACCTTGACTCAGATTCTAAGAAGCAAATCCCAGAATCAAGGATGAACAAAATGAAGAAAGATTGATGTATGAACTATGAACAGGTGGAGAGTTGTGTATTTATAGGTGAGGGGCTGCTGGCCGTTGCCTTAGTTGTTGACTGGGTATGAAATGGAATTGAGTAGATGGGATAATCACAGAATTCCAGGGACATAAAAGGAAGAGAATCGATAAATTTGACAAATCACTTGGATTTGAAGAGTTTTTTAATTGGCGTCCCTAATTTTATAGTAATAACAAATGACTCCTCCTGAGGAGGAGGTATTGAGAAGGGTTTGGAGCGATTCACGAACAAGTTAATCGCTCTGAATCCTTAGATGATGTGAACACTTTTTAATATCTTTTTTTTCAATCCGTCAAAATGAGAAGTTGAGAGAGATTTACTAACAAAAACATCTCCCAACACCTGTCAACCCTTCTCAATTCTTTCAATATCAAGTAAGTGTTCACTTTTATGAACATCTCTCAACTCAATACCTCTAAACTCAATATCTCTCTAACCCAACCCACATGTCAAGCATAGTTTAAATATTTTATATTGTTTCATTTCATTGTGACATTTCATTGTAACATCATATATTCATTGTAAGTTTTACAATGCAATATGATATTACAATGAAATATGCTATTAGAATGAAATATTAACAAATATAAAATACGATGTTACAATAGAATGAACTGTTTAGGGCTGGATCATATAATATTTTCCCTAATTTAACCAATTAATCACATCTCAATCGAGATGTCGAGTCTGCTATAATTTTTGTACAAACGGTGAACGGCTTTTGGGTCATTTTTAAAAAATTATCAATATATTTTGATCGAATTAAATTAAGAGTCCAATGTTATATTTTTGGTGCGAAAAATAAAATAAAATGATCCTTTAAAAATACGCAAAATTGTGTATCGTTGAATATAAACTCGAAAATTTTTATATTTTTTTCATGATAGATTTCTTTTTTGTTTGATATAAAATACATAATTTCAATCAAAGCATAATGATAATTTTTTAAAATAAAATAATTTTGTTTAATGGCCAAAAAAAACCATTAAAATTACAGCAGACCTGATCACTCATCTTAATCAGTCAATTACGCAAATTACCTTTTTAGTTCGGCAGACACTGCAAGTCTGCAACAAGCCAAGGATTGATTGGTTGAAATTGGGCATGTTCAAAAATTAGAATGACCAGTTGCATTCCATTTGGGAAAAAGGGAACTAAAACCACGTGGAAAATTTACAAATTCGGAAAACCTTGCCCTTGATTTCCATGTGAAACTCGTGCTTTAGTCAAAAGTCTCGGCTATGGGTGTTATTTGTGTCAACAATTGATTTTTGAACATATTTTAATCAAACTGTTTAAAAATTTATCGATCATTTTTAGTTTTTCTTGGTCAATTTTAACGAGAAATATTTAATTTTTTATATAAAAATAAAATATTCCATTTCGATGAATTTTGATTTTATCGATTTTTTTAAAATTCTAATTTTGGCCCAATAAATATGGCCAATCTTCACGAGGGATGTGACAAACCTGTCATGGGGCTCAATTCATGAAGTTTTATAATATTAGAGCCAGATCCATTACAAAGCAAGAATATTCAATTCTATTGGAATATATTTCCCTTTTTTCTTTCCTTTCATATCTATTAACGGCTCTGGGTTTTGACATTATTAATTCTAACACGGATTATTGGAAATTGAAGGTTTTGAATATATATGTAATTTGATGTTATTATTAGGGGCATTCGCCGATAAATTCTTTAATGAAAATGTGCATTTAATTGATTACCTTCAACTTTTTAATATTTTAATATATCCTTCAAATAATTATGGACAAATATACCTTTATTTTAATAAATCTTTATCAGCATAACATATGTGGACATCATCATATTCCTTTTAATTTTTTTCTTTTAAAAGGATTAAAATATTTTTATCACTCAAACTATAAGTGGTATTTTTAAAAAATATATACATATAGATTCAGATTCAGCGCAAAAAAACTATTTTAAATAAAATATATTGTCGACATGTTTAAATGTTCATTCGTCAAATCCTTTAAACGAATTCATAGGATTTCTCCAACTTATTGAGAATTCAGAAGATATCTCAAAACTTATCCAAATAAATCAAAGAAGTTTTTAAAATTGAGCAAAAAAATTCAATAGATTTCATTAAATATAAAAAAATATATAGAATTTTCAAAAATCAAACAAAAAAAATGAGAAAAAATTCAAAAAATTTCTTAAACTTACACAAAATTTAAAACATTTCACAAAATTCACTAAAACAAATCAGAGAAGTTTTTAAAATTAAGCAAAAAAATTCGGAAGGTTTCAAAAAATATATAAAATAAATTATAAAATTTTATGTAAATCAAACAAAAATAACTCAACATTTTAAACCCTACATTCCTAAATCCTTAATACGTCGAGTTCGAATATGTAATTTTTTTTCAAAATATAATATATATTTTAAGAGATAAAAGGACAAATGTATAAAAGAAACCTGAACAATAAAAAAAAATTGAAGTAATTTATTTATGTGCGTGTTGATGTCTAAAACAGATAAAGTCTTGAATGATCAAAAAGAGCTTATAAGTTATCAAATTTATTTCAGATTTCTAATCCATATGGTCACGCCCACATATAAGCCGCCCTACTCATCCTTTTCTTAAAATGTACCCCACGTGTCATGGAGAATTAATGTAATAACGATCTCATCCGTGACGTGTAACCAGGTTGCTATCACATTATTCAAATGTTTCACGGAGGTCAACCTTTCGAGTTTCTACAGGACGCGGCGGCCCGGGTAGGTTCAATGACGTTGGACATATGTGCTTTTATTTAGAGCAACTCCAATGGTGGAAGCTCCAAAATTTCCAGCTTCATTTTCAATACTCCCATTGGAGTTGCTCTTAAGGATTATTTAGTGATGAGTTATTTACATGAACGTTATGTTCTATTTAGTTTATTTGAAAAGTTTGTAACTCAATACATGCTCAATTATTTGAAGTTTAACTCAATAAGAACAATTTTAAATTTTAATATTATTTAATGATCACTTTATCATACCTTCATTTAAACGTATCTTTATTTTTATTGGTATATGATTGCTCTTTATTTAGAAAATAATCATTATAATAAAATAAATATAAATACAATCTCAGATAGTAGGATGAAATCATGTTTTTTATCTATATGTTTTTAAAAATAAATTAATATTTTCACTTTTGATGAATCAAAGTGAACAGTCTATCAACCAAATTTTTTTTCTTTCTCGAAAATCAAGTGCACTCACATGCACAAAATTTACTTGAGTTAGTAACTTGTACATATGCATTAAATTTGTGAATCACTATATTATCGAAATCAACAATTAAACACTTGTGCATTAACAGAACGTCATTTAATATAAATGTCAATATTTTATTACATTGTTAACTAACAATCAAAGTTAATAACTTATGAGAATAATAACATAATAAAACTCAATTAATATTTCAAACAAAATCAAATATCAGAACAATTTTTAGCCGTTTTGGTGACTTTTGCAAAAATCTTCTGAATTCTATGTAAAAAATCATCTGAATTTTTTTTGCATAATTTCAAAAAAAAATTCTAAATTGTTTTGTTGAGTTTTGTAAAATCATCTGAATTATTGACAACTTTGAGAAATCCTCTGATCATCTAGATTTTTTTTTTGTTTGATTTTGATAAATCCTCTAAATTTTTTATAAAAAATTTAGAGGATTTCTGATAATAGGGTATAAAGTTTAGGGTTTTGAGATTTAAGATATTAGTATTTAGAGTTTCAGATATTAGGTTTTGCGGTTTAGGAGATTATAATTTATGATTTTGGGGTTTAGGATTTAAAGTTTAAGATTTAGGATTTAGGAATATAAGTTAGTAAAATTTTATGATTTTCTTCTTATTTTTATAAATTCTTCTTAATTATTTATAAGATTTTTTGTTCAAATTTAAAACCAGAACTGTTAACATTCAGAGGATTTTTGATAAATTCAGAGGTTTTTTAAAAAAATTAGAGAATTTATAGTTATAAGGTTTAAAGTTTAAGAATTTGAGATTTAAGATATTAGGATTTAGTATTTAGGATTTAGGGGTTTCGGGTTGTTTTTTCTTTGATTTTCAAAAATTCTTCTAATTTTTATTATATATTTTATGAAATCCTTTTAATTTCAAAAAAATTATTATTTATTTTGGTAAAATTTGCAAAATCCTCTAAATTTGAGATAAGTTTATGAAATCTTCTGAATTTTTTGGTTGTTTTTTGTTTGATTTTAAAAAATTCTATACTTTTTTGATATATTTTTATGAAATCGTCTGAATTTTTTACTTAATTTTGAAAACTCATTTAATTAGTTTTGGTGAGCTTTGAGAAATCCTTTGAATTATAGATAAGTTTGAGAAATTCTCTGAGTTCATTCAGAAGATTTGACGAATTAACATTTAAGCATATCGATCATGAGTCTCATTAGAAAGAGTTTTTCTTACTGACTATGAATCTTTTTTTTTTAAATCCGACTTTGTATTTTGATAGATAAAACTGTTTTAAAGTTTTTAAAAGAAAAAAAAAATAACAATAATTTGATGATGTCAGCATATGTTATCCACATAAGGACTTATTGAAATAAGAGTAGTTTTGTCCATAATTATTTAAATGATGTTATAAAATAATAAAAAATTAAAGATAGTGAATGAAATACATATTTTTATTAAATGACTTATTGGTGAATCCATTTATTTAATTAGTTTTTATTGTTTTAGTAGGTATAGTAAGAAATTACGTGGCAACGCTATCTTCTAACGAAGAATATGCATGGACTGTGATAACGGGCCAATTAGTCATGACCAAAAGTCAGCCCATCCCACTACCAGGCTCAAGTATACAAATGTCCGATTTCATAACAGTGTGGGCTTTTATAAATGCAGAGATTTAAAAAAAAAGAGAAAAAAAAGATGAGCAGCTAGTCACATCCCTTTTTAACCAAGTAAATCTCACTAAAAAATATGACGTTTATGATGAGTACATATCAATTTTCCCCAAATTTTACAAGAGGCAATCACAAAAACCTTTTAACTCTTTTGAAATCTGCACCGTATCCATCGTCAGCGACCAATGCATCCATCATATTTGAAAGTTGTCCCATTGACTTCTCAATATAAACTACATGAATTGCGATTACCACTTCGAATGGAGGATTTAGGGCCTTGATTTGGTCCTGATTGTTCTTATAAAGGATGACAATCTTCAATTTTTTTGCCTCGGGTTTATTTGTTGCGCTTGAGCGTAGGTATGACATAGGTAATGTATGTGAGGACGGGTCAATGAGCCTAAGGAGGCGGAACGCCATGTATGTAACTCCGCACCCAATAGCTCCACCGCTCGATAACACAGGCGAATTTGGCAAGAACGAGAGAGCATGACCAAACTAAGGTGCAGACGTGCATAAAGACATTATCTTGTTGTAGAGAAAGTACCACGTCATTCAATGGCGGAGATTTGTCCACGCTTTAGATCGAGACAGAGGTAATTCATCCACCTCAAAGAGATCTAACATTTTAGAGAGAGAAGAGACGAGGAAAAAGGAAAAAACGATGGCGGGGTAAAAGCGATAGAGACACATTGAGTGTTTAAAATTGAGGATTTTTTGCTATTTAATAGAGCCAACTTGAAACATTGTGGGGTGTCAATAACACTCACCAAAACAAAGAAAAGATTCTATAAAATGTGAAATTAGATGGACTACCAGAGCAATGAAGGACGAGAGAGAACGAAGGCCAGAGTCGCTAGACCGACGATGCAAATAGTGTTTGGTAAAGTCATTAATATTTTATTCCTCAATTTTTTCCCAATTAAAATTAATATTTGATCCTATCACTATTACCTAAAAATAAAGTCATATTAACAAAGCATATCCTTCAATACAATTACATCAACACAAACAGATCTCCCAATAGCATTTGTTGTCCCGAACGAGTAATAATCACTGTGGTTGCTATTGGGCTCCCAAATCATAACCGGTGATTAGTTGTAGTTCACCAGTCTAGTAGTTTTGATGGGATGGGATTGATGGTTAAAC
Source organism: Euonymus europaeus (assembly GCA_963580455.1). Lineage (NCBI taxonomy): Eukaryota > Viridiplantae > Streptophyta > Magnoliopsida > Celastrales > Celastraceae > Euonymus > Euonymus europaeus. The sequence goes on along the minus strand of OY756971.1, from coordinate 22,774,946 downwards.
ATTAGGTCAAAGTTGTGGATGGGCTTCATATATTCGAGTTGGGATTGGGAATTTTGGCCCACAGAGCACACTGGCCCTACTAGACCCTATTGGCCCAAAAGGTTGAAAAATGGATTATTAATGCCTCTTTTTTTGTGTAGACATAAAAATCTTTTTCACCCATTCACCCACAGAAACTACCCCCGAGAATAGCTTGTAATTACAACTCCATCTTCACATTAAATTACAAATCACCAAATACTGAAGCAGCAATTCAGCATCACAGACCGACTCCCGAATCCGAATCCCAATCCCATAGGACCAGCATCATTTGGTGTTATAAATTCTCCCATAAAAACTAAGAACCCTAACAACCTATTACAGAGACGCACATACACAGAACATGGAGCAACACGAAGACCAGGAGAAAGAGCACGAGGTGTACGGAGGTGAGACACCAGACGAGGGAGAGATGGACGCCGATGTTTACATGTCATCTAGGTCCGAAAAACATGAGGGACACGAGCCCAACTCTAAGGTGCTTCTCTTGCTGTGTTTATGATTTGCTACTTCCTCGTTGCTTTGTTTTGCTGATTTTTGCTTACTTTTGAGTGAATTACAGGACCTGGAGGACATGAAGAAGAGGCTCAAGGAGATCGAGGATGAAGCCAGTGCTCTGCGCGAAATGCAGGCCAAGGTGGAGAAGGAGATGGGCGCTGTTCCAGGTAAACTGTGTTACATATGTCCCGATGTTTGTCTTCTTGGATTTTGTTGAGTTGTGGAATCTTTTTATATAGGGGAATTTCGGGCTTAAGAATTTTAGGCCGTGTTTGTAAGGTGGTTTCGGGAGAGTTTGGAGGTGAGGTTTAAGGAAGTTTAAGGAAATGAGGTTTTAACATGAAATCTTATTTGGTAGGAGGTTTAAAAGACAAAGTTTTTTAAATTGGGCATGAGGTTATTTTTATTTTTTCACTTTTATTTTATAATAAAACCTTCCCAAACCGTCAAATTGGGGGTTTCATTTTTTTACTTTGAGAAGGTTTGGGGAGGTCGCGAAACCTAATGAAACTTCCTACCAAACGGGGTTTAAAAACGAAATATTTTCAAACCTCCTTCGAAACACAGCCTTAATTTATCGATTAAGTTTTGTTTTCTGGGAAAGGCTATGGAGGGTCTTATGCACATAGTGTGTGTATTTGCGTTTTTAAAAAACTTGGATTTGGATCACTTATGCATCAGTGAGTAAAAAATCCTTAGTAGGAAGAGTTTTGCTTCTATTAATGGTTATGTTGATAATTTATTAGCCCATGCAGATTTTTTTAAGCTTTGCCTTTTGTAAAAAATGTTATTTTCTGTTGGCTTGTATATTTTCCTGTCCTTTAGGATGTCTCAAGGTTTTTTGAGTTTTTTTGCTTTGTAACTAATATAAATTCCTCTCATTCAATTTGTATGAAGATTCCTCAAGTGCTCCTGCAACTCAGGCTGAAAAGGAGGAGGTGGACGCTCATTCGATTTATGTTGGAAATGTGAGGTTAACCATGTTTTTCTTGCCACATTTACTTTGTTAGCTTTATGGTAATATTTGCTCACTGGCTTCGTGAGTCTTTTTGTCTATTTCTTTGTTTGAGGTTTGATGTGTTTTGCCATTACGCTGCCTGTTGCATAGAGCAGATGTGTAATCTAAAGAAATGGGCTAGGGCTTGCTAACTTTGGTTGATTATTCAGCTGTAAGCCTGTAACGCCACATGATCATTTGTTTACACATGCTATTTTATCTAATTATTAATTTAGAATTCTACAAGGATTCTTACTTTGTCTTGTTTGCCTAGAACTTAGGGAACGGAATGGTAGAAACCTTAAAGCCAAAATGCATTTCTTTGTATGGTTTGAAAGAGAATTGCAGAAAGGAATGACACATTGCAGAATAACAGGGAATGGAGCACTCCCATATTTTAGACGGGAATGCTTCTTTTTGTTCCGGGCAGAGTGGATATATGCCCAAAAAAGACTCATCTTTCCATGTCTTCCTTTTATAACCATGGTGTGCCATGGTTATTTTCCAGATTATTATAAAACAAATAACATTACGATATTGTGATTCATATTGGAATTCAATGCTGTTCAGACTCAAGCCAAAACAGCCCAATCACATATTGTATTAAACTAGAAAATCTAAGGCCACAAGGGGAGATTATATTACAATATGTTATATGATTTTATATTATAATAAATACGTAGATAATAATTGTTTAATGATATGCTAGAGTACAATATACTATGCTTATAACCTAGTATGGTCAGTTGTTGGATTACCTTGACTGATACTCAAACGAGGTTTAACCATGTAATATATTACTTATTAATTTATTATGGTCATTCACGAGCTATTCTAATTCCTTTTCTATACTTATTATTGCATATCAAATATTTGCAACCATCATTCTTATTCCTATTCATATTGTTATCAAACATACCAAATTGTTCTCATTCCAATTCCAGTCCCTTTGTTATTTCGGTACCCATTCCCTTTTAGAATCAAATGATATGTCAATCTATAGAGCATTATTTTTTTTAATGCAAAAAGACTTGGTTGAAAGGCACTAAAAGTGCACAAGAAAAGAGTGGAAAATTAAAAGTGGACCAAGTAGTTAGGCAGATGGGTAACTCTTTAGATTATTTGATATAGTAATATTTTGTTTGTTTGACTTTTGGATGATGGAAAACTCATTTCATGAAATAGAAATTCGGCAAGTAAACTGATGTTTTCCAATTGCACAAGGATCTTTTATCATCACGGAATACCATTGAATTTACGATTGTCCTGTTCTGGATCTAATTCTAAATTGTCATTGGTCCAAGAAGATTACATCCTTGATTTGGAAGAAGATGTGTACAAAAGAAAAGGGAAAGAAATGGTGTGTTCTGGCTTTTAATTGTATTCCTTCAATAGTCGAGTGTAAATGATTTTGGAGTTCACCATGTGTACGAAATCATCTATTCCTTAACAGCTCCTCCTCCACACCACCCCCTTCCCTCCCCAACAACCCCACACCCCCGCCTTTCTTGGTCAATTTTATTTGTAGCCACGGTTTTCATAATTGATTGTGTATTGAACTAATTTTTCTAGAGATAACAGTTTATGCATATGAATGATGTACATCTCGTTGTTGCAATCTTTGGATCTAAATCATTTGTTATTTTTTGAAGATTTTGTTGCTTCTATTTTTGTGACATTTTGAACATGATAGTACCAAAAAGTTGTATTTTTTACAACCTATTCTTGTTTTCAACTTCAGGTAGACTACGCTTGCACTCCTGAGGAAGTACAGCAGCATTTTCAATCCTGTGGAACAGTGAACAGAGTGACAATTTTGACAGACAAATTTGGACAGCCAAAGGGATTTGCGTATGTTGAATTTGTAGAGATTGAAGCTGTACAGAATGCTCTTATGTTAAATGAAACAGAACTGCATGGTCGTCAGTTAAAGGTCTTTTATTGAACTTACGCATCCAAATGTGTTGGACACTCACTCATTTATTATAATTTTTTTTATTCTTCATCAGGTTTCAGCTAAACGGACTAATGTACCTGGCATGAAACAGTATCGGGGAAGGGGTCCCAACCCATATTCTGGGTTCCGGTCTCGTCGTCCCTTCAGTGCCGGCCCCCCAATTTACCCATCATATGGTTACGGGTATGCATTTATACTTGCTCCTCTTTTTGGTTTCCTGGATAAAAATTATGAGAACTCGAGATCATTATTTTTAAAGTCCTGTCTCGTAATTGGGCTTATTGATCATGCCTTTTATGTTAACCACCTATCTTCTAGTAGAGTACTGATTGGCAGATTTTGGAATTCTCTACTGTTTGATTGTGTTATCAGGTATGTTAAACTGTGTTTTACATGCTTCATATTGCTATGGCTGCCATGACACTTATTTTTTACAGGCATCAGTTATATGTTGAATGTATCTATTTTCCATTCGAGACTCCTCGCGATAAAACAAGAAGGCTAGGTATTAGAATAAATCACGTTTGTGTTCCTCTATCCGTTAACCTACCGTTAAAATATACTGTTTCTTTGGAATGAGCCTGGATCAGCAAGCGGGCGTGGCTTGTTGATGTATAATTTCTAAAAGAATGTTCACATGATGTTTATTTTGTTTCTCACACATCATTTCGTCGACTAATCACCTCTAACTGCTAATTATTTTTTGCATTCGGAGAAGTTCATCTCGAATTGTGAATTTCGACTTCGTTGGATGAATGATTAGAATCTTAGAAGATGCATGTGTCTTTCTTTTCTTGCTGTACTGGAAGTATTTTCGTTACTTATTATGTTATGTTATGTGCAGGAGGGTTCCAAGGTTCAGGCGGCCAATGCGGTTCGGGTCATACTAATAATGTATGGGTGGTGTATTAGCCTCAATTGCGAGATGACATAATTAGGTTCTGTGGCACACTTTGCAAGTAGGCGGAGCATTCATAGTGGGTTCCTTCGGGGACATCCGATGAAAAACATCAATAGGAATCCGGATCCCCTCCAAAAATAAGTGTTAAATTAACTCTTTTAATCTGTGAAATTGATTATTATTTTCAATTTTAGAAAAATAACAATTTAAGAAGTGTGCATTATGTTAACCAAAAATGATATGTATTCTAGGTTTATATATTTCATGATATCTCCTTGTGTTATTCTATTGTATGAGATACTCATCCAGTACGCGGTCACGTACCCAGGTAAAAAATTTTATTTGGTAAGAGTACCGGGATAAAAATTTTATTTGATAATGCAAAATGAATTAATCCCGGTTAGCAACACAAGTTAAAGATTAAAATTCTATTATTCAATCTCAAATGATTGAATTTATTACATCAACAATGTTGATCTGTGCATAAATTATTCCTTCACATACACTACAATCTCATATCATTCCTCTAACTATTAGTAGCAGGGAGCCTTGACAACATTTGGGAGAAAAATTTGCACGCTTTGCCGCACTCGCAGTCTATGTGATGATGTATTTACACCTTGGGTGGAGGAAGAAGCCATTTGGAGCCCTGAATGAAAGCAAGAGAAAGGAATTGGTTTGCCTGAGAAGGTGCGAGTTGCTTGGTGAACTTGGCCCTTGAAGCAGGGTTGGCTCCTGGTCCCTTGCACTGGAATTCCCCAAAGAAAACCGTCCTGCAATGCCGACAACCAAAATCAATTCATAATCAGATCAATAAGATCGAATGATTACTCTAAATAAACATAAAAGTCAAATAAATTCATTACTTGGCTCGTTCTGGTTTGAAATTATCAGTCCAGCCTTCGGGAGCGACGGCGCTGCCCAAGTCACTGTAGGCAAAAATGACTTTGGGACTAGGCATCCATGCTCTTCCCAAGTATGCTCCCTTTGCATTTCCTGTTACTTTACAATGCACAAATGCATATCCAGTATCTTCCGACTCACTCTGTCTTGCATGTGCTGTTATCACGCTAAATCCTTCCTCTGGTATCACATTTATCTCCGAGTTCTGCAATTCAATGTTCATTGCTATTAGTCAAAATTCAAACCTGGTGTGTAAAACTCTTATTAATCCTATATTTGGACGTACCAAATAGAGGGACTTGGCATTTCCAAAGATGAAATCGACAGTTCCAGTAATCAAGCAATCCTTGTAGAAATGAAGACCTTTGTCATCACACAGTGTGTCCTGGAATCCGATGAGTTTGCAGTTATACATAGCCGATTTGTCGCCTGATATTCTCGCAGCCACCGCCTGTGCTCCCTTTCTCTTCCCGTCCGGCCTTGGCGCAGAATTCTAATCGGTACAAAACATATCATTTGAATGTACCGAAATGTGTGCAAAATGTGTTATAAGAGCAAGCATTTTTCTTTGAATGTACCTTAACAATGATATTGGCAGCAACAAAGTAATCGGACTCGGCAATCAAGGTAGCGCTGTCGACAGTTCCAAACTCAGCTGCCGTGCCGCCGAAGACGATCGTTGGCATTGCACTGGGTGCACCATACAATGTAACAAAGGGCTTGGTTCGATCAATTTTCACCTTCTCTTGGTACTCTCCAGGCTCAAGACTGATAATTACACGCATTGTGTTCCCGGAAGGAATACTATTAATGGCTTCAGTTATAGTCTTGAATTCGCCACCAGTTTTGCCAACCTTAATGACCTTAGCACCAGCCTCCGCCGCAACCAAAGCAGGGTCTAAGGTTGCCTTACTGTCCGCTAATGGCTTCACAGTGGTTGTAAACCAACCGCTCAATTGCGCTGCATCTGCTGGTATCGGGGTCGCATCGTGTGAGATGACGACGGGGGAGATTAGCAGAACTGTTAGGACTGCTGCGTAGATGGAAACAAACTTCTTGATCGACATTTTGATAGTAAATGTTCTTTTTGTTGTTTGATTGTGATGCTTTGGTTATTGTGAAGGGTGCATTTTATAGTACAAAATGAGTAGAAAAAATTTCAAAAATGAAAGAAAGAGCGATCTCCTCGCATTGTGTTGATTCTCATTGTTTTCGGGATGCCTCTAGTTTTTTTTGCACTATTTAAAGTCAAACTAAAAATGGCAATGCCTAATTTTGGATCATAGATATTATTGGGAGGTAAAAGGGTTTTCAAATAAACACACATAAAACGCTGACGTTTCTTCAGCAGAGGATGAGGAAGAAGCTATGAACATTTTTTTTTAATCTTGAATAACAGTAGTCAGATTAGCCACCTTGGAATTTATAGTTTTACATATGTTGGCATGGACGGTTGTCACATCTTTAATAGTTCTGTTAGAAATTTCAATGATCGATTTTGATCGTGTTTTTTTTAAGTATTTTGGCTAAATCGTTTAGTCGGTTATGTGGATTTTTAGTCAATTTTAGTGAAAAAATAAATAAATATAGACCAACCAATTTGGTTTCGATTTTTTGGCAGCCTAATCTACGATGACTTGTCAAGCTTGACAAAACCTACTCGAGTAGAGTGCCCAAGAATCAAACACAAAGGCCCAAGTCTTAGAAGACACCTTCATGTATCGTATTGTTTTTTGAGTTCAATAGAATTATCTTTCTTTGCGTACCAAAATAAAAGAAAGCGCTTCTATGTGTGGGCTGAAATATATACAACTCTATAATAATTTATAGGTGGGTTAGCATCGTTTGTATTTTACTGTTGTTTTAACGACATCCCAAATTTGATCTATTTAACTTTAATCCTCTATTTTTTTTAACTTATAGGATTATCATATCCCACCCTTTCGCTCGTGCGACCAGAGCATATGACACCGTCCATGTACCTGTAGCAAGGAACTAATTACATAATTAATGGAGCAAATTTGCAGGGATGAGATGCAACATAGGATACTGGATGTGTTAGGAAAGTGATGTTGCTCATTGGTTGGTAACAGATTTGGGGATTTGGCATTTGGTGGTGGAGCAAGATGCACTCTCACACTCTGTCTTCTCTATTTTACCCGTTGACACAATATGCATAAAGATCAGATCAGTTGAACAATGATCAACGTGGATATCTTTATTTCCTATATATATAATATATATTTCGGATGTATTTTATAAATGTGTGAATTTTTAGTTAGTTAGAGTGTGATTAAATATTTTTAAAATATTTTTAATTTATACGAGGGGTAGATATAATGAGTGTAGTTAGAAAACACTAGTATAGAGTGCAAATAAAACTTGTGTTCAGTCCAAATCCAAATCAAAATTGGAACCTAAGCCAAAGCCCAACCATTTGAATTACGTTAAGTACTGGTCGTCTATTCCGCTATTATAGAAAGAAAAGTTTCAACCTAAGTTTGCCAAATTAATCATTCAGTCGTGTATACAAAGTTACAAACACCTACTCCCCATGAATACAAAATTGCTGTTGAAGTCATCTCAACAATTTCCATTTAGACTGTCTTTATTTTGCTATAGATAATAGGGCTATAAAAAAAAGACAAAAAAAAAATCGAACCGTTTGATCAATTTTTTTTAAAAAATTTCTCCTACACTACAATCTATCTAGAAATCAAAATAACCGATAAAACAGTTTGATTAAAATATATAAAAAAATTGACCGATTTCTAACACCCCTTATTTATAAATAAGCCTCTCTCTATATACAATAGAGGAACACAATAATTAATATTACAATAAACCAACTTCTAACAAAAATAAAAATAATAGAAACACCTACCATTTCTCACACACTCTTGGTTGGTGGAGCAATTTAGGGCATAATGAAATTGACTTTCAAAGTGTTCCGGCCAACCAAGCTTGAATGGACTTCTCTAATGTTGTATTTTAATATTTTCAATTACACACAGTGTAAAACATGCCTGTGTTTAAACTAGTTTCAAGGGAAATGCAAGTCAAAGCCTTTCCCTCTCTCTCTTCCAATCGCTTTCCCTCCCTGTTTCGAGATCTGCTTGTAATTTCAATTTTCTTTTCATATGTTGATATAAGAACGCTGATCTTGTGAATCCTCATCGTTCTTACTTCTCTACCTTCGAGCTTCATCAATTTCGGCGACGCCTACAATGTTGATGTTAGTTGACTGTTCAAATTGCCAAACACCACTGCAGATACCATCGGGAACCAGGTCCATCCGCTGTGTCCTCTGCCACACCATCACACAGGTACCTGATCCCCGCTACGTTATACCGCCATCGCAACCGCCGCATTCTTCCCACACCCAACATCACCACCGTAGACCGCCTCCTGCGACTGCTCCTTCTCCGCTCAACCAGGGGGTGCCGGGCCCTTCTCCATCCGTACACGGACGCAAGCGAGCTGTGATTTGTGGCGTGTCTTATAAGAACACCAGGCACGAGCTTAAGGGCTGCATTAACGATGCTAAGTGCATGAAGTTCTTGTTGGTTAATCGGTTCAAATTCCCCGAGTCCTCCATTGTCATGCTTACTGGTACAGTAGTCCTTCGTTTTTCTTCTATTTATTGGTTTAATGTGATTTAGGTTTTAGTTGTGATCGTACGAGTTAATTCTGAAATTTGAATTTCGAAGATAAAATGCCAGAAAGCCTTTTTTGGTATGTAGAACATGTCATACCTTCAACACCTGCTATTGAATTCATGTTAAAGAGAGTAAATACCGGAGAGGAAGACAACAGAAGGCACGGGAAAAATAAATGTCAATTCTATATAAATTCTCGTGGATATGGCCTTAGATATGAATTTACGGCAAAAAGAACCATCGTAATGGATTCTCATTAATTTCTCTCGTAACTTCATATAGCAGACCCAAACTATTTGGGCAAGCTCCGGTGATGATGACAATATATATCGTTTTGACGAAATCATTTTAGGCATTGCAATTTGCAAAACTCTACTAGGGGACTCCCATGGAATACTTGGAAGTAGAAAAATCTGAAGCAGCTGCTTTGTATTTTACTTGTTCAATCATTTGTTGGTTTAGATTTGAAATTAGGTTTAGTAACTAGTAGCATGCCTGTGCTTTGCGCAGGGTACATGTCAATCTTAATTGTTTATCAAGTTATTTAGCCGCTAATCATAGTTATAAAAAAAAAATTGTATTTTTTCCAACAACCTCAATGCAAGTTTGAAGCTTATATTCCAGAGTCATTTCATTTCCGTTGTCTTTACATTCACCTTACATTGTTCCAATCATCATTATTGAAACATATTTTTGCATTCTTAATTGTGAGTTTCCTTAACTATTGCAATGATTGTCTTAGCCTTGACAGTTACTCCAGAATGCAAACTATTTTGTATTTGTTAATTTCTGAGTTTGAAGCAGAATGAGAGTCTAACTATAAATCATACCTTGAACTTACCTGAATTTACTTTTCGAGATTCTTTCAGAGTTTTACCTTACTCATTGATGTGCTTGGTGTTGCTGACAAAATAAAAAACTTCAGTGGTGATAACTGAAGACGTTTCCTGAGTTTTTCTGAATTGAACTTAAGAGTGGTCAAGATGAATAAATCATATCCTTTCAATTGTTTCCGAATCTCAAAGCTGTAAGCATTTGTCATTCCTCCTATAGAGTTCAAAGTGACTCTGAAATCCAAAATAACATTGAGCAAGGGCCAGCAGCGTTTTGGGTGTGTTGTGCTGGTCTGTCATGTCATTAGCTTCTCTCGGGATTTATCTATTTCTTGTTCACTTAGTTACGCTTCCTGTGGTTGTCCTTGTATTGCTCAGACTTCCCTCTAAATAATTTTTTTCTTTGATATGTAGAGGAAGAAACTGATCCTTACAAACTGCCTACCAAATACAACATTAGAATGGCATTGTACTGGCTTGTTCAGGGTTGCCAACCTGGAGACTCTCTGGTGTTTCATTTTTCTGGTCATGGTTCACAACAGAGAGATTACGATGGGGATGAAGTCGATGGATATGACGAAACACTGTGTCCAACAGACTATGAAACTCAGGGGATGATTGTTGATGATGAGATAAATGCAACAATTGTCAAGCCTCTACCTCGTGGGGTTAGGCTTCATGCAATCATAGATGCTTGCCACAGTGGAACAGTTTTAGATTTACCATTTTTATGTAGAATGGACAGGTTAATCTCTTCGCACATCAGTAATTATATATTTTAAGTCTGCATCTAAGGTCAATGTTCGAGTTTTCATTTTGATGCAGACATGCAAAGTATGTTTGGGAGGACCATCGCCCTCGATCAGGCATGTGGAAAGGAACAAGTGGTGGAGAGGTCATTTCCTTCAGTGGTTGTGATGATAATCAAACCTCTGCTGACACTTCAGTAAGATCTTAACCTTACGTCTCTCTTTTGCTTCACTGAAATACCAGCAAATGTTGGTCCAGCTGAGAATGGAGATAGAATAATTCATGCTGATGGTTTATGGACAGGCTCTTTCAAGGATTACATCAACTGGTGCAATGACTTACTCTTTCATCCAAGCCATTGAGCGTGGACATGGAACTACTTATGGGAACACGCTAAATGTGATGCGTTCCACCATTCAAAACAAGACAAACGAGCTGCAGGGTGGTATTCTGACACCGCTTCTTAACATGCTCTTTACAGGAGGGAGTCTTGGCGGGTTGAAACAGGTACGTCCATTCATTCTAAGAAAGAATATCATCAGCATCCTCTTCATAATAAAAGCCTTCATTGAAACGATGTTGGGGTCGGTGCTAGGTTGCATGAGTTCATAAGAGAAATTAGGGAGAATCCATGATTTTTTTTGTGGGCTGTTCATTCCAATCAAAAATTGCACTCTCAACTATATCTTATGGAACATGTTTTTTCTTATCACTTCCATCCTTATCTTTTTGGGTCCCCCTCTTCTCATTTAGTCTCATACTTGAACCTCTTCAGCTCTACGAACCACATTAATCTCTCTTTGTTGCACATGCTCGAACCATGAAGGAGCAACCTTGCTTAGATTATATTGTACTCAGTAGCAACTAAAATAGGAGTGATGATGCGAAGTTATAGGACTTTCTAAACCAGTTTTCCCGTTTTTGATTCCCAAAAAATGGCTGCTTGATCATTGACCGCTACGAAATTTTAGGACAAAGTAATCCACCTAATGTTTTGTAAATTTTGTCTACAGTAGTGAGTTTCATTTTATGAGTGCATATCAGTATCTTGCATGTTTAATGTTCATGAACATTCTTGTGTCCGATGCGATAGATGATAGTCTGCATAATTTGATCCTGTACCATGGATTAAGCTTACTGGTTAAAACGAGCCTATCGCTGCTCGAAACATTTTCATTGCTTTCGACCTTTAGTGGAAGATGATTTAGTTGCATTGCCCCCTCGAATTTCATTAATTGAACACGTCTTGTGCTCTGCTGACTTAAAAATACTGAAATTTGCTGCAGGAACCACAATTAACTTCCAATGAGTCATTTGATGTTTACAAAAAACCCTTCTCCTTGTAAATGAGCTGCTTCATGTTTCAAGTGAGTCCCTTTTGTACAGTTCCTAGGGAAAAATCTACCAATTGATTATTTTATTTTGAGCAGTTCCTTTTTTTCTTCTTCTTCTGAGGATTAAAAATGATTATTATGATCACAAAATCCCTGAATCTGACTATTCATACAGGTCACATAACCACTTTGAACAATGCACCAGTCCATTTTTTTTTTGTTTTTTTAAAGATCAAAGGATCTGAATTCTATTGATAAAATCAAACCACCATTGGTGGAGCCCTTCTCCTCCAAGAGAGGACGAAGAAAAACAGCAAAAACAAAGAGTACAACAAGACAAGGAATGAAAGAAAACCGAAATAAACCACGGACTTAAGATAATCCAACAGCAAGAGCTTGGTCTGTCTCAATCAAAATATGAATATTTGGAGGAATAAAATCACGGCATAATAGACGAGGTTGCTGGAAATGCACCGGTCAGTTCCATTCTCAACTCTCAAGGGACGGCTCTTTTTTTTTTTTGGGAGAAACAAGGATGATTCCTATTTTTTTTTCTAATATTATTGAACAGATCGCCATTGTGTGCTTTGATCCATTCAATTAGAAACCCAAGTCTTCTGTTTACGAGAAAGAGAGATTTGAACTGACCGGATTCAGAGGGGTCAGGCTTTGGCTTTACTCTCCCGCCAAAGTGACCGAACATTTGTAATTTTTAAAAATTAAATTAATTTTTTACTGCCTTAAATTCCAATTATAGCGGGGGTTTAGTATAATAAAATTACAGCATACGCCGGCATCCCGAATAGTTGTGATTGTTCGATATTAACGTTCTTGCAATTGCATTAAACGGGTTTGAATGCAGTCTCGGGTCGGGTTTGTCGGAGAAGCAAAAGTAACGAACTAATGGACCTCCAAGTTACAACAACAGGCCTTTATCAGCAAAGCAGATCGGCCCAATATTAATTTCAAGTTACAAGGTTTTCCAAAAGCCTCAACCCTATAAAAGGCTGTTCAAAAAGATTTCCTGCTCTTCCATTAAACATTCTACCTTTTCCGGGATAATTTCTCTTAACAAAATTACATTTTGTCACTAATTTCAAGATGGATTTGCTGATACATTTCATCAGTTAAAAACAATGAGATTGCTAACTAATGAGGAATGGCATCAGCATTACCTTCGGAGGGAAAAAAATGCCTTCAAAAGCACAAAAAAATTCAGCTGACAAAGGCAAAACTAAATCTCGCACCAAATATTCTTCCAATGTTAGACCAAAGCTTCCCAATGGATTCATTGGCAGAAGATTAGGTGCTAGAAAGTTCCCATAAAATTGTCATTTCAACCTAGGATTTCCCCCACAAAGCATGATATAAATAGATGCATGTGAAAGCTAGGAAGGCCACCACTATCAGTTCTAAGTTCCAACTGATTTAGTACCTGTATGGCCGGTGTTGAGCAGGCACGACATGTTGCAAATGGCCGGACTGATGGGAACTGCTGTAATACAACTCACCTTCCACTGCAGCATCAGCAAAAGAATACAGATCAGATGATAAGCTCTGATTAGCAGAGCCAGGAGTGGGGGAATGCAGAATGCCGGCAAAGCCTTCTGATGCCCGGGGAAAACCCCCAATGTCCGCGGGATGCACAGCAATGCTTTGTCCCACTGACCAGTGGCTGTCACTAAATGCTGTTTCCCCAACACCATGATGCCATCCATATGATGCACTATTATTGTTCATCACCTGTCCATCTTTCTCAACAACCCCATGGCTGTGTGTGCCTGAATATAAACCCGATGAAAGCAGACCGTATTCAGATGAAATGCCAGATCCAACACCAGCTGCATGGAGGCCACTGCCATCTCCACGAATACTTTCAGGCAAAGGTACTGCACCAGATCCATATGCTACAGACGAGGCCGACGGATAACTGTTGACATGACCAGCTGGTATCAAAGCATCATATGAGCTCTGGCTATCCAGATGGTTGGCAGCCCTTAACTCGTGCAACCCACCGACCAAGGGAGACGTCATGGATGAACGTCTGGCTGTCAGTCGCCCTGAAAAGTTTGTTTCTCGACTCCTTTTATTCGAAAATTCATTCACATCAGCTTTCCGCTTTGCATTCACACTGTCTTCCACTTTTTTATTTAGATCGACAATCTCCTTTTCTAGTTTGCTTATCTTTTCTTTAATTTGCCATCCTGGAATAATCTTAACTGGATCAATCTTGTGAACTTTCAAGCACTTCATTACCAATTTCAGAGAGTCTAGTTGTTTTTTATTTGCTTCTTTCTGCAAAAGATCACCATAAACTGCAATTAAAAATTTAAAACACAACAAAAAGAAGAAGAAAAGGAAACAGCAACTAATATGACAGAATATGGCAAGGCCAGAAGCAGCTCGTACCAGTAAGAGAGGGAAACCTTTTGAATCTTGTCTGTTTCTCTTAAATGCTTCTTTAGAATCCTGTAAGAAAGCAATCAAAATTTTCTGAAGAGGGAACTTGTCATCTATCCCAAGAACAGAAGTAACTTCAACGGCTTTAAGATCCATTCCATTTTTCATCATTCCTTCAATGATTGCTGCAATAGACAAAGATAACGCCATACAAAATCTCGGAAATTCAGTAAATGAACAATGAACAAGGCATCTCATTAACATGCCACGCAAATGATGATGGGATAACAAAATGTCAAAGGCAAACTAACCAAACAAATTTGCTTTGCCATGGTTATTCTCCAAATGTAGAATTCATTAACGCCAAATTGGAAATGAAATGCCAGCAAAAGCACACATTTAATGAATTGCACCAATGAAATACAAATGCTGTGAAAAGCCTCACTAGTCCTAACGGGGAAAGAATAAATGAAAAATCCGAAAGAAGGCGTATATACATGCCACGCCAGAATAAAAAAATTGGACATATGAAGAAGAGGATGCCACAAGTTATCCCTCTCCCTCTCATCCTCTTTTGACAGTTTATGGGGAGGGCAAGCCCTTGCAACAAAAAAGAATGACTGGGAAAAAATGCTCTTTTTTCCATAATAAGTCATATTTATAATTACTATTCTTCTTATTAGCGGACCAAACATTGACCTGGTTCAAGTCCTAAGAAAACTGTCCTTGTAGAGTTGATGATCTCCTCATTTGGATTTCATACATTTCTGCAGTAACAAAGACTTACAATATGTATATTTAGAAGTAAAATTTATTTCATTTCAAAGACTTATAAAGCATCATCATCATCATCAAAGCCTTCATCCCAAGCAATTTGAGGTTAGATAAAAGACTAAAAATTGAAATTAATTGTAAGACGGTATCATTCTTTCCAATCTAAAATTGCAACTAAACTAATTCTAAGGAGTCTGAATTCTTTCTTATTAGTACCATATTTATAAAGCAACCCCACACAGACTCCTTATGCCAAAAGAATATATTTGAACGGGAAACTCCGTATTCTGTTCTGTTGACACTTGACACCAAACATATGAAACATTGGCGCCTCTTCAATATATATATATATATATTTTTTTTTTCCCATTCAAAAAAATAAAATAAAATAAAATGAAATGAAACATTGCATTTACCAAGGAACACCAAAATGCCTCTATAAAACAGCTATGCAATAATCAAATTTGTCCAATACCACTACTAGTGCCAGCCTTGCAGCATCAATATGAATGAAATTTGTTTCCCAAATTAAACACCACTGAACTTAAGTAGTATCACAAGACCGAAAATCAAACTTGGCCTCAATATCTTCCATGTTTGCATGATACTGACTTGCTTATATTTGAGACACATTTTTCACCTACATCAGCACTTTACATCAAGTGGCGGATTAAGAACATCAGATACACATTGAGAGAACAATTTACCATCCACCTGGTAAAATAACAACAAAATCATAGAAAAGTAGTAGCATGGGGGTGATTGCCAGCAAACACTATTATTTTACCTGAAACGCTCGCAATAAGAACAGGGGACCGACGAAGGGCGTCAGCAATCTTCCTCAAATTACTCAAGCGTATCAAATTCCAAATATCCTCGTTCTTAAACACAGTGGGGATTCCATAACAAGCCACAAAAAGAAGTAAACCCCTTGCATCAATCTCAGCAGCCCGACAAAGACCACCCTCATTTATCAGCCTTTTTCTCCACGCAACAGCCCCAGTCTCCGCCTCCTCCTTGACCTCTGCCTCCATTTTAACCTGGCTGTCCATTAGAAGAAAATACTCCGTGGTCAAAATGGCTGCTTTCCTTGCAGGAATCATGGGGGAGTCCTTGGAATATGCTCTGGTACCTTGAAGATAAAAGCGCCCAATACATTCCAACACGAGCCTGGCTGGA
Source organism: Euonymus europaeus (assembly GCA_963580455.1). Lineage (NCBI taxonomy): Eukaryota > Viridiplantae > Streptophyta > Magnoliopsida > Celastrales > Celastraceae > Euonymus > Euonymus europaeus. Next base: position 22,758,722 of record OY756971.1, on the reverse strand, counting down.
TTGGGGGCGCACATGAGTGCCGCTGGAACTTCTTCTCGAAGCTTGGCGGTGTTATGGAGGCGGGTGACGATGTGCTTACGTAACTCGCGGCTGGACATAGATTCACATAGAAGTCGAACCTCAGATTTTGAAGCCCGGTTCGTCGCCGCAGCCGTTGCTTCCGTCTCTGCTTCAGCTTTGGTTTTTCCTTTACTTTGAGTGATAGCTTGTGTTTCGGGTTGTTGTTTTGGAGAGGGAACTGATTCTACACGATGCTGATTTTGATTTTGAAACTGTTCTGGTTGTGATAGAGTTTGGTCAGGTGAGCGGGGTAGTTCATTGGAATGTGTATCAAGCTCATTTTGGATGAAATCGAGGTGGTTTTTCAGTTCTTCAAATCGGAGTTTGAAGGTTTGGATGAGAGTCGACAGAGAGTTGAGTTCGTCGATAGATTCTAAAAATTGAGAAGGTAGTGGCACAATTGCGAGGTCCTGCGTATCTCCGTCCACATGGGCTTCGTCTTGGTGTTCGAGTTCCGGTTCTGGTTCCGGTTCAGTTTCCATTTGCGGCTGTAGCAATGGAGGTGAAGGTGGCTCACGTTTAACGGAGGCGACAAGGGGAACGTCAATGCTGAAATTGGAGTCGGTGCCCATCGACGTTGTCTCCATTAGGGAGAGGCTCTGCGGAGCGAAGGAAATTACGGTAACTCAATCCCAATAAGATTGCCCAGGAACAAAACCTAATAATTTCTTCTCGCAGAGGAGAAGATCACAACTACGATCCATTGTGGGATTAAAACCAACCTTTATTCCGGTGATTTTTTGATGAGGGAGTGTGGTAGGAATACGGGCCTGAGGACCGGTCCAATGGATCCCCAAGGGCCTATTTAGCTAGGTTATTGTAAAGCCATTACTTTATTTGTCCACCGGTCCATCATTCTTGCGGTTCATTGCTTAATATAAGAAAGGCTCCCGCCCAGATATATTAGATTTTAGGGCTACACACAGAGTACCGGGTTTTCAACCCGACTCGGTATGAACCTGATCATTTTGGACTAGGTATTGGGTTTTATATTTGGTGAAATTCAGGTTATCCAGTCTCCCAATAACTTGATTACATTTTTTTTTTAAAAAGAAGATTATTTACTCTTTAACCTAATTTCCGTTAAATCCTCAGATCCCTCACCAGTCACCAAAGAGGCGAAGCTGAAAGCCCTATCTGTCACTTTGTGCCACCACCCGCTTGTGCCTAGTTGTTATCCACTCAAAAATCATCCCAATGTCTCTAAATCTCTCTATGTGATTACGTCACCTGATTGGCCAGTCTCTACCGCCTACCGTTCCTCTGATTTCTCTGCAACCGAGTCGCTATAAGGTGCCCATTTGAGGTTTGTTTGTTATAAAGTTTACATACTCGTTTCTTATATTTGATGTGGAGTGAGAGCAGTCGGATGTTTTATCTCCGATCTTGATCGTTGTTGTATGTTTTATACAGTCAGCCAGTTTGATTTGGTTTCATAGCTTTTGAATAGTTGAATTGATCTGCCATTGCCATATTAGATTTTACCAACTTTTAGTCCATGCTCTTTATTGATTGTGTGTGTGGTCCGCCTTGAGACAATATCACCTGACTTATCTTGAAAATTACCATTTCTTTCTAGTCAACTTTACTAGTCACGATTGAATTTAATTTTTATTTTGAATACAAGATATAGAAACAATAAAAAATACGACATCGATGCCCACCAAAACTTTTGATTGTTTTATTATGAAGGTAAAAAAACAGAGGAACAAAGGGCCAATTCAATTTTACACTTGACATAAGACATCAAGATTATACTTGGATTGCCTTTGGCCGTGAGTAATATATTACCAATAATCTTTGCAAGAACAAGTACCATCTTCAAAGTGATGGAACCGATTTCCATCCCTGACAATAATCTTTCGTCCATAGATTTTGGAAATGAATTTGAAGGCAGAGTGACAATCGTTGCAAATTCGTAGATTCTTAGTCACCTGAATTGCCAATCCACTGTCAATCTTCATAATTCCAAAAGCCACAGCCAACTTCTCACTGTGATAGTTCAAAATGTGTTCTTTCTCTTCATCTTCGACGTCGTGCAACACACACGACCCGTCTGGCACATACCCTGCCATCTTCATCTCTACTGCCAAATTCTCTACCTTTCGATGGACTTCTTGCCAGTACGGATTTTCTTGGTCAGCTGTATGAAACCCATGAACCTCTTTACCATATTCAACCACACTGAAGGCTGCAGGTTTCTTCAATCCCCTGGATTTCATATTTTCTCTGAGTCTCCCAGCTTCTTGCCATTTGTTTGAGGCGGCATAAATATTTGACATCAGCACATAGTATCCACTGTGCTCTGGTTCAAGCTGGAAGAGATTAGCTGCTGCAATTTCCCCCAGTTCAGTATTCCCATGGATTCTGCAAGCCAAAAGCAAAGCACCCCATACCGCATCGTTTGGGGGAAATGGCATCTTTTTTATCAGATCATAAGCTTCATGTAAAATCCCAGCTCGGCCTAGCATATCAACCATAGAAGCATAGTGTTTTACCTCAGGCTTCACAGAGGACCTCATCATGTCAGCAAAACATTTCCTACCTTCATCAATAAGTCCTGCGTGGCTACAAGCTGCAAGAACCGACGTGAAACTGATGTGGTCCGGCTCAACACCTTCCCTAAGCATTTGAGAGAAGACTTCTAGTGCTTCTTTCCCTCGTCCATGCACGCCGTACCCAGAAATTAATACATTCCAAGAAGCTACATTCCGTTGAATTGGATGGATAGTCTTGAACATAGCAGCAGCTTTCTCTAGATCTCCGGTCTTCGTATACATGTCCATCAAAGCATTGCAAAGAGACTCGTCAATTTTGATTTTGTTATCAATAATATAATTATGAAGTTTCCTTCCATAATGGCAGCAACCCAGGTAAGCACATGCTGAAGCCATGATCAGTACCGTCACTGAATTTGGCTTATACTCAGAATCCTGCATCAGATCAAAAAGCAACAGGGCTTCACTAGCTTGTCCATTTTGAGCGTAAACCGTGTTGAAGATAGAGAGAGTGATGATGGTGGAAAACACAGTGAAGAGCACGAAGACGGAAGACACGGAGAAGAGAAAGAGATTGATGTTCTGGAACAAGAAAAAGCCCTAATGGACTTGGGCCATTGCTACAAGTCTTAATGGGCTGAATTGGTTTATGATTTAATTGTTTCATGTAGTTGGGCTTATTACTCAGCCCAATTCCAACGGGCAGAATTATGACTGTTCCAACGGGTATAATTATAACCGTTGATACAGTAGATGTTTGTATATATTTTGCCTTCTTGCACCTGTGAGAGTTATGGTTTTGAAATTCAAATGAAGATTAAAACCATTTCTTCTTCTACCTCTTTCTTCTCTATTTTCTCATCTCAATTTCTATAATTATCCAAGACAAATTATCTTCAAAGGATAATTTGTTTTCATGGTATCGAAGCAGGAACGATTTGGAATCATTTACAAAAGTTCGAATATTTCTTACAAAGCAAAAATGAATGCTGGAGAGAGTGCAATGTTAGCAGGGAATGGAATCTTACCAAACCCTTCATCCTACAATTTTCTCAACCCATACAACCTGCAGCAATCAGACTTCGCAATAACTTCACTAATTCCAGTGAAGCTGGTTGGTTCTAACTATTCCTTCTGGTCTAGCTGCATGGTAGATTCCTTGGAGTCGAGGAATAAAATGGGATTTGTTGATGGAAGCATTGAGGTACCTGCAATGTCAGATGCAAACTATCAACTGTGGAAGACTAACAACTTCTTGGTGAAAAGCTGGATCAAGGGATGTGTTGATGAAAAAATTCTGATGAGTCTCCAAGGTTGTGCCACAGCATTTGATGTATGGAACAACCTCAAGAAGAGATACACCAAAAGGAACGGGACAAGAAAGTCTCAGCTCATCAGAGAGATCTCAAACATCAAACAAGAAAATTCCACTGTGATTGACTACTTCACCAAAATAAAGACACTATGGGATGAGTACAGTACTTATAAGAGGAGACCCAAGTGCAAATGTGGGAATTGCAGTTGTGATCTATTGGAAGAAATTCTAATAGAAGAAGAGGAAGAGAGGGTACTGCAGTTTCTACATGGGCTTAGGGAAGAATTCAAGGGGCTGTCTAATCAGATCCAGTTAATGGAACCAATGCCAGATGTGGATAAAGCCCTTGGGATGGTGAGTGAAGAAGAAACTAAGCTCAGTCTGGAAACAAAGAGTCTCCAACAGACACAAAGCTTTATGGCAATGAATATTCAAGCAAAAGACTCAATTGGAAGCCAACAAAAGTACCAGACCAGAGAGTCATCATTTGACAAGAATCAGAAATTCCAAAAGAATGGACAGAGAACAAAGAAAAATTTATTTTGTAATTATTGCAAGAAGGAGGGACATACCATTGATGTGTGTTTCAAGATCCATGGATATCCAAATGATGGCAACAAGAGACAGAAAACAGCATCCTGGAATCACAACAAGAATTATTCAGCAGCAAATCATGTGCACAATAGTAGCAGTGAAAATTCCGAATCAACAAACAAAATGGAGCTGTCAACTGAGCAATATGAGAAGTTGATGAACTTGTTGAAATGCAACAACTCAGAATCAAGTCCTCATGCTGGTTCAGTGGCAAGCGTAGGAGGTAAATCTAAAATTAACATAAAATTGCATACATGGATAATTGACAGTGGAGCATCTGATCATATTGTGCATGATGTGTCTTTATTAAGTAATTATACTGCTGCCAAGAATGCATTTGTGACATTACCAAATGGTGATAAACATATAGTCACATATATAGGCATTGTTAAGCTATACAAAGGTTTGTTCTTGCATAATGTATTATGTGTTCCCACTTTTTCTGTTAACTTAATATCTGTAGGAAGATTGACCACTGATAATAGGTTTGAAGTAAGTTTTAAGAATGGAAAATGCCAAATGCAGGACTTGAACACATGCAAGAAGATTGGAATGGGAAATTTACATAAAGGACTGTATTTGATGGAGGAAACTATTGAACTGGATAAGAAGTCAGAAGGATCTTTTGTGGGGACAGTAGACTCTCTGTTATGGCATAGAAGGCTAGGACATCCATCATACGGAGTGACAAAATTGATGGGATTAGATTTTGGAGAAGATTTTGGTATTTGTAATGATTGCTTAGTAGGAAAGATGAAAAGAAAACAATTCTCTGTAAGCCAAACAGTTTCAATGAAAACCTTTGATTTGATTCATATGGATATTTGGGGCCCTAATCATGTTGTGTCTATTGATGGATATAGATATTTTCTTACAATAGTTGATGATTTTTCAAGACACACTTGGATTTATTTAATGCACAATAAAGGAGAAACCAGAAAATATATTCAAGCATTCATAAGTTTTGTAAAAACACAATTTGGAAAAGTGATAAAGGCAATTAGAAGTGATAATGGACTAGAATTTCAAATGAATGATGTATATTTAAAGGAAGGAATAGTGCATCAAAGGACTTGTAACTATACTCCACAACAAAATGGTGTTGTGGAGAGAAAGCACCAACACATTTTGGACATAGCCAGAACAATGAGGTTAGAATCTGGTGTTGAAGAGAATTTATGGAGCTATTGTGTACAAACAACTGTTTTTCTCATAAATAGATTACCAACAGAAAAACTAAAGAAGAGGTCACCTTATGAAATTTTACATGAGAGAAAGGTGGATTATAGCTTCCTTAGAACCTTTGGATGCTATTGTGTAGCCAAGGATAATAAACCTAGTGATTCTAAGTTTGATCCGAGAGCTAGAGAATGTATTTTCCTAGGCTATCAACTAGGAATAAAAGGTTACAAAGTACAGGATATAGTCAATAAAGAAATCTTCATTTCTAGGGATGTGAAGTTTATTGAAAATTATTTTCCAGAGAAAAATGGATTACTGAAAAATAAAATACTATCTGAGGATAATGAAACTATGACAAAAATAGAAAGGCAGAATGAATTAAAGGAACATGAAAGTCTCAGTAGTCCAATGGAATCAGATAGTCCTAAGATAAAAAAAAATAGAGTAAGAAAGAAACCTACATATTTGAGGGACTATGATTGCAACATAAATACTCTGACAGTGAAAGATAAATTTATGCATAATGTTAATGATACTTCATGTTTCTCAGAAAAATATAATGCTTATATTTACAATACATACAAAGTTCCAGAGCCAGCAGGATACAAATCAGCTTCTAAAAATTCTAAATGGTGTGAAGCCATGGAAACAGAAATGAATGCCCTACTAGATAATAATACCTGGACTGTTATTGAATTACCCAAAGGTAGAACACCCATTGGATGCAAATGGGTATATAAAACTAAATATAACCCTGATGGTACCATAGATAAATATAAAGCTAGGTTGGTTGCCTTAGGTTATAATCAGTGTAAAGGGTTTGACTATCTAGAAACCTTTTCCCCCGTGGTCAAAATAACAACAGTAAGATTGTTCCTGGCCTTGGCCAGTTTACATAACTGGACTATTGAACATTTAGATGTAAACAATGCATTCTTAAATGGAGAATTGAGTGAAACTGTTTACATGAAACCTCCACCTGGTTTTTCTGTGCCTAAGGGTCATGTATGCAAATTAAACAAATCAATTTATGGGTTAAAACAAGCATCGAGACAGTGGAATGCTAAATGCACCAGTATACTGTTGAATTTTGGTTTTATACAGTCTAAATCAGATTATTCTTTGTTTTATTACCGAAATAATGATAAGATATTGTTGTTACTACTCTATGTCGATGATATGACAATTGGGGGTAATGACTACAATATGATCATGAGTGTAAAAACATACTTGAAAGGTTGTTTAAAAATTAAAGACCTAGGCAGTCTTAAATACTTCCTAGGGATAGAAGTTCACAAGTCCAAAATAGGATATTTTATCAATCAAAAGAAATATACTCTAGACTTATTGAAGGAAATGGGATATATTAATTGTAAAGCTGTTAAAACACCGGTTGATATGAACCTTAAATTATCATCTGAGTCAGGAACCATTCTAAAAGATCCTTTAGAATTTAGACGTCTCATAGGCAAATTGATGTACTTAACTATTACGAGACCTGACCTAAATTTTTCAGTTAACACTTTAGCTCAATATATGCAAAATCCTACTGATGTTCACATGAAAGCAGGTTATAGAATCCTTAGATACATAAAAGGTACAATAGGTGAAGGATTGTTTTATCCTTCATCAACTAACCTGCAGGTGGAAGCATACTGTGATGCTGACTGGGCAGCGTGCCCTGAGACCAGGAGATCCGTCACTGGCTATTGCATCACTTTGGGACAATCACTAATTGCTTGGAAATCCAAAAAGCAGAAAACCGTATCACGTAGCTCTGCTGAGGCCGAATACCGATCAATGGCAGCTGCAACAAGTGAACTTCAATGGTTACATAACTTATTTCAAGAAATTCAAGTAGAAATCGTGATGCCTATGACATTACATTGTGACAATCAAGCAGCTATTCACATTGCTAATAATCCAGTATTTCACGAGCGCACCAAACACATAGATTTGGATTGTCATTTCACAAGAGAGAAAATAAAGAACGGAATCATCCGGCTAAGTTACCTGAAATCTGAACATCAACCCGCAGACATCCTCACCAAAGGAGTTCCAATTTCGACACTGAGGCTTCTTATCTCCAAGCTCCACATGGTTCATCCTTCTACCATGTCGCGCTTGCAGGGGGGTGTTGAAGATAGAGAGAGTGATGATGGTGGAAAACACAGTGAAGAGCACGAAGACGGAAGACACGGAGAAGAGAAAGAGATTGATGTTCTGGAACAAGAAAAAGCCCTAATGGACTTGGGCCATTGCTACAAGTCTTAATGGGCTGAATTGGTTTATGATTTAATTGTTTCATGTAGTTGGGCTTATTACTCAGCCCAATTCCAACGGGCAGAATTATGACTGTTCCAACGGGTATAATTATAACCGTTGATACAGTAGATGTTTGTATATATTTTGCCTTCTTGCACCTGTGAGAGTTATGGTTTTGAAATTCAAATGAAGATTAAAACCATTTCTTCTTCTACCTCTTTCTTCTCTATTTTCTCATCTCAATTTCTATAATTATCCAAGACAAATTATCTTCAAAGGATAATTTGTTTTCAAACCGACAACAGAGAATTCCATGAGATTCCATCTCTCACCTCCATACTATCAAACACTAAACGAGCCTTTTCTACATCCCCACATTTGCCATACATGGCTATGATGGAATTCCCCACGCACAAGTCCTCAAGAAACCCATTAGTAATGGCATATGCGTGAACTACTAGAGCCTTCATGGCATCTCCCAACTGACCAACTGCGGAGGTAATGCTAACTACTGCTACTGCATCTGAAAAAACACCCTCATCTTGCATCTTCTGGAACAAGAGTAATGACTCTAAGGGCTGCATGGCCTGTTCATAGGCTGTAATCATTGTTGTCCAGCAAACAAGATCTCTTTTCGCCATTTTGCCAAACACCTTGCGAGCATTAGCAATTTGCCCACATCTAGCGTACATATCAGCCAAAGCAGCCTCAACATATCGATCTGAATCGAACCCAGTTCTAATAGCATCTCCATGAACGACTCTACCTTCAAGAGTCACTGATTTCGAGGCGCACGCTTTAAGAACAAAGGGGAAAGTATAGTTGTTGGGTGAAATGCCACTTTTGCGCAGAAGATAATATAGTTTCAACGTCTCAATATACTGTCCATCATTGGTATAAGCCTGGATCATCGTGTTCCAAAGAAAGGAGTTGGTTCCATCGCCATGGACACCATCGAACAAAGATCGAGCACTGTGGGAGTCTCCATATTTGGCGTATTTGATGATTATTTGAGAACCCAAATGAGGTCTTTGGGCAATGAGCCCTGCTGTAGCGAGGGAAGAGTGTATCTGTTTGAGGAAGACCGAGCCATTGCAGCACTTCAGCAGTTGGTCATAGAAATCTTCTTTGGTGTCAACAAAGAAGCTAAAAGAGCGGGCACGATTGATTGAATATGGAGCAGAAGGGTTTAAGAGCTCAAGGAAATACGAACCAGCACGGAACATATCCCTTTATTACCTAAGAGGACGACACAACAGAGGCGCCAGACAGACATGCCCTAATTTACTAGTTCGTCGTGCATTATGAATCGACATGTTATAAATCAAATTACAACAATTCGGGTTGGTGCAAAAGGAAAATTCTCCAGTTTTCCCATTATCCTCTTCCCTCATTGCTTTTTTCCATTAAAAAAAAGAGCCCCCTTAAGCTCTCGATTCCATGGCACAGCTCAATGAATCCTACCTATTTTATAAATAAGTTGGGAGGAAGAAAACTGGTGTGCAATAGACTAAAACAGCTCCATAGTTTAACATTTGAAACAATAAAGCATTCTGCTTACATCAAACCATCATCTGAAGATGACCCATCTATGAACTAACAGTGAAAGCCGATGAATGTTGAAATATCTTTGAACTTGTAGCATTACTTTGTATGCAACTAAGGCCTTCTTATGCCGGTGGCGGTTCAACAGCTTTGAGAAGAATCAACCTGGCTCCATAGCATTTCAGCATATGCTTTTTCCTCCTCTCTGTTCTCTTCAACATAATCAGCTGCCTCAATAACTTGATCTTCTTCATCAGATACCTCGTCAATCATGTCTTCAGTGCTCTCTATTTCTGCAAGGTTTACGCGATCTTTTTCACTCAGGTCAGACAATGCCCTTCTCATAGCCTGCATCGTTGCTGGAGTATCACTAGATCCATACTCTGGAGCTGGCACAACAAATGGCATTACCACTTCATCCAAGTTTCTGCTGCATTGATTGATGGTGCCATTCATCTTTGTTGGAGGAAAGACAAAAATGATTCCAAGTTCATAGTTACAAACATGCAGCTTCGAACCCAAAGAAGAGTTGTTTTTCTCACAATGATTGGAAATAGGCCGTCCCCATGCAGCCGGACTGAAGTTATGTGACCCACAATAAACCCAACCACAAGAAGACACTTCTGTCTTAGACTCAAAGCGTCTCCATGCCACCTGCTCAACGTATTCTTTTTAGGTACCACAAATTTCTAAGAGTACAGGCTGTACAGCTATAAAAAGAACATCCAAATCTGGAAATCAACAAAACATTTATGGAGATAATTCAATTGTTCAGCAAAAAAAGTCATGATTTAAGTCAAGCTAGACAAATTTATTAATCTAATGTAAAAAGATCATTCTCGTCGCGCTTCTGTTTCATATTATCATACCGCTAGGGTCCTAGATGCAAACATGCAGTAGCTTCTGACTAATCCATCCTAGCTAATCCATTCGTTGATCAGACCACCAGGAATAAGCTAAGTGAAAAGTCTGATGTTAAAATAAAACGATTAAGCAAATAAAAGGAATATTAGAAAATAGAATGAAAGTGAAAGCAACAAATGACGGTTAGTAAAATCCAACCCGCCACTATATCCTGGTTCATTTGCTTGGGTTTTTCATATTTAATTCAGGAATCCTATAGTTACGCAGTAATGGTGACACGTCTAGTATTTAAAAACATTGATGACTTCATATCCACGCAAAATGACAGCATCAGCTACTTAATATGTTTCTTGACTCTAATCAAAATTCCTTAGTCTGATTTCCCAAAAAGTGAACTGCATCTCTATGTTATTGGCAAGAGTTTATGCAGGAATGATTACCAGATAATATAGAAAACTAAAGAGAAAATACATCATTACATCTCGGCTTTAAATACTAAACTATATCTAAAATTTAGTAATCAATGAGCTTTGACCCATCAAAAATATTTTAATAAAATGATAAAGAAAGTGCAGGAAAGCAAACACCTACTATAAAGAAACTATTCCTTCACTAAAGGTTTAAATAAGCGAGCAAACGTGAAATTCTTACCTTCACATGCATTGGATGCCCTATTCTATTGGAGGGATTAGGTATTGCATCATGAAGAACATTTATGGTTTTCAGCCTTTGCCAAGTTTTCTGTACTTCAAAACAAATAGCAATAAGACCATCAAAAATAAAAGAGTAACAATCTTTTTAACCCAATGAATGACTACAAAGAAAAGGATGTCCATGGTTGTAGGCATTTCAGTTCGATTAACAAAAATTGAATGGAACATAAGAACAGCATGTAGGAGTAATGGACCTTCTAATTTCCATATCACAAGACGTGGAACTGTTTGCACTCTTTAGGTTTCATTTCAACTTACTTCAAATAAATTTGATAATTATTAATGTTCATTAGGCATCCATTAGAGAACAAAACAATAAAATTTCCTTCAGTTTTCCATTCAATTTTTTTTTTCATTCAGTTTTAAGATACACATAAAGTAAAAGAAATCCGATACAAACAGAAAATAGAAAAAGTATTTGTTTTGCTTTAAACTACAAGATGCCTCATATCGTGTAAAATAGGATGTGATATGGTCTAAATATCGATCTTTTGGATAAAACAACCAACACTGTGACTAGAACAGTGAAGCTGCTACTCAAGACAGCTTTGGTTGGGGGTTTTTCTTTTCCATTGTTATGATTTTGATGTACTCTTATTTAGAGGTATGTAATTTCAATGAAAAAGGTTTTATTTAAATTTTAAACACCAAGAAGATGCCGCAGAAATCACAAAGAACACAAACTAATGGTCTCAACAAACCTATTACAAAAATGAGAGAGGCAGGAATTTACACAACTGAACCAATTAACTACATATATATATATATATCCACCAGGGCTCTTTGCTCTTCCAAACAATTAAATTTTTATTTCTATTTCTCATCACAGATTCTCCAAAAGGTACGTCAGTAGAACAAAAGTGATGTGCAAGCTTCAGGTATGGCAAAAGGTAAACCACTCCCATGCATAAGGCTCAGCAATAGGCGGGACAGAGAGAATGTTTTAAGCAATTGAACATGTGACCTCTAGGTTGCACCATTGCAACTCTACCATAGTATCATTGGCTCAATCTGCCATCATACATGCTTTAGATGAGACAAATTCATCTCTGAAAATATAATATTCGGGCTCGGGGTAAACATATCTTGTTTCAACTTCCAAGCAAATTCAACTTGCTGTTGCCAACAAGGCTAAATGGAAAGTTTACTCCCAAATAATTTAATGGACCTTGTGAAACCGAGTGATACAATTATTTTGAGAACTTTTTCTCACTTACTTTCATTGGGTTGTATACACGTATATATAGTTACAATGCTTTACAATGACTTCCTAAAGTTTAGTCTATTAATTACACAAATTTATTCCATGATTATCTCCTTGATTAGCTCAATGTCAACATTCAACATTGGCTCCTCCATGATTATTCAATATTGGCTCCTCCATGATTATTGTCAACATTGTCTCCTCCATGATTAGCTCACGTCAACACTCCCCCTCAAGTTGGGGGGCATATATATATCAGTCATACCCAACTTGTGAAGTGAGCTGTGATGTGTTTTCCCTGACACTGCTTTGGTGAGAATATCCGCAAGTTGATCTTGTGAAAACACAAATGGAAAACTAATCACCCGTTTATCAAGATGGTGTTTGATAAAGTGGCGATCCACTTCTACATGCTTCGTTCGATCATGTTGTACCGGGTTATTAGCAATTGCGATGGCAGCTTTGTTATCACAATGTAATAACATTTGTTTCGGATGGTCCACTCCCAAGTCATGTAATACACGTTTTACCCATAGTAACTCACAAACTCCATGAGCCATTCCTCGAAATTCAGCCTCAGCACTAGATCGAGCTACCACCTTTTGTTTCTTGCTTCTCCATGTAACCAAATTCCCTCCAACAAATGTGAAGTAGCCGGAGGTGGACCGCCTATCAGTTTGATCTCCCGCCCAATCAGCATCGGTGTACCCTGTAACTTCTAAAGCTCCTCTTTTTTCAAATAACAAACCTTTTCCTGGAGCTGATTTTAAGTACCTCAATATTCGATAAACAGCAGCCATATGATCTTCTCTCGGAGCGTGCATGAATTGGCTTACAACACTTACTGCATAAGCTATGTCTGGTCGAGTATGTGATAAATAAATCAACCTCCCCACCAATCTCTGATATCTCTCTTTATTTGCTGGAGCTTGATCACATTGACTTGTGAGTCTATGATTCACCTCAATCGGAGTTTCGGCAGGTTTACAGTTTAGCATGCTTGTCTCTGTTAAGAGATCCAACACATATTTTCGTTGGGATAGAGAGATACCTCGTGCAGACCGCGCAACTTCAATGCCTAAGAAATATTTCAATTGGCCAAGATCTTTTAACTCAAATTCAGTTGCTAGGTACTTTTGAAGGGCGGAAATTTCTCCATTGTCATTTCCTGTAATGACCATATCATCAACATACACAATAAGAGCAGTTACCTTTATCTCTTTTCCTCCTAATAAAAAGTGTGTGATCGGCATTACTCTGTCGATATCCAAATGCAAGCATGGACCTTGAAAATCTTCCAAACCAAGCCCGGGGTGATTGTTTCAACCCATATAATGATTTTTTTTAGCTTACACACCTTGCCTAAATTCTTTGTTCCTGGCGGTAGATCCATGTAAACTTCTTCTTCTAGCACCCCATTGAGGAAGGCATTTTTGACATCAAACTGGTGTAGAGGTCAATCTAGATGTGCTGCCAGAGACAAGAGAATTCGGATGGTATTTAACTTTGCGACTGGAGCGAATGTATCACCATAATCAATTCCATACTTCTGTGTATATCCTTTTGCAACCAAGCGAGCCTTGTAGCGATCAATACTACCATTAGCACTGAGTTTGACTGTGAAAAACCCATCGGCAGCCTACGGTTTTCTTCCCTTGAGGTCGGGGAACAAGATCCCAAGTGGAATTTTTCTGTAATGCTTCCATTTCTTCATTCATTGCCTGCCTCCATTTCGGGTCATCTAGAGCTTCCTGCACACTACTAGGAATAGAAACAGAGGATAATTGATTTACAGTAAGTGCATATGATCTTGACAAACGATGGGTAGAAGTATAGTTGGTTACAGGATATTTCGCTTTAGCTTTAAGGTCTGGATCATATTGTTTCTTTGGGATTCCCCTATTTTCTCTATGTGGATATCTAGGCTCTTCAGCATTTGTATGAGGAGACTCAAATGCATATATGGAAGAGGTGGGTAATACCTGAGAAGATACGGTCGGAATTTGAGCCATTGGTGATGAAGGAGAAACTGTACTACTGAGATCTTCAATTGGATAGTGTGTATCATCATTGAGCTGATGATTACATGTAATTCGGTCATCATTAGTACCTTGACTTGCATCATCTTTTTCTGGCACTTCTTCACGGATTACATCTTCAATTTTTTCGGGTTGTGTAGTATGTTGTGTAGTATTACTTTCGGGTCCCATCTTCTGAGTATTATTTTCACAGTGTGGTGGCTTCTCCCCCTGAAGAGAGGACTCAGGAGAGCCGAAGTAGGGTGTGTCTTCATGAAATGACACGTCCCTTGTCACATACATTTTTTGGGTGAGGGGATCATAGCAACGATACCCTTTTTTGAAGTCAGCATAGCCCACAAAAACACACCTAATAGCACAAGGATCTAATTTACCCCGTAAGTGACTAGGTAGATGGGCATAAGCGGTGCACCCAAACACACGTGGTTCAAGGTTTGGTAGGGGAGGGGAGGACACAAGGGCTTGGAGACGCTTGATCGGTGTTTGGAAAGTAAGAACACGAGAGGGAGTTCGGTTAATAAGATAAGCAGCGGAACGAAGGGCTTCACCCCAGTAAGCATGAGGTAGGTTCATACCAAAAAGAGAGGCCCGAACCACCTCCATGAGCTGGCGATTTTTTCGTTCAGCAAGACCATTTTGTTGAGGGGTGTACGCACAAGATGTTTGATGGCGAATGCCATGTTGTTGCAAGAAAGCACCAAATAAATTGTTGACATACTCCCCACCATTATCGGACTGAAGTACCTGAATGGAGCATCGATATTGGATAAGAACCGTACGATGGAACTCCTGAAAAACACCAAACACATCTCCCTTGTTGTGAAGAAGAGACACCCATATCATTCGAGTGCATTCATCAATAAATGTTACAAAATAGCGGGCACCAGAAATTGTAGGAATCCGGGCAGGGCCCCAAACATCAGTATGGATAATCATAAATGGAGAAGAACTTTTATTAAAACTTGGTGAGTAAGAAATTCGATGACTCTTAGCCAGTTCACAAACACTGCACTTAAGTTCCGAATCATTAATATGCAAAAACAATTGTGGTTTCAACCTTCGAAGGTAACTAAAGGATAAATGTCCAAGGCGTCGATGCCACAACCACACCCGCTCTCTGGCCACCAAAGTGCTATTTGCAAGATATGCTTGACCCAACTCGGAAGGTACACTAGCAGTAAGATCCAGGTAGTACAGTTTGCCCTTTCTAACACCATAGCCAAGAGTCCGACGTGTTGGGATGTCCTGAAAAAGGCAGTAATGAGGAAAAAATGTTACAGTACAATTAAGGGTTTGAGTAACTTGGCTGACAGATAAGAGGTTAGAAGAAAGGGAGGGAACCACAAGAACTGTGTCAAGAGTGAGGGAAGGAGAAAGATGGGTTTTTCCTTCACCAGAGACCGGCAAGAGACTGCCATTAGCAGTGGATACAGTTTGTTGAGAAGATGGGTGGATGTTTGGCACATGTTGGGGATCGTTCGTCATATGATCGGTGGCACCTATATCAATAATCCATGAACTATTCATAGAGATAGCATGAAAAAGACTAGACTTACCGTAATCACTAGTATGTGTCACATAGGCTGCTGCAAAATCATCAGTTGGTGGAGAATCAGTGTTGATGCTAGTGACATGAGCAGCATGTCCGATCTTCTTCCGGGGTTTCTTTGAGAAATCCCACCATTCAGGGTAACCAATAATCTCATAACAACGTTGTTTGGAGTGCCCTGTCTCACCACAATGAGTGCACGTAAGGGAGTTTTGTCGTCCTCCGGGAGGCTTACCTCGTGATTGTCCAGTGGATAAAGGGTTTGGCCGACCCCGAGCAGATAATAACGCCGTGCCATCAGATGAAGCATGGTCCTCCTCCATGGTATGGCGTTGGTTGTGATCTTTACGAATATATGCGTAGCAAGAGTCAAGATCAAGAGGAGGATCCTTACGTAGAATTTCACTACGAGCATTGTTGAAATGTGAGTCCAACCCAGCCAAGAATATATGAACCCGAAGACGGGCCATGATTGTGTGAAGAGAAACAACTCCATCAACACTTGCTTCGTGGGAGTGAGTTCGGGCATCAATATCTTGAAAAATACCAATTAGTTCATTATAATAAATAGGTAAAGGTCTACCATTTTGTCGGATTGCAAAGGACCGACGATTCAGTTCGAAGAGTTGAGTTTCATCAGTGCCATCATAAAAGGTTTTCGAAACTGCGTCCCATATTTCTTTGGCGGTTTGAAGACGGATAAACCGCTGCATTAAAGAAGGTACCATTGAGTCGATAAGCCAACTTTTTACGCGATTATTGTCGACCAACCAAGATTCCAAACGAGCATCGCCGGAAGGTGGTTTTGGAGTGGAGCCAGTGAGGAAGCCAAGCTTGTTTCGGGCACCTACACGCATCTCCATAAGTTGGGACCATAGAGGATAGTTGGTGTCATCCAAAGTAAGGCCGGTAGGGAACGGCGTATTGTCTTGTTGAACAATAACTTTCGATTCATGAGATACGATGGAGGAAGAGTTTTTCAAGGAGGATTCGGGCTCCATGAGTTTCAAGGAAATGGGTAAGTGGGGTTCTCGTGGTGGAAGAATGAAAACGGATCGAAAGACTACTTGTTCGGCTCCGATACCATGTGAAACCGAGTGATACAATTATTTTGAGAACTTTTTCTCACTTACTTTCATTGGGTTGTATACACGTATATATAGTTACAATGCTTTACAATGACTTCCTAAAGTTTAGTCTATTAATTACACAAATTTATTCCATGATTATCTCCTTGATTAGCTCAATGTCAACATTCAACATTGGCTCCTCCATGATTATTCAATATTGGCTCCTCCATGATTATTGTCAACATTGTCTCCTCCATGATTAGCTCACGTCAACAGACCTTGCATGAACCTAACTTCACCCATTCCAAGACACTTAATATATGATATATTTGCATTCAAGAAAAAAGTAAATAATATATTCTTTGCAGCGGATATCAAAATGACACTATACCTCTGAAAAGCAAAGCATATGCTTTGAAGGCAAGATTCCACTACAAGCATTCTTCACTCTCTCAATTGTGGGAAAGATGATTCGAATAGATGGTAATTTGGATTCTAGACTAGCAGTCCAGCAACCCCACTGTCAGAATGAATTGACAGGATCCATGACTGAGCAAACTTTGAATCATAGTTTACAAAAAATCACACAAGGTTTTAAGTTACCTCTGGGTCAGACTCTTCAGAATCAAAAAGCTGCATTGATCTCTTTCCCACAGCAGCTGAAAATGCAGATATAAATTTTGGGTTGACTGACGACCCAATTGAGGATGAACCTTAAGAACAGAAAAGAAATCAAGTTTTAACTTGAAGAAAACAAATTTCATAAGAATCGCGTCTATAATTGAGATTTATGTAGAATACACTCATTTTTTCTCTGTTAGGAAAGCATACAAAACTCACCATAAAAAAAATCACATTCTTGTGATTCAGGCCATCTGTATCGACATAGAACCTTGTGGAAACAAAAAATAAATTGTAAGAACTATGCAAAATCTTTTCGAACATAGAAATATTAGTACGAAGACCTTTATATAGATATTATCTTCAACACTTTACTTTATCGGAATGCATTTCCTTGATATAGATGCAACAAATAGTATATTTTTAGGACCTATTAATAGATAAAAACATGAGAAAAGGGGGGAAACGCAAATCACAAGACCACATTTGGAAGATTCTACTGCCTTGCACTCGTTAAATTTTGTATTGACAGAGACATTAACCAACTGCATTCCAAGAGTACAACAAACCAAGCATAGAAAACAAAAGAGAGAAACTTTCAGTTTATTGCAAAGAGGACACAATCAACTGAAAATTCAACCACCGGAGAGTAAACCATCATGTTTTTTTACTTTGAGCATCAATGATTACCTCTTGCAATCGCCAGAGGCCTGTACACCTCTCAATGGAAGCAATGAGAGAGCAAAATGCAATAGTATGTTCCTGTTGCGACATGCTTGGCATGCCAGAAAAATGAGGCCCCTGCAAAAATGAACATATCATTTATTTAATACACGTCCACCTATGACTCTTGACAAACCTTAGAGAGAAAAAAGAAAACTCCAAACAAAAATTTAGTGGAACCATGCCTTTGAAACATGTAGTATTAGAGGTACTCTGGTGTTGCTTCCTCCCAGAGCAGCTTCAAGGGCTTCTTCTGGGCGTATATATCCAGAGAACCTGAAGAATCCAATATCCCACAATGGAGAAACCCATTTCGCAACTTTTCTGGGAAGAAAACCGAGCTGTACACAATCTAGTACAAGATACAAAGCAAATGAATTGTTTCAGTATCTAAAAAACCTTGAAAATCACAAACCTCATAAACACGCACGAATTGAACACAAAATACAAGAAAACAATCAGCAGCGAAGATAAAATTGTCAATACTTCTAGCTACATAAATAGACAAAAAAAGTCAAGAAAGCAATGGCATTGGAAGCAACAAACGAATAATGACCAGAGGTTCAGAGTTCAGACATTCTATCATTGCCATGGAGCCCCAGTAAAACAGAGGAAAGAATATTAATTTCCAAAGCTAACAGCTTAAAATCACATGTTAGTTCTGGTACATTTCCCTCACATAGCGCTTTCACCTTAAAAGACATCCTGGAAATTTCATTACAGCCAAATCCCACCAGAAGAAAAGGCTCCAATGGAGGAATCACTGTATAAGCAATGAGATTACCAACATCAATTAACATAATGCCCTTGCTTGACATACTATTGCTTTGCTCCTATCAACCGAAAAAGTGATGGCCTCCTACTTTGCTGGCTAGCTGCCTAGCTTGCTTAAAGACTACCCGACACATATGGTTATAAAAACAATGTCCAAGATGAAAAATAAAGTTTACAAGGAGGATCTTTAATGTGTGCATGCATCTAATTCAAGGCACTTATGATTGATCTGGCTAGAATGGTAGAAAATAATTAACTAACCCACAAATTGCAAGAAAAAGGAGTATAATATAAAAAGACAGATTTAGAAAAGAAGATGAGAGAGCTAGAAAGCTCATGATCTACATCAAGTCATTAATACCTCACCTCCTTCACCAGAGAATTCTTCAGGATTAGCCACAAGAACACTAACAGCATTAGCATCTGCTGGCACATTAGCATTTCTTCTAAAAACTATCTCTGCCAATCCAAAGTTATTTTTACGAGAATTTCGAAGATACGCAGCCATCTGCTTAAGACGTGCACCATTTGAGTCAGCTACAGCATGAAAAAGGTGGCTTAATCCAACAACAGACACTTCAACAGAACCAAGGAACATTGAGCCAAATGACCAAAAAGGACCCTGTTAGCCAGAAAAGTAAGCTCAGATCCAAATACGAGATTTCATTATCATCATATGGGTAAGAAGTCTCAAAAACATGAAAAGCATTGAACCGAACCTTTACCATCATAATCACAAAATTGAAAGCTTGCAAAACAAGAAATAATTGATCCTAAACAGTGTACAAGACATGTTTAAGGAATAAAGAAACTCACAGATTGGGAGGACATTGATTCTGACATATAAGAAGTTCTACGAGAATAAATTCCAGGAATTGACGCCACAAGATGGCCAACTGCCTCTCCAAAATCAAACTTTGTAAGTTCCACAATCCAATGAGCCTGGCTGGGCACGTCAATCACAAGAGATGACATAAAGCCAGCCAGCTGAGCAGCAAAATCAGTTTTTGAATCTTGATCTTCCCCGTCAGGGACTTGCATAAAAAGTGATGAATAGTCAGGTGCACTTCTGCGAGGGAAATCTTGCCACCAAATGGTGTTTGTCACATTGTTCCACTGCAGAGGCAAAAAAAACAATGAGCAAGGCCGCATAAATGAACAAATGTTTCTAAGAATTGTAAATTCCAGTACATCATCATCAAAGCCTTTGTCCCAAACAAATTGGGGTCAGCTAAATGATCCATAAAAGTAATCATTTCAATCCACTACATGGAAAACCTTACCATATGCAGTCATTGTTCTGGCACTAAACTTGAAGGGGCATGAGAGCACATATATCGATCATTTTAATTTAATTTCTCATCCTGTGTACTTGGGGTGGCATCCCCCTTAGTACTCTTATCAATGGTTTTTATTTGCCCCTCAAAAGGAAGAAAAAAGAGAGAAGATTATTCCCCTAAGCAACCCATAAGACCTATACAAATAAAAAAATCTTAAAATATGACAGTATTTCCCCACTGATTCAAGAAGATGCCAAGTTTTATCATATAGTCCAATAACTCTTTAATCTTTATAGCATGAAACCTACAAAACCTTATGATATGTAATCACCTGTTTTGCCACTAAATTTGCAGAGGTAATGATAACACGAATACATTCTTTTCTTTGCAAGACAATCAATTTAGGGTGATGACAAGCGATGCCTCGTTTCTTGATGTCCTTACCAAAAGCTACAGCCTCAGGAAATGGGGGATACCTATCACAGTAAAAGGACCATATCACAAATGTTTAATTTTCATGTTCAAGCTTTAACTTTCAGAGTAAACCAGCGATTTACATTATTTTTGTTTTCTTTTGGGATCCAAAATTAAAGAACAAATTACTTACACCACAACTAAGTTAGGAAAATCTGGATAAGGCATGCATGTTCGCTTCTCAGGGCTTGAACTCCAACATCTCTCAGAATTATGGCATGCGATGGTCACTGGCAGATGGGAAGGTATCTCACAGTATGATAAAAACCTAGAAATACGCATCCCTTATAATAAGAATTCATAGAAGGAGAAAAGCATGGGCAATAATATATAATTCCAGCAAACATAAATATAAATATGGTCTCTTGGATGGACGTGTGTGAATGTGTAATGACAATACAAAAATTGCAAGCTTGGCAAAATATCATAAAAGGAGCAAAAGAAAAAAAAATGGCAAGGTATGGAAGTCTACCATAAAATATCACTTGTAAATGTGGCAATGAATACTTGTGAAATGCTTTCCATAGGATAAAAAAGTTCTGGCAGAGAAATCATCGAAGGACAACCAGATGCCATAAATTCAAGGCGATTCAGGAGAAACTTCTTCCCAGGTGCTGAAAAAGAATTTCCACACAGCTTCTCCTGCACAACATCAGATTGAGAAGCATGCTTCTCCACCACAAGATTCAATAATGAAGTGTTAACTGTATAATTTGCCACAGCATCTTTTGGGGGGACTCCAATGGTATCTTTTGGATGTAAATGGTCACTTTTTGTACAAATGTAGGCAGTCTCGTGATTTACAATCTTCCGAATATTTTGATCAATCGCTGTCTCGTCATATGGCATGTGTTCTAACCTAGTAATTGATGCATCATTTTTTATGTTTGATTCACCAGTTGTTAACCCTTTAACGTCCTCATTGGTCAACCCTGTAGAGCTTCTTGCTCTTTTGCGACAGAAACCTGTGGCGTCTATTTCAAACTTAAGATCCGCACATCGTTGAATGTAAGATAAGGGATCAACACTACTCAATATGCCTCTGCATTGACTTAAAAGGAATTCTGTTCTCTGGACAACATCTCCACATTTTGATGCAGAAAAATCAAAACCAGAGGCCATAACATCAGTCTCCCGAAAAGTATAAACTCTTTTGTTTCTCTTCCCCCTGGAGACACACCCTTGTGATTGTCTCAAAGAAGTTGTTCCCTCAAATAACTGTGTTCTCTCCAGTGCCATTCCCATAAACACCTCCTCTGGGAAAACAATCCTTATAATAACGAAACCAACTCGAATAGGAGAAATACATGCACCCTCCTTACAGCCACAAACAAGCAAAACCTTATCTCCTGCACACAATTCAGTCCAGCCCTTGACCCTAACCCCATTCACAAAAACCCCATTTAAAGAAGCCCTAGCCTTAAATTGCTCCAGAACCTCCTCCTTATTTTCCAATTCTTTGTAATAAAGCAATCCTTTCCTAAATACATCAATAAAAGCACTAAAACTATGTGATAAAATTGCGCCATCGATAATATAAATTTTGCGGTCAACGCTATCAAAGAAAATCTGGCAGTGTTGCTTACTTACACGGTGATCCTCAACAATCAACTGACAGTTCCGCTTGCTTCGTCCAATGTTGCAAGGCCTTCCATGTTCAAGAAGGAGTGAATCGCAAGAACTACTAGTGGCGGTTGATATAAGAGGACGATCAAGACTTCGGATACGAATGGATGTCGTTCTAACTACGTTTCTTGATTTCTTGAGAGGCAAACCAGGAGAGAACAACTGATCCGCTTCACTTCTCTGGTTATTATGGAGAGAAACACGTAAATCTTTCATAACCTAGAATCCCCAAACAAATAATCAAGAATGAATTCGCTCAAAGAAGAAAAGTAATCAATACAGTTACAATAACAGATCAAAGAATGATAATCACAACGAAACCGGGGAAGAATTCAAAGAAGAAAATTAATGCAAAATTGAATTGGTTTTCCTAAAAAAGAATCAGAGAATCAAAGCAGAAGGGGGAGCCCTAATGGCGAACGGGCACAGTTTTCTTTTCCCTCCTAATTTCTCATTTTTAACCTACGCGGGTTTGTTTTAAAAAAGTTAAAAAAGCAGATGCGGCGACGCGGGTTATAGGATTTCGACGCCCTAATCCTAAAACGGTGAATCGATTTGGGCCTACTGTGATTTCGGCCCAGTGTGTCGTAAGATTCCACGTCTGAGATGGCCTGAACAAAAAAGATAATTCTATCATTAAAAACTTAAAAAATATCTTCCATTTTTATAGCCTTCCAAGCCCAAGGCCACAAAGCCTATTAGATGGGTTGTGCAAATCAAGCCCCCAACTCAACTGACAGACCAAGATGAATTTATTAAAGAATTTTGGATTCCGTAAGTCATACATTAGGTTTCAATTTTGACATTACTAGATTCATCGGGCTCAAGCTTCCACTATTAACGGCCAATCGGCCACTAACTGAAAGTCTTAGTATGCAAACTAAAATAAATTTACAGCTTCAAAAATTGAATTAGAACATTTTCACCGGAGATAACTAAAATATGAAATATGACAGTAATCGTGTGTCTTGATGCTGTTGAAGTGTATTGAAGCTGGTGCTAGTAGTAGTAGACTTGCTTCCGTTCCTTAGGCTATAATGCACTATTTGCAATTACTGGTATTTATTCATACAATGATGGAACAATAAGCCCTTTTTTATTTTTTTTATAAGCCGATGGAACAATAAGCTAAACACATAACTGACAACAGGGTAAGAAAAGTTGCCAACTGAAATTAAATGGAGTTCATGCCTTCCCACCCAAGGGAGCAGCAGTAGGAACACAAGCATATAAGAAAGTTCAACTTAGTCATACAAATTCATCGAGATAGTTCCCTCATTCAGGCATAACAATTAAAGCTCGAAAGAAACTCAGAGCTGAGAGCCTGTTTGGACTCCCTGTTCATTCCCCAATGCTATTGCCAGGAGAAATGCCATTATTCTCAGAACCCTCGGTTGGAGTAGTAAGAATATCAGATATGAACTTTATCAAAGAACAGAGCCCACCCAAGAAATTATGGTCAATAACTCCTCTACCTTCCACTACATGCGCAAAATCAACAAGCTTAATTTCAGCACCTGAACTCCCACCCTTCAACACAGAATCCCGGTCGTAAAACATGAGAACGGAACAAGAATTAAAATGGTAAAGGGTTTGGTCCTCAAACCATGCCTTCAGCTCAAACAACTGTGACAAAATCCCGGAAGAACCACCATAGACAATTGTTGCAAAAGAACAATCAGGGTCCAAATCTGAATTGACAGATGAGTTAGAGGAGACAAACTTCCTGAGGACTGATTTAACATCATCTAAAGTATAACCCTGGACAATTTTTTTCGCTGGCTTCCATAACTCCGATTCTTTGCCACCGGGTAGCTGCAAACCAGATATCCTGAAGCCCAGGGATAAGCTAGTGTATTCTCTATCCTTCTGAAGGCATTTTTTGATATATTCATCGGAGGCTTGTGGGTACCAAGTTCTGGAACCAATCTTAATATCCATGATGGCTGGTTTGCACCTACTTGAGACAAGATCCTGCAAGACAAGGTGCGGGAGCAGCCCAGAACCATCAGAAGCCTCCAAAAGCTGAGTGCCATGGAAGACAGGATAGAACCTTTGGATTTGACTTGGAACCTTTGGATTGGAAGAGAAAGATGTATAAAAGGCCACCTCTCTGGAGCCACGTTCACCGTCTTGGAGGGGCTTATAAAAGTGACCTGAATCGTCTACAAGAGGGCCAAGCTTTCCATCAAGGGCTTGGTGACCCGCAACCTGATGATCTGGGGCCTTGAGCATGGTCTTAATCTATTAAACTCAGAAAAATCTGAATATGATGTCTCCCTTGCTGAATCAGGCTTGTGACGAACTCCTACAATATAGCATGCTCAATTTAAAACATTTTTTTTTTATCAAAGCTGAATATTGAAGAAAAGTTTGCTCTCCAATAAAATCAGGAAATTTTATAAAAGAATCTCCATAATTTATTGACAGCCAAAAAACAACTAGTCACAATTGCAACCACATCACATAACGTCTGTAACGAAAAATCATAGAACAAAAATAAATCTAAAGTTTTAAAAAACAACACTCCAATCTACCCCAACAAAGACTCATGTGCCCATACCAATAATTATCATCCAAAGCTCCAGTAGATGTACCCTTACCAACATTACACTCATGGGTAAGAGGTGCATTTGTTCTTTAAGGGATCCAAATCCTTTTACCACACACATCAGAGTTATAATGATCCAACTATAAAAGGGAATATTTAAAGTTGCATGATTTATCCTAATCGAATCTTTTCGATTAAACTTTTTGTTCAATATCAAGATTTGTCAAGATACACTAGAATCAAGTGGCATACGAGAACCATTTTCATCTTCAAGGGAAGTGATGGGGAGTAAGAGTCAAGCGTCAAAGAATGCACATAACGATATTCGCACTCAAATCCCATACGGATCTCGAATTGAGATCGAAACCACACACGGACCAGACTCCAAATCTAAACGAAAATCAATCTAAATCAACACAAAAACCAGCCCCAAAAGAACAGCACAAAACAAACTGGTAACCATAAACCCCACAATTACAATGCAAATAGTGCAAACATGTAGGACTTGTCATTGGAAAGGAGTCTTAACCGCAACACAGTGCGTGGTTTTTCGAAACAGCAACAATCACACATACTGAAGAGGAGATGGAGAACGAGAGAAAAATATATCACAAGAGAGTTACCCGAATTGGCCGTCAGTCAGCTTTGAGTGGTTGGCGATAGATGAGCTTCCGGCTGCGAATGAAAGAGCCAATTGTGACGTCGTATTAGGATGATATAACTTCAATTCAACCTGGGCCTGCTCAATTGGCCCATTTAATGAGACCGGACTCGATTGGCCCATCTAAATTAGGTGGACTCTTTAGTCATTAATCATTAGTATAAAAATTGGGAGAGGTGAGTTAATGTCCCTTTTGGCAATGGTTTACGTTACGATTCAACTATTAAATACTATTTTCGTCCCATTTTAATTGTCACTTATTTTTTTTTGGATGTCTCAAAATATATGTCCATTTCAATTAATGGAAGCTATTTTTTTCCATTTTTTCTTTATTTACCTTTAACTTGAAAAACTCAATAACCTGCGCATTAATTATAGTATCAAAGTATTTGTCATTATAAATAGGGATATAAACGTCAAATTGAAAGGGAATTAAATATTTTCTTAAACTGTGTGAAAAAGTGAAGGGGACAATTAAAATAGGACGGAGGGAGTAGATGATGACATGACACGTTTATAAAGAATCAGTCCTCTACAACAGTCATAAGATAAGACTAGTTGTGGAGTAACGATAATAACCTAAATTAACTTGAAAGAAAGATATCTAAAATGTACGAATGAAGAGAAAAGAAGAAGGCCCTAAACGGTGCCGTATAACCAAACCTAAATAATGTCGCATAAACCAATTGATCAATGGACACAGATTTGAAATCTTATCAACTTCTCCCTATAAAATTTGATAAACTTGGGGTTAGTTAGTGGGCTCGTTTTGTAAATTACACATGGAGAAAAGTAAGAGCAACATAATGGTTACATTTTATTGAATCAGCAAACTCATGTTTTTAATCTCACTCCTATTACACTAAAATTCAAACCACACAGATCTCTCAATACAGTTACATCAGCAAAACACTTATTTCAATACAGCTATATCAGTAAAATATAAATTATTAAACATTTTTTCTCTCAATTTTAGTTATGTCAACATTTTTCCTATCCTCCATACTATTCTTATTAAATTTATACTAAAATCAATATTAAACCTTTATTACAAAAAATTAAATCACATACACGTAAAAAATAAATATAATTTATTGATCTAATAAAATACAACCATTCTGATTGCTCTAGTTAAAATAAAAAGAAACCCGCCTAAATCCGCCAAATTCTTCCTCTTCATGTGCCGCAGTCCAAGCCGGCAGATTATTATATAATTTATATTCACCATTTCATGTGCCGCAGTCCAAAAGTTGACCCAAAAGTACAATGCAGAAAAAAAGTACAATAATAGTGCAAATTTGCTGGCTACCCAAAATTGTGTATTGAAACTTATTTTTATAATATAAAAATCAAGTTATATATTTATTTATATTAATAAAAAATATTTTTCAGTATATGAATAAAACTCATTTTTTATTTTTCAATAAAAGTCAAGATGTATTCTTCAATTGTTTCATTCATTTTTTAATAAAATTATATCAAAATTAATATTAAATCTCATATTTTTTACAAAAATAAATTATATATTCATTCATATCATAAAAACACATATCTAAATAAAATCATATCAATAAAATATATTTTTCAATATAATACATTAATAAAAACACATATTTTCATAGGTTATGTCCTCCGTTAAAATTGCATTTGTGGTGGTCCACTGTGTCATACTAAATCTCTTTCATAAATCCTGATTGGCACATAGAATTCTGGAAGAGCCTTGTGACCTTAAACGTGGCAGCCATGGCCTCAGAAGCTTGTCTTGGACCGACGTGTCTCTCGGTTCTGTCCTTCCTCTGCCTTCTATGTCTCTCCTCAGTTTTTGCTTCTTACAGCTCGCCAATTTCGCCTCTCCGACTCCGTCATCGTCTTCTGTCAGAGGTCAACACAACCATGGTACACACCTCTCTAGATCTGTAGTTCATATTATACGTATATGCACGCTTACACTTACATGCAGTAAGGCAGCAAGCTGTACGTATATACTTCTTCATCTCCTTAATGCTCCACTTCATTGAGAAAACTTGAAACCTTGTTTCTTAGTTTGAACGGCATCAATGAGTATTTCATTTACTTTTAAAAGTCAACATATGACAGAAGATGATCTTGAAACCAATGTGTAAGCTTTGACTCGCAATTCTTCTTTATTTTAATGGCTATTTCAATTAGTTTATGTGAGGATAAATCCCTTTTAGTTACAGATGATTATCATTCAAAAACATTTGACACTTTTAAAAGAAGCATTAACAAAGAATTGATCACGGATTATTTGTTCTATCTGTGCCTCTTTGATTCTTCATGTAAAGATTAGATCTCCTGTATATGTCACAAAGAATGATAAAAAATGCACTAACATCTGTAGAACAGGTGAAAACCTATAAGGCAATGTGGGGACTTTTCTCTAAGAAACTTCTGCATCATTCTCGTAGGCTTATGTCCAGGTAGCACACACATCGTAGCAAGAACACAGTGCGGATGATATGTTTTATTTATGTGACAATCGTTCATGAAGTTCACTCAATTTTCCTCTGCCAGGACAGGGAGAGCGACAGTAGATGTTCAGAGAAGATCAATAAAGCTTCACAACTTAACAACACATTCAAAATGATTGACGCCACCTTTTTCGATTCTGCTAAGGTAATTTTTGGATAGCTTGCATAGTATATGCAGCTTCTAGTTATATTTAGGTACCTCAGAAGATCATTGTTTTGACATTGTTGATTCCAATGGAGAATTTATTTTTAAGTTGCTAGAAACTGAAAAAGGCGCAACAGAGTTCAATGTACCTATAATCAAAGCTAATCGAAAATTAGTGGCTTCTGACAATGGAGGGTTGCATAATCCGTCTTGTTTGGTTTTCAATCCCCAATGGGGCAGTGAAAAAGTGGAAGGTATAAACAAAAGATTCAATTATCCTACTCTCTCAGGGATCCAGAAGCCAGAAAAAGACGAAGATATAGCCTACATGAGTGTAAGTGAATTGCGAGCTTAAAGTTTTCGAAGTTATAGATTCTGCCTGGTGTGTTCTCTGACTATTTATGCATTTGATGGACTTTTGAAAGGTTCTTGAACTAGGGGAACTCATAAAGACAAAGCAAATTACATCTCAAGAACTTGTGCGAATTTTTCTTCAGAGATTAAAGAGGTAATCTCACAGAAAGAAAAATTTAAAAATTTTGGCGATGAGTTCTTATAATCTGAAGTTTTTTTTTTAACGGTAATCAATTTTATTTTAAAAACATACTAGGTACAATCCTGTTCTTGAGGCTGTGGTTACCTATACTGAAGAGTTAGCTTACGAGCAATCGAAAAAGGCTGATGATCTGCTTGCCCAAGGAGTATATTTGGGTATATTATTGTACAATTCACTTTTTGGCATTTTCTTGATTATCTGTGTAATAAATGTTGACTGTACTAGGCGGTGCGCCTAGGCGCGTTACTGTAGCGCCTAGAGCAGATTCGTTTTTTGGTGTTGTGGTTGATCAGTGAACAATCTGGACTGGGCGTGGTTACTGTAGCGCCTAGGGCAGAATCAGTTTTTGGTTAATCTGTGACGAATCAATACTGGGCGGGTTACTGTATCGCGCCTGGGCGGGTTACTGTATCGCGCCTAGGCGGGTACTGTAGCGCCCAGTACAGAGTGTGATTTTGAGCGTTAGCGCCTAGGCGAGTTACTGTAGCGCCCACGCGTTTTCTGAGTTAAAATTAGAACTCAGTGTTTGTTTTTCAGTGTGTGTGAAAGTGTATTATCTCAACACAAAATAAGAAAATCGATCACCCTTCTCTCCGTGGACGTAGGCTAACGCCGAACCACGTAATTCTTGTGTTCTTTATGATTTGATTACTCTTTATCTCTACTTGATTCTACACAATCCATTAGTTTTATTCTTGATTTCCAAAACAAGGGTTTCGGCGATTTGTTAAATCCGCTGCGTATTTGAGGTTCAAATCGTAATAATAAATTATCTCATTATTTGTATTATTGCTGTTATAGGACCTCTCCATGGGATCCCTTATGGTTTGAAGGATATCATGGCGGTACCCAAATACAAGACAACTTGGGGTTCAATATCTTTCAAAGATCAAGTTCTTGACATAGAAGCTTGGGTTTACAAAAGGTACAAAATAATGCACTATGATCATAATTCATATCTATAAGTCCCAATTAGGTCAGTTCTTCATGTCTCATTGATTATTATCCAGGTTAAAATCCGCGGGGGCAGTGCTTGTAGCAAAGCTTGTCTCTGGATCACTTGCATATGACGACATCTGGTTTGGAGGCCGGACGAGAAATCCATGGAATATTGAGGAATTTTCTACAGGGTCATCAGCTGGTCCTGCCGCCAGCACCTCAGCAGGTATTGTTTATAAGCTTTCGTGTTGCCATTTGTCTTATATCTAAATGCTCCAACACAAATGGTGAAACCTATAAAATCATTCATTTTCGGAATTTTGGCATTAGGTATGGTTCCGTTTGCAATTGGTTCTGAGACATCAGGCTCGATTACCTTCCCTGCAGCACGTTGTGGTGTGACAGGACTACGTCCAACTTTCGGTACAGTTGGTCGAACCGGAGTAATGAGCCTATCAGAGACTCTTGTAATACCCTTACATGCTCCTTTTGTTTGATCTCCTTTTCATTTTGCAGTCTGCAGTACTCAGTGGAATCTGTGCTCTTTGCTTTGACAGGATAAGATTGGTCCTTTCTGTAGAAATGCTGCTGATTGCTCCATTGTTCTTGATGCAATTCAAGGGAAGGATCCAGATGATCTCTCTTCGAGAAACATTCCTCTTGGTGATCCATTTTCAGCTGACCTAACAAAGCTTACTGTTGGATACTTGGATGATGCTGAGATGGAGGTTAGTCTTTCAAACAGAATCTTTGTCGCACGAATACACTAAAAAGTTTGTCATTCATGTAATAGGATCATGCTCTTCTAACCATTATTATAATTACAATTTCAGGTTGTTCATGTGCTTGCTTCGAAGGGCGTTAAAATGGTTCCTTTTAAACTGAATTATACCGTGAACTCGGTGCAAGGCATACTGAATTTTACAATGGATGTTGATATGCTGGCTCACTTCGATGAGTGGCAACGCTCTGGCCAAGATGACGTATATGAAGCTCAAGATCAATGGCCTCTTGAATTACGCCGTGCACGAGTCATTCCAGCTGTGGATTATGTGCAAGTTTGTCCTCTGTTAGTCAGTGTTTTTTATTGATAGACAGTGTGTACTCTTCGGATATTCAGATTTAAATGGCTGTTTGCAGGCACAAAGAGCCAGGGGGAAATTAATTAGAGAAGTAAAAGAGAGTTTTACTGTTGATGCATTCATTGGCAATGCCACTGAC
The DNA here is from genome assembly GCA_963580455.1 of Euonymus europaeus. Lineage (NCBI taxonomy): Eukaryota > Viridiplantae > Streptophyta > Magnoliopsida > Celastrales > Celastraceae > Euonymus > Euonymus europaeus. The sequence goes on along the minus strand of OY756971.1, from coordinate 22,727,761 downwards.
TGGGAGAAAGTTTGCCTGGGGAATCTTGTTGGTCTGCCAGTAATTGTTGTTCCAACTGGATTTACTACCATATCTGATCCACCTCCCTCTGGCACTCGACGACGAACAACAATTCCAACTGGAATCTACGCTCCTCCTGACCATGATCACATTGTAATTAAGCTCCATTTTAGTACAGTATCTTATCGCTATCTTATTAAAGGATGTTTGGCCAATTGTCGAGCTTTTTTTAATTGTCATGTGCAGGCTTTAGCATTGGCGATGGCTTACCAATCAGTCACCGATCACCATAAGAAGCGCCCACCGATCGATGATCTCGGACCAAATGACGTGATACCTAATCCACCCAGAAAAAAGGTTCCTCCCAGAAGATTGCATCTTTAATACTGACATTCATGATAGTAATGCACTTCGATGCTTGAAATAGACCAAATCTTATTTGTTAAGAGTGTAGCATTGTCTATTGTGCCAGCGAGTTGGTTCCTTCTGGGCCTGTGTTTGGGCCTACATGTTTTGGGCATATCTGTGGGTCTTCATGTTTGCCATGTCTTTGGGCTGTCCATTGATTTGGGCCTTACCGTGTTGGGTTCTGTTCGTTTCAGTATTTGCATTCCACTGTGTCCCTGACTCTGGAGTCTGGATGACCATGACCATCCTTCGCACCAGATGCAGATTATCTTCATTTTTCTTTTTTTTTCCTTTTATTCCTGTAGAAAGATACATATTATATTGAGGGCTAAAAAATACTTCTTATTAATATAAAATAGCGACACCGTTCTTCTTTTTTTTTTTTTTTTTTTTGCATGAAGGTCAAAGACCTGAGATATATTGCATAGCCCAGAAAGGCACTAATAAGTACACAAAGCACTCATGCCACCCAAAGGTGGGGTACAAACTGATAGAAAATACAATAAACTGCGAGAGTACATAATATTACATAATTAATCATTATGCTCCCTATTTTCACCACAATTCTGGATCCATAAGACTTTGTCTTGTTCCACCGTACTGGTAATGGCAGCAGGAACCGTCTCCATCCATAACATAAAGCGCTGTTCTTGGAACGAGTGCTTGGCTAGGAGATGAGCAGCTGCATTGGCTTTCCTTATGACATGATGCACAGACCATTTCTGAAAAAAAGCTAGAGTCCTTCGAATCTCCAGTATAAGTGGTCTCCATGCCGTGAGTTGAGGATCTCCGGACTGAATTGCCTTAACAACCACCGCTGAGTCGCCTTCGAATATTACATCGCGATATCCTAAATTCCAAGCTATCCTAATAGCAAAGAGAGCAGCCATTGCTTCCGCTAGTGTCGACTCCAAACTTACATTCCTCACCAATGAACTCGATCCCAGAACATCACCATCACTGTTCCTACATATAACTCCAAACCCTGTAGTTGATAGCTGGTTGTTAATGGCAGCATCCCAATTGATTTTAATACTAGGCTCCTGCGGACCACGCCAAAAAGTAATGTCAGGGTTGTTTATGACAGTGTGCAGCTCTGAGGATTTTAATCCTTCTTGGGCAGAGAGGAAATCTGTTGCCACTAATAAACCTTGCTTGGCAACTTGAGATGGATGCATAAAAATGCCTTCATGGACAAGTTTGTTACGGCGTAGCCATACAAGACGCCAAGTAATTACCAGTGTGCTAATTTCAAAAGAAGACAGCTCTTTTGACAATTGCATCCATAGTTGAGAAAAATTACTATAGGCAAAGGACCCCAGTTTTTGCAGCTTCTTCATACTATCACTAAACACATCCTTCGTAGCCAGACATTCCCATAATACATGGAGGATGGATTCCTCAGGATTGAGACATAAAGGACATTTTGAGTCATCTGATATATGTCTCTGCGATAAGATTGCATTTGTGGGAACCGTTCTTCTGCTATTAACATCTTCTGCTATTAACATCTTTTGAGTTTAAAACTAATTTAGCTAATTACAACCACCTCATCTTGATTTTAGTTTTGGGATTGGGAATATGAATCTGCTGTAGAAATTTTGTAGCAGAGCCCCTATAGATCATTTTTAGGATTAATATATATATTTTTTATTTTTAAAAATTATATGATTCTGATACATTAAAAGACTTTTCATATATAGTTCAAGTTACATTTAATTTTTGTTTAAAATAAAAATATATTGTAAATGAACCTGCGCGAAAATCACTGTGCATGTAAGGATCAACCCTTTCAATAGAGAGTGAGTTCGAATTATCCACCCCCAATTCCCGTAAATAAAATATATATATATATGAATAAATTAGTAAAATCGATCAAAAATATAAAAATAATTTTTTTAAAATTAAAAACAAAATAGTTTACATCTCAAAAGTGATTTGGAACGGGCTCGAGTGCAGTTTTTACTGCAGAGCCCGAGTCCCCACACTTTCAACATTAACTCTTCTAAAAATGAATTAACTACTCATTTTGGACCCTTTAAACATTAACTCCGCTAAAAAAGGAATTACTCAATTTTCAAAAAAATATTTCAGTACCTATTTAATTGTGATTTGTAGCAGACAAACAAAAATCCATAAACACAAACATTTTAATTTACCCTATGCAAACACAATATTAATTTTTTATTATTTACCTCGAATGGAACGGTCAAATTGTCACTCGACCGTCCAAACTCCAGAGCATAAAAACTGTTGAAAAGGTGGTTATACAGAGCTAGAGTTCTAGATAAACCAAAGCAGGAGAAGAAGTGACGTGTATGTTCAATGGATTTTGTGCTGACTAGCCGACGTCTCTATCCTTGGTATTTTACGTAATTTGATACTAAAAAAAGGGTGTATATTCACCAACGATTCCATCTACTTGTTTCCATATATGTTACTGACTCCTATAAGAACACTGTGTAAACTCTCTTTCGTCTCCGATCAGTCTTCTTTCCGCCGTCCATAACCAGTAACCAAACAGTCTCATTTTTGCTTCTTCAATCGGAACAGGTTCAATTCTTTATCTGCTCGAGAAATAGATCACATTATCTGGATCACTGTATTTGTGTTTTCGTCAGTGTTTCTTGATTTTCTTGTTTGGTTTTATCGAATCGTAGATCGAGATGCTTTTTGCCTTTGTAGTGTTTATTATGATGTTTTGTATTGATGTATAAAATCGATAAATTTTATGGATCTGGAGATTTTCATATGTTGATGATCTCAATTTTGCGTTCTCTCATCCTTTCATGTTCTCATCGTTTTGTGTTATTTGGTTTATTTGTTTGATTATTTTGGTGTCCGGTCGAATAAATCTTTGGAGATATACAGATAGTCATTGCTTGTTGGTGTTTGATTCATTCTATTTTATTGACATCGTTTATATCGTTGTATAGAAAAACTGTCCGGACCGGCAGAAGATTTAAAGATTATACACAAGTTGTACCAGTGTCACTGAGCTGAATTGTCTGATCGTCTTGCAGATAATGTATGAATTTATTTTTTCTTCTTTTGAGTTCTAATACTCGTTTATTTGTTAACGTTGCAGATCTTGCTGGTGGGATGGCAACATCAACAGCTGGGAGCTCAGTATTGCTCAGAGGACGGGTGAAGGCTGTTCCCTCAGGGGACAGCTTGTTGATAATGGCTTTGACCGGCAAAACACCTGGACCTCCACCTGAGAAGACAATCACTTTGTCATCTCTAATTGCTCCAAGACTAGTAAGCCTACAATTTTTTTTGGGAGACCATTATCTCTACCTTGAACATGCCCATACCATCATAAACGGCTTTCTCACAATTTATCTTTGTTACCTGTGCTTTGGATGATGGCTGGGAATGCAGTCAATAAATTGAGTTTTGTTGTGAATAACATAGGGCAGCTTGTTTGTGTCTCATGGATGGCTTTGACTACGGGCTGATGTTGTATGCTTTGGTTTTCTCTTATTCCTAGGCCCGTAGAGGAGGTGTAGATGAACCTTTTGCTTGGGACAGCAGGGAGTATTTGAGGAAGCTTTGCATTGGAAAGGTGCCTCTTTTAATATACTTATTTAACAGTGATGGTTGTGACTTTAGGATGTTATCTGTGAACTTAAATGTTCATTTAACAGGAGGTCACTTTCAAAGTGGAATATACTGTTCCATCCATAAACCGGGAATTCGGATCTGTTTTTCTTGGTGAAAAAAATGTTGCAGTGCTGGTTGTTTCGGAAGGCTGGGCAAAGGTGTTATCTCTACGGAGTGCTTAGGTTTCTTATTTGTTGTTTTCATTTTCTTGGGCATTTGCTTAACCTGGTAGATTCAGGTCAGGGAACAAGGTCAACAGAAGGGTGAAGCAAGTCCAGTACTTGCAGATCTGCTACGCCTTGAAGAGCAAGCTAAGCAGCAGGGTCTTGGTCGTTGGAGCAAGGTTTTTTTCTCCATTCTTCCCTTTGATCTGTTGTTCATTGGAACTGCTAGGGGATATGTTTCCTCATACTTGTGTAAATCTTTCCTGTATTGTAATTAGTTTGTTTGGCAGGTCCTGGTAAGATTTCTTCTAGCCATATCTGACAACATATTAGATAAGCCAAATAATTCACAGTTAAGCAAATGAAAGTCTTTGAGCTTGTCACAATTGTTGATGAGATTCATATATAGTATGTGAGTTTCAGTTTACTTGTTTGCAGTGAAGAAGTACAGCATTAAATTTGTTCAAAGCACTCTTGAGGCTTTTTGTGTGGCATAATAATTTTGAAGTAGTTTATCTTGCCCCCGCTCAAACGTTAATATGTGCTTTCATCCCTTATCAATTCATTTTTTCTTTTTTCTTTTTTCTTTTTACTTTAATTGACAAGGCAGTGTGATCATTCTTATAGACTGTTCTCGAGTCCTTCCTCAGGGCAATGATTCTTCTCAGTTTCGTCTTCCTTTCCTTTACTAGTCAACTTGATTTTTATTAATATTCTCACTGATGGTATAAAAGTGAAAAATCAATGGAAAACACCTAATTTCAAAATTTTGGGTCTGAGATAGCAAGGAAATCATGGCAGTGGCTATTCCTTAGCAAAAGATGTCTTTGACAGGGGTTCACTCAATGCAGGCTATATTTACTACTATTTATTGGAAGGCAGACACACTTATTTTTAGTATGCATTATCTGAGGTTATAACTATTTCATAATAATTTCCATTATGTGTAGATTCATTGACGGACACCTTTACAGGAAGTTTGTCCTATGATTTTTTTTAATGTTGTTGTGGTAGTAGATTCTAAAAGGGTATGGAATTAGATCAGGCCATTTTGAAGTTTCAGTTCTGGGTCCTCCATATTGGCTCTTGTTTTTTGTGTGCATGTGGACAGTTTATAGTCTGCTTATTTCTTACCAGGAACAGAACCAGAAGCAGTTGGGGCCTGTGTGATATTCTAAGCTCTTCACGATTGATGCAGCCAAACTGTCATTTTAACTTAATTAGGGCCATCCTATTTAGTGCACTCTGCGACTGACTAAGTGAAAATTTTGAAGAATGAGCAACCACACCATCTCTTTCAGTTTCCTGAGTTTAGATACAATCTTTAGTATTATCTCTTTCATGAAATCAAGTATCTGGCAGTTGCAAGGTGCTCTAAATGATGATGTAATTTATGTATTCATTATTTATTATTTATTTCCAATTGCAGACTCCAGGTGCTGCTGAGGCAGCCATCAGGGATCTGCCTCCTTCCGCCATTGGAGATCCTAGTAACTTGGATGCCATGGGCTTGCTAGCGGCAAACAAGGGGAAACCCATGCAAGGTATTGTTGAGCAGGTTCGAGATGGCAGTACCATCAGGGTCTATTTGCTTCCTGACTTTCAGTTTGTCCAAGTGTTTGTTGCAGGGATCCAGGTGTGTTTTACGGGGGCAAATTTGATTTTCTTGTTCTAAAATCGTTCTTTTTTTGTATCGATATTTTTGTGTACAATATCCTTTATCCTGCAGGCCCCATCAATGGGCAGAAGAGCAACACCTGAAATTGTTGCTGGATCAGATACGTCTTCTGATGAACCAAACAGAAACGTTTTTGGTGAACCTCGAGGTCCTTTAACTTCAGCTCAGAGGCTTGCCATCTCAGCAACATCGTCTAATGAAGTTGCTCCCGATCCATTTGGACTAGAAGCCAAACATTTTACTGAGATTCGTGTTTTGAATAGAGATGTGAGTGAAAGGCCACCATGATTTAATATTATTTTCATCATTATGATCGTTACTATTTTTATCAATAAAATGATTGTCACTATTGTTCTTTGTATTTTTTCCCTTATGCATTAAACTGAAGTTGGATTGTTACAGGTACGAATTGTCCTAGAAGGTGTTGACAAATTCAGCAATTTGATTGGCTCTGTCTATTATCCTGATGGGGAAACAGCAAAGGACCTAGCATTAGAGCTTGTGGAAAATGTATGCACTGTTCTATTGACTATGTAACACTCACATGGATCCAAGGAACTAGGAATGGTTATATGGGTCGTTAGGCATCGGTTCTCATGTTCAATTTTATCATGCAGCAATGTCATTCGCATACCAAATTGTAGATTCAATTCATGTTTCTGTTTAAATGTTAAGGAATTATTCTTAATGCTTGCATTTGCAAATGTTTTGAAAGTGTGTATCTTAAGAATTGGTAAGAATGTCCTCTGCTCGTGACTTTTGCAGCCTCTTGACAGTATATGCCAAGCTATGGGAAAACTTCATCATTCATTTCTTTTTTCTTTTTTCTTTTTTCTGGAGAGAAAATAGTTTGCATGTTTTACGTCTGATGTTTCGTGCAGTAAAGGAATAACAAGATTTTTTTGTTAATTTCTCATAGAAATTTGTACCTCCCTGTCTATTTTTGGCTGTGTGTTACCTCATTCTGAATTTTATAAGTTAATCTTACCTATCTGCACCCTAATTATTTTGCTTTTTTGCTATTTGCTTCTTGCATGTTTTCTTTGAAAAGCTTCCATATTATATGAGAATTGGTGTGATAAATTGCTTTTCATCTATTACTGTATATTTCTAAATGGGAAAAATTCTTTGGTACTGCAAAGGAATGATACAGTGGTTGTTTTGGGTTCTTAAATTTGTTTAGCATGATTACTTGAGTATTCCAATTTCCAAATTTAATGTTACCCAGAACCTAGTGTTTTTGAAGTAATCCCAATCAGTTACTTTCCATCATCCAAGCATTAAGTATCCCAATCAGTTTATGTACACTGTTCAATCTTGTAATAATTTATGTTGTATATATATGCTTAACTCATATGGGTGCTCTGATTAAATCTCTGGATTTTTTTATCCCTTACTTGATTTAGGGTTTGGCCAAATATGTCGAATGGAGTGCTAACATGATGGAAGATGATGCCAAACGGCGGCTTAAGAATGCAGAGCTCCAAGCAAAGAAAACTCGGTTGAGGTTTTGGACAAACTATGTTCCCCCAGCTACAAATTCAAAAGCAATTCATGACCAGAATTTCACCGGGAAGGTAGTAATTGGTTAGTTCCTCATTGAAAATCTGGCTAAATATTTATCTTATTTCTTACCTTTCTATTTGCGGAATCTGGTTTTCCCCAGGTTGTGGAGGTTGTAAGTGGGGACTGCATCATTGTGGCTGACGATTCTGTACCATATGGCAGTCCATTAGCAGAGCGACGAGTCAACCTTTCAAGTATTAGGTGTCCAAAAATTGGCAACCCTCGTAGAGATGAAAAGCCAGCTCCATATGCCCGTGAATCTAGAGAGTTTCTAAGAACGCGCCTTATCGGAAGACAAGTACGACTACTTAAAAGTTCGAAGTAATGTAATTAGTTTTCAGTATGGTATAGAATTAATTATAATATGATCAAATGGCTTACCAGGTGAATGTACAAATGGAGTATTCTAGGAAGGTCTCCACGGCTGATGGACCTACGGCTGGGCCTGCGGATTCAAGAGTAATGGATTTTGGTTCAGTTTTCCTCTCGTCTCCTGTCAAGAGTGAAGGTGATGAAGCTGCACCACCAACTGCGAGCAACCAGCAAGCTGGGACGAATGTTGCTGAGCTGGTGGTTGCCCGTGGCTTTGGAAATGTGATTCGACATAGAGATTTTGAGGAAAGATCAAATTATTACGATGGCCTTCTAGCTGCTGAGTCACGTGCTATTTCTGGGAAGAAAGGGCTCCATTCTGCCAAGGATCCTCCAGTCATGCATATAACAGACTTGACCACGGTGAGACATGATACTAGAATGTAAAATTGGATGCGATTTTGATGTCCTGCTGAAAATTGTCCCTTTTTTATTTTAATTTTTCCTTCAGGCATCAGTCAAGAAAGCTAGAGACTTCTTGCCATTTCTCCACCGTAGTAGAAGGACCCCTGCTGTGGTTGAGTATGTCCTGAGTGGTCATCGTTTCAAACTGTTGATCCCGAAGGAAACATGTAGCATTGCCTTCTCATTCTCCGGTGTTAGATGTCCTGGCCGTAATGAGCCATATTCAGAAGAAGCAATTGCATTAATGAGACGAAAGATCATGCAGAGGGATGTTGAGGTACTAGCCTCTCTTTATAACCTATTAGTTTGCGACATGGCGGCTTTCTTATCTTTCCTTTATGCCAGATTGAAGTAGAAACTGTTGATAGAACTGGAACATTTTTGGGATCTCTCTGGGAGTCAAGGACCAATGTGGCAATTACTCTTCTTGAGGCTGGCTTGGCAAAGCTGCAAACTTCCTTTGGCGGTGACAGGATTCCCGATGCTCATCTTCTCGAGCAGGCAGAGCAGTCTGCCAAAAAACAGAAACTTAAAGTAAGAAGCAAAGTGTTTAAACCTTTTTTTCTGTCCTGTTAATTATTTTAAAAAGGGCAAACCAATGCGCAAGGCTCGTCACCAAGAGTTGCTGGGAGGAGAAAGCATCCCTGCATTGTGGAAAAGCTATTTCCCCAGTTTGAATTCATGAGGCATTCATAATTGAAAAACCATATTATTGCTTTGGTTGCAGATATGGGAGAATTACGTTGAAGGGGAGGAAGTCTCCAATGGTGCTGCCATTGAAAGCAAACAAAAAGAAGTGCTAAAGGTGCTTATTACATGATGACTTCAAGTTTATAACCTCTTCATGTGTCTTAATTAAGGATAACTCTTCGCACTTGTTGCTTTCAGGTGGTTGTCACCGAAGTTCTGGGTGGTGGAAAATTTTACGCCCAGACAGTTGGGGATCAGAAAGTGGCCTCCATCCAGAAACACCTTGCATCCTTGAACCTCCTGGAAGCTCCTGTTATAGGAGCTTTCAATCCTAAAAAGGGTGACATTGTCTTAGCGCAATTTAGTGCAGATAATTCATGGAACCGAGCAATGGTGAGTGAAAGTCTAGTTCATTTCCCTTAATATTGGCACACTGCTTTTTGGTTGCTTAAGCAACGTACTTCATTTGCATCAAGTGATCCTTTTTTTTTTTTTTTGCCTTTTTTGTACTCTACTATGACAAGCATAGTTAAACATAAGACTTGTATATTTCATGAATTTCCATTGCTAAAATGATGTTCAAATGTGTGTGAGCATAGATGTTTATTTTTTTTACATAAACTTCAGAATACATATTGGTATTCCCACATACCACCAGCATAGTTCCCTATTGTGCCTATGTAGTCAAGTGTTTGTATCGAGAGTCGAGGCTCGAAACTTCAAATGGGATTTTGAATTCAAGCAGAAGCACTCAATTGCGATTGATGACGTGACATAGTAGGTTTAGTTATTCCTAGGCATGCCAAGAACTTGTCTTCGAAACCCACCTCATATTACAGGTCAAGAGAGTTAATCCAGTCCTCGCTTCCTTTAATTGGCCTGAGCAGTTTTCTATGCTACTCTTTTATCTTTTGAACATCACTGTAGTTTCATAAATACCCAATACATAATATGATAAACCCTTACCATGATTTTCTTGTATTACCATATACTTGACTGAATACAAACATTGTCTCCCCTTTTTGTACGTTATTTGAATAGTTCATGTGCTTGTCTTTTTTATCTGAAATTTTCTATTTTGATATGTTGCAGATTGTCAATGCACCTCGTGGAATTGTCGAATCCTCCAAAGACAAGTTTGAAGTGTTCTACATAGATTACGGAAATCAGGAGGTTGTTCCCTACAGTCATTTACGGCCCCTCGACAACTCAGTATCCTCCTCACCTGGCCTTGCTCAGCTGTGCAGCCTTGCATATATTAAGGTTCCTAACTTGGAAGATGATCATGGTACTGAAGCAGCTCAGTATCTGAGTGAACACACGCTAAACAGTGGAAAAGAGTTCCGGGCCAAGATAGAAGAAAGGGATATATCAGGAGGGAAAGTTAAAGGACAGGGAACTGGAACAATTCTTCTTGTAACTCTGGTAGCTGTGGATGCTGAAATTAGCATAAATGCCGCCATGCTGCAGGTTTGAATACTAGCTTTCTTAATTTCTTCTGGTCTTCATTTATTCAATGTTTTCATTTCATAGCTTGATCGTTGCTATTGGAAGTCTTTTCTTGTAGCCTGCCATTAGGTGGTGGTTTAGATGAAATTCATTATAGCATACCTCACTTTCTTGGCTTGTAACTTTATCCCATAGTAAAGGATACAGTCATTATTGCTTTCAAATTAATTAAAATATGGAAAATTAAAATTGGAATTTAGAAGTATGTAGGGAAATGTCTTGTCTAGTGCTGGTTACACTGGTGGTGCATCTCATCTCATTGATTGGATGTGAACTTTTCTCATAGAATGGATAGTGAGTATTCGACATGATGTTACATGTACTTGCATATTTACTTGTGAATATTTTTTTCGCCACGGTGGCCAGTGTGCTTCCTTTTGTTAGTTAGGCTCGCTCCCTGCTTTTTACAAGTTAGGGACTTCCCTTTACTTCATGGGGCCTTACCAGTGTCCTAATTGGCAGTTTACTTCATTATTTTCATGAGCAATATTCCTATTTCAGTCGTGGTATATCTTTCTGTTCACATAAGACACAAAATGTTCAAAAGTGGGGCCACAGCTTATCTTCTGAGTAAGTTTTTCTGACTTTGTTTTCAGGATGGATTGGCTAGAGTTGAGAAAAGGGGGAGATGGGATTCTAAGGAAAGGCAGGTGGCCCTTGAGAATTTGGAGAAATTCCAGGAAGAAGCTCGGACTGGTAGGCATGGTATTTGGGAGTATGGTGATGTTCAGTCAGATGACGAGGATACGGCTCCACCTGTTAGGAAGACCGGTGGCCGGCGATAACTATAAATCTAAATAGTTATCTAAAATGGCCACCGAGTTAAAAATAAGATAAAAACAAAACTTCAAGTGGCAAAGGTGAGTTAAATTATGGGTATGGTCATCCCCAGTGTAACAGATCAATGAAATATTGAGCAGGATTTTGTTTGTAGGTAAAAACTTCATGCAAGTTTTGTTTTGTCAGTTTTCTTCTGGGGGAGGAACAAAATTTATTACAACTACCGTAATAAGGAACTGTAACTTATCATTGCTGTCTCCATGGGGGATGTTATAAACAATTTTGCTGTTGAGTGAATGCTAGGGTTTTTTTTTTTTTTTTTTTAAATGTCAGCATTCAAAGCCCCTTAAAAGAGCGAATTTTGATGACAAGCAAGAATATGAGTTCTTTTTTATATAGATAATGTTGCTTTTACGATTAGATCTTTTTGGTGTGAGATACTCAAATATTACACCTTTTCTTTAAGAGTTGCTAGCATAAGGCCAAAAAAATTTGAAAAATCTTTTGTTGGGGAAATTGTAAAGAGGGTCCATAAATAATGTCACATGAGCAATTAATGACATGCGCATATATGAAATTAAAGACAGAAACTAAAAAAATTGAAAAGTCCCAAGGAATTCAGGGATGAAACTAAAATTAGTTAGCAAAAAAAATGTTTTTGTGCATCTTACTATCTTCAATCCACGTACTAGCAAGTAATAAGTAGGAACAACGCCATAACAAAAGTCAGCAGGAACTAGAAGAAAAACTAGGAAGCCTTGAGTAGCTCAAGACTTAAAGTTCATGGGCCTCAAGCATCAACAATGGTACATAATATGGAAATTTTTTTCAATGGTACACTTAATAATGAATAATGATATTGAAAATTTCTACAATATGTATATAGAGTTATTTGGAAAAATTATATTGACATATGTGTAAAATAGTAAAAGATGTTACAAAAATATGAGAAATATGATTTTGATACATGATATTTGAAGTATTATTATAAATGAAAAGTGAAAAAATCGTACAGAAAGAAATATCTTGTTGATATGATTGTATTAAGTGTCTATTCTGCTATAATAGAAATAGGACCGTACTGAAAATTTTAGAATGCTTGAAACAAACTCCCCATTGGAGTTGCTCATCGCAACAAGCCTCATTCAAGCCCGTGACAGCAAGAGACCGAAAACCAAGGTCTGCCATACTCTCTTGCCACAGCTGGGTACAGCATATTTTATAACACAAGTCTCTAATTTCTGGTATATGTTTAGAAATATTCCCCGACTTAATTAAGCACCACGTCTCCCATCCTGCCTGATTTCACTGCATCCTATGTCCTCCAAAGCAGTATTTACATACGATACCAGTATTTATTAGAGTCCAAAATCTGCGACATAATCACTTCGAAGTATACTGAGTTCATCCTACAATCAGTGTTTTCATTACCTTAAAAATCCTCAACAGATTATCATTGAGGCACAAAAAGAAACTATGAAGGCTGATGGATTGTCGCATTTACAATCTTCATTTCATGCATCATTAGGTTTTCTAAAGAAAAAATACGAACAGCCATAATCTAGCTACGAAACAACCATAAACCTTGATTCTCCCAAAAGTGAAATACCATATCTTTAGTTCTCACGTCTTCTCCGGCGTGGAGCAGCAGCATTATCCTCCTTCTCATTCTCTTCCTCTTTCTCTTCACTGCTTCCTTCCTTGTTGGAAGTCTCGGCAGCTTCCTTGTTGGAAGTCTCGGAAGCCCCATTGCTTTTTGGCTCCACCTTTGCCTGCAAATTGAATGCCAACAAGAAAATATTAGTGTTCAATGTATATTAGAGCTTACTGATCTAGAATGCTAGGTCCAATACATACAGGCTTCTTTCCTCCAAAGATAAGCTTAAATAAAACGGTGGCGATAACAACAGCAATAGAGACGAGGACCCCAATGGTAAGATTTGGTTGCTTCTCTCCCTTTTCAATTATATCCTGCAAGGCAAGCCATATATCAAGCCATATCCCTCTAATAGTTCTATAATTTGCACCACATACAAGCAGCTAAATCACGACTTACAATAATTTTAAGCTTATGCTCACTCAAGAATGGAATATCAGCAATCTTGTATAGGAGATCGAACACCTTCTTCTGCACGAAATAAATCAGAGGGTAAGAGATAATTCAGCAATCATTGGAAAAAAAAAGACTGCTTGTACCTCTTAACAACCACGAATTGCAAGGAAAGACTACCCAATTCATTACCTGGAAGCCTGCGAGAGCACCAGGTGAAACAGTAGCTTCATCCTCCGCCTTTTGTTTCTCTTTCTCCACTCTAAATTTTGGCTTCCAAGTGGTTTCCCGATAGGACTCTGCCACAATTTCATCTTTGGCAATCAAAATATTGTCAAACAGTATACCATCTTGCATGGTCCAAATTTCAATACCAATGGCAGCGATAGGCTCAAAGTCAGGTTTGTCAAGCTCAAAGTAATTTGGGTTTGGAATCTCCTGGGGTTTCCAGATGCCCTTATAGTTGGGGTTTTCAATGAGTGGGGCATACCATTTTCCTTTGTAAGCTGGATTCCTCTTCGTTGGCCTCTTCCATTCACCACACCCTGGGGCTGTATCACACTTTGGGTTATCAATCTTAGGAGCCTCCCATTCACCATCCTCCTCATCGTCCCAATCGTCGGGTTTTATTGCCTCAGGATCATCTATCTCCTGAGGTTCATCATCTAGCCAGCCGTCAGGTTTCACCGCATCCTCATCTTCGATTTCCATGGGTGCATCCTCATCCCAATCATCTGGCTTTACAGCAGCGGGGTCTGGAATTTTTTCCCTCTCATCCCAATCCTCAGGTTTCTTATCATCTGGATCAGGAATCGTTTTGGCAGGAATTAAAGGTGGTTGAAAATCTTCAGCCGAGAGGAAATTTGCCTTCTTCTTCTCCTCCCCATCAATGAGAATACGTAACTCATTGTCAGGCTTTATAATGGCAGTGTAAACATGTGAAAGTTTGTCAGATGGAACTGATGGTGGGAACTTGAGATGATGTTCAACATGCTCGCCACTCTTTGGGTTCTTGTGCTTCAGGATAAAGTGCACCTTGTTTGTGGCACCACATTTATCAGGACCAAACATAATAGCATAAGGTGATTCATTGTCAAATTCTTTAGCCAGCCACCCAGCCTCCTGGGGCCGAAGATATTTGATATATGCACCACCACATTCAAGCGCATTTTGGAAGCGGGTCTCATATTGGAGGACAATGGTACCATCCTTAAGACTCACAGGCTTGTCGAGCTCTTTGACAATTGCATACTTCCTGGCCTTCTCACTCACAAGAAGTCCATAATCATCATGCAACTCACTCATTGAGTGCTTCCAAACACCTGAAACCAAAAACCAAGATGAAATGTCATCTCCAAATTCCAAGAAGAAAACCAGGCAAGTTCAGACAGCACATGTTTATAAGAACTATTAACTCTGAAAAGAAATACTCGCCAACAGATTGCATCACAAATGAATGCTGACAAACACCTTAACATCATACATGAACTAACCCCAAAAAAACAAATTTCAAAATATTAAAAACACATACAAGTAATTTCTGCCCAAGTGCACTTGAGAATACCAAAATCAACCAAATGCACCAGAACAAGTATAACGAAGTAACAAAACTAAATCTAAGTATAATTATTATTAATGCTATCATTATTATATACAGGCATCTAGTCGAGCAACAGGGACATCGTACTACATTGAAGCCAACCACAAAACTTGCCATGGATGGAACGAAATTGCATAAACAAAAATCTGGGCAGTCTAAGTTCACATTGGAGCCTAAAGCTATAGATGCTTGATAGCTTCAAGAATATTACAAGATCCCCAATACACGCAAATTACATAAAGGCATACAGAGCAAGCGATATGATGTGAAGGATTACGGATGCTGCTGGGACAGGATTGATCTAGATGGATCTGCTTGAGCAGAAAGAAGAATGAATCGAAGTTCATATTACTCTTGAAACCATTACATTATGTAATTTACATATCCAGAAACTATAGAATCCGAGATAAATTACATCCTAATACGAAATATCTGTTGAAAGTCCACAATTTTTTGATATGTTCTAAGAATTGAAATACGAAAAACCCCAGGGCCTGACACACACTACGGAATTTGAAACCATGATTACATTCATGGTCTGTTTGAGCTCTTGAGAAGGGTTGTTCTTAACAATGGTTTGCGAAGTATAGATTAATCTAATACGTCTCAATACTGTTTTGTAAAATTTCCAATCGTTGTTATGTTTTTACTTATGGAATTGGTGAGTAAAAATTAATATCTATCACAACAATTTTATTCCCTCAAAATTCCTTTAAAGATTATGTTTTATCAGCATGCTCAAAGTTCCTTCCCAGAACACGCTGCATTTACATGGATCTGACTAATTTGACATTGAAACCTCATAAATGCCCCTGTCGTTGACATTGCCGTAAACGGTAGTCATTTACTAAGTTCAATCATAATTCATAAGTAGACAACTGTTGACAAAAAAACTATAGTACTGATAATAGTACTTACATGGTCACAAAGATTACATACACGGAACTTCACAGAACCTCACCAAGAGTATCATCCGAATAAGATCTTAAATTAAAAGGCAGAAAATGGACATGACAAATACAGAAGAAGACATAAATAGATCCATAACATTTACCTTTATATTCATCTTTATCGGAAACGATCCATCGCCCTTCGAAAGTCTCATCGAAGGAGTCGTAAAAGATCTGAACCAAAACCAATCACAGTTTTAACATCTATGCATAAAATCATGAAAACAACAAAAATAGACAAATATACAAGACATCAATACAAATATGCACAATCAGACGCATATAATACGATGTCACTAGAGAAGCTGCCATTACCGTATCATCATCCGACGCGCTGAGCAGCTGAAACGAAACAAAAGCTACGAAGAGCAGCAGAGCTAATCGCAGAGACAGCTCCATCTCACACGCAAAAACCCCAAATGAACTGATGAGAATGGAGCGTTCGATCTGAATCTAAATCCAATCGAGGTACGTATTAATAAATTCTACTAGATTATATAGAACTTTCGTTGCTGATAACTCGATGCTGTCAAAATTCTAAAATGGAAAAAAAAAATTACAAAACCCAATGACACATTGACACGAGCGGCCACGTAAAATGAACCAATAATCGTCTGCCACGTAATAATTTTATGATCGATAGATGTAATCTTATTTATTTCCTAGGCAAAATGTTTATATAAAAAAAATGTCATATAACCTAACCCTAAACAAACAGTTTATATAGTCTACTTTATTGTAACATTATATTTCATTGTATCTTTGAGCATCGAACACAAAAAACAGATAATATTTTTGGTGTGTATGAGGTATGAAAATTACAACACAATCAAATATCATACTCTATTATAAGTTTTATAATTGAATACAATGCTACCATGGAATAGGACAGAGTTTTGAGTGTTTAAATATATCCCCCAACTATCACGATTTTCTCTTTTTTGTTCTTAAAATTTCACATTTTTTCGTTTCTATCCTTCAAACTTCATTTATATATTTTCTCTTTTTTGTTCTTAAAATTTCACATTTTTCGTTTCTATCCTTAAAACTTCATTTATATATATACCTATTTCTGTCTCGAGTTTTGTCCTTAAATTTTCAAATTTCTCATGGGTGACAACTCCGGCTCATGTGGTAACTTGGAATAGTATGACGTTTTTCTATTTGCAATGTGAATGCTATTGGGATGCGCTGAAGGTGTTTGATGGAATGTTGGGTGAATATCGTGTGAGGTTAGATAGGTCACACTGGTTACTGCTTTAAGTCACTTACTGCTTGTGGAAGATTGAGATTGCCTGAATTTGGGAAGAGTGTCCAGGATTGATTGTTAGCAATCACGGACTTGTTTTGGATGTCTTTCTCGGTTCTCTTTGATAGACATGAATGCAAAATGTGGTCAAATGGAACAAGGTCTGAAGCTTTTAGATGAAATCCCTGACAGGAATTTGGTATTCTATTGTTGTGGGCTGCCCACAGTTTAAAGAATTAATCAATTTGTTCTTGGAGATGCAACAATGTGTTATGATGGGAGATGCAAAGTTAACTGCTTGTGTTATTTCTGTCTGTGTGTGAGCATATGGGTGTACTTGGATCATGGAAAATGGTCCATACACATTGTGAAAGACACGGATTCGATACGAATCTCTCTTCTCAAAAGCATTGATTGACATGTATTCAAGGTGTGGAGATCTTGAAAAGGGTTTGCAGGTGTTCTGTAGGTTGAGTACAAGACGTATTTATTCATCGACCACTGCGATTTCTGGGTTTTGCCATGAATATATGGGATGTCTAGTCTAGCACAGCTAATATTGACTTGTTTGTATAAATGGAAATGCTGGGTGATGTTAGGCCAAATGAGGTGACCTTCTTCTGCCATGTCTGCATGCATGAAGTCATGGTGGGTTTGTTTATAAGGGATTTAACTTCTTTAAAACAATGACTCAAATGTATATTAGCAGCCGGTTGATCTACTTGGGCGTGCTAATCTTTTAACTGATGCTGAAAAGTTCATCCGGGCAATACGCATTCAACCTGATGCAGTTATATGAAGATCCCTACTTTTTGCCTAGGTGTCATGGCAATGCTGAAATGGCAGAATTGGCAGTCAGTATAATCGAGGAATTAGAGCCCAGTAGGCTTGGAGCTCATGTATTGCTATCAAATGTTTACTCTTCATCTTCGTGGTGGGTTGGTGTTAAAATGGTGAGGGAAGGCATGGCTAGCTCTTCAGAAAATCCGGAATCTCAAACTACTTACAATCTTATGTACTGGAATTTCTGATTGCAATAAGATTTCAAACTAGAAGAGAAATACATCCATATCCATATATAAATACATAATGCATCTAACCACAACACGATTTACAATATTTGCCTTCTATTAGTTTTCACTTACTTTACTCTCACTATTCTGATATTTACAGTCATAACTCAGGGGAGTATCCAGAAAGCTCTCCAGACTCCAGCATCACTAGTTAACCAAGAAACACAAGAGCAAACCCACTAACATAACATGCTTAGAATTAAAGAGCAGATTGTCATGAAGCTGAGCAAAAGCAGTTCAATATTAATGGAGCGTAGGATCAACCCCAACGTCTTTGAGAGTCACTACTCGAGGCTTGTGAGCAAACGCATCTTTTTGGATAGGATCAGGCATCGCATGATCCAAGTGATGAAATTCCTGGACATGAGCCACCTTCCTGAAAAGCGACTTGGTCAAGAACTTCTCCGACCAATTAACCACTGTTTCAGGCTCCTCAATCTCCGTCAGCCTCTCCCGTGTCTTCTTCCTAATTCGCACAGTCGGTGAGTATGCCAGTTGCTGCTTCGCCGTGTAAAGGCCGAGCGTCGTGGACACCACTATCATCTCGATCGCCACGTACACGGGAACAAAGTCTCCCCTCACTGGCACCTTCTCTCGCTTCCCTGTATGACCAGCGGTTGTCGACGTCGCATACGTAGCTCCGCCTCTTAACTTACTGGCCATTTGCCTCCAATAGTTCTGCAAAACAAGTCAAACAGAGTAATTTGAGTTGCAAGCGAGAAGATAAGTAATGAAATATTAGAAGTCCGAACTCTGAAGAGAAGACAGTACCGTTGATCTGAAAGCCATGATCGGAAATCTGATATTGATTGGTATTACCAGAGTTCAGAACACAGTTGCAAAAGATTCGTAGCTTCGTCTGTAAAGTTGGAAGGAGGTTCTGGATCAGTATATAGAGAGAGGAAAGAAGAGAGCGATGGTTCTGGATGCCCGTAGCTTGATGGAGAAGTGTAGTGACACGTGTCGATTGGTTTAGCGTACAGCGTTGCCATAGAAGACTCATGAACCGCCACGTTGTTTCCGCTCATTAGTTGCTCGAAGTCAAACACATATCCCAAAGAACAGAGGGAAGAGGGCTAGTGGGCTAGATTTCCCAAATATAATAAAACAATTTCAATAACAAGTAAAACCATGTATTTATTATTATATATGTTAACAAAATACAAATTTTTATAAATTTATTTTTTATGAATAAAATATTTATTTTTTTATTTTTTAACAAAAGTATATCAAAATGACAATTAAATACAATTTAATCCAATAAAACACACGACCTGAAATTAATTATTAATAAGAACATGAGATAACAAGTTACATATATGTCCATGTAATTTTCATGAAATTACATAATACGGTGTTGTCTCTAACAAAAAAAAAATCATCATATGAAAATGATAGCATCATTAATTTTATATTTTTTTATTTTCTTAAACAAAATTTAAAAACAATTTCTCTCTCAAACCGTTAATCCTAACCTCTATATATATAATGTATATTCGTTATTAAGATCATAGAAACTTGTAAGTATTGTTTAATATGAGCATATTAATTTGACTAGCAACTCGTTATTAAGATCATAGAAACTTGTAAGTATTGTTTAATATGAGCATATTAATTTGACTAGCAACATCATCCTCTCAGGACAAAACAAAAGTTTTGAGAATTATTTGCATGATTACGAGATAATTATTGACAACAACAATATCATACAAGGAAATATTAAACATGAAAAATATAGATGGAAAAATAGAGATAGTAATGTTATCTCAGATATCAAAGTTATATTTTACAGGCTCTCTCTTTCGTATCTCTCCCCTATTTATCTCTGCTCTCAAAACTTCCGAACCAGTTTTGGAGAGGGGAGAAGCTGTCGGTCTCCTCCCCCTCCCTCATCGACTCTTCTTTCTTCCATCTGTTCCATTCTTCCTTCTTTTCACTTTCTTTTTTCCTCCTGGTGACCCATCTCTTCCCATTTCTTTCCCTCCATCTTCCTCACCTCTTTTCCCTACCCCTCTCCTCTTGTTGTGTTTGGTTTTTCTTTTCACATCCTATTATCAATAAAGTGGAGGAGGAGCTTCCTTGGATCTCTGCAGATCATATGTATTGGTGGCGGGAAGTGCAGATCTAGCCTCCCTTTTCTCAGATCTGGATTTGAGCTGTTCTTAGGGAATCCATGCGGCTGTCGGCGCCCATCTTGTTGTGTACTACTCATTGCGTGGTAGCAGTGTCTAGATCTGACCTTTGTAGGCTTTGTGGTGGTGTTGATCATGTATTTTCACCTTTAATACTATCTTTTGTGGTTTTTTTTGTTGTTTTTTCTTTCCTGTTGCGGTTGTTGTATCTCCTTCGGGAGCTTTTTAATATTATTGTTATTTTCTCAAAAAATAAATGTTATCTCAGATAAAATAGAGACAAAAAAAAGAGAAAAATAAGAAGAGAGGGAAACATATTTTCTTGATAAAAGATGTAAAAAAAAAGTGCGCTTCTCGAATCAACTGCACTATATTGTTTGCACTTTGCAAGGAAGAAAGCCCAATTTTAAGGAAATAATGGGCTTTGAAAGAGAGTCCAATAAATTATCAGATGGGTCCAAAGTTCACAGATGCCAAATTGCCAACTATTGTGGCCCAAAAGAGAAAAAAGGTTCGGGCTCGATGTGCTTTTGGAAACTCTGTTAAGTTTGAATCTACTCCGTTTACTTTTCTCATTTTTTTTATTAGCGTTATTGACACTCCACAATTTTTCAAGCTCAACTCATTAACACCCAAAATTTCCCATATTTAAATACCCTTGTATCCCTACCGTTTTATCCATCGTTCATTCTTCCTTCTCCACTCTTCATTTTTCTCTCTCTAAAATTTCTCTGTTAGACTTAGACCGCCTGTTCAATTTGTGAGTTTTTGTGAGGATTTGATTTGGGTGAGAGTGGTGGGAGACTTCATCTTCATGTAGGGAGAGTTTTAGTACTCTTAGCTCTTGTACTTCTTTTTGCAACTGTCTATTCTTCTCCTTCAACTTCTCGCAACATCGCTTGAAGAACTCACAATCAACCTTTTATTGATTCTTACGCCTCTCTCTCTCCTCACTTCTCTCTCTCTCTCTCCTCACTTCTCTCTCTGGTTTCATTTTTCCAGGTCTGCCATTGGGGAGGGGAGGAGGCATTGATCCCCTCCCCCTCTTCTTTCTTCCACATGTTTCATTATCTCTCCCTTCCACTTTTTGCTTTTATGTTTCATCCTCTCCATCTCCTTTTTCCTCTTCCATGCTTCTTCTTTTGGGGTGTGTGTGTTTGTTTCTCATTTCCTTTTACTGTTTTCAATAAAATGGAGACGAACTTCTCATGGATCTCTGCAGGTTATCTGTATTGGTGGCGAAAATTGCAAAGATGGCCTCCGTTTTCTCAGATCTGGTTTTGGGCTGGTCTTATGGGACTTATGCAGCTGGTGGCGCTCATCTTATTGTGTATTACCCAGTAAATGGTAGCAGTGTCTAGATCTGGCCTTTGTCGGCTTTTTAAGAATGTTTACTTTGTATTTTCACCTGCAGTGCTATTTTTTGCAATTTTCTTTGGATGTTTACTCTTCCCTGTGTTGATCTCCCCTGCGTGGGAGTTGTTGTTCTCACTTTGGGTGAGTAGTGCTGCCTCTTTAGGAAGTTTCTTCTGCCTTTTTATGAGGCTTTTATTATCTCTTTAGTTAGTTTGTTTAATGAAATATTTTATTCTAAAAAAAAAATCTTGATTCAACTTGGATCCTGCCAATCATTTTATCACCGTAGCAAAAACAAATTAAAGGAACTTCTAGTATTGAAGACCCAATGACCAATCAAAGAAATACTGAGCCACTTGAACCCAAAAACAATAGCCTGATCGACAACATCCAAGCCAAACCAGCTTGACCATCAAGAACCCAAAAAGAAAGGATGCCACGAAATCGAGAGTTTTTTTTTGAACTAGCATCCTGACACACTATTTCTGATTTTAACATCCGTTTGAAAATATTTTTGAAACTAGCAAGACAAATCAACTTTTTAATTTTAGGGTTGAAAAGACCACCCTTAAATTAAAAATACCACTTCCTATCACATTTTTCTCTCTCACCACCTATTCTCTTTCACCGTCTTATTAAAAATTCGTCAATTACCCATATTCTCATTTAAAAATTGATAGTGCTCATTTTCCAACAAAAATATTGACATTGTTACAGCCATAAAAACTAACATTTTCATAATAACAAAAGAAAAAAAAAACCATTAACAGAAAAATAGCTTCAGTTAACTATCATTAAAGTGGCAAAGTAGTTTTGGTTAACTATCAATAAAACTCAACCTTAACAAAACAAACTTATAGATGATCAATAAGCCACCTCATTGGTTTCTACTAGGACATTTTTGCCTATTATGCCTTGTATTTTTACAAAAGTCACAAATCACCGATATTTTTTCACCCTACCTAGCATCCATTTCATTATGTATGCGAGTTGTTTGCGGACGACCCTTTTTATTTCTCCGCAATGTCTCATTCGGAATGGAATGAAATAAATGGGCCAATGATTCAAGATTATTACCATCCACTCTTCCGTCAAATCACAACAGTTAGATTTGACGACAGACAGGTTCAGAACATTTGAAAGAGAGTGGATGATGAGTTACATCAATCTCCAACTCCAAGGAACGATCCCTAGGTTTTGTTTCCAAAATAAAATGGCCGGTAAGATAGAATCAATGGTGAGGGTAAGGGGAGAGAATCAGACGATGAGGGTGACATTAAGGGGAGAGAGAATCCAACGGTGGGGATAAGGGGAGAGAATCGGGCAGTGAGGGTAAAGAGAGAGAGAGAGAATCCATCGATGAGACTGTGAAAGAGAAAAAGGTGGGAGGAAGTGATATTTTTCAATCCCAAAGATGAAATAGTAGGTTTGGAGTCGTAGTTTCGGAAATAGTATCAACCAGATGCTTATCCAAAAATAATTTATGTGAGGATGCTAATGTCAGGAAAAGCTCCAAAATTGAAGATTATAACATGAGCTTAACATCACCCCAGTTAAACCTGCGGTAATTCGAGAAGACGAAGCCCAAACATAGATGAACAACAAAAGATGAAGGAAATCGAAAAGCAACCCATGAGTTGAAACCTGTGATCAAGCAAAACCTAGATTTCTCTAACTTGTTGGGGGTATCGTTTATAAAATTTGGAAAAATGAGAATTGAGTATTCGCATGCCAAGCCAATTAACGAATATCCTCCTGTTAGATTTTTTTTTTGTGTTTTTGTTTTTTGATTTTCAAAAATAGATTTTTCAGAAATTATTTTTTAAAACATCTCCACTCAAATGAATTTTGACAGAATTTTTTTTTCTTCAAAAATTTCAAAACAGTTTTAAAAACTGTAATTAAACACAGTCTTCTTTTTTTCCCCTTTGTGAAGGGACAATTAACGAATATCCTCTTCTGTAGCCTATTCCTCCTTCCACATCCCCCCACATACCAGCCTCGGAGCACCCAATAAACTTATGTTTTATTCGGAAAAAATTTAATTAACAGCTGCAAAGCCACGCAACGACAGGCCACCACCACCACTCTCATTCCGCCGTAAAGGAGGTCTGCTTGGATTGGAGTATCGCTGTCTCATTATCGCAGCTCCACTCCTCCCTCTCCGTCGTCACTGTGACCACCGACCACACCCAATTTCTGCACGTGTCAATATTCCATATCGTAACAAACCCGCTTTCTTTGCACCTCCCGCAATAGGCCATTGATTCCTGCAATCACAAATTTACGACCCACCAGGTATTCTTCTTTTTTCTTTCCGTCTTTTCGATTTTCTCAGTCCAAACATTTTTTTCCTGTCAAATCAATCCTTTGAACTTTGAATTTTGACTCTGGGTTTTCCCTGTTACGGAGTCGTTCTCTCTCACTAATTCCAGTCAAATATTTGTAATTTTCTTGTTCTTCTTCGGTTGTTGAATTTAATAGGGCAAGGCGTTTCTGAATCGATTGACAATGCACTTTAAATAAACCTAATCGATTTGTATTTATGCTTACCAAGATCTAGACCAGGGGATGACTTATCCCATATTCGGAGCTGGGAAGTCGTAAAATCGGGACGGTTTTTGAAAGGCATGTCGGGAGCAGGGCACGCAGTGGAGCACGTCGGGGTGCCGAAGATGAAGACGGACCGTTCCGGTTGTTGCAATCCGGTTAAGAAACCGGGTCCGGTTTCCATGGATCACGTGCTTCTTGCCCTGCGCGAGACCAAGGAGGAGAGAGATGTCAGGATTCGGAGTTTGTTCGATTTCTTTGATGCGGGCAACATCGGGTACCTGGATTACACGCAGATCGAGGCTGGGTTATCGGCACTGCAGATTCCGGCAGAGTACAAGTATGCCAAGGATTTGTTCAAGGTTTGCGATGCCAACAGGGATGGGCGTGTTGATTACCAGGAGTTTCGCAGGTACATGGACGCTAAGGAGCTCGAGCTGTATCGAATATTTCAGGCCATCGACGTTGAACACAATGGATGCATTTTGCCTGAGGAGCTTTGGGATGCCCTAGTTAAGGCTGGTATACCATGCTTTTCTTCTCTTTGGTTTTTGTGATTGGATTGCATTGGTTACCGATTGTGTTATGATGGAGAAATTATGTGTTCGGAGAATTGAAACCAGTACATTTTGACCTTTAGGTTTATAATTACAGTTAGTGCAATTCATTTTTTAAGATTTTGCTCCTTTTCGTCTTTCATATC
Organism: Euonymus europaeus; assembly: GCA_963580455.1. NCBI lineage: Eukaryota > Viridiplantae > Streptophyta > Magnoliopsida > Celastrales > Celastraceae > Euonymus > Euonymus europaeus. The sequence goes on along the minus strand of OY756971.1, from coordinate 22,702,920 downwards.
TAAACTGGAAGAATTAGTACCAGATTGGGTATAGAAAAATATTATATTTGTTATGAATGTAGTGGTGGTTGAAGAAATTATTACTAGGGGAGATTTTGTACTCTTGTATATGTACAAGGATAACTGGATAGTGTCTGTCCACGCACGAAAACAAAAACAAAATGAGGATAATGGGATGATGACCATAGGAGACAGTATTCACCAATTGCAACGAATAAATTCTAAAACCTTTTGAATTGCATTTGCCATGGAGACTTTAATTGGCCTCTGGTATGGATCCAGGTGTTCCTTTTAATCTATTTCCATGAATAAGATTGTGCTGGGATTTTGCATTTGATCACATCCCTGTTGCACGCCTTTGTCTTGTTTTCGTAGTGCTTTTGGGGTAGAGGATTTAGGTTTAGGGTGTCCCAGAGTATGCTTTAAGAAAAATTATAAATGTATCCTTTTGTTTTTAATTCTCAACGATATGCTTTTAATGTCTCCAAATGATCCCTGAGAAAATTGTTAGCTCTCCATCAATAGTTTTTCTTGTTCATTTGATTATAATGGTGCTCCATTGCCTGGAACAAAGTAATTTTTTCCTTGCAGTTTTGGCTAATCTAACTGCCACAGTGTTCTAATGTTCCGTAAGATTGTTCTCTATCCTCTTGTTTCCTCTGTTCTGTGAACATGTCTTCAAAGTTCAAGGTGGAGGTTTTGAATCTATATCTTTTCTGAATGTTAGTATATGTCACTGGTTTTTTGATGATGTTGGTTTTGTTACTTTGAAAAGTTAATTATATTTTACATATTCAAGGCTTGATGTACTAGATGTATGTTTCCCTTTATGTGTCATCTGCAATTGCTCCTAGTTCTTAAATGTCCCTGCTGATGAAATTTAGTGGTTTTGCTTTTGGTATTATTTTCTTAACCTGTTCATTCTTTTTATGTGCTTTAACTGCATGCATGGCTGACCAGGATTATTAGTTTACCTTTTGTTTTCATCTTATAAGCCCCGGCAGTTTCTCTTTTGCAGGGATTGAAATTGACGATGAGGAGCTTGCTCGTTTTGTGGAGCATGTTGATAAAGATAATAATGGAATAATAACTTTTGAAGAATGGAGAGATTTTCTTCTACTCTATCCACATGAAGCTACCATTGAGAATATATATCATCACTGGGAAAGAGTATGCCATGTGGACATTGGCGAACATGCTGTTATTCCTGGAGGCATCAGCAAGCATGTTCACAGAATTAGGTATTTTATTGCAGGAGGAATAGCAGGAGCAGCTTCTCGTACTGCAACTGCTCCTCTTGATCGCCTGAAAGTGGTTTTGCAAGTTCAGACAGGACCTGCTTGTATTGCTCCAGCTATAAAGAAGATATTTAAGGAAGGTGGCTTATTGGGTTTCTTTCGGGGTAACGGGTTAAATGTTGTGAAGGTTGCCCCTGAAAGTGCCATCAAGTTTTATGCCTATGAAATGTTAAAGAATGCTATTGTAGAGAGTAGGGGAGGTGATAAAGGTGATATAGGAGCAACAGGGAGACTTTTCGCTGGGGGTATAGCCGGTGCGATAGCACAAACCGCTATTTATCCCTTGGATCTTGTGAAAACTCGCTTACAGATTTGTTCTAGTGAAGGTGGAAGGGTTCCCAAGTTGGGAACACTGACAAGGGATATATTGGTTCAGGAGGGTCCACGAGCCTTTTATAAAGGTCTTCTGCCTTCGCTTCTTGGAATCATCCCATATGCTGGTATTGATCTTGCTGCCTATGAGACATTAAAAGACATGTCAAAGACGTATATTCTACACGATAGTGGTACTGACTTCCTAGTGTCTATTTCTACATTTTGGTAGTGCTTTTTTTTTTTTAAAGTTTTTGTTGATTTTAAAAAAATAAAAAATCAGCTTTACATCGTATTAATCTCTCCTTCTTAAATATTTTCTCTTTAGAGCCTGGCCCTCTTGTACAACTGGGTTGTGGGACCATTTCTGGAGCTCTTGGAGCAACTTGTGTTTATCCATTGCAGGTTATTAGGACCAGGTAAGACGTTATGCATCAAATTGATCAGCTGCCTCTTTTCTCGTTAAATTGTTTCTTGGTCTCAGTCTCTCTTTGATTCTTTTGAACTGGCCTTAGTTATATTTGTTATGATTCTTTCTAGGCTAATTTATTGTTGTTTTTCAGAATGCAAGCTGAACGTTCTAATGCTGCTGCTGCTTATAAGGGAATGTCTGATGTATTCAGAAGAACACTTGAGAATGAAGGTTATAGGGGTTTTTACAAAGGACTTTTCCCAAATCTTCTTAAGGTAGTGCCAGCTGCAAGCATCACTTACATGGTTTATGAAAGTATGAAAAAGCGCTTAGACCTTTGATTAGGGAATGCTAGAGTCAAACCCAATGGCATCTATGCTGATTTTGGAGATGCCAATGAATTTTGTCTTTGAATGATGAAAATAAAACTAATTAGGTGATAAGATTGTTTGAGTCATAGATGCCAGTCCCTTTTGGGTATTGTGCCATTATTTTTACCATGTTTATTCAAACTAGATGATGAGAGGAAAGTTTATATATGACATTTAATGTCTGACTTCGGATTAATAGGCTTGTCCCAACTCTTTGACCCTAAAACCCGTACTTTTTTGGGTTTGTATTGATGTTTCTTATACTGAATGAATACAAACTTGCAAAAGATCTTATTCGGCAGAGAATAAATTGTTGTTGTTTAAAGATTCTGCCAGAAGAATTTGTAGCTTTATACTGTATATAGATTCTTAGTTGTGGTGAATTAGATTTCATCTCTAGCGAGCAGTAGTAGTTGGACTCTAAGAATACACTTGTTGATTATGCTGCATACATCAAGCAAGTTCTCTAGTGTTTTGTTGAAAGATATGCTATATGGTAGTTTGTTTCTTTGATTTCCTTAGAAACTCTTTTGGATTTTTTCTGCAAATGGTTGTACTTTGGTGGTTGTTGTTGCCTCCTTTGTCCGTTGCCAATTAGTGATATGTGCTTATACTTAGTTGATCATCGACCAATACGAGGTTAAGGGATCGTAAATCACTAATCATTGCGGAGAACATTCCAAAGAACCTACTTATTTCATGCCAAAGAAATTAGTGGTTCTTTTTGGCCGTGCCCTTTGCAAACCTTTGTATCTGCTTGGTTTGCAAGATCATTCAGATCAAAATGGTCTCTCCCTTTCTGAACCCCTGACCTCATTTTAGGGGCGGGTTTACCTAGCTGGAGCCTCTCCTTCGATAGGGATGTACTTGGACTTGGTTACAATATTTTCTTCCAGTTGTTTTGCCGGGGTGGGTCCTCGGAAGATATAAAGCGTGCTCTGCTTCCATAAAATGATGACATTTGTGTTATGTTACCTTGTAGTTTGTTATATCAGAAATTTTCGACTCCCAATAGCATTTGGTAATTGGTAAAGGAATGAATAAGCGATGCTGTTTTAGTTCTTGTTTTCTGTTCTTATATCTTCATTGCACGTTTAGACTAGTGACTAGGGGATGGCAAAAAAATCAGTCCCAACTCCCAAGTCGGACAACATAAGATGTTTATGAAATATTTGTATGATCTGATGTTTATGAAATATTTGCTTGTCCGGGCGATCATCCGGATCGGACAGTCTTGCCATCCCTATCAGTGACCACCGACAAACTCAGTTTTTTCTTCGGTTAGTTGCGCACGCAAGCTTTTGTGCAGGCAGTTCACAAAATCATATTTTCCCAGTTTAATTGCTGCCTCAAATGCTGCATAGTTGTCTTGCATACCATTGATGGGCTCAGGATTTAGACTCCTCCAATGGTAAAAATACATTAACAGACAGCTGCAGAGAGATTATGATTCGTGGAAACAAGTTCATTGCGAAGTAGCTGAAAGAAAACTGCAAAATACAGCCCTAAACTATTATTATAGCCTTATTTAGTGGAGTGGAGAATGACAAGGTTTTAGCTTCAACCTACAGCTAGAAGTACAGACATGTTATGCTTGAAAACACAACCGAGTCTCTGCCTATAAGTAACAAAACCTGGAAGAAAGGCGTTGCCTTCCCTTTGCCTTTGTGACTTGCCTTGTGAACCATCCGCGTCGTCGGATGGAGGAAGAAGAGAGATACGGTCATCCAGCCTCTCTTCTCATCTCCTTCTTCTTCTTTTTCCTTCTCCACATCTCCAGCAAAAACGACGCGGAGAGTCCGAAAAACTGGAAGTTACTCTTGCCTTGCCATTGTTTTCCCAATATTCCATGTATATAAGTAGTGAAAAAGCAATTTTTTATTTTTAGAAAGTAAATTCAAAAGGACAAAGAACACAGATCAGCATAGTCAGTCATATTTCAAACTGGTCCCCGGTAGCATTATTCCCTTATTGAGTCATGCTTATCCCACTAAGAATTCTATTATTCATCTGCTTTACCTTAATTTCCTCGTTGGAGCCTACTCATTCCATGAGGGGAAAAGGGCTACAGAGATCCTCCACAGGATTAATTCATACTATAAAGAATTGGAAAGTCAGTTAAAGCAGTTATGCCAACAACAACAAAAAAAAAGACAAGTCGTCAAACAATTCCCCCATTTGAATGGGTGCAAGAATCTGTGTCTTCCACTAATACTTCTTTAGTGGAGATATTGGAGTATTGAGAAGCTATATGTGGAAAGACATGATTAATGGTCCAACTTTGTTAATAGAAATTTGAATCAATTCACCGACTCATAGAGATATTATATGCTTTGGACACACGGGTTAAATGTCGTCCTTCTCCATTTGAGATCCTTGACGTTCATACGAACATATTATCTGTTTTGGACATATGGATTAAATGTCGCCTTTCCCAAATGGGGAAGCATCTTATAACTTGAGAGGGGGCAGCAATTTATGACTTGAGACATGATATTTATAGTGCTTATAATTTCTAGAGTTTTCAACAAGTTATTTTGCTTGTTTGGCCCTATTTATTCTAGACTTGTGTTTCATAACTTTATCTACGGCCGTTCTAGTAAATTCTAAAAGCCTCGAGAGGTGCATAAAAAATGCAACATTTCTCCCCAACAATAATTGTTGCAAGAGAAGAGAGAAAAATTGCCTACATGCCATATGAAAATCCAGAATCTAAACTTCATCCAAAAAACAACAACAACAACATACGCAAATAGAGAATACAGTTCGCAATGAACAGGCTGTAATTATTCTTTTTATGGGTTCAACATCTCTACATATTCATATAATGTCGATAGAAGAGAAGTAATGTTCAAAATGCAGCCAGGGGAAAAAAAGAAGAAGTTCATGCTGCAATTGGATGGTAGGAATCTTCTGTGTCATTTTTGAACCTGCGGCGCACACCAATGGCGGCAACTATTGCAAATCCCAGGAAAGCCAATACCCAAGCAAGAGAAGTGAAGTTCATGGTCCTGTGCATCTGGAAAGATGATGAAAAATATGTTGATATACTCCAATAATGGAAGTTTCTTCATCCAGGTCTATAAATGAATCCTCCAAGTTTGCAAACATATTACACATGCCCTGTACAACAACAACAACAACAAAAAACATAGATACATGCAGAAGAGCATCAGTTTGAATTTCTCCCCCCAAACTTACTTGAACTGGAAGCCTTGAGAAGAGTGGGTGCTTAGGCGTACGGTCTGCAACCAGAATATAAAAGAGCCCCATAACTCCTAAGTGCTTCCGGGTACTGTTATAGTTAGAATCTAGAATGAGTGTCTCTCCATCGGATATCTTGATAGAGCCTGCTTCAGGATAACAGGTAGACATTCCTACAATATAACCAGCCTCATTTCCTGTTTCCACTCCTTCACCATAAGTCGGTACTGAAGTGCATATCACCCGTCCATCCTGAGTCAAAACAAAAGATCGAATAAATTAAGTCATCAGATCATTATCGGTGAATAATAATCAGAATGAGGACTATTCGTCGTGATTGCAACGTGTGTGCTGATAATAAGTGTGTTATGATTATAAGTTTCTTTTGATGCCCTCTGCCACAGGGTTTTACAAACTCTACAAAGTCTGAAGAGAAGCGAGGATCAAGAATTTAGTAAGTTGCAGGATGTAACAAATGCAAATAAAACACATACAAGAAAACATATATAAGTAATGCTAATGCACCAATGGTCCTCAAATATTGCATGGACTATGGAGCATGGGCCTGAAGCCTTGTAAAGAAATCACAGTCATCACCGCTGGCATCACACATATAAACAAGTTCTTTCAAGAAAAATTTCAACCAGGCTTTGAACCTGTTGACTTGTAACATACAAGGTACTATATAAACATTTTGATGAATGCTTGGATAACGAAAGTTACCTCTCCATATAGAGTTGAACCCATACCCCCTGTATGCTGGTGAGCAACACCATAGATGACATAACCACCGGTTGGAATCCTCAGGCTTGTCCTCCTGGTGTCAATGCACTTGCTATTAGCTACACCACTAGCACTGCAAGACTTGACATCATATTCAACCTGCACCAAGACTGAGTCACTGTTCCGAAGCCATAGCAGAATGCTGCTACTTCTACAAACTCATAAATATACAACACATCCAAATTTGAAAAAAAAAAGGACATTTTAAATTTGTGCCTAATATGATTTTCATAGAATGTCTAAGCATGACTAGAGGACAGTTTTTATACCTGGCAGCCAGGCGGTGTGGTCAATCCATCTGAGTCATTTAACCTCATCCTATTATCTGTGACATCAAAAATATAGATTTTCACTGGAACGACAAAGCTATCCCAATCAATCCATTGGACTGTATATCGAAGGTAGAGGTTCCTTCTGGAACCCATAAATCCTTGTCTCAGCCTGCACTGTGTACGGTCATAACAACAAGCTAAACCTCCTTCATACCCCGGTCTCAATGGTTGACCTTGTTTGTTGACTGTAACATTATATAGATCACACCTGCATTCAGTGCATCCCAATCTATCTTCCACACCTCGTGTATCAATTGCGTGGACGTTAAGCAACCATCTCTCCTCATACCCATCAGGAATTTCATCTGGATTACCAATTTCTATTCCATAAGTATATGGAATATATGTTTCTGTTTTTCGTGTTTCAGATCCAAGCCCAAAATACTGCCCAAGAGCATTATTCTGGCATATCCCGTTGTTTCTCAAAAGATAGCCAGACTTACGATGCTCTTGAATGCTATTAGACTTTGGATTTGTCAAATCTGCACGTTGAAGGTATCTTGCAACAACCCAGTGATGGAGATATGTTTCCTGAAGGGACACCGGGTTGCCTTTCTCATCAACTACTTCAGCATTGAAACTCTTAATAGCAACATGATCTCTGGGGAAGTCAATATTGTAGTAATATCGATCCTCCACTGATCCAGGCCCGAGTGTGAATTCAGGTGACAGATAAACAGCAGATCTGATCTCATTTCTAGTGATCCATGAAGCTTGTGAATGCCGAGTGCAAATTGCCAGTAGTATCAGTGACCAAAGCAACCAAGGTGACAAACATCGTATCATGTTACCTGTTTGTTTCAATTTCTACAGTCAAGTGTCAACTATACAAATGTAAAACACCAAGATTCTAAGATGTACAAAGCCCAACATATAAATCCACATAACAAGAATACTGAGAAACACACAAAGTTTCTTCAGATTATCAATCTTTTCCTTTCAATGTGTTTGATTGTAATGGATGAAGCCACCTATAAGGCTATAATACACCCCATAGTTTGTTTTAATTGTGAAAATTTTATTTTGACGTAGGTTCCAGCAAAATTCAAACCTCTGCCGACCATAATCGAAAAACCTTGATGCACTATACAAGAACCAGAATTACAACCTACTAAAGCCACCACCGATAGAATAAAAAATCGAAGTGAGCGTATTATATGTTATTGATTGACATCATAAAATAGAATATGCTCTCTTTCTGCGGTTCAGTAACAAGAATAAAATCACAAGTATGGATAGCTAAAAAATTCATAAAAACCTAAGTAGAAAGAGTAGAGAAAATTGCATATACACAAACATGGATGATGCAGGCTCGTTAAGCTCAAACTTAAACATGAAAACATGTCCCTAACATGTAAGTGTGGACGACTGGTTGTCAACTTGTTAAGCTCCGAGGGACGTAAAGGGCTCCCATATCACCACATGGCCGATGAAACGCAAAAGGTCAGTCATCTACTGAACTTTCACAGGAGTACCAACTCCACAGAAAAACAACAGTTCATCCAGAATTTCTTATGAACATCAAAAATTCTACAAGATCGACAATTTTTCGAACAGCTTATCATCATTTCTGCTATGAAGTAAAGGGAAAAGGAGCGTACCTATTTGTTGGGAAAGAAAAAACATAGAAACACAATCACAGATGACTATAAATTTAGCGTTGATTCTCATTTATCCTCTTATATATATGTACGGTCATTGTGTTTCTTATCAATTAAAACACGCAAACAAAGGGTACAGACCAATGGACCTACCGTGATGACTGCACTGCTTATGTCATCCAGTATGAAATATACGACTCGCAATCAACAAATTAAAAATATGATTTTGTCTTAGGCCACATGCCTATCGTGTCTCTTTCATGTTCTCTTCCAAAGAAAAAAATCAGATTTCGCTTTCTCATCTTCTTGTTGCCGATGCAAAGCTTGATGTGAACTGAAAATAGATGATAAGAGATGCCGTCCGTCAACGTATTGATTTGTTGGAATTGCCATATAGTTAATTCTGGTTGTCAATTCTCCATAAACCCTGAATTGAATTCGATCAAATAAAAACAAACAGAGTCAATTCAGGTTTTCTAGTCCAAGTTCAATTCAGAATCTCCGCTCAATTATTTTCGTGGATCTCTGGATACAGAGCTCGTCTTCGAAATTACAGTTAATCTGGACGATAGTTGTATGAGAAATTGAGATTCACCTAACATGCAAACCTTCCAGAGATTTGCTCCTGCATTCTGCCAGAAATCTGCTTCAGAAAATGCTCCAGAAAATCTGTCAAGCTTGCTCCAGAAATCAGCTTGTCCCATACTAAAAAATCTGCAGCTAAATGGAATAGAAGCAAGCAAGTGGAAGAACCAGCAAATAGCAGTACAGATACGGAATCTCGGAAATATAAGAGGAAAATTTTCAATGTAAAATCCACAAAATCGCACTACTGCATGTATGCAAGAAACATTATAACTGCTTCCCAAAGAATCCTCTCGACTAGAAATCACAGCCCCACAAAATTTTCATAAAATTCTTAAAAGGCATCGCGAATTTGTCAAATGAAACCAAACAAAATTCGAGTCACAAACTCTTACACCCCTATCAAATGACACAATCCGTAACACATATTTATAACTTTAGAACAGACAATCATATGAAACCTGCATATGTAAATACTTAACAGAAGAAATCAAGAGAATTCTCAAACTCTAACGACTGCACACCCGTTCCATAATCAAGAGAATTCTTAAACTCTAATGAGGGTTTCTTATAAAATAAAATCGAGTTGAAAATATTTTAATATTATTCACCCTTTTGCATAACATTATATTATTTTGAGTTTTTCAGAAGTTAATATGTTGGATAAGATCATTAAAAAATAATTTTATAATATACGATAGATCATTAAAAAATAATTTAGTCAATGAATGAAATAATTTTTTTGATATTAATAATTTTTTTTATTTCATTTAATATTTGATATTAATACATAAATAACTAACAATAAAAATCTATAAATAATCCATGTATTCACGTCACCCTTTGGGATTGGCTCCCTAAATTGTTTTTTATTGGCTCCCTAAATCCTAAATTGTTTGTCTAGAACTCTCCACTCCCAAAACCCAAATTTTCTTTTCTCTCTACTGTCATTCTTTCTTACTCATATTTTTCTTTCAAAATCTTGTGTCAATCATGGTGTTTAGTGTTCTTGGAGCTTTGCTTGTTCCTCATTGGTCATTCAAGTAAGTTTTATGAGATGAGTTTTCATCATATTTTCAATTTATTATCTTGATAGGATTTTGAAGTTTGAAACTGAAGCAACCGGCTCGAAAAAATGAAGTCGCCATCAATTGATTTTTAAGGTGCAATTGGGCACCTAATATGGTCTACGAGAAAGAAATGGGTAAGGGGGTCTGTTGAGCATGGGGAAGGTGTTAGGCACCCCACAACTCCCGAAAAACGGTTGCCTTGAAAATGTTCTCTTACTTGGCTCGAATTTTGTTTTGAAAGAGTTTGTTATGTCCCAATTGTTTTGATGAATTTCCATATATGCCAGAAAGTCCATGTTTCAATTGAGTGGGCTTGGCCCATTAATATTGTGGCAATTTGATGCTTGGATGAAAAATCCACTTGAAGTGGTTTTGAGAATTAGAAAAAAAGTGCACGGAATGACTACAGCCATTCCCGGCTTGGCTGAAAACATTTTTGGATATTGATGAAAAATCCACTTGAAGTGGTTTTGATAATTTAAAAGGTGCACGGGATCACTACAGCCATTCCCGGCTTGGCTGAAAATATCTTGAATATTGATGAAAAATCCACTTGAAGTGGTTTTGATAATTTAAAAGAGGTGCACGGGATCACTACAGCCAATCCCGGCTTGGCTGAAATAATTTGGAGATTGATGAAAAGTCCACTTGAAGTGGTTTTGATAATTTAAAAGAGGTGCACGAAATCACTACAGCCATTCCCGGCTTGGCTGAAAATATTTAAAAGATGGATGAAAATTCCACTTTGTAGTGGTTTTGATAATTTGAACAGGTTGTGAATTTTTGGGAATTCGATTGATGCATCAAATCGATCCACAGACACCGACTAGGTCAAATTAAGCCATACTTACACAGACATATTCTTTATGAGAAGAGAGAGAATACATTTAAGGCTCATTAGATGGGTCAAATATCTTTAAACCCCCTCTTGAGTTCTTAAATAAATTCTCCTAATCCCTAAAAATAAGTTTGTTTTTTGGTTCCACGAAAATCAAGTGTTCTGAATAAATGCCGACAAAAACCCTAATATCTTGAAGGTTCTTTTGGTATTTAAACAGAATACGAGTTTCTCATATTAGTCTTGGTGTCGTTATTTAGAGTGAGACGGCTTAGCTTTAATTGTTATCGCGTTGCGTCCTTTTTGTGGCATATCAATGAAATAAGACTTTAAGTATGCAATCTAAATATTTACAATTTGCACAAAGCCTATACATGCGTACTAAACATTCATATTTCAAGAAATTTATATGTTTCTAACACCCTAACTATGTATGTATGCATTTCACTATTTACATCCATTATTTACATGGGTTACAATTTAAATATTTACATGGGTTACAATTTAAATATTTACATGGGTTACAATTTATGTATTTACATGGATTACAAATTATGTATTTACATGAGTTTGGGCCTATTAAATTCTATCCCAATAATTCTCATGTTTAAGTTATAAGCCCAAAGCCCAATATACAACTATGGTCCAAAAATATATAATATAAGTTATGGCCCAAATGATCTATACATATAAACCCGCATGTATATAAACCCAAAACCAAACCACTGGCCCATATTCAAATATCTTAAAAGCATGCAAAGAGACCTGGCCCAATAATTCAATCAACAAAAATCGGCCCAATAATCACAAACCTGTAACCGGCCCAACAAATCAAATATTGGCCCAGACTGACACCGCCAATCCTGGCCCAATATAACAGAAATTCTTGGCCCAAATCCTGGCCAAATATAACAGTAAAAGCCCGACCCATCATCAACAGCCCAAACTGGGCTTCTTCCTCCTGGAACAAAACGGGGATCCGACCTCCGCGTCTGGTGGTGCATCATCGATCTGGTGGTGTATCTCCGATCGGTTCTATGCATATGAAAACAGGAACCAAAACAAGCAAGCAAAATACAAAAAAAACAGGGCAGAACCAGAAAAATCAACACAGAGCTGAGGGATTCATAGCCTTCCCAAACCATATCAATGGAAACTTCAAATCGATCTTGAGAAACAAAATTTCAAACGGATATATGGAGATCTGAGAATTTCGAACCTGTTTCCAAAATCAAACAATCCAACCGTATACATAGAAACTTGAGTTGCAGAGAGAGGGGGAGGAAATTACCTTTCGAATCTCGAAGAAATCGAACCCAAAAAGACAGAAGTGGATGTGGAGGAGATAGTGATCCGGTTGAGATTTTTGAGAGAGAGGAGCTCGTGCTGCTCGGTTTTCCCCGTCTTCTTTCTTCTCTTCCCCCTTTGTCCGTCTTCGTCTTCCTCCGTCTCTTTCTTCTTCTTTCTTTCTTGTTTCTTTCCTTCTTTCCTCCTTGCTTTTCGTTCTGGTCCCTCCTTTTCCTTTCTGTTTTTTTTTTTATCTCCCTCCCCCCCTCTTTCTTCGTAACTTCCGCCCTTCTTTTGTAGCATCCTCAGCCGGGCCTCTCACTCTGCCCATTCCCCTCCTCCATCTCCACCATTACTCCCCCATTCCTCCTCTTTAATGCTCTCTGTTTTCCTCTTAAATCACCGTCATCAACCCATCTCCAACCCCCCTCCTCTCTGTCAGCCTTTGTCTCCCGTCTCTCTCTGTGGAAGCTTCTTAGGGATGAGCCAAAATATGGGCTGATGGGCTTGAGGTCACATGGGTTAGGGCTTGAGGTCACATGGGTTGATTGATTTATTTGGATAGTTGGGCCTGTGGATAATTGGGCCTGTGGACTCTCCTTAATTGTAATTAATTGGGTCAAATGGGCATGAGGTCACATGGGTTAGGGCTAGGTTTTATGCATTTTTTTGTTTTCATTTTATTTTGTTTTCATTATTTTATTTTATTTTTCTATTTTCTATTTTGTTTTTTTTCTGTTTGATATTTTTATTACAGGGAGGAAATCCGGACAAAAATGGGGTATAACAAAAACTGAGAGATCTTCTCAGTTCTTGCAATCTTGTGTTGTGGAGAAGAATGGGGAGGATGAGATTTGGGTATTGAAGATTTTGCATGTGATGTCCATGTGGATGGGCAAGGAATAGTGTGAGATTGGAGATGGTGATATTGTTGAGGAGGTGAAAAATGCCAGCAGCAGTGGGCATCACGTGGAGCAAGGGGAGGGAGATGAAGAGAAACCATCAATTTTTTATGATAAAAAATTATCTCCCTCATCTACAGTGTTGCGCGAGGGCTCCCGTTCTATTGTAGCATCTCAACAATACACAGGGTACAATCCAGTAATTGATGTGAATGAAATTTTAACTAAACAATAAAAATTGTTCTTTAAATTGGTGCAAACCACCCACATGCAGTAACTGATGTGAGTGGTCTTAAAGACACAGTTTAGAGACTGAACTTCATCTACCAAATTCTTGGTCTTCATTGATTGTTAATCTACAACTGGTATGTGTCATTAATGTTGTTTCAATATATGTGTAATATTGTCTTCATATATATTATAATTCAAAAGGAATAACCTAACTGTTAACACTTCTGGTACTGTTATAGTTAAGACTCCAGAATGAGTGTCTCTCCATCGGATATCTTGATAGAGCATGGTTCAGGAATGAGATCGATCACCCAGTGTCACTGCCAGGATGGGAACACAGATCAACATAGTCAGTCATATTTGAAACTGGTCCCTGCTAGCATTATTCCCTCATTGGGTCATGCTTATCCCACTAAGAATTCTATTATTCCTCTGCTTTACCTTAATTTCAGTGTTAGAGCCAGCTCATTCCATCCAAATGAGTAAATCACACCATAAGGAATTGAAAAGTCAGTTAAAGCAGCTATGCCAACAAAAAAAAAAAGAGAGTCGTCAAACAATTCCCCCATTTGAATGGGTGCAAGAATCTGTGTCTTCCACTAATACTTCTTTAGTGGTGATGTTGGAGTTTTATAAAAAAATAAAAATAAAAATGGAGATATTGGAGTATTGAGAAGCTATATGTGAAAAGGCATGATTAATGGTCCAACTTTCACTTCTCGAAGGAGAAAAAAAAAACCTCCCTGCTCTATTGACTTTGCTTCTTTTGTTATCTTTGCTACTTTCGTTGTTTCGGACCCTATTAGTTCTACTTTTGTTCTTGTCCTACTCCTCCCAATAATCAAGCTTCTTGATGTTCATGTAGACATATTCATTGTCTTTCTTAATAGAAGTTTGAATAAATTCATTTATAGAGATATCATCTGTTTCGATTTTTGATCGCATTTCTTAGTAGAAGTTTGAATGAATTCACTTATAGTGATATTATCTATTTTGACTTTTGAGCGCACCGATTAAACTGAGAGGGGTGAGCAATTTATAACTCGGGGACATGATATTTATAGTGCTTATAATTTCTAGAGTTTTCAACAAGTAATTTTGTTTGTTTAGCCCTATATATTCTAGACTTGCGTTTCATAACATTATCTACAGCCGTTTTAGTAAATTCTAAAAGCCTCGAGAGGTGCATAAAATATGCAACATTTCTCGCCAAGAATAATTCTTGCAAGAGAGGAGAGAAAAATTGCCTACATACCATATGAAATGAACGGGCTGTAACGATTCTTTTTTATAGGTTCAACATGTCTACATATATTCATATAATGTCGATAGAAGAGAAGTAACGTTCAAAATGCAGCCAGAAAAGAAGAAAAAAAGAAGAGAGAGTTCATGCTGTAATTGGATGGTAGGAATCTTCTGTCTCATTTTTGAACCTGCGGCGCACACCAATGGCGGCAACTATTGCAAATCCCAGGAAAGCCAATACCCAAGCAAGAGAAGTGAAGTTCATGTTCCTGTGCATCTGCAAAGATGAAGAAAAATACGTTGATATACACTCTCACACGTTCGTGGTCTGTAAATGAATCGTCTCAGTTTCCCAAAAAAGAAAAGAAAACAGATACATGCCGAAGAGCATCAGTTTGAATTTTTTTTCCCCCAAACTTACTTGAACTGGAAGCCTTGAGAAAAGTGAGTGCTTAGGCGTACTGTCTGCAACCAGAATATAAAAGAGCCCCATAACTCCTAAGTGCTTCCTGGCACTGTTGTAGTTAGACTCCAGAATGAGTGTCTCTCCATCGGATATCTTGATAGAGCCCGGTTCAGGATAACAGGTAGACATTCCTACAATATAACCAGCCTCATTTCCAGCTTCCTCCCCTTCACCATAAGTCGGTACTGAAGTGCATATCACCCGTCCATCCTGAGTCAAAACAAAAGATTGAATAAATCAAGTCATTAGATCATTATCGGTGAATAATAATAGGAATGAGGACTATTCGTCATGATTGCGACGCGTGTGCTGATAATAAGTTTCTTTCCAACGTAAACAAACAGCTTGATGCCCTATGCCACAAAGTTTTACAAACTCTACAAAGTCTGAAGAGAATCGAGGATCAAGAGTTTAGTAAGTTGCAGGATGTAACAAATCAAACATATATAAGTAATGCTAATGGACCATGGTCCTCAAATATTGTATGGAGCATAGGCCTGAAGCCTCGTAAAGAAATCACAGTTAATCATCACCACTGGCATCACACACATAAACAAATTCTTTCAAGAAAATTTCCAACCAGGCTTTGAACCTGTTGACTTGTAACATTCAAGGTACTATATAAACATTTTCATGAATGCTTGGATAATGAAAGTTACCTTTCCATATAAAGTTGAACCCACACCCCCTGAATGCTGGTGAGCAGCACCATAGATGACATAACCACCGGTTGGAATCCTCAGGCTTGTCCTCCTGGTGTCAATGCACTTGCTATTAGCTACACCACTAGCACTGCAAGACTCAACATCATATTCAACCTGCACCAAGACTGAGTCACTGTTCTGAAGCCATAGCAGAGTGCTGCTACATCTACAAACTCATAAATATACAGCACATCCAAATTTGAAAGGAAAAAAAGGACATTTTAAATTTGTACCTAATATGATTTTCATAGAATGTCTAAGCATGACTAGAGGACAAATTTTATACCTGGCAGCCAGGCGGTATGGTCAATCCATCCGAGTCATTTAACCTCATCCTATTATCTGTGACATCAAAAATATAGATTTTCACAGGAACGACAAAGCTATCCCAATCAACCCATTGGATTGAATATCGAAGGTAGAGGTTCCTTCTGGAACCCATAAATCCTTGTCTCAGCCTGCACTGTGTCCGGTCATAACAACAAGCTAAACCTCCTTCATACCCTGGTTTCAATGGTTGACCATGTTGGTTGGTTGTAACATTATATAGATCACACCTGCATTCAGTGCATCCCAATCTATCTTCCACACCTCGTGTATCAATTGCGTGGACGTTAAGCAACCATCTCTCCTCATACCCATCAGGAATTTCATCTGGGTTACCAATTTCTATTCCATAAGGATATGGAATATATGTTTCTGTTTTTCGCGTTTCAGATCCAAGCCCAAAATACTGCCCAAGTGCACCATTCTGGCATATCCCGTTGTTTCTCAAAAAATAGCCAGACTTGCGATGCTCTTGAATGCTATTAGGCTTTGGATTTGGCAAATCTGCAAGTTGAAGGTATCTTGCAACAACCCAGTGATGGAGATATGTTTCCTGAAGGGACACAGGGTTGCCTTTCTCATCAACTACTTCAGCATTGAAACTCTTAATAGCAACATGACCTCTGGGGAAGTCAATATTGTAGTAATATCGATCCTCCACTGATCCAGGCCCGAGTGTGAATTCAGGTGACAGATAAACAGCAGATCTGATCTCATTTCTAGTGATCAATGAAGCTTGTGAGTGTCGAGTGCAAATTGCCAGTAGTGGTATTAGTGACCAAAGTAACCATGGTGAAGAACATCGTATCATGTTACCTGTTTGTTTCAATTTCCACAGTCAAGTGTCAACTATACAAATGTAAAACACCAAGATTCTAAGATATACAAAGCCCAACATATAAATCCACATAACAAGAATACTGAGAAAGACACACAGTTTCTTCAGATTATCAATCTTTACTTTAATGTGTTTGATTGTAATGGATGAAGCCACCTACAAGGCTATAATATACCCCATAGTTTGTTTTACTATGAAAATTTGATTTTGACATAGGTTCCAGTAAAATTCAAACCTCTGCCAACCCTAAACGAAAAACCTTGATGGACCATGCAAGCACCAGAATTACAACCTACTAAAGCTACCACCGATAGAAGACAAAATCGAAGGGATCATATTTTATATTATTGATTGACATCATAAAATAGAATATGCTCCTTCTTTCTGCAGTTCAGTAACAAAAATAAAATCACTAGTATGGGTAGCTAAAAAATTCATAAAAACCAAAGTAGAAAGACTAGAGAAAATTGCATATACACAAACATGGATGATGCAGGCTCGTTAAGTTCAAACTTAAACATGAAAACATCTCCCTAACATGTAAGTGCGGAAGACTGAACGTCAACTGGTTAAGCCCCGAGGGAGGTAAATGGCTCCCATATAGCCACATGACCGATGAAACGCAAAAGGTCACTCATCTACTGAACTTTCACAGGAGTACCAACTCCACAGAAAAACACCATTTCATCCAGAATTTCTTATGAACATCAAAATTCTACAAGATCGACAATTTATCAAACAGCTTATCATAATTTCTGCTGTGAAGTAAAGAAAAAGGGCGTACCTATTCGTAGGAAAAAAACCAAGACAACCACAGTTGACTCATTTATCCTCTTTTATATATATGGGCATTGTGTTTCTTATCAAGACTGGCAAACAAAGGGTTAAAGACAATTGTTGCAGAGACTAATGGACCTATCGTGATGACTGCACTGCTTATGTCATCTACTACCGACACGAGACATCCAGTATGAAATATACGTCTCGCAATCGGCATTTCAAAGTAGGTTCCACAAGTCTTAGGCCACAAGCCTATCGTGTCTCTTTCATGTTCTCTTCCAATACATTAAAGACAAAAAAATTTCAGATTTCGCTTTCTCATCTTCTTGTTGTCGATGCAAAGCTTGATGTGAACTGAAAAAAGATGATAAGAGATGCCGTGCGTGAACGTATTGATTTGTTGGGGTTGCCATATAGTTAATTCTGGTTGTCAATTCTCCATAAACCCTGAATTGAATTCGATCATATCAAAACAAACAGAATCAATTCAGATTTTCTAGTCAAGTTCAATTCAGAATCTCCACTCAATTGTTTTCGTGGATCTCTAGATACGTAGCTTGTCTTCGAAATTACAGTTAATATGGACGATATTTCTATAAGAAAATGAGATTCACTTAACATGCAAACCTTCCAGAGATGTGCTCCTGTAATCTGCTTCAGAAATTGCTCCAGAAATCAGCTTGTCCCACACTACAAAATCTGCAGCTAAATGGAACAGAAGCAAGCAAATAGAAGTACAAATAGCGAATCTCGGAAATAGAAGAGGAAATTTTCAATGTATAATCCACAAAATCTCATTGCTGCATATATGCATAGCACTTGAAATCACAGCCATACATATAAAAAATAATAAAATATGTTTTTGTTTTTGTTTTGGGCCTGATATCGGCTGTTGGGCCTACTTATTGCTTTTTTCTCTAGGGTTTAATGCGTTTTGTCATGCAGTAGAATGAATATACAAGCCAATTCTGCGAGTAAATTGAAGTAGTAAACGACGTCCGTAAATTCTTGTGGATAAGGTCAGCCTCGCAATTTTAACAATGCCCTACTCCTTTGATTCTCAATTCACCAGTCCAGTTAGGCTGTTGCGATAACAACGAAGATGGCTTCTGCAACCAAACCAGTCGTCTTCCCTCTTCTCATCTTCCTGTTTCCCTTCTCTCTCCATTCATCAAATTCTGCAGACCCAACTCCAGCTCCCTGGCCGCACCAATTCCACTCAATTCTCATCATGAACAACACTCGAACTGGAGCCCTCCAGGTAAACAATCTCTGGTACGACTGGCCCAATGGCCGCAACTTCAACATTCTTCAGAACCAGCTAGGCAAGCTTACTTATGACCTTGAATGGGACAATGGAACCTCCTATATCTACACCTTGGATTCCAATAAGGAATGCAGGGTCTTGCATTTCGATGTGGGTATTCTCCGCCCAAACTGGCTTGATGGTGCCACCTACCTGGGACAACAGTACGTTGATGGGTTTCTATGCAATGTTTGGGAGAAAGTGGACTTCATTTGGTACTATGAGGATGTCCTCACCAAGAAACCTGTTCACTGGGTCTTCTTCAATGGTACTTAACAATCATATGCTAATTTATTTCCTCTGATTTCTTGTAGGGGTGGCAAACCCAATTTTGGTGATCGAATTTGTCTGACTTAGATTAAACTAAGTTTAAATATAAGTTATGTTTGAAATTTGAGTCTAAACAGCATTGAAAGCATTCCAATTGCAGCTGAGTCGCTCGCATTCCGAATCCAAGAGAAACCCTAAGAGAAGACCATGCTACCATTAAGCATGCTACCAGTCCTAACTGGCACCGAAGCCAAGAGAAAGCATTTGAACAAGAGGAATGAATGAAAGAATAGCTTGCAAAAATTTTGTTCTGTTTAAAATATGATCCGGGTCTAAATACAAAAATTTTGTTCAATTTGTTATATGAATCCTAACCCGGATTGAATCATTGTCTAATTTACTTATTGAATTAAAACCAATTAAAGTAAGTACATTTGAAAATCCAAACTAATCATAGTCTAAGGTGCAAATATTTCGTAACACCTTATATTGTTCGATCCAAAAATGATTTTTTTATACCTCTAATTTATTTTTAGAATCTGCTTAATGGACGGCATCTGATTTGCAGGGTATATTGCTCATGTAATGACATTTGAGGAGGGAGCTGTACTGGAGGATGCTAACTGGCAGGCACCTGTTTATTGTTTTTTAGATGATACAGAAGAGAAGAGGAATAGCCCTGTCATTGAAGTTGGGGTCAGTAATGGTACTCCTGGAAGGTTTATTTATTGAGAAAATATTCAGAGGTTTTGCTGGCTATTAGCTTGAAATGCTCTCTTTTCATAGGCTTTCTCCACACAACTCTCTTCAATCTTTCGTCGTTTGATATTTGAATAATTTTTCAGAGAATGTCGAGGTTGCTTTGGCTGCCATGGTAATTGTATGCTATATCGCATTTGTATTGATCAAATATTGCCTAAAAAATTGTCTGTCCAACAAGCCTAAGGGGATGCATCTCGAGGTGGCAAAATTATTTAAGTTTTGGACGATCGAATTTGTCTAAATCGGATTAAACATGATGTATATGCTCAAAATTCAGGTGTAAATATATATATATATATACATCTGTTTAAAATTGAGAACAAGTCCAAACATAAACATCTAATACAATTTCATTGTCCGGATGAGTCTAAACTAAAAAATCTAATACAATTTTATTGTCTGGATGACTTATTGTTTGACTTGCTTGTCTGAATTTAAATCAATCTAAATATGACTAAATAAGTCTAAAAATTAAAATTAATCTGGATCCAGATATAAATTTCATACACACTTTATATTATCCAACCCAAAATTCACCACCAATCATTTTTACCACCTCTAAATGCGTGCAGCTCAACTCCCTTCCCTGTACCATTTCCGTGTTTTACATATTGGTGGATGGGCTTTGCGGGCTTTCCTATCATCACAACAATTTTGGCCCAGTTTTAATGTCTGTACAATCGAGTCAATCCATCAAGTCTATACCACCAGTCACCATATCAGGTTTCTTTATCGATGCCAAGAGATTTGTGAGTCTAAAATATTTTATTATAATTTTCAATTTTTTATGGTGGGTTTTCAATTTTTAATAAGAGAATTACAATTCAATCTTCTTCCTTTTTTTTAAAATAATGAAAATGGTGGGACTCGAATTCAAAATTGAAAATTACATATGACCCGATTTTTCAATAATTAAAGTACTTGAGAGTTGAAAATTGAGATTCATGATTACTAATTACAACTCAATCTTCTTCTTTTTTTTTATCATAAATAAATATATATTAGATTGATAACTAAATATCTTGCAATACAAGATGGGACACCTCATGAGGATATTTCTCCGGAAGAAAATGATCATTATTCTTCCCTAAAGCTAAATGAGCCAATACATGAGCCACTGAGTTGGTGGATCTCCGAATATTGCATATATCCGATTGAAAAAAATAGGGACAAATTGATTGTATAGCATCAACAATGACGCGATATGGTAAGAAGTTTGGCCCAAATTTCATCACACAATTAACAACAATCAGTGAATCAGACTCCAAAGATATATTTCGATAACACAGTCCATAGCAAATTGCAATCCCGCCAATATAGTCATCGCCTCTACTTGACACACATCCCTACAAAGCTGCCCTTGCATCATCGCAGCCCCCAAAACCTCACCCACATGGTCCCGCAACACAGCCCCTATCCCTAAAAAACCATCCCGGAAAGCAGCATCAACATTAACCTTTATTGTTTCACCTAATGGTCGCTGCCAAAGCAATGCATGCCTGGGGAGAGACCGTCCAACAGATGCAATTACAACTCAATCTCTTACAGTGTATTTATATAGTCGTTTAAAGAAAAGTAGAAAACAATATGAAATGGGCCGCGACCAGACCAATGGGCTTGGCGCAGTCCGCTAAGTCTTCCGGAATAACACGCTTAACCTTTGGAAGAATATGGGCTCTGGCCCACTTTAATATCAACGAAAACAATGACCGACGAAGTGAAGAAAACATACGGTGGCAAGGAGGCCAAAGCGGCACAGCCCCAACTCTACAGAGTCACAAACGACTAGTGGTGTTGAGGCATTTGAAATCATAATTCAGAAAGGCAACTTGATTGATTGCCGATTCTTCTCCTCCTCTTCTCCAACTCTGCTTCTCTCAATAATCTCTCGGTGGAAACGCTAAGTAGCACGCGTTGTCTACTTGTTTGCAAGATTAGCAGCAGGTGTTGGAATGTGTGTCGACCAATATTAAACTAGGGGCTATAGAGAACAATAGAGGTGAAATGGGGACAGGCTCGGACTCGGACCCTAACTCCAGTGGATGGAGCCGAGCTCGAGGATTGGTGGTGAAGACGCTGGCTGTGATTGGGGGAGCCATTCTTATCAAGAGACTCACCAAGTCCACCACACGCTGGGACCATGCACGATTAGTTTCTCAGTCGCTTAGCGGCGAAAAGGTTCGCAGTTTACCAGTTTTATTGTGCTTTTGTCCTTTGGCTTCGATTTTGCTTTTCGTTGAATTATTATCTCTACCTTCTCTTAGTTTTCGATGGCGCAAGCATCTAGAGATCCTGATAATTATTTCAACATCAGGTATAAGTCATTCTTGAAATTCCACTTGGTATTCATATTCTTTTCTAGAATAACTCAATTTCAATAGTAACGGGATTTTATTGAATCAAGATGTCAATTAGAATGCAATAAGTATGCAATGGGAGCTTTTTACCATGTTCTTCGCTTTTTACCCAATAGCTTCTAAAAGTTTTAAGAGAGAAATATAATCATGACAGGGAAGGAGCGGGATGACCTTCCCTTGCCTGAACAATGACACTAAACATGATAGTTTTCGCATCTGTGCTCTTCTCACTTTATTTATTTTGGAAAGCTACAGCCTACAAGCATGCAATTTTGATACATCTAAGTTTGTTACTAATGATTTTACTCCTTTTTTTTTGAGAGATGAAATTGATGGAAAATTCACAACTCAATGCATAATTTATACGGATGGATATTCATTATGGGTTTAAAGCACACACATTTATGCCACTAATTGAAATTAGTATGTGCAGAATGGTTGCATGCCCTGCTGCAGAGATGGTAGACGGATCGAAGGTTCTATATTTTGAGCAAGTCAGTAAGCTCACTGCCTCTGCAATTTTGTATTGGACTTTCGGTTAATATGTGCCAGTTTGTAACAAAATTGTTCTGTTGTTAGGCGTTTTGGAGGACTCCCAAAAAGCCCTTTCGGCAGGTATCCTATCTGCGCTTTCGGTTTTGTTTCAAGCACCTTTTTGTATGAGGGTGCTTACAGTTGCATTTTTTCAGAGATTTTACATGGTGAAACCTTGCTCAAAGGAGTTAAAATGTGATGTTGAGGTGGGATTTGACTTTGTTTTATATGAATCATCTTTGTTCCTCTCTTAGCCTTTTCTTGTAGGGGATGTGTCAGTTCCACTTTAGAGCTAAAACGAGTCGATCAATATGTTAATCTGCAGTTAAGTTCGTATGCAATTAGAGATGTAGAAGAGTACAAAAACTTCTGTCACCGTCCAAAGGACCAACGCTCACTGCCTGAAGAAGTTATTAGTGTAAGGCTCTCTTGTCCATTGGAAACAATTTTATATGTAAGAACCTGGATTTAGTCGTTTCTCTAAATATATGCCTAGAAATTGAGGTCATGTCTGGTCATGAATTTTCTTTTTAACTTACTTATTATGAAGGATTTTTTATATTTGGACGAAGCACTCATGATCCAGAGATTATTGCTCTTTACTTCTCCGAAGATCTGATATTGTGTGGACCATGATAGGACATATTGACGACACTCATGACTTATTTCTTCTTCTTGAAAACTTCAATACCCATAGCTCCCTATCTTGAAAACCCCATCTCATTCCTTCAAAAACCTCAATTCAGTCACGTTAAGGTTGTTATTTCAGCAAAATCTGCCCCGGTTAAAGTTTCATTTCTATTTATGTTCTCAAAGATTTTCAAATGATTAATTTTCTTTGTTTGGATTCGGACTTGTATATATTTCATGATAATATTATGTTATTGTAAATTTGTAATATAATGTTGTACATCTAGACTGCATGTACATCATACATTTAGATTATTAAGTAACTAGGTTTGCATAACCCTAATTGGAGAATAATGGAAAAGAAGTGAGAGAAGATGGAAACAAAGTAAGATGAAATGCACTTAAACACTCAAAGATGTGTTCCACAGCTGATAAATTTTCATGTTATGTTTTGTGCGAAATTTGCCAAAACGGTTTGGATCTCGTTTTCTGAGAACTTTGTTTGATGTGTCAAAAATAGGCACCTTTCAGAGATTTCTTCACTTAAATATATTTTTTGGCATGTGCAGGACATTGCTGAACATTTGACAACAATACATCTAACGCGCTGTGACAGAGGAAAACGTTGCTTATATGAAGGCTCAACTCCATCAGGAGTATTCCCGAATTCATGGGTATCTTGCTGATCTTGGTTCACTAGTTTTTGTGAATCTTTTCATTAGGTGATTTCTGCATAGAACATAGTCGTTGAATGTTGAACTGCTGAGTGTTTTCTCGAGGCTGTGATGAGTCCAATCACAGATAGTTCTGACTTCCAAACTTCTGATAATGGATTTTTGTCCTCTTTCACAGAACGGGGCAACGTACTGCACCTCAGAACTATCAATTGTAAAGAATAACGAGATCCACGTTTGGGACAGGGGCTATGACGATGATGGAAACCAGGTCTGCATTATAACTTTAGAAACATTTATTCTGCTTGCTTGATAACGACTGAAGAGACTATCCTAAACGTGCTCTGTTTTGTATGTTACAGGTCTGGGGAGCTAAGGAAGGCCCTTACGAGTTTAAACCGGCACCTGCTTCTAAAACCAATGAAATATTTTCTTCTCTGAATTTCGTTCCCTCATTTTCACTGGACAAAAGAATAGATGGTTCATTTGTCCTAGAAGAATGATTGCATGATAAATTTGCTCTTATGAGTTTACCATAGCATTTAAAAAATTTCAACTTGTGGAACCATGTTTCCTTGATTGTAAAATTACTTTGTTTCAGCAATTTTACTGTGCTGGACTACTTGGTGGTTGGCACTTGACAGTGCAACACCCTTATATATATATATATATATATATATATATATATATATACACACATTCTCCCGCCCAGCCATGCAAAATGACATCGTTTCGGTGCTCCATCCCTCGTGACTGTCAAAAAAGAGCCCTACGAACATCAGCCGGTGTCTATCCCTTCGGACATCAGTTGGTGTCTATCTAACACAACATCAACTACCTGCCTCCGTCTCTACCGTGCATTCCGTTTCAATCTCATCTCATCCTTTCAGATTATTCGTTCCCTCTTTCTCGATCCCCAATCTGTAAATCCCCTTCGACCTTTTCTATGGTTGTTCTCGACTCCGATTAAGTTGTCGATTTTTTTTTTAACCTGTTCCTTTTCATTGTCAAATATGTTTGATGTATTTTGTCTCTCTTTTCTATGGTTTACATTGTTCTTGACTCCGATTAAGTTATCAAATTTTTTTTTCCCATTTTGATGATCGCGATTGTTGTTCTGCCGAGGGTTCACTTATAAGATCGGAATTCTTAACGTTCAATTAATCTTGTGACTCGTAATTTCACTTCTGAAACAAACTAACAATTTTTGACGATCATAGACCAATGTGGACTTGACAACAACTTGAATAATTTGTTTCTTTTTCATAAATTTTAGGGGAGACACTTGCCTGAGATTCAGGCAAGTTGATCGAAACAAAAGTTAAACTAAACATTAAACGAGATTAGGCTTTTCCATCCTACAAATTATCAGCAAAATTATCATATCGGAACGAGTTAAAAACAACATAATTCTGCGCCAAGAGCAACCAAAATCTTTGCGTTTTCAATCCGATTAAGCCAATTAAGAGACCGAAAACAAAAGTTCATGCCAAACAACGAACTGCACGAGCTCGAATGGTTGCATTCGGCCTCGAGACAGAGGGATACGAAGTCATCACAACATTATTTTAAAAATCGGTTTGAGGCGCCGCCTCTGACACTTAAAACACCTCGAACTACTGCCTTGGGTCGGAGACTTCATAAAATCCGCCTTGCGTGATGAGGCGACCGCCTCACTGCGTTATTAGCCCAATTGTCCTAACAAATATTACAATATTGTAAAAGCCCAACAAAACAAAACAGCTCATTTCATTTACTTCAAATTGATCCACCATTTAATGTTAATATAAGCCCAAAAAGGCCCATTTCTTAGCCCATGAAAGAATAACCTAATTTGGAGACAAGTAGACGTCTTCTTCACGGCTTTGTCGCACGGCTTCTTCACTAGCCTGCGCACAGCTTCTTCCCGTCTGTGCCGGTGTTCATCTCTGTTGGCGCAAGCTGCAGCCTGCAAGTGCCAGCCTTGAACTCTTTGGGTGAAGGCTTGTTTCGAAATCTGGTATGTTTTTCCTATAATCCCTTTGGAGAGACAACCTTCTATTTCGAAATCTGGGATGTTTTTCTAGAGTAGTAATTGTCCCATTCGAAAAGCATCCATTGCTGTGTATCATAAAACTTGTCAATTGTCATTACCCATTTACTCGGCATTTAAGAGATTTAATTAGTTTAGCTTGACAACAGAGTTTATTAGGGTTCTGTCATCATTGGTGCTACTTCTTGTCTTGAAATTATTCAGAGTTTTATATTTGGACAATGATTTAAGACTGGCTGTATCTGTTCGTCATTAATTAGTAGTTTCAATCAATGTTGTAAAAATCGCTAGGCGGCTGCTAGGCGGTTTGCAGGGACTAGGGATTAATTGCATTAATCGGGGATTAGTCGGGGATTAGTCGGATTAATCGTTTTGAGTTTTTATATATATATATGCAACACATATCCCATACATAATAGGAGCTCCCCAAGAATCAGTCATAGGCTCGCAGCAATGGATGAAGGAGTAGTTTTGGCTTGTTTTAGGTTGGTTATGTATTGAAAAGGTGATTTTATGAAGTAGTTTAATTGTTTTATATTGGGTTATAATGAGTCAGAAAGACTTAGGCTTTACATTGGGCTTTAAAACAGAAAATGAGCCAAAAGAATAAAATGCGCAAATTAGCCTACTATAGTCTAGACGGTTTAGGCGGGATTAATCGGCCTAGTCGGTCGCCTAGACGGAATTAATCAGCCTAGTCGGTTGACTAGGCGGCCAAACTGCCTACCGAGCTCGCCTAGGACCTAGGCGAGGCGGTAGGCCCCGATTACCGCCTAGGAGGATTTTTGCAACACTAGTTTCAATAATGTGGATGAACAATTCAATTGAGAAACACGTACATATAATGATGACTCTTTGGATGATCCCAGTAGTGATGATGGAGGAGATGAAACATTCAATCCGCATTTTAGGCCACTAGATACAAATAATAGTATATTGAATTGTAGTGATGCATGATGACTAGGGTTATATGGTTTCATACAATATGGATGATTTATGTGTGTTGATTTCATGTTATTTTCCAATGTTATGGATGATTTATGTTTGTTGATTTCATGTTATTTTTCAATGTTATGGATGATTTTGTGTGTTAAGGTTTATTTTTTTGAGTTTGGATTGAGGCAACCGCTTCAATCGCCTTGAGGCTACCGCCTCGCCTCAAAGAAGCTTGACCGCCTCCTGCTTTTTAAAACATTGAATCACAGTGCTCATTGAAGTCTCTAGTAGCATCGTTGCAAATCCCAGAGAGAGGATGACAGTGACTCGATCAAGCTTGTAGATTATAGGGTGACCGATCCAAGTCTTATAAGAATAGTATGATTGTAAAAAAGTAAAACTAAGAAGAGTTCGGACCAGTCTTCGGTGAAAAAGCAATCCTGTTCCAAATTGAATTTCCTCAATTTATTTAGGCTTTTATTTGTTCTTGTTTTCCTGAAATTACATGAAATCTTTTTAATCCTAGTCATCTCTTTTATCTAACGGTGTCCAGCATGACAACTCAGCTAGGGTAAAACCACTCATCTCAACTCATCTTCCCCGTTCCCCTTTCCTTCATCCATTCCATTCGACTGAACTCCTTGCCTCCTTGGCTCCTCACCCACCAAAAGTCACTTCCTCATCGTCACTGGGCAAGAACCTGTCTTTTGCCGATAGCCCATTTTCCTTCCATTAGTTCATCTTCACCGGCTCTACCTTACGGCAGAACGTAACTTTTCTTAGATTTTTAATTTTTCTGGTTTGGGGATTTTTTTTTGACAGTTTATGATTGTGAGCCAATGGTTTTTATTAATTTTTTCTAGGATTATTTCAACACTCTTTTCTAGAATTGATTTGCATCTCCAATTATTGTGTCAGATTATTTGATGATTCACATAATTAATTCAGTGTGTAATGCATCTTTACAGCTGGATGAGAATGCATTTCTTCCAATGCGCGATATTTAGAACAGCTGATATGTTCACTTTGGTTGGGTTGTTTAGAGTTTTTCTTTGTTGAAATCTCAGAAAATGACTTCTATTATATGCTATCTGTTTTGAGTGTTGTGAAGCTGGTCTGTGTATCTTGGTATAGATACAAGAAGGTGGAACTGAAGCAAATAGATGACTCTGTTAGTAGTACTGTCAATGGGAAGATGAAAATGACCAGTGTATGAATGTTAGAGTTTGTAAGAGATCCATTTGTAAAAGGTTGCACTCCTGCTCATAACTCGGAATGCAAAAGAATGAAGCTTTTCAACTCTTGAGTTTTTTATTTTTATTTTTTAGAGTGGTTTTGCCCTTTCTGAGTTGTCATTCCTCACACCGTTAGAGATAAAAGGATGACTAGGATTAAAAAGATTTCATATAATTTTAGAAAAATACATTACAGCTCTCCCATCCACAGTAGAAGAACTTGATGCCTGATAGGCTTCGTTTAGGACTTCTTAGGTAATGGGTCCAATACTCCAATGGATTAGATCCCATGACCCATTGGCTCCCTCTGAATCAAGCGTTTTCGATCAGTTTAGTCGTTACAGGGAAGGTCTAACGTCCTTGTCTAGAACCCTAAACCCTGAATCTCTTTCTCGAGTACGTCCATTGAGTGTTGAATTACCTCGCAGGTAGCCTTCATCACGTTTGACTTCGCATTTTGGGTTGGTTTAATCGGGTGAGTGAAAATTGGTTTCTATTCATTGTGCATTTTATAATTTATGGTATAGTGCATTAGTGTGTTATAATTTCTAAAATTTCTTAAATTAATTGTTCGCTTTTGGGTTTGGGTTTGTAAGCAATACTGTCGTGGAGAGTATTTGTTGCAATTGATAATATTACTCGGGTGGACTTACATGGATGGATTCACTAGTATGTTTTTTAATTTTTATTTAACTACCTGGGCATGAGAGTTTTCATTTTGTTTTTAA
The DNA here is from genome assembly GCA_963580455.1 of Euonymus europaeus. NCBI lineage: Eukaryota > Viridiplantae > Streptophyta > Magnoliopsida > Celastrales > Celastraceae > Euonymus > Euonymus europaeus. The sequence continues at coordinate 22,673,870 of OY756971.1, read as the reverse complement.
AAGCGGACTGGGGAATGACTGGTTGCATTGCATATAAAGTTGAGAGATTGGAGAGTTGAAGATAAATGACAATGGCTTGTAGTTTCAAGAACATGTTTATATAACCGAATCATTTGGTTTTACAACACAAATTGGGAATAAGGAATTGCAATTTGAAAGTCTAAACCAATTTATAAATCAGTTTACAAACCTCCTGTTGATTACTGTATTATATGTGGATGTTTATTAAATAACTTATGGTAGAAAATGGGAATCAAAGTATCTGCTTTAGATCTTAAACTGGGAAAAAAACTCTCTCATGCAATTCTCTGCAGTGGTAGAGGGGTTAGGGAACACAAGATGCTTGTAGCTTTACCCACTCATTGCTTTGAGTCTGTTTTCAGGTTGGTGCAAAAACAAATTTACGTGACTCTCTTCACTTGTTGCAGGATGGGTAGTGAAGAAGTTCGTGAAAAAACTTTCCAGATTTTTAAAGATTTCATGGCAAGGTAACGTTCGACTGCACAGCTTAGCTGTTGAAATTTATTGGAGACATCGTTCGCTATTTAAAATATATATTAAATGCATAATGTGGACTCCTAATCCGTGAAATGAATTATTAACTCTCGTGTAGAAAATTGAATGTTGGAAGTGGGAAAAGGTACAACTGATATGAATTCAGGGTGCTAGGTTTTGAACCATTCACACTCTTAGAGTTGTATACTTGTACGAATATTAAACATTATGTGTCAAAAGATACAGAATATTCGCTGTACTAAAATGGCATTTCATCTGTTTTTGTTTAACAATATGAACAAAAGGAAAGGACCTCCAGTTCGTGCTCAGTCTTGACATTTGCTCAAATTCATGAAGATTATTTTATTTTTATCTTTTACTAATGATAGTCCCTGTCATTCTAGTGTCACAAAACTTGAAGAATTGCGGACTTTGGGAAACAGACTTCTTAGTGGCTTTCGGCAAGTTCTTGGTAGATATTTTAGCAATAATTCTTTACTAATTTTCTATGCTATTATCTTGAGGTTACTAATCTTAATGACATTGTGCCTCTGAACTTCTCAAATAGAACTACTTCAACGGCCTCCGATAGACAGGACATCAAAGTTAATTGATAATATCATCAAAGCAAGTGAAACAGAGAGGGTTAAATCCTATATTGCGGCTGGCTGTATCAACAACCATGACCTGGTACAAAACATGAGCAAGTGTAAGACCATCAATTTCTTTACTTATTTATTCTTGTTTAGATCTATAGACACAGCAGTAATGATTCTACAGTGATGCTGTGGTGTACCAAATAGTTTTTAGAAACATGTTTACTGTTTGAGCTCTCTCTCATCTTCATCTTCTCTCTACCTTTTTATGCTTCAGTCTAATTGTCATTCAATAAGTGTGTTCAATGAATGCAAACTGGCTAGGATAATAAATTATCGGAATACAATTTCCCAAACATATGCAAATCCCATGATTTGAACCAAGGGCATTGAGGAACTGGATGCGATTGCCCATTGGCTACTTAACCTAGAGGCCTGAAAAAATGTTTTGTCTCAACAGAATCTTGCGTGGAGAAGATCCATTGGCCCTTTGGCTGATGCAAAAATTTGCTAAAACTCAGTATTCTTACCTGATTATGATTATATTTTTAGATTTTTGCTTTGAACTCCCCCACCGCTTGTGTCTCTTTCATGGAAGTAAATTTACACAGACTGTGTCATTAATGAATTGTCTTTTTCTATTATATGAAAATTTGGTATATCTCTTGTTTGCCTTGTTGTTCTGCTGTTTATTGAATGTGTACCATTTTCTTTCCATTAAATTCCTTCAGTTCTATTTTGTTGTTTCATTGGTTTTTTTACGGACTTGTGGTATTTTTCTGACCGCAATAACTTTTATTTTGAAAACGTGCATACAGAAGTACATACATGCCTCCTTGGACTCCAAGACCATTTAAGTAAAGGTAACATCCTTTCAAAAATTTACTGATGATACTAATTTTTCCAAATCACATTCAGTGCAAGATGACATGGTTTGAAATTTATTAACATCTTAAGTTTTCTTGTATGATTATGTTGCACATCTTTGGACCTGCATTTGCTTGTTCTTATATGTTTTTCTTCCTTGCTAATCCGTACCTGTTTAAAGTTTGGACGAGTATTTGTATCTGCTTTTCAACATGTTTGCGGTTATTTTTGTCTTACAATCTTACAATTACCTTCCTGGATTAGTTTTTTTTATTTGAAATATGTTGGCTTAAATTTTCCGCAAAGGTTTTTGATCTTTGAAAATAACACGTTAATGTGGTTGCAGCTAAAAGCACTCTAAATGAACTTCAGTCTCTCATGGAGGATGTAGCTGATGGGTGCTTATCACTTCCTCTTGGTGAATATTCTGGCGATGTATTAGATCAAAAAGAAACTACAGGCCAGGTTGTGTTTAATGACCATTTCTTTCACCGGCATTCAGATTTACATTTTTTATATGTTACTTTAGTTTCTTCTCTCTGCAGTTTCAGTAATTTCTCATGCCATCTATGCTTGTTCGTTGTAAAAATGTTATGTTTTGATTCTTATCAGATGTTGGTGTATGTGTGGGTTTGTGCCTTTGTGGTCTGTCAGTCAAGATGATAAACTGCGAGCTTGTGTTGGGCTTTCTTAAATGGCGTTGTACTTGGTTGAGTTTGTATTTAACATATGAATAGTTCCTTCTGTGAATTGCAAATTCATACTAAAATTTTCAAACTGATTTTTTTTTACTACTCCATCCACTTGTAATATTTTGTATGCTTCAAATTTGAAATGTTTGCATGGCTATTTAAGCAGTGACGAATTGGGGAGTCGAATATTACAGTTCTTGGCTGAACTGCTTGTTTTTCCCTTTATTTTTTGGCCAAGTTTGGGCTCAATTCTACTAAACTATGATTGGTTGAATGTGTAATTGTTTATGTAAGTTACATTCACAATGTAATTGTGTATTTAGTTACACGTCATTTGCATTTCATTGGCTGACAGTGTTTTTAAGAACCGAAGAACCGCTGTTCGATCTTAGTTTCTTAAATGATTTTATTCAAAATCCTAATCCTGATTGTCGAAATCTTGTTATTCTTTAGGAGGAAGAGGAATCACCAAATCTTCTACAAGTTGAATTTACAGATTATGCTACTCTAATGGCAATAATTTACACTATGGTGAAGCAAGACCATGCGATGCAGGTATTGAGACCACCCTTTCTTTCATATTTAGTTGGATAGGGGAATGGTATTTAAATTTATGCCTTTTGAATTTTTGTTTCATTCTTTGCATTGCGGTTACTTTCTGTCCTGCTAATTGATGATTGCTATTTTATTTTTTTAAATTCCTGTTGTAGGAAAGAATTGTTACATCTTTGAGTCTGAAGACATCATCAGGAGAATTGGAGAGTTACTGCCTGATGTGGTATCTGCGGCCTTTCATTGATGATGAGATTATGCATCGGGCTTGGAGGCTCATCCCTTAGGCATGGGATGCTTCTTAGGTGCAAATCTCTTGTTTAGTTTATTTAATATTTATATACTCAAAATCTTCGACTCTGTCCTCTTTTTTAGTTGATTTGGAATTGGCAGCGTAAGATTGCATATGTAATTTACATAGTGAGCATATATAGATAGTTTGAAAGCTGGTGCTCTGAAACTTCAATCAAGAATTGTCCTGGATATAACTTCACCACCACCAACATCATTAATTTTATTTCAATATATTATCACTCTGCTCTGCCTCTGCAGTATCAGCCCATAAGAATATCGGACCAGCTGCGAGAATCTCCTCAGTGAGCTTGTTGTCCCCTCCAATCTTGTAGTTGGTGAAGGTTTCAAAGTTGTTTCGGAACAGCCCACCTAGTTTCAACAAACTATCCTTGTAAGCTTGCTTGTCTGACCACTGGCACATCAAGAGACAAACAATTAGCAACTTCGAAAGTCAGAGATGACAGGGAAGAGGAGAAAAGGGGTGTTCCTGTTATGATGGCCAACTCACAGTGTTAATGGGATCAAGGATTTCAGAAGGTACCCCCTCAACCTCAGAGGGGATCTCAAGCCCAAAAACTTTCGTTTTCTTGTACTCAGCATTCAAGAGGCTTCCAGAGTGAATGGCATCAATGATTTTCCTAGTGTAAGATAACTTGATACGGCTCCCGCGACCGTAACTGCAAAACAACACGTTAGTTTATGCAATCTTAGTAATTAAACTTGGATTCAATTCATGTCAATAGAATACCTTCCGCTTGACCATCCAGTGTTGACGAGCCATCCTGTCGCACCGTGTTTCTGCATTTTCTCTGCCGCATTGCAGCATACTTGGTAGGATGCATCGTTATAAATGCTGCACCAAAGCAAGCTGAGAATGTTGCCTGTGGCTCTTTTATGCCATCTTCTGTGCCAGCCACCTGCGTACATCATGAAGAAATCTTGGATTGAGACGGAATTCAAGAACCCGTTCTACCCCGACCCTGTCTTGGATCATGAAGAAATCTAATTAATACACTTCTGTTTTTTCAAAAAGTTAATTTGTGTGCATGTATATTAGGTGGGTTCAGGTCACACATAGTAGCGAGAGTAAGGTATGTTGGGGAACTTGCCACTTAAGGCTGAGGTTTCCACCAAGTTTATATGATAACATAGACATAGCACGTCCTAAGCGAATACCATGATTATCGCACGAAAGTGGGTTTGGGCGAATAGGCGGGTTGTCCTAAGCGGCGTCGTATTGAGAGCGGATTGAGTGGATAACCCAACAATTGAGGGTTTTAGGCCGCGGAACGTCGTGTTTTGTGGCCGGAGTCAGACCATAGTAGCGAGAGTAAGGTACGTTGGGGAACTCACCACGTAAGGCTGAGATTTCCACTAAGTTTATATAATAACATAGACATATATATATATATATATATGTATATGTATGAGGAAATGCCCGGTCTAACATGTTTGAACCAAATTCAAATTCCGAGCCACATGAAAGGACAACTCCATGAATTGTTAAGTCCTTGGTCAAGGCCTAGTGTGGAAAGATAACATGACTATGCAGGATTTTTTTTTTCATTAGGAGATGTTACAGCTGCTACCAAGGTTTGAGGTCGCCAACCGGCCCTGCAGTCCAATTCAAGACCTTCTCGCCAGATTTCATGTAAATACTCATGTCGTGAGGCAATTTTCGAGCAAGTCCATTCAGAACTTGATGGAAAGCATCTCCTGGCTGAGCCGGTTGTGGGAACAACATGGCCTGTTTCATCGAGGGGTTGGCAAGTAATCTCTGCTTCCTCAATATTGCCTCCGGTGGGATTGATGTGAGTATGGTGTCCAAGTTGGGAACATCCTTCTCATCCACATAAACACCAATTTCTTCCCATGGGATTGCATCAGCAAAAGGTAAAACAATGTCGTCTGCTATAATCACAGGGATACAACCAAATATCACTGCCTCAACCAACCTCGGACTCCAAGGCGCCCAGCCAAGCGGACACAAACAAAACACAGCTCTTTGCATGTCCTCATAGTACGTTGCCGGGTGTTCTGTGGAGATGTCAAAAAGCGGATTGTCCTTAAAGTTCTCCCACACTGCAGCTCGCGCTCCTCTGTTAAACCGTAAAAGCAAAGTTGGAATCAGGATCCATGCTTGCAGGAAGTGTGTTGAATTAAAAGATTCATGGAAAAAATCAATGGGAAATTATTTTTCCCTTTGTAGAGAAGTCTACCCATTTATTTTCCCTCTTGTTAGTACTTACACGAATGAGTCAAAGAATATATTAACCAATTCACGGGGCTCAACAATCAACATATATTTATCAGCATGCCGTGATCTTATGCCTCCAAATGCAACTAAACAAAAACTAGACCTCCATTATCTCAGCACACATTTCCAAATCTTTAACATACATACATACATACAACATATATATATATATATAAGTTTCGTGAGAAATACCTTGCATAATAACCACCTTCAGGATCATTCCCCACATCATAAAACAATCCTCTGAAGTAAACAAAGATGGACCTCGGGGTTTTTTCAGGAATTAGGTGGGTTTGCATTTTCTGTGGAGGAGCATACGGAGGAATGGTAATTGATCCCTCTTTCAAGCAAACGTGATTCCGCTGTCCAAACGTCTGAACTAAGGTAGCACGTTGAAGCAGATGAAGAATCCCTCTTTCAATAGCCTTCTCTTCCTGTGAGAGTATTTGTGGATAAAGAACCATCAAGTCAGAGCTCAAGAACGGTAGAGTAAAACTTGAGAGAATCAAAAACTTAATAATGACACATGTTAATATTGAGCTCAAGACACAAAAATTTCAAAACCTACTTATACCAGAAAACGAGCCAACAAGGTTCTTTACAGAAATTAGGGAGTGAATATGGAAACACAAAGTTACATACTTGATAATGGAAGCAAGCACCGAAGTCATGGGGCACTACAAAAAAGTGATTGGCCCCTTCTGTGTGATTCCAATAAGGCCAATTTGAAGAAATAAGCTGGATTGCACTTCTCATCATTCTAGGTGATTTAAAAGGTAAAGGGAGGCCATTTGGTGTTAGGTCACAAGTAGTGTATACGGGGGTATAAAACCAATCAGCTTCCTCAGGATTGAGGGTTCGAACAGGGCTAGACAAGAGAAATCGATGCATAAAGATCTCAGCGGCAAACATATGGTTAAGGCATCTCGAGTCCTTTTGCAGGATCTTCTTGTTGTATTTGCTTGGCAATTCATAGACAAAAACTTTCAGCCTTCCCACTGGATCATCTTCCAATACATCGCCAGCACTTCCTACATTTCGAATGGCACAAACATACTTGAACATTTCATGCATTAACATCAACATCAAGAGAGAGAGAAATAGCTTCAAAATGTTGAACTCCATATAAAACACGAATTAGAGTTTTTAGATACAGATGCGAGCTCCCAATCCGATCTTTCTATTCCTGATTCATACTTCGAGTATGGAGAGTACATAGTACATACAAACAGAATGTGAAAAATTGCTTCAAAAAACTTATTATTTTAAATCACCTAATAAGCAGAATGAAAAGTTCACAAATACAACTATTTCAATTCCTTTGCTTTTCACATACAAACAAACAAGAGAATTGACCTTGGATCCACCAATACTCCTTCAGATTATTCACCACCTAAACCAAATGAGGCAACTCATTTGTGTTTAACTCCAACCAATTATTACCTTTCCTCTACAGTAATTTTTTATTTATTTACAAATACAGGAATAATACTTTCCTTTCAAGCAGATCCCTTAGTGGAAAAGAATAGCAGAGTTTTTAAAAGACATTTAAACATGCAATAAAAAAGATACAAGGTTCAATTTACACAATTATAGTTGACATTCTTTACCAAATAAAATATAAGAAAATTACTACCAGTCATTGATCTGCCTAACAATTACTAGCCGGATAACAGGCATCAGACATATTCGATACTCCTAAACATACTTCACATTGCTCCAAAATGGCAGCTTAGGAAATCATAAAGCATATTTAATTACTTATCTTTACTATGATTTCCTTCCGTTCATTTCCTCTTATCAATGTCCACTGATCTTCTGCAAATTATAACTCAAATAGCCTGCAACCAATTAAACAAAAACAATTTATTCTTTCCCCAACTTGCTATTATGCCAAATACGATCCATCCTACATTCCCTTGTACACACAGTCTAGCTGTACCCGGTAAGGAAAAATCAACTAAACTGCACATCATAGTCAAACTCCAACCAATCTCCACCTTCCCCCATTGACCCACAAAGTGCCACCATTTTCATATCAGCACTTTTCATCTTGATATTATACTACTTACTAGTTACTACTCATTGAGCCTTCCATCTTCATCAGATTGGTCAAAGTAGGGTGTTCCATTCAAACAGTCTTGAAATTGGATCTCCAACAAGATAGAAGCTACTAACAGAGCCTTAAAGGTTGCGCTTTGAGGAAATTTCACTTTGGCTACTGACAACAGATTGTCACAGACAACAAAAAGACTTACAAAGTTACAACAGAGCCATATTGTTGAATCACAAATTTGGCATCATAGGAAATAACAAAATGTTTGAAAGTGAGAGGCGATTTAACTCGAATATCGCCTAATTCGAACTCCATACAAATATAGAAATATATTCATTGTGGAATGCAGGCTGTATGACTTTGAAATTACAACTGAAAAAAAAAAGAAGCTAACAAAGTCAACCATATAGCAAATGTCCAACTGAGCTGTTCATTTAAAGGCAATGAAGAATCTCTCGGAACTAAACCCTTTATCAGAATTTCTCGGAACTAAACCATTTATCAGAATTAAGAGAAACCCCAAAGATCCCACGAATCAAAACCCTAGTTTCAAACAAAACTATGTCACACACGAGTAATTCGACGATAACTAAACTCCAAAGATCGAATTGGACACTTCTTTTTGGTAAGAAAAAAAAGGTAGTGACATAAAACATCACAACTGGACTCCAAAGATCGAATTGAACACGTAGTGACATAACACATCACGAACCCACAAAAAATGGAATGCTTCATCAAAAGAAATCTGACCTGAAATTCTCTCCGTAGGTTGACTCCGACCCAGCTTAAAAGCATCAATCCTCGTAACAAAGACGGTAAAGTAGAGAAGCCCGACAAAAACCCACTTCCAAATCTTCATTGCTATGGCCTTAAAAGGGTGACTTGTTCCAACGACAGACTAAATTACCGAAATCTAACAAAGAACCTGCACAAAAAGAGCAGTCAAAGAGAATGCAAGAGGATTTCAGATTATAGGGCAGGAAAGATGATTGTTAGGATGTCAAAGCAGAGGTAGTTGAGACATAATTCTTAGAATCACAGGAATGAGGAAACAGGGTTTTGGTCTTCTTTTCCAAGGGTATTGACAGAGAAGGCCAAGCAAGTTTGCTTCAAACACTACCATATTCCAGCTATGTAGCTCGATCAACCTTCAAACCACTACAACTTTTTCTATTCTTTTCATATTTGGTGCCGCTATTGGTATTGGCTACGTGTTCTTCCCATCGGTTGACCTTTCATGGTGAAATGATTAACCAGAGATAGAACAGATAATAACTTCTTCAGCAAATAAAATTACTGCCAGTCAGCCAGACGTTGAAATTTTGTCCGGTAGCTAGTTAGGTCAACTGAAATTGAATTATGTTATATTTGGGAGAGGAGTTAAGTTGAGAGGAGTTCATAAGTGAATCCTTGATTGGTATGAGAGGGGTTGAGAGCTTTTAATGTAAATGAACATCTTTCAATCCCTCATTTTGAGGAGTTGAGAGGGATTCACAACATCTTGAGGTGTTCGCGCTAAGCAAAGGTTATGAGAGGTTCGCTTGTTCGCGAACTTCTTCCAACCCCTCCCAACACCTCTCCCAAGTAACTCATCCCGATTTTATATAAACATACCCCGACTCTCATTAACTTTCCATTGACTTTGTGATTTCTGGTTATGTACTTCATAACACCCCACCCTCAAATCTTTGAAAAACAGAGCATGGACGGAATGCAATCACATGAGCTTGCGTGAAGAGGAGAAGAACCATCCGAGCTTGCTTGAAAACCCTCGATAGCCGTTAGCCCAAATTGATTATCTTCAATCGACACCAGTAAGCATGACAGCGGAGATACTCTTGTATCAGAACAATGTCGTTCCAAATGAAGATGTAACCTCTAAAGCCGTGATGAAGTTGCGTGAAAGTGAACGACATCATTGGAGACAGAAGCAAAAGACGAACAATAAAGTATCTCAAGTTTCAGAGGTGGCAGAAGGTGCCAATGGCGAAGGAAACGACGCCGGTGAAGATAATGTTAAAGAGAATGCCAGTTCTCAACAATAGGTGGCGTCCATTTTCTTCGTATAAGAAAAGAAGGAAAGAATATGAAACGGAACAAAAAACCTAAGCTAGCTCTTTTGATGCTTATGCATCCTACTTTTGTAGAAAAGTCGACACCACGTCAATGAAGTGGTTGGATATTTCCAATAGATCAATGATTTTGATGCCCCAAAGTTCCACTTCCATTCTTGGACAAACATCCTAGATAAGTCGATAGTGATGGTAAGATTGTTAATGGAGGATGGAATCAATACTTCATTGGGGTATAATCCTCTCTTTTTGCTATGTTTTTTAGCCTTGGGGTGTACTTCTGAAATCTTGTAATTTTTAGGTACTTTTACTGTATTTATAAAAATTTGGGATGTGCTTAATAAGGAAGGTGTCTTAATAAAATCGGAGTGAAACTAAAATTTATCTTAGGTTATGTTTTAGCCCAATGGGGTCGGGCACGGCCGCAAAACTCAAACCGAGACCCACTAAAATGAAGATTTCGGACTCTCAGACCCGGTATCATTTCAGCCTAAGGCGGGCCTCGGCCCGCGTGGTGAATGGTGATCGACTGACCCGGTGACCCCAATGTTTATGCCTTATGGTGCAGTAACAAAATCGGGCCAAAGCTCAAACAAAGGGAGAATACTGAATAAGCAATGGAGAAAGGCCCAATAACAGCTTCAATTCAAACAACCCTGGTCCAGCTTCCGTGTTCGTCATGATACATGGCCCATCCGAACATTAGGATATGGCCTTATTGTTGGAAAATTTGATTTGTGGGCCTAAACTTACTTTTAAATGTATGGACCAGCCCAAAGGCCATCTTAAGCCCTAATTTTGTTCCTATTGCCGGGCATGGGCCATATATATGCCATAGGCTGGCTCATAGGCCATAGGCCATAGGCGCCTCTCCAAAGTCCAAATCAGATTCTCAGGAAAATAGAAATTTAAATTCTCTCAAGTTTTTGTTAGAGGTTCAAGTTGTCTCGAGTCTCCCGCGAAAAATGGCGAATCGTCGCCGGAGATCACAGATTCCAGTGGCGCCTTCATCATCGACAGGGGAGCTTCGAATCAAGCTCAAAAGACTCGTCTCTCGCCATGAGGAAATGACGATCGCGTTTCACCGGCTCAATTCTCAGATCAAAACCGGATTGCTTGAAGTATCTCTCTAATTTTATCTCTCTAGACCTAATATCATAAATCAACTTCGATTTCGAGTATTCCTAAATTTTCCAAGAATTTGACGGGAATATTTTGTTCTGAGGCTGAAGAGGTGTTTACTTCCCTTGCGATTCCACTGCTGAAGCTTGTTGGATTGAAGACCGTTGAAATGGCCGATGAAGGGCGGTTCACCACCATTATCGTGGACAATGATCATCCTTGCGTAATCAATTTTTAAGCAATTTTGTATTTGCTGGGCAAGATAAGGAATGGTTTAGTGAGAAGGACCTCTATTAGTAATCTGCTGTGTCCATGGTTGATGTGCTGCAGGGAAACGGGATGGACCAGGAAGTATCTGAATCTCCGATGGGATCATCAGCCGCTCCAGTACGCCACCATAATAGTCAGATTAATGGATTCAAGGTAACTATTCAAAAAGTTTGAATTCCAATGACTAATCAGTCTCTTAAGCTTTTGAAAATGCTTAAATTATTGTTAGCCAACTGTAAGGAGTCTTTATTTCTTAAAATACTTAACGTAGGCAAGTAATTTTGCCATTGCCTAGCTGGGATTAGTTTCCTATAATCATGAGTGATGGGATGAATAATTTTGATTAGACATAGAATTGCTTAATTGGAATTAACCTTACAAACTGCTGTGTTTTTCTTCTATTCAAGTTCATAGGCCGCAAATACATAGAAATAGTATCTGTCTCGAATTCCTAAGATAGTGTTTACTAAGTTATCAGAGAGGTGAATATTATGGGTTTGGTTTTCCTATATTGCTCTGTTTATCTGGAGGTGTCAAGTTTCAAACCCTGAATTAAGAGATGGCCAGACTCCAGAGACGCCGATACAATGCAAGTAACCATGCTTTTAGGATGAGTACTGTTTTAGGAATTTATGCTGGAAGCACCAGGATCTTTGTGATGACTAGGAAACCGGAAAGCCTTAGTTTACAACTTTTCAGTTTAAGTTGGCATGGATTGGAAAATCTGAGTGCATAGGATTTGATCCTTGGTCCAGCAATGAATATCTTTTACAATGTTCTCGTATTATGTGATAAGGACGTCATTTCATTTGAATTTATTAAGGTTATAAGGAAGAACCTGAAACTATCAACTGTCCTGGGAAATGCATGTTGCCAATCCCGATAATGGCCCATATCACTACAATGGGTGCTTATCATACTGATCTAAATTGCTGCTGCAATATCAGTTCCTTAGGCAGTGTCGTTTTCAGGACCATTTCCATATGCCTAGCTGCACTTTAGTACTTCTAACTCAATCCTTGGCTTGCCATATCTGGACATGCTTGCTTTGCGGTTTTTTATGCAGAAATTCTCTTGCACTAGATTTAGGCGCAACTTAACTCCAAACAATCCACTGAAAATCATAAACCATATGTTCCTGTTCCCTCGGAGTTTTTTTTATGCTGTTTGCATGCAAAAGAGACCAAACATTTGTGTCTCGACTTTGTCACAAACAAAACAAAAAAGATTTATGCCTCAGAAGTGTCTATTGGATAGTTCTTGTACCATGCTCAGTCACTATTTTGGTCTTTTGCAGGCAGAAATATATGCTACTAAAGCCTCCAATGCAGGCAAAGAACTCATGGATAAGCAGCAAACTCAATTTATACAACTCATCCAGCTCCTGAAACAAATTGAAATCCAAGTCAATTTCCGCAATGATGACATCCTGCAGACCATTGCTAACCACAAGAACTCTCTCCAAAAACTCTTCCAAAGAGCCATTCGTTTTATATCCACCTTTCAAAGTCAGAACAGAGACACTTTTCTCATCACTTTGAAACTTCTTCAAGCCGTATTTGATAATATGGGAGCTGTCCTTAGCTCAGTAGAGGATGGTGTGGGGAACCTAATGCAGGATTTAGGTGAAAAAATGTGTAATCCAATGATGGAGTATGTCAAGGGCCTCAAGGATGATATAAGAAGAGGAACATGTGCACGCTTATTGGTCACAGTGAAGGAGATGGAAGGAGCAATTCAAAATGGATGGATTGAGTTGGAGACAACGAGGAGGAAGGCCACCATCGCTGAAGAGAAGAAAATGCAGGCATTATGGAAGTTAAGGGAAACAGAAGAACTACTTAAGAGAACTAAGGAGCATTGTGGGTTCCTTTTTAATGCCAAACACGAGTCTATCGAACCTTTGGTTCCACCTGAGGTACGTTAATTATTGTACTTGTTGTTCTGCAATTCACTAGCTTGCATTTTATGATTTGATCAATGCACTTTTCCTATAAAAATTGAATTGCATACTGACTATCCTTCGGTCTTGTTTTAAGAATCAATATGGATATATGATGCAAATGTTGGCCTATGTAGGCTTTATCTTTGTTTTTGTTTTCTTTTTTGAGTGTATATCTTCAAGCAGCTAACTAGCAATAAACATTACCATAGGCATACCATATTTTTTCCTTGCTCCTTTGTTACTTTTCTTCCATGATGAAGTAAATACAGCCTTATATTGAAAGGCATTGCGAGTGAATTATATTTCATTGCTGGCTTGCTACTGAGTGCATACTGTTTTGATGTGTACATGTGCATGCTTCTAAGAACCGTAAAATTGGTGAATTATGTTGGACATAAATAACACAATGTTATTCTAATTTCTCTTGCCATTGTGTTTGGTCTAGTACTTGGGCATGGAGGAAGATCAAGCAAAAGTTGACAAGCTAATGAAGCAACTAATGAAGAGAAAGAGAAAGATCCGAACACCAGAGAGCCCCATGGGACCCAATGAGCTTCTCTACTACAAGACCAATAAGGAGCAGCATAGACCCTCTCAGGCTAGAGCCTTGATCAGTCACCGACCTGCGACTAGGAGTTACTCGAGAGGGCTAGTTCCACAGACTCCATACTTGAATGCAAGAATTCCATTGGGATCATCACCTACAGTGGCAATTCAACATTCGAGCAGGTGCATTACTTCTTAAATTCCATCTTGAGATTGTAGACTGCTACTGCTTGCAAACGAAATTGGTTGGATTTCTTCAATGAGCACACAACCTGTTAAACTCACCTAATTGTTGTTCTGTGTTCTATAGCGTGTGTTTAGTAGAAAATCAGAGTATAAACTGATCTAGATGATCCGCAGGAAGAATTAAGCGCAAGTCATAAGTCAGCGTATTCAACTGCGTATTTAACAGACACCTTGGGCACAGAGCATTTTTCATGAATGCAAAGTGACTAGGGATGGCATCGGATCGGATTTGGATCGGATTTCTCAAAATCCATATCCGATCCTAAATAAAAATTATGTATCCATATCCATATTCATATACTACGGATAAAAAAAATCTAAATCCATATCTTATCCATCGGATTTCGGATTTTCTCCACAGATTTCGGATTTATCCATTCGACACTATTTTGCTAATCTCTGACAACAATTAAAATTTCATGATTCATGAATCTAATCAAAGTTTAAAGTACAAATACTATCAAAAATCATCCAGCAACATAGAAAATTCTCTACAATCAAAGTCTAAACTCTTAATTATATAAAATATTACAAATCAAAATGTTTGCATCAGCTGAGAAATTCAAAATGAATATCATCTTCAATCATTTGTCACATGTAATCTTGGATCCTACAATTATCAAAAACAACAGGGTTACGATTTATGGTGTTTGATTAGTGTTGTGAGTGTTTTAGTTAAAATTTCCAGTATTACAGATTATAATTTGTGGTGTTAGATCAAGGTTTCCACTTTATAGTGCTAGGGTTGGGGTTTGTGATGTCTGATTAGGATTTTCAGTGTTAGAATTAAAGTTTACAATATTATGGATTATAATTTGTGGTGTTAGGTTAGAGTTAGGGACTTACGGTTTGTGGTGTTATAGGTTAGAGTTTACGGTGTTGAGGGGTTAGGGTTTGCAGTGTTAGCATGTTACGTTAGGGTTTACAAATTACAATTACGACTAGATTTGTAATTTTTAATGTTATTGTTAGGTTTAGAGTTTACAAATTACAATGTTGGGGTTTACATTATTGTGTTTTTACTTTTTAATATTAATTACTAACTTTACTAATTAGAGTTTTACAAATATTATTAAATTGAATAATTGAATTAGTAGTATGAGAACATATCACATTACATAGTGTTATTAAAAATTACAATTAATTCATATTAAAAAAAACATATGTTGACAATTATAATATATATAAATATATTAATGATATTAATTGTCAATTACATAATTGCATATAAACTATATATATATATATATATATATATCTTTGTGTGTCGGGTAGAATCGGATCTGATATAATCGGATCGGATCGAATATCCGCACGTTCGGGTCGGATAGGATACGGATTTCGGATTGGATATGCGTGAATCTATATCCAATCCATATCCATTCAAAAAATTCAGATTTTATCCATATCCATATCCATATCCATTATCCAGTCAACGGATTTTTTTACTGTTTGACCGGATCAGATCAGATCGAAAATCCACGAATACGGACACATTTGCCATCTCTAAAAGTGACTGGATAGAATTAGAAATTTAGAATCGATAGATGATATGCTAATGTCAAATAACCGAAACACTAATGGATGGGCCTGTTTCAAGCGAATGGGCCTGTTGTTTCATATAAAGTTGATGGGCTTTCTGTAATTGTGGAGCATTCTGGGCCCTCCATTTGGGCTCACACAACAGCAGATGCTGGACCTACAAAAATTTCTTGTTTAGAAATAGGAAAGGATTTTTTTATTTATTAGCTTCTAGTAAAGCCGCCAACAAACCGCACGATCAATTCGCTATTGGAGGATTTCGCGCTTTGACCCCTGCTTCAAATTCAAATTCAAATCCGACCACGACCTCCTATTCATATCACATCCCGATTGCCAGGTTAATCGCCGGCTTCTGTGCTCAGAATAACTCATGGTGACTGGTGAGGTCTATATTTGATGATAAGTGACTTTGGGTTGTTGCTCTGATTGCATTTCACTCTTTGATGCTCTCGATTGATTGTAATTATTGTTTATTTGCTGGATTATTTTCCTGTATTTTTCTAGTTTTGGAATTGTGAATTATGTTTCGTTATGGTTAGCAGCTGTAATTGTATACTCAGTTATTCTTCCATTTTTAGGTTCCAATTATTAGGTTGCTTTTAATTATTACTGTATTTGAATAAAGTTTTAGTATAATTGCATTGTGATTATATGTCGTGTTGCAGCTATCATTGTGATCTTGAAGTTGTTTTCCTTGAAAAGAATTTTAAAAGAAAAACCTCTTACTATTTGCAAATATGAGATCAATTAAAACTAACGCTATATTAAATCTATATGTATTTCCTTGAAATCCGTTTTTATTGGGAGAATGAATGATTTTAAAACCAGGAGGTTTTGGAGTAATATGAAGGGACAATGACTGGTTTTGATTGAATTGAATTAAGCTGGATCTGATGAAACAACCTAGATGTTTATCAAGTACCATGATAAGCTCAAGGATCTTTCATCCAAGGAAGTCTTCATCTTAAGATACTTTGATTTTATATTATAAATAAGTATGTATTGTGGATTATTGGTTTTTACTCTTACTTTTCTTTTAATATCTGGACAACAGAACATGGGCCTTTCCCTCTCCAGAAATTGGTACTTTCGTTGTAGAATGCCTTGATAGTATGAAGGCGTTTGCCAATTTCCTCGTCTATTTTTTTTGGAGTTGCAATATTTTTATTTTTATTTCTCTAGCAGTTCTTTGTTGCTTGTAACTGTCTGACAGGGTAATAGTTGCTATTATTTGAAATCTTCTTTTAATTAGAATTTGGATAATGCTGGCAAAGGCTTATATAGTTAGGTTTCCCTAAATCTTAAGTGGCCTTCTGATAATCGCTAGGAATACAATGGTACTTGGTCTCCTTATGTGTTAAAGACATTAAGACTTGTCATCTTGCTACTTTAGAATGATTCTGAAATCTTTTTAGCATTACAGATTTATCTATCGACTGATATTTTTGGTGCTACAAAGTATTGGTCAAGCAAGATATACTGTGTCTGGAATCTGGATACTGATATCATGGAAACTTCATTGAAAAATGTAGTTTGCTCAACATCTTTTTTTCTTTTATTTGTTTTAGCGGGCTGCAAAAATACTTGATTTTGGGGTTGTGTACCTCTATGAGTCATTGAGTCTGCATTAACCTCTATGAAGCTTCCAAGAAGACTCGTTCTCAACCAAGCCTTGTAGTAGAATACATTGCTGCCTCATTCAACGAGGCTGTCAATGATGCAGCCGATATGTAGTTGCTAGTAGTTCAGTGTCACAGCAGACAGTATGATTGAACCACACTGGAGTTGGATCATACGCCAGCGTTGAGAAGTTAAGCTATGCATAATGTAATTATTTTTATAAACTACTTGTAGCTTCATTAGGTGATGAGCAGTTGATGAATATGTTTCTAAATAGCCTGTTATTTAGCTCTCCTGAAGTTCTGTTTGCGATTAGTAAATAATGTTGTCAAATAAAAAGGAAAACAATTCAGAATTTCAGGAGAGCTAAACATAGGCGAGCAGATTTTGGGTGTCACATAGCATTCAACGTGAGAGGAGATTTTTGCGGTTATTGCTGTCATTTTACTACATTTATATATGTGAGAGATGTGAGTTGTCAGTGTTGGTGATCTAGTTCTAGATCACCAACAGTCTAGGGCATGAGCATTTAGTATGTTAGGTGTCGTTCTATTCGTTTCCACGCAATTGATTTGTCTCTGTTTATTCTAGTTCTGTGCAAATTAACTATCGAGGTTCGTTCGCACTGGTTTTGGTGCTCCATTCGATTGGGTGACGTTCGGTGATCTAGTTCTAGATCATTGATAGTGTAGGGCATGAGCATTTAGTATATTAGGTGATATATGTATGTATATTACCAGATTTAAGTTAAAATGATGAATAAGAAAAAATATGTAATGAAAACACAATCTCAGTTTCTAACAAGAGAAACAGGGTCCTGATAAGATGAACTGAATAATGTTTTTTTCTTCTTAATGTAGAAATATGATATCCTGTTTGAACAGAATGCCAAGAATGGAAGTCTTTACCTCCAATCAAAGGTTCATAGAGCTGAAAAAAGTTTAGAAGCAATTTACCAGAAGAAATCTCTGGAGATCATTGTAGCATGTAACTTCTAGAGGTCATCTTCCCTTCCCTTCTATTTCTTTTTTACTATCAAGTAGGGTGAAGTCAGTACGTTGACTGACTGAAACTATGTAAAGTGTGCATACCAGAATTGCTTGCCAGCATTGCACACTTCAAACAGTTCAGTCAGTCAACGTGCTGACCTGACATCAAATAATGAAGGAAGTTTTTCCAACAAAAATTGCGTACGATAGAATTTTGGGAAATTCTTTGAAGCCCACATGGCACAATCTTTTAGAAAATAGGTTGGGCATTGTCAGTCGATCTACACCATCTAAAATCCAAATTCAAGAAATTTAAAGAACAATAACAATCAAGCAGGAAGTTCAGATTAAACATCACCATAACCGACCATCAAAACCCAACTGAGGATCTAAACGAGCAAAACAAAAATAGATCCTCCAAAGTAGAGCAACCAAAAAATGAGGCAAAGCATACATTTACTCAAGACCTTCATACCCATAAGCTCATCACAATTTGCTTCATTGATGAATTAATCGAAGAAACCCAAGCCGCGAACTTTGACTATACCTTGAGTAGTCAACGGTGAAGAACAGTAAGCTTCCAATTATGCAAACTGTGCTGCCCATGTCTTCTTTATGGAGTTTGAAGTAAATGAAGAACAAATAAATAAAGACAAAATAAATAACGAAGAAATTAAAAAATCACTATGAACCCAAGAAAAAGAGAGGAAGAAGACTCGGCCATGAACAAAGGTTTACGTTACGTTATTGGAGGATAAATTCAGCAACCACAAAGTCACCATTTTCGTTCGATTGGAACAGAGGGGAGTTGAAGAGGATGGAGGCGAGTGATGAGGATTCTATGTTGAAAAGAAGTGCCCTAATACACGTCATCAAAGATTCAATTTACACGTAGGATTTATGTTCATCCTTCCATTTTTTAAACCATTTTTGTTTGGTCAGGCTGACAGCATTTTGACACACCAAAACTCATTAAAAATTGACCGTGCAACGATTCAAATTTTTCGGTGAACATTTGAATAATTTTTTAGACCCTGAATCACCACCGAGTTTTAGCTAGCGTTGGGTATTTTTTAATGACCAAAAACATAATTTGTTAGGATGAAGTTTGTTTCACAATTATATTTTATAATGTTAAGTTATAAAAAATATCGTGTTTAAAGTTGTATAAAAAGTTGTATAAAATGTTATGGAATGTTTGGTTTATTTTTCTATTAGAATAATTTTGTAGATAAAATTATAAAAAAAATGTATTACAATAAAAAGTAATTGAAAACCTTTAAGATATGAAGGGACAATTACGTAACGTGATTATAAAATATTGTGGGTCCCATAGCTTTAAACTCTGAAAAATCATGAGATGACAACATTTTTATTTTGCACAGCTTAAAGTTGTAGGGTCCACAGCTTTAAACTATTAACAAAATGTTGCGTTTGATTGACACAACATTTTATGCGGATCCCACAGTTTTAAACTGTGAGAAATGTAAACAAACGCACCCTTAGTGATTGCAATTGAGAGCAATAACAATGATATCATTATCAACATCCACATCACTAAAACACATATTCTGATACAAACACATAAATAAAAACACATATTTTCATACAATGTATCGACCCAACAAAATGCAACGAGTGTGATTGCTATGAGCGGGCAAAAAGAAAACGAACCATTCAAATTTTTCGATGACCATTTTGAATCATTTAGACCTTCGACAATCGAGTTGTAACGTAGGTTATCGATCAAAAACATAATTTGCAAATGACTGAAATTGAGTGGGCGAAAAGAACCAGAATCTGCAAATGGCTGGAATTGAGTGGGCGAAAAAAGTCAACACAATACAATACAAGCCGCAAAGTTTGACATGGGGAACCGACAATACAGTGGGATTTGTGAATTATGTGATACTTGCCGTGAATTGTGTGATAATTGCAACCCACCCTTGCGTGTGGACTGGGACTGCACTTCGTATTGGAATGAATCTTTGGTTTTGGATGACTAGACTACTCCAAGACGATGTGCGAAGACTTTTGATTTGGCCACCGGCCCACCGCACTGGTATCAGAACTTTACGACTTGGATGCTTCTAGAGGCGCGTCAACGGTTACTTTAGTCAACGGTTCTCACTCTGTCTCTTTCCTTTGAGATAATTTTCATTGTGGGTCTTTGAACTTTAGAATGGATCGATTAAGCTCATTAACTTGATTTCGGATTAAGCTAACTTCTTCAATTTGCTGTATTTCCTTCGCTAGCCCTTTCTCATGTTTTCCGGACAAAGGGCTAACGAAGGATATTCATCGAAGTATAGGTACTTGTTTTTGACCCAAAATTAACTTGATTTCGGATTAAACTAGCCCCTCC
The DNA here is from genome assembly GCA_963580455.1 of Euonymus europaeus. Lineage (NCBI taxonomy): Eukaryota > Viridiplantae > Streptophyta > Magnoliopsida > Celastrales > Celastraceae > Euonymus > Euonymus europaeus. Next base: position 22,653,344 of record OY756971.1, on the reverse strand, counting down.
AATTTGATGAATGTCCATTGTTAGTCTTTTGTCATGTTTTCCGGACAAATAGCCGACGAAAAATATTAATCTTAGTGTAGGAACTTATTTATAACCCAAAATTAAGTTGATTTCGGATTAAATTAGCCCCTTCAATTTGCTGTATTTCCTTCGCTAGCCCTTTCTCATGTTTTCCGGACAAAGGGCTAACGAAGGATATTCATCGAAGTACATGTACTTGTTTTTGACCCAAAATTAACTTGATTTCGGATTAAACTAGCCCCTCCAATTTGATGAATGTCCATTGTTAGTCTTTTGTCATGTTTTCCGGACAAATAGCTAACGAAAAATATTAATCTTAGTGTAGGAACTTATTTATAACCCAAAATTAACTTGATTTCGGATTAAGCTAACCCCTTCAATTTGTTGTATTTCCTTCGCTAGCCCTTTCTCATGTTTTCCGGACAAAAGGCTAACGAAGGATATTCATCGAAGTATAGGTACTTGTTTTTGACCTAAAATTAACTTAACTTCGGATTAAATTAACCCCCCAATTTGATGAATGTCCTTCGTTAGTCATTTGTCATGTTTTCCGAATAAAGAACTAACGAAAGATATTCATCAATGGGTAGGCACTTGTATTTAACCCAAAATGAAGTCCAATTGACTTGATTTCGGATTGAATTAGTCCCTCCAATTTGATGAATGTCCTCGGTTAATCTCTTGTCATGTTTTTCGGACAAAGGGCTAACAAACAATGTGTATCCATCAAAGTATAGGAACTTATTTTTAACAGAAAATGAAGTCCAATAGCTTAATCCATCCATTTTGCCATCAAACTTATCCCTTGTCTTTTTTTTTAAACGTCAATGGCTTCTAAAAGTAGAAAATAAAATTCCATGGACAAGAAAGAAGTATTTACGTGGAATCACGTGACCCAATGAGAAATTGAAGCACCCATGATTCAAACTTGTCAACTGCAGCAAACGAGCGTCACACATACGCATAAATGATTGCATCTTCGACCTTATTATTAATCAATCCTCTAGAATTATTACTAATGTGTGATCATGGCGGCTAGAATTATTAGTGTTTGTTTTATGTTTATTTGTTCAATCTGCCCAGGTTTATTTTAGGGGCCGTACAATAGAACATCTACAGCAGGGTTTGCATTACATTAATTAAACAAATTAACTGATTTTTTAAAAATATCAAAAGATAATAAATATAAAGTATTTGCAGTGTAGATCATAATCATGTATTTTTTTTAATTAATTAAATTCATAGTCAAATAAGTGATTGCTCCAACGAGATAAGATGTTTCTTATTTGTATCAAAAAAAATTCAACAATTTTTTTTTATTTTTCTCTAAAAAACTACATTGACAGTGATCTACACACTAAAACCTTAATATTTATGATTTTTAAGTATTTTAAAAAAACAAAATAATACGTAAATTGAACTAATGCATGCCCTGCAGTACAACATTCGGTTTACTTTCCATTGATTCGAGGATTCCAAGTGTACTCTCTAAAGTCGTTTAATGCCCTGCCTTAATCATTTTTAAAGCGTGGGTGCCACAACGCTAACAAGTTGAAACTCAAGTAATTAATCTCTTTTCCTTTTATTTATACTACAAGGCAAGCAATCTCATCGTCAAAATACATATCTATCATATTTGTCTTTACTCAAAGTCAAACTAAAACTCTCTTTCAAATCCCAAGTGAGAGAAAGATGGGGAGAGAATTTTGATGGTCCATTGCCAAGAAACGGCAAGTTTGGCATCTATGATATATGGATGACTAATTACTAATAGGTGGATTGTTGAAAAATAATCACTAATAAATATTTTCAATTGAAGGATTTAATTGTGAATGGAATCAAATAATTGATGTTAATTATCATTCGAAGAAATTCTGAAGAAAAATGTATTTTAATGCAGACTCTCAGATCGAAATATGACTCTCATTTTATTTCTAAATTTACATTGTATGTAAAATTGTCATTGATTATAAACACACATGTATTACTCAATTAACATCCAACACTTTATTACATCTGAGGATAAGATGAGAGTCGCTTCAAGCATAAATCCTCGAATAAATTGAGGCGGATGAGAAAAAACAAGTAGGGAGAAGTATATATAAAATAAAATGAGCGAGAAGGTTTGACCCAATTCACTTATGATATTGTCCTTTTTCTAATCCGAAGCCTTTGGTTAATTTGTTAAGATCAAAATTCATATCAAAAAATTGAGGAGAGAGAATTGTTGTATAAGTTAAGATTCTAGAATTGTCAATTGGAGGTAACCCTTCAAGGACAAAATATACAGACATATTGAGTCCCAAAGAGGACAATAACTTTTTCATACAATGCAGTGTAATTAGCCACGACTGAATTTCCTTTTGTAATAAAGTGAGAACCGAAACGAACACTCAAGTCAAATGAAAAGCAGGCATTAATGTTAAAAACGAGTGTTCTGCCATTTCGGCAGTCAAGTTTGGAATGAGAGCAGATTCTTAACTTTGCAAAACCGACAATCAAAAGTAAATGCTCATCCATATCATTAAATTTTGTCCATTTCAGCCGAATTTCGAGACTCTCATTAGGTATAAAATTGCACTCCACCTTCATACTTTTCATACCTACCCAGCTACTAATCTCTGCGAGTTTATAAATTATAGACATTTTCGACATATATACTTGCATATTTAGCAGAGCCTTCCACATCTTCTCCTCGATTTCAATACATTAAGAAGTTGGATTATGCTGTTCATGATTCTCTCTCGCTCGAATCTCTAGAAGATGTAAGAAAGTCAGCTTCCAAAAGCCAGTAAGTTACTTTCTCTATTAATTTTGTCTTAAATATTTTACATCCATATCGGCATGATATATAGAAGCATACAATACATGCACGACTCTTTCACTTCATAATATATATATATATATATATACAGAGAGAGAGAGAGAGAGAGAGAGAGAGAGAACATGCCATTAATTTGCAGTTTCCTTATGAATGCTTCATATATAGTGCCTAAATGCTATGATATATAACTAGCTTAGGAAGATTGATTAATTCACCAATTCTCTTAAGCTTAATTAAACTGGCATATATATATATACATATCATCCCTTTGTGAGCCCCTGGAGAAGGACCTTTCTTCTCTCCTTTATGGAATAGTATCTCATTCTTTTATAAAAAAAAAGAAGAAAAAAACTAGCATATATATATGCATGATTCGTTATTAGCATTATGACACTAGTTCAAGTATTTAGAATGCTTAATTAACTCTGTCTTAACGAGGCATGAACATCTTTACAGCAGTGAATAATTAAATTAAATAGGAGTCAATATTCTTCTAAGCTAAAAGTTTAAACCATTTAATTAGGACATCAAATTTTGTTCGAGATTTTTTCATTCCATGTGAAATACTGGTTCTCCTAAAAGTTCAAGTTGATAAATCATTTACTCTAACACATCTGGGAAACCATTCTCGATCGAGCATAGGATTTTGACACTAGAGTTAGGGTTGGAGAAAAAACAAGATGTAAAACTTAGGACACTGAACACAGACATGGTGATTTGCATATTCTTCCCTTTTAAGTATATATTTACTTCAAATAAATAAATAAATATATATATATATATATATATATATAGTGTTGAATATATAAACTTGAACCATGAAAGCACAAACTTGCCCATGTAAAAGTAGAATCAAACCATAGACAAGAATGTAAACACGATAAAGAAAAGGAAAAACAGTAAATTGAAAGGGAAAAAAACAAACTTGTGTAGAACATATTGTAGAAAAACATTGCCAAAGTTGTAAGTTTTCCCTCTCTTCCTCAAGCAAACATGAATATGCATGCTTGCTATTCTCTTTTAGGAGAATCATATCGTCTTCTACTTTGATAAGAAGAATCAGAAGTGGAGAAAGAACTTCCAAACCAAGCTGGAAAACTTAAAACTTCTGATGGTTGTTGTTGCTGTTGCTGTGGGACTGATGATGATGAGGATGAAGATGTGTTTGTGGAAGTAGGAGGAAGAAATGTACAATCACCGCCATAATTACTCGACGCAGAAAAGTTGAATTCACAACCTCCAGCAGGAGTGAATTGTGCATACAAATATGGATTTGGATACTGTGCCATAATTTCTTGCGGTTGTGATTGTGGACAAGGAGGAGCCATGACACCAACTTCTTCTTCTACTTGATGATGCAGATTTGGACGGATTGTGAGGTGACCTAATTGGTTGCGGCCTTGAACTCTCTCAGGGAAGTTGAGCTTAGCTTTGCTGCCTTTGAAGCGTAGAGCCGCTTCATCATAAGCAATTGCAGCAGCCTCGGCGTTGTCGAAAGTACCAAGCCATACACGAGCTGCCTTCTTTGGATCCCTAATTTCTGCTGCCCATTTTCCCCATGGTCTTTGCCTCACTCCTCTATAGTTCCTTGAGTTCCTTCTTCTCTGCAGGTTCTCTACAATTCCACAATTCACATGTGTTGATATCATTTTTCATATCATATACAATAGGTGATTTTATCAAAAAAAATATATACAATAGGTGAACTACAATATAATGTGAATATATATATATATAATTAGGATGTGGAGTTCTGCGATTCCGAGTTTGGAATTTGCAACGGTTTGGAAGGTGGGCTACATCATTTTGTTAGATTATTTCTACACCACATTACTTTGTCAGATTATTTCTACACCATTAGATATGCGAATTTGAGAGTCTATTGAATTATAAAGTTCGTCCATGCATAATTAAGCAATGTCAAACTCAACTCGAGTGCAATCGTAACCCTAGTGGTGAATTAATTCACAAAATAATTAACATAAAAGAGGGAGATATGCATCAAATTCTACTAATGAATGGCATGGGGTTGTTTGAACTAGATTTTAGTAGGGTATAGATCGATGCTTGTGGTTAGGGAGTGAGAGATATATGTGCAATTGCACTTATTTGCAATATGTGATCATGTGAAAATTAAATATATCAGTCTGACTTGCATCATAAAATTCAGAAACAACAACTACTTATCCTCAATTAATTTTACGTTGAATATAAAAAGGTAAGGAAGTACTCTCATGAATCATCGGATAAACGCCAAGAACATGCATCATTTGAAAACCCTAGACAATTACGCAAGATCATAGGATCCTATAGCTAGGATGAGTAAATTAATTAATGCTAATAATTTACCTTGACCTTGAACTGGTTGAGAGAGATTATTTCCCTCAGTGTTGTTAGATTGTGAAAAGGCCAATGGAGTATTATTTACATGCACTTGATCATTATCAGGATTTCGATGGCTGCTTCCAATAACTTGAGTTAAAGCTGAAACCATTGCACTCATGTCTTGTTGGGATCGAGCCGAGTAAGCAGGAAAGAGGTGATCTTCCTGCGTCTCCTGCGATTCATCGGATGGAAGGGGCCTCTTCCCATATCTTCGATCCACTTTGTATTTCTTGTTTAGATATGCTGTCTTTGCTAAATCAAGCACATCCAGAGCAAATTAAAAGAATGATGAAATATATAAGACAAGAGAGTAAGGTAGGGTTTAGAGTGCGGGGGAGAAGAAGAAGAAGAAGAAGAGGAGGAGCAAATTTTTCCTGGCTCTACGTTTAGGGATTCGATTTTGTATTTGTCCTGATGTGATTGGACAGTGACTTGTATGAACGAGAGACGACATAGTCAATTTCTCAAACTCATTTTTTTCTTTTTTGAAACTCCATGCCTTACCTTAGGACTTTCACGCACTGATTTTTTTTTTTTTTTTTTAAGTAAGAGAGGCTTTTTATTTTTATTTTAAGAAAAGGTCATCATCGACGTGATTGTATTAAGTTATCCAATGAATATAAGTAATTGAGATTCGTAAATACTCGTGTCATCTGAATAGATAATTTTTAAAAAAAACATAGACACAAAGACGGTCATCACCAGACATTCCACCATCAGACGACCATCGAATGATTCCAGATTCCACCGGTCTATGCAGGATAAACAGAGACTAAACAAAAAACCAATACACATATTACAATTTTGATCTAAAAAAAGAGAAAGAAACTTGACTTCTCCTTTAACAAAAGAGGCCGATCTCCTTCAAAATCAACTTTAAAAAAAGGTTTATTTATTTATTATTATAGTAATAGCATACTCCTTAGAGGGATTTTACATATATTTGGCACGCCGAATCGGATACGTTTAGACAATAATAGACTTCGTTGTATTGCATTAAAATGGTGTACGATAACACCATCATCATCCAAGCCTTTTGGCCTAAAAATTTAGGATTGTCTACATAATTTCATGAGAAAATCAACGGGAATCTATTACATTTATTAATTCATTTTCATTATTCATTTCTATCTAAGATCATACAACTCTTCATCAATCAACTAATATATACCATTAATTTCTTATAACTTCAAATCATGTATTTTTAGATCTTCCTCTCTTTGCTTTCTACTCTCTCCTATATAAATTCTATCGACTATACTCATTGTCACACCATTATTTCTACTTTGTACATACCCATATTTTAAACAATTTTCTCGCATCTTATCTCTGTGTCGGTGCTACTCCCACCTTAAATCTAATAATCTCATTTCTTATCTTATCTTTTCTCTCGTAGCAGACATCGAACGGAATATTTGCATTTCTACTACATGCATGTTTTGAATATGTTGTCTCTTAATAGTCCAACACTCAGAACCGTAAATCATCGTAGGTCTTATAACCGACCTATAGAATTTTGCCTTCATTCTTAAAGGAATCCTTCGGTGACATAAAACTTTGGATGTACTCTTCCATTTCATCCACTCATTTTTAATCATATTGGCTACATCTTCACTAATCTCTCCACCAGTTAAAAATTGATTTAAGATATTTAAAAACCTTAATGTGTGTTACTTCTCTCTCATATAATTCAATTATTTTTCATTTTTTCCTTTCTCTATGATTTCTCTCAAAATCTTCCATTTTTAAGAGAATCGGAGGAATACAAAGGCGAAATAACACGTGCAGTGTAAATCTAGTCGACAAAGAGAGAAATGGGAAGATTGAGAGAGAGGCATGCAGTTACCAGTGTTTACTAAATGAGGGACAAAGATGTAAATTGCACGAAAAGCCTTTTTTTGTGTTATTTTTGTGCCCGTTTGAATTAAAACGACACAGTTTTACTACATTTTTTTACTTGTGATTTTTGTAGACCGCAGCTATATAAAATATTACACATATAGTCGTCAAAATCCGTAGGTATAAATAAGATAAACACGTGCCGTTTCTTAAACTACATGTACAATTCATTTATAGCTGCGGTCATGAAAATCACATTTATAATTTCGTTGCCTAAAACCCATTTTCTTGTAAGGCCATTTTCATTCATGCAAGGCTAAATGATACTAGGACATAGACAGGGCTCGAGAGTGTTCTAATAAAATAAAAAATAAAAATAATCGAGTAAAATATTTCCGTACGCTTCTCTCCGAATGCCGCCATTTTTTGTTTTTAAATATTGAAGAGACCCAATCATAGAATCAAGTGGGCCGGAAGGACAGGCCCTTTAGAACCATTATTGCCTGTCCAAAGCAGCCTATTGGGCCAACATTTAGGTCCATATATTTTTGAGCCTGCAAGAATTGAAACATTGCTAGCCCATAAAAGGAGTGGAGAACCTTTCGGCCTTCTTAAATTGTGGCTTCAATGGATGGCCCAATCTGTTGCCCGATGAGGCTGGCTGACGGAAAGAAATTTATTACGAGGAGTCAACCCACTTGGAGTTCGACAGTGCATGGACACTGAAAAAGTGGATCCTTGTGGAGTTGGTACACAGCTTAAAAGATAGCAAGACGCCAGATGCAATTCTCAGGGAAAAGGATCATGCAGCTCATTCTCCCTTTCTGATGAGGGCCCCGTCGTTGAAAACCTAACACCTATGATGCATTGTTCAACATGACCCCAGGAAGGTAAAATCAAATATCAAATGGCACGAAACCAGCAACTAAAGAATTTGATTACATATGTATACTTCTGTACAGTATCATGTAGTTGGCTCAATATTTCTGGTACGCATGTAGGTTAAAAATTGGCTTGGTAGTTCTGCTAAAAGTGCTTGAACAACTGAAATTTCTCCACCTGCAAATATGAGGGAAGTCAATAATCAATTGGACAGTATCTCATTCGAGAAAAATTATTTTCTAGAAGTGTTGTTAGATTTCTTACTTTGTACATCTCGGAGTGGAACAAACTGTACTATATCACGCGAAACCACTCTCCCACTAGAACTCTCAAGTCTGACTCCCTTGTCTGCATCTAAAATCTGTACTCATTAGATACAGGAAAAAAAATCAATCATTAGATACAGAAAAACAGTCGCTATTAAGCTTCAGTACTGGGGATTGTATATGCAAAAGAGTACATAAAAATTTGGTTATTTTCGCGAGAAGGGAGCAGATACCTCCATTTCTTTGAAATCAGATCCTCCAACTCCAACAATGAGGACTGACAGCGGCAGGTCAGCAGCTTTGACTAGGGCATCTTTGGTTTCTTGAAGATCTGTAACCACTCCGTCCTAACATATAATCTCAACAGATTTCAGCACAAAGCAGAAGCACTAGATATTAAATTTTTACATTTACAAAAACTTCAATCATGTATGTCTGAGAATGGAAATGAAAGAAAAGTTTCTAAAAAAATTGCAGCAAATTGCTGACTAACCAAATGACAGACATATAAATCACAAGCACATCTGTTACCGTGATTATTAGCAAAACAAAGTATTTTCGTCCTCCATTTGCAACAGACTGACTGGCAATTAGAGAGGCATTGGTAATCACATGTCCAAAAAGCGTAGGTCCTGCAAGAGAAACATTAGAGAGGGCACTTGAATATGCCGTCATAATTCCTTGAATTCCTTCAACCTGAAGAATATTATGTGGTCAGTATGTTTTTTATGAGTATGAGAAGATTAATTATAATTGCCACCATTTCACCTCACAATAATTACTACTTCCATTCAAGTTAAAACAATGAGAAACTGGACCATCAATTGGACGTGCTCCAAAACCCCAAGCAGGAAAGAGCCTGTCTGAATCATAACATTGCAACACCTCTCCAACGTCTACTATTGCCTAGCAAAAAAAAAAGACTTGCATGGTTACATGGGTCTACTAACAAGAGAATCATAAATTGCAACTTCTATTATTGCCTGGAAAAGAAAAGAGAGAGAGAGCTGCATGGTTACATGGGTTTACTAACAAGAGAATAACAGATAATGCTGAGTCATATTTCTCACTTGCTGATATGCATTTGTCCGTCCGGAGGGATCAATATAATGCAAGGAATCTGGGAGACGGGGATTTCCATTTGAAGCTGACAGGAAGAAAACGAAGTCCACGAAAACACATTCAGTCACCCAAACATAAATGATTAACCATGAAGTTTATGTTTTTCCCCCTAAATGAAACATTCACCCATACATATCCAATATCATAAATTATTTAACCATGAAGGTATGTTTTTTCCCCTAAATGAAACATATATGGAGGTTTTAAAAGTAATGGGGTAGTTAATGAAAAACAGAAACATTGACGAGGGAAATACTAATAAGGAAAGAATCTTGAACACTATCTCTTCGAAACAAGATCATGCCTCCAATACAGTATAACTCGCATTTTCTATATATATGTTCAATCAAGGAAAACTATTTTCCTATAATTTCAACGTTTCAAAAAAAGCATTCTGAGCAATGGGCTGGAATAAGAAGTAACATACATCAGGAGTGTCCAAAAAAAAACCCTATAAAATATGAAACAGGACACAAACATATTTACTGACATGAAGATCCATTCAAAAAATAATTGACATGAAGAAAATTGAAGTGAAGAGACAAGACACCAGCAGTATCACTGCATGCTATACATGACATCCTTACATGTGACATTGAAAACTATAAATTTGCAGTGCGCTTCAGAAGTTAGAGAGAGGACATTGACCTATTGCAACACACGTTGCATTCACTGTCAGTACCTGTGAAATCGACAGCCACCAGAAAGTTCAGTTCAAATCCTCCTGCCAAGTAATCCAAGAAAGTGTTCTGTATACTCTCAGAAAACTTGTCAACAAATAACTGGCTCTTCAACACCTGCATTGAAATAAAGATCTGTAATTTCAAGGAAAAAGAAAAGAAAGATCAGATGGAGCACAATTTGATTTGTGTAACTGTACCTTGTTGTGGTCATTGTGGTCGGTGGATGGTGGTGGTACAAATAGGTTCTCTCCTTCCCCACTAGAATGAAGCTTTTCCAACTCTCTTAGGGATTTCTGAACTTTTCTGATAACAATATAATAGTATTATCTCTATTCTAGACTACAATGATAAGATATAGAGACAAGGAAAGAAATTTTCGATTTACCCCAATAAATCATGTCTGGCATTGCTATTGAAGTTAAAGCACTCTATAACAAACGGACTGTCCTGCAAATTAAGTTTGAAAAAAAAATTGTGAAAGTGTGCTATAAGGAGGTGAGGAAACTATACCCCAGAACCCAAACAATACAAATTTATCCATGTTAAATGATTGCTGACAGATCAGCTAAAACACTAATGGGACATTTGGTTGCTGTGCATGTTTGGTATGAAATGAAGAGTTAGCATGAGTGTTATAATTTTAATTGTGATTATTTATTAATAAGAGATAGAATTGTCTTTTAAACATCAGAATTTATTCTTACTCGTGGATATTAACCAATCTCATCATTTTGGCGAGCTTCGCTAATCTACACAAGGGGAGAATGAGGCTGAGATGAGTTTGGGATTTCATCCTTCCAAAATAAATCAAACAAGAGAATAGGTTATTTCCACCCTCATCTCGTCTTATTCCCCTCTCTAAATACCAACCAAATGCCCTGTTAGAGCCTTTTGGTTTAAATACAAAATGAGCATGCTCTTAGGGGGGGAAAAGAACAATGGAAAGGGAACCTTGCATAATCATGAAAATCACTACTAGCTGTATTTCAATTTTGGCACACAATGTAAACTAACAAACAAAAGAGTGCAATTTCATACACCCTGTTTCTGACGGCCAATGAAAATCATACAAAACAGAGGAACTTGCTTTACCTTGCTTCCAACTTGTTGAATATTCAGAAACACAGGTTTCCACGTTGGCTTGAGATCATTCTTTATGACTTCTGTTTTACAGACGGGAATATGGATCCCTCCCTCCATGATTTTTGATATTACCAAGAAGGGGTCCTGCAACGGTGCCAAAATATACTATAGAAATTGAAGGAGAACCTAACACAAGAAAGAGATGGAATCCAGCAACACATACACTTTTTGAGAACATATCCTTGTTTTCCATCTCTGTACACCTAAATATAATCTCTGTAGTTGTCTTAGAGTTTATGCATTCATCAGCATGCACTGTAAGCTTTCTGGAGCATCGAGGATGACTTGATATAGAAGATTCTTCTCTAAGTACAAGATCTAATGTCAATGACCCATTTGGTTTTGTCACAACCTGCACAGATGGGTGAAAGAGTGTCAGTAAGTAGCTTATGCCATTTGATAATATTGTGGTTATTGAGTACACTAGAAATTTGGAATCTGAAATCTTAATATTAATGAGTGCATCCAGTATTTTGCACATTGAAGCAATATGGCTTTCATCATGGTATGTCAAATAAGATTGAACTTCTTGCTGCTGCAAAGTAGTGTTGAAATCATACCTCAGACAAGATACAACTTGCCTCACCAAGGAATTCCTGCTCTTCCAACTTAAGCATCTGCATAAGTTAAATAGTGGGTTACTTGTATTTAAGCCTTCCATACACTCGAATGAGAGCAAAACATACAGAAAAATTCTTCAACCACTGCTTGCACAGTTTTATCGTTCCGTGGGAATCTTATTAACAATATAAAGACAAAAATGCAAGGAAGTGAACATAAAGTAACCTGACAAGTGAATACAATCTATAACACAAGATGTCAAAATTTCCGGTTGAGACAACAACATGAAAAAAAATCCCTCAAAGTTTGTAAGCACATATCTAACATGCATAGTAATTCTTTCTTTTGCATTAGAGGCTTATATGGTTAAAATTAATTTATATTCAAGTCTTTAATCAGTTCTCTGATTCACTCAATTGACGTGAAACAAGCGTCAAGAACACTAGACTTACATTGTTAATCAGAAGTTTAAACATTGAGCAGAAAATGAAAATGAAAATGAAAATGAAAACTTGTTGGTAGACACCCAAATTGTTTTCTTAAAGTTGCAACCACAATGGCAACCTCCTCAATAATGACAATGACAAAGGAAAGAGCATGCGAGGATAAACATATACCTTCACATCTACATTGTGAAACTGGGTGTCAATGTCATATAGACGAAACCTGTGTTTCATTGCAATTTGACACACAAAATTGAGGTGGCGCCAATAAAATGTATATATTATGAATATAAAGAAGAATTAAAAGGTTCAAGGACTTACAGGAGAGTTTGAACAACTTCAAACTGAAATATGATGATATACTTTGTAATCCAAGTGGGGTTCAGTGAATTAAGAACTACTTCAGTGCGACATACTTCTCTAAGAGCTCCATCTTTTCCTTTCGTATAAACAACCACCATGGGATCACTCTAAATGGATTGAACATAGTAAATAGAAAAGAAAATTACAGTTTGACGGAGGTAAAATACATCCTACCCTATACATGTCACATATAGCATGGAAGCTGGATTACTTAAAATAGCTACCTACCACAACCCCATCAAAGATAGGGAGGTCCCTACCAAAGTCTAATCTAAAAAGACATCCTATAAAAGTTGGTGTCCTTTAAGAATTAGACTATATCAAAGTTTTCCCCTCTAATGTGCTAAAATGAATTCCTCGCTTTTGCAAAATTAGAACTCCATTTACAACCATTTGCGGCTCTCTCCTTATGTCAAAAAAAAATGGCGGTAAACCTTGTATTCATTTTTGAGACTTCAAGGCTATCACAATTACTTCAGACTGAAGTGATGATGACCAGAAAAAGAACTGAAATGGCAGGTGATGATTGTAAGCTACTGATTGCATTACTCAAAAAGAAGTTTGGAAGCAATTGGAGACTATACTATTGGCAAAAATAGAAAAATATAATAGATATAATAGTAAGCAAAAGTTGAAGGGAGGATAATTGAAAAAATCTCTAATGCTTAGGAACTAGGCTAGGGACTATTAAATGCCCTTGAGTTTATATAAAGCAAAGGAGCGAGTTTAGTAACTGTCATCCATTACCCCATTTTTATGCAGAGGAGCTTAATTCTAATCCCTTACACTTTATTTTGATATTTTGGAGAGTAAAGGCATTTCACTCACCATTGACATGACAGACTGCCAGACCGTAATGCTACATCAATCCTTAGTTTCTTGAGTTGAAACCACATAAACAATATTTCCACAATATGGTTATGGGAAATAAGGTTGCCCACCCAAAACCTTGCAATGGCAGGAATCTCGCGAAAATATTTTATTTTTTGTCTATCCTTTCCATAAATAAACGCCCAAATTTTTTGAATGAGGGCCCATGCAGCTCTTGACTTGCATTATATGCTATTATATTTTAGCATTAATCACTTATGGTAGAATCATGAACCAGCTAGGATCAGAATACTAATGCAAATGATATAGTACCAACAATGATAACACAACATCGACTAAAATAGGTCCCAGGGGGTTCACATCGTCTTCCAGCTTTACGTCCCTTTAATCTTTTAGAGCTTTTTTAGCTTCTGTCATCCTTATATGTCTAAAAAACCTAAGTTCTCCCAAGTTCCCTTCATGGTCTCAATTACAAAGCACATCAAAATAACTCCTCTCTTTAATTTCCACATTCTTAGCAAATACTACTCTCCAGATCGTTCACACGCTTAAGAGTGAAACAGCATCAAGCTCTAGCTTCTAATTTCTTAACCATAAACATATTATAAAACACATCAAGGTATCTGTCATTAGTTCATTAAAAAGCAAAACATTTAGAAATGATTTTAGACCCATTATTACAGTTCATACCAACGTTGGCAATAGTTACACAAACTACTACCCATATTAAGTGAATGACAATGCACTAGATGTTTCTATATCTAGAGAACTGACTAAAAGTACACAAAATTTCTCTCAATCCTAACAATAAAATGTCAATATCCATTGTCTATCAGCAAAGTAAAGACAAAGTGACAAACACGAAAAATCAATTGTTGTTCATTACAAACATTGGAAAGTAAAGCAACAAACCTTTGAAAAGACGTCCAAATTGCGCAAATTTGTAGCAGAAAATGATAACTGCAAGTTTTATATAAAAAGGTCAATATGAAGGATGCGAAAAGCATGCTAAAAAGACGATTTTAATTAAAATGTCTAGACAAGAAAATCAGTTATTTGGTTGGAAAAAATTGTGGTATGATATTGCTAACCATTATCAAGTGATAGGAAACTACACTTAATTCTCCAGAACATTAGCTTTGCATAGTCTAAATTTTATGTAGGGCTAAACCAATATACAAGCATAACTTTCAATTAAGATTAATCTCAATTTAGCATATTTCAATTTCGATAAATCTCAATTTCAGTGTCTTAATTGGCTAGAAATTCGAAAGCAATGGCTTCCAATTTTCAGATTCAGAATTTCATCTCAGCAAGAGAGAGAATATTTTCAACAATGAGAAGAGCATGCTGAAAAGAAGATTGTTAAACTAAACATTCAAAGACAAAGAAATGCGTTATCTTGGGGGAACAAGCCCAAGTTATGTTTTGTAATATCATTTTCAACTGAAAACTAGTATTCCCCCACTCTCCTCCCTCCCTTGAGCCCACGGGTTGAATCCATATCCAAACCCATCAAAACAACTCAAGGAGGTGTTCCTCTTTATTAAGTGAGCTGTGCATTTTCTCTCTTATTCAATGTGGGAGTCCGATGGATTTGAGAAAACATATTTAATACGCTAATTAAGGGAACAAATAAAATACTTAATTAAATTAACAAACACATATTATTTTTCTATTTTCATTTAAAATAGAACAACATAAATTTTAGTGAAGATACAATCCTCATGATAGCCTGCCATTCCAATATACAATAAAGGACAGTGTTTCATAATCTGGCAGTTAAATATAAAAAATTTCAACACAATAGCTCTCAATTTTAGATATGAAACTCGCTCTTAACTTAATCGTGGAGATAAAACTAAACTCCTCCCACGGCGAAATATATCAATCTATGCACTACATTTTGGCACAACAATCCATGAATCAATGACCTAGGTTGTCAAAACCAGCTATTACATCCAACACAATAGCTCTCAGTCAGTGTGCAAATCATTTAGAACGCACGAGAATATAATTCAGAATCTTAAAAACACAGAAAAAATAAAACAATTATGGATTTTATAATTATAATTAATTTAAAATGACAGCAGAACAACCTTCGAGATCCAATTCAACGCTATCTCAAAACGGCATTTCAAGAATCTCTACATTGATCAGCTATTTTAAATCACTCATTCAAAAATCAAATGCTTACAAGCAAATTCAAAGAGTGTCTTAATGACGTAGATTGCAGAAGAAACCATGGCGACCTCATTATCAACAATAAAACTCCATCAATTACCGCACAAAGTAGAGTGATAGAGTTGAGAGGTCAAAACCTCGATCTCAGAGAAAAGACCATGGTAGCCGCGAGAGTTGAGGAAATAGCTGATGGCGTCATTTGGAGAAGCATTGGATGGAGCCGTAGCAGCGGTGCCTCCCACGGCCGCCCTCCCGCCAGCCACGTCTGAGCAACAAATCCCCATCCGAGCTTCGACTCAGAATACGAAGAGAGAATGATCGAAGAGCAGTATCAGCAGAGTGCAGAATTGAGTCGAAGACGTCGTTGTTAGTCGCTTTACTTGGCCCGCTCGGTTAAACTACCCGTTCGTGAAATCAACGCCGCGTTTTTTAAAGCGCGTTCATTGTTCTTGCTGTGCGGTGACCGTTGCGAATGATTTTTTACCCACTAAGAAAATTTCTTTTATTTTCCAAAAATTATAAATATCCTTTCATCGAGATTATGAGTGGATATTTTTTTTATTATGAACAAAAATCAAATATAAGGTTAAAAATGATATATAATATTTCAGATTTATATTCAATGGTTTAAAATTTACATTTCTTTTTACTTTTCATTTAATTTTTATTTGACGTAAAAAAAATCATTCAATTCATAATTGCAATGAAAAATATATCAATAATTTTTGAAAAATAAAATAAAATTTTTTAATAAGTGAAAAAATCCTTTACCTCGCAATTCCCGGGGTGGGTAGGCCCTACTTGCTTCTAAATGCTCAATTGGTTATTTTTTTAAAAAAATTTACATTTTTTTAAAAAATTGAATCAAATATAACAAACCAATAATCGAAATAATTATAGATAAATAAAAATCCAACCCTAATCAATTGTTTACACCTCTAAAATGAATTATCGTCGAGCGTACACATATCTAGACGCTCCAATTTTTTTGAAGGAGATTGTGGGATTTGACAAAATCTATTTTGAATAATGCTTGATTCGAATAATAGTTGATATCCTTAAAATATGTCCCTATTTGAATAACATTTGATGTGATACGGAGGGGATAAGAGGGATTGAAATGATTTCATTCTGAAACTATTCTCATTGAATCTCAATCATTTAAATTAATTACAATAAATATACAATTTAAATTAACTCCCCCATTTGAATAGCTGAAATTTACAAAGGAAATAATTTCATGATAAAATTATTTCAGGCCATTTCATCCCTATCCGGAGTGTTTTATTATATCAACTCATTTGTTTCTAATATTACGGTCAAAGGGTTTATTTGTCTGTACGTTGTTGAGCCTTGAAATGTGCGCTGCAGAAAATATTTTATTTGCTTAGTCTTAACCTTTTCATTATTTCATAGCTTTTCTTATACCAAGAATCCTCCCTTCATTGTATTCCGATCTCTTACTTTCTTTTTTATATTTGTCAAACTAAACTGGACACCCATCACATGATTAGGCAATGCATGAATCGGGCAAAGACTTTGGGGCCCATGCCAAACAATGATGAAGATATAAAGACATTAAAAATCTCTGTACATTCTAGTTTTATTTATCAGGACAAGTGCAGGACGCACCAGACATTGCAAACTAAAGCAAAAGCACAAACCAGCCATGTCTGCTGCCAAGTAAGCATAGCCGCTTGGGTTTAATTATAATGTTTCGTGGTTAACCCGAGTAATGTAATAATAATAGACAGGTAAACACTACACACAAAGATGTCTGAAAAAGAGAAATTCTTTCACATTTGTTTTTTAAAAAAAAAACCTTTCAAAGACGGTTGCAGTTGGTCTAAATAAACAAATCTACTCTGACCAAAAAAAAACACTGATTGTACCTACTATTTTAATTTTTGAAAATTTTGATTTCTGACCAAGTGGAAGCCAATCAGGAATCTGCCGTCCCACCAACTGGTCTGGTCTAGTTTTTTTTTTCTTTTTCACATCAGTGCGTGCTTCCAGTGCTCCTCCAAGTCTCCAAGACTAAGTCAAGGAGTCAACCACTATAGGAACCCTCGTCAAGTAAAGCCTTGACTTGGGCTTGACTTCTTATGGAATGGCTCATTGACGTGCCCTCTCGGTTTGCCTGCCACTTCCCACCGGAGAAACCAAGAGGAATGTAGACGAACGTTAAAATATTTCATAATGCAATGAAACCAGTCAATATCTCCAGTCCTCTCGACCATTGCTCTAAGCTCAGAGCCCTCTATGCCAATCCTCTTTATATTCAATATTTACAACGCATAGTCAAGTCACATTCAAGATCCCCACTGTGTTGGATGGTGAAGCCAAATTCTGGTAGATAAAAGGCGTTCACCATCACCAAAGGAGGCCAATAATGCGCCTAAATAATGATTTATATAGCGTACAATAAAGGCCCATAACCATACACCAAATAAGCCCACAGAAAATTAACCTTCTGGATTGGGCCATTTTGTAGGACTTTCTGTTGCCCAAAAATAAGCCCATAGTATATTTGTATGACACGTCAACCAACCAGTCCTGGACAAGTTACCATGTCCCCGCCAAAAAATGGCTCGAGTACACTGGACTCAACTAAATGAAATGAAATGGAAAAAAAAAAAACAACTCAGCTGTCATCCTATGTTCTTTCATTCCCAGGAATTTTCCAATCTTCCCACATCACTACAGCAAAATCTTGCGACCCAAAAATACTATTAGACAATAAACAGAGCTGTTTTCTTGTGGGTGTTCGTGGCTAACCGGGAGTTGATCCTCAACTGACCTTGTGAAATCCAATGTGGAGATCAGAAGATATGGAAATAAGAAGAGGGAGAGACTGATGCCACTCAGCTTTGAAGACTCGTTTCTGATGAGCTCTTACCGACTGCGATGGCTTGCGAGAATTGTATCTGATATCAAAGATATGGATAACAGGGTCTACTGAACCAGAGGAGATATACAAACCATCAGGAGACCAAGACTGATTAATTAGAGCAGAGTGAGAATCACTGCTTTCTTGCTTCCAACCAAAAGCATGGAGCTCTGTCTGCCTCGATCTAATATCGTACAGTCTGAGCTGCTTCTCGTGTGTCCTGGATAGAAAACATCTTATTATTCAAAACTTGAATGCAACAAAACTTAAATTTGATGACATTACAACCACACAAGATAAGCCATAAAATTTGTAAAAGCTATCATAATCAAATCATACCATTTAAATCCTAAAATAATTCCAAAGCAACTAATTGACATAAACAAGGTGCATCTATGCATTTACAAACACTAAAGCAGCAAGAATGAGGATGCAGAGGCATATCCGCTTATCCCTACAACATTCTGGAAAAAGCAAAAACAAGAAGTAAATCTCTATCCAGAAAAATAAATGGATCTTACCCGGTTTGAACCATGAATAGATTGAAATCGCAAGGATTTGCTAGGACACTCATGCATTTACTATCTATCGAGTGCTTGAAGTCTGCTCTTTCTACTTCAGCATCGAATCCAATAATTCGCTTGTCAGCGCCCGCAGACAGTACAATCTGCTTTTGCTGCATCCCAGCAACCCCCATGACAGCTGAAGAATGCAGATTCCTGTGCAATGTATTTGGCTTCCATAAATTATCTTGATCCTTCTCAGTCCAAAGTATAACAGCATGATCATTACCACCCGTAGCGAAGCATTCATTTTCCCATGGCAAGAAAACTACACTGTTAATGGTGCCCTTAAGGTGTGGCTTGTCGTCCAGAAAAGTGACACGAGATTTCTGTCAATGAACAAACATTCTCACTATAGTTGAGATGGTTTGAAATAAACCCTACATCTAACAGTGTTAGCACTCATGCAGTAGCAATTGCAGACAATGCCACATCCACCCTTATGCAAGTTCATCGGCCATTTTAAGTGTCAACATAAATAGTAAAGGAGTATTTTAATTCAATCCTAAATATCAGCAATAACGTACCCCTTTCACTTTATTCAAATTTAAGATCGATATCTGAGAATCTCCACCATCAGCACTGTAAACAGCAAATAGGCGGTCACCCAAAGGGTGCCAAGCAATATCTTCTGGCCATCTCCTATTTTTAGGAGATACACATTCAGTAGTACTAAGTAAGGAGGCACCCGACCTGCAGTATCACAAGAATCAAGGCATCAGAAGAGAACCTCTCAAGGCACAAGGGATATTAGATTGTCTGACATATACTACGATTACAAAAGAAGACAAAATTTTAATTTTCAACCAATGCAAGATAGTATCGTCATATATATTCCATATGTTCAATTACCCTTTTTTGTATCGTAAAAAATGACCAAATTGATACTTGTACGATCTCAGAATTGAAATAACAATAGAAACGCATTCAATACATAGAGACGAACTATTGGACCATTCTACCTCATATTCATAAGCACCGATCCCGATGTCAAATACAATACAAGTTTTTCAATCTAAGATGACAGAATGGGATAATTTATCAAACAAGATATCCTAAGGTGCTTCATACACAAGCATATTTATAAAATCCACCAGTTCCCACTTCAATCTCTTTACCCCGTCCATAAAGTCTGGTCCAAAAAACTCTCGAGGGAGGATGTGAAAAGTTCTATAATCAATATCAAAGTTCGGGTTAGGAAGAGATTGCATAACATTGCAATATTACTGTGGCCTTTTACAACCCCTAATCAAATTTGTAGTAGAGTGTACAGAAAATGAAATACTAGTTTACGAATAACAAATAAACTATTTCAAACCCTTTTCCTTCTTCTCACCTTAGATTTTAAACATAAGAATAACTACTAGTTTGTCTATTGTCATAGCAAAAAAACGCAGTAGTTGGAATTTGTGTTCTAATTTAGTTCTGGACAGATCAACCTTATGCAGTGGCCTTGTTCTCCGACGTACCATGAAACAAAAAAGCTTCTATTTCGTAGGAGTTGATGAATAATGTATGATCCTAGATAGAAATGAATAGAGAAAACGAATACAAGCAGTGGATTCCCGTTGATTTTCTCATAAAACTCAAGTAGCCAACTCCAAATTTTTGGGATAAAAGGCTCCGACGATGATGACACAGAAACAATCAACAACTCATGAAGCTGAATAGCATAGATATCATGGAAGAAAAATGCAGTACTTACCCTTGAGACTGAACTTCCCACAAGTTGACCATTCCGTCAAGAGCGCTGTAGATTGTACAACACTAACAAGAGTTAGATCCTCTTGATCCAATAAGAAAAAATTATAAAAATTAATCCAGCAGCTATTTACAGCTAAATACAACAAACATGCTATGCAGAGAAAAGCATTGAAGAACAAAAGATGTGGCAAACAAGCTTGATAAATTTATCTTCTAAAGCACAGGCCACCGGGCCTTTTATCCCTTGAAACTCCAGAGTTCACAGTGGGTAAAACCTTCAGTGTGGTATCTACCAATGAACAGGTGGCTTCAGTCATGAGTGATGCATCTTACCAAAGCCAACATGAACTCAAAATAGTTGGAATCCTCCCCCTGGATTCCCAAAGCAATAATAATTATCATTACATTCATGTATATCCAGTTCGGGGAGAATAAGAAGATAGGTTTGAAACAATTAGGCATATGTATTTGATTACAATGGAACATCATAACAATTGTTTTAATGATGCAACGCGTTTCTACGACAGATATCAAACAGAAAAGATTACTTGGTCACAAAAAGCTGCTCATTCACTGGACAGAGAACAAGACTTCTCAACTTTCTCTTATGCTGGCTGGAGATGTGATTGCTCGTATGACAGCTGATTGTGCAAGGGGAAGAGCGGCCGCCGATCAATGATATCAATTCTTTATGTTCCTTTTTCTCTGAAATACAACGAAAAATTATATGAATACACCAAAATAGCAGAAGACCATACAAAAGAGTTAATTGCTGAGTACTCATTAGCAAACATGTAACCCGAGTCACATTCATACACACAAAGACAACTCAGGATGCAATTTCATTAGGAGCTCAGAGAGTTACCTATTTTCCTTTTTCTTGCTTTATCTTTAACTTGAGAAACTTCCAAATCAGCAGACTCTCCATCATATTGCTCTCTTTTTACTTTTGCAACACCGTTTATGCGAGTTGAAGGTCTTGATTGAGCACTTGAACCAATTAAGGGTTTTGCACCTGACCCTTCTATAGGACGGGAAACTTTTGGATTTGCAGGAATTAAAAGTTCTGGTTTTGAATGAAGCTCTTTTCTAAAAGGGCCCTCACTAACATGGATCGGACTAGTTGATTTTCTTTCCCTCTTCACACTTTCAATTCCATTTTCCCCCAATTTTTGAGATGGTGCTCCGCCTCTTATTCGGGCCAATTTTAAATATGAATCTTCTAGTTTCTTCTCTGCAGCCTCAAACTACATACATACCAATGGGAAACATTAGCAACTCAGAGTTATAACGAGCAAACAGTTTCACCAACATTAATTCACTCAGCCAGAAAGCAGTCTTATTTTGAGCATACTATAGAATGCAATAGTCACTGAGTTGGGATACACCTAATGTACATCCAAGCACAAGCTCATGTATGCAATATTGCAATGTTCATTCACAGTACATAATCCAAGTGAATTTATTCACATAAAGTTGAGTGTCATTGTTGTTTTCCTCAATTTCTCAGTTCAATACTTGCAATATCATTTTTCTACAATCCAAAGTGTTCTGGCCATGATAAAATTGCACATATTTTGCCATAAACAGATTAACAAAGAGTCCGGTTAACATTGCAGTAGGATCTCTACTTCGGTATATACTATTAAATGATATTTCATCAACAAATTCCAAACTTAAATCATAAAAAACGTTTGTCTAATAATCAACTTTTTAAACTACATATTACCTGCTGCTCCAAACAACCTAGAAGTAACCCAAAAAAATACCAATCGAAAAGGACCCCAAATGCGTAATCAAACCATCGAAATACAAACGCCAATGGTTCACGTCATAAAATAACCAAACCAGAGAAAAAAATGTGTAATTTCTAGGTGAAAAATCTAAAACAATAACAACCTCAGATTTGTAATAGGAGAGACGCCGCCTAAGGTGTTCAACTTCTCTCGTACGGTGCTCGATTAGTGCCACCAATGCCTCCTCTTGCTCTTGTACGTTTTCGCTTCTTTCATCTTCTCCATCTTTTCCTATCACTGTCCTCTGCTTCAGTTCATAACCATCGTACTCCTCGTTGTGCTCTGTTTTTGGTCTCTTGAGAACAGGAGATGGCGGGCTCATTTTCTTCGTACTCGCGCTTCTCTCCGTCTCAGTGTTCCCGTCACTTCGTTTAATACAGACTGCAGTATTTTTTATTATTATTAGGGATTTAATCATTTTTATTAATAATTAATAATGGATTTAATCATTTTTATTAATAATTAATAATAATGAATAATCTATCATTTACAAATGTTTATTTATTTATCTCAATAAAAAATGTTTATTTATATTTCTTCAGGATTTTATTACGATTATTTTTGCCCAAAAATTACTACATTTTGCGTGATGTAAAGTCCTCTTTAGCTCGGGCTGGGCATGTAAAAGGTCACCCACGAGGCCCAGCCCATTTTCATTTCTAGTCTTGTGCAACAGATCAAGTGCTGGCTGCAATGGCCCTTGCACAAGCAACCAACGTAAAACGTAAAAACACCACAGAACATCTTTCTTTCTAAGCCGAAACTCTTTGTCCAAGCCCAACAAACACTAGTATGTTTAATCTCCTTTTGGAAAAATAACTACGTATAGTTTCTATCATGGACCATCCAGAAATCATTTGCAAAAAGATTTAAACTATACAATACCTCAATCAAGTGTGGAAAGTTTTTGTAGAGATGTAATTGGAGATCCATGATAATTCTCCATCATATTATTGGGAAGGCCATGTAGGATCCATAGAAATCCTTCCGGCCTCCTGTTTCCTTGTGACCAAGTTGAACAAGGAAGAATTCACAACAAAAGAGTGTAACTGACCGTTGTGTCTCAGCAGTCAGCAGCCAGCAGCCAGCAGCCAATGGATGCGAAACTCCTTCCATGAAACTTTTTGCTGCTGGAAATGTCCTCTTCATTCAAGTATCCAATCCAGAAAGCAATGACCCAACTCCCAGGATTCAGTCCTTAGGAAAGGATTGACATCAAAGCAAACCAATGACATACGTTGGGGAGCTTAGTGTTACCGCAAATACCAAAGAGGCTTAATTTCTTAGGTGCAGCCAATGATTACAGCATATATATAATTTTCATTTGTATACCTATACGTATCAAGGGGTTAGCTTCTCTACAGAAGAATGGCATACTTTTCATAAATATGTTCTTAAACACAAAAAGGGAAGAAAAACTAAAGTTGAGCTAGGTGAGGTTGTCGCCAAAGAATGGTGAGACACGAACATAGAAGCTCTACATTGTAAAAGGTGGAAATTTACTCACCAATGCTTTGCTCAGATCCTCAAAGAATGGCATATTTTTCATGAATATGATCAAGCTCTGCTTCCCGGCAGACTCAAGGCATTTCAGCCATCCAACTTCTTTGATCTGGAATTAGATTCCTCCTCTTTCACATGGACAGTCATTATGTGAACAGTATTTAAAAGCACAAATGGCTATCAGAATGGCCACCCATCCCAAAACAACGCAGTAAACCACCAATGCAAGTTGAGCAAATACACCACGTCCAGAAACTTGAGACCAAACTACTGTGTCTGTAATTATGTATGCAAAACTGTTAACAGACTCCGACCCAGTAGATGACAATTTTCGGCGCTACCAGGAGCTCTAGTTGTGTGGTTTTTGTGTTCTCCATACGCCTAAATAAACACCACTTTAAGCGACAAGATCAACTTCATCACGATCAGGAGGAATCACATCTAATCTCATCATACTTCTATATTGATCAGGAATTGGAGCACCGGCCTGCACACACAGCTCTACAATAGCTGGTGCCTTACCATAATATCTCTTTAAGCTGTTACGCAAAGGAGGGCCATCAGGATCTTGGACGTGCCAGACATAATTGGGACCCACAATATCATCCATTGAAGCTTCTTGCCATGCGTGCTGTCCATCACGGGCCTGGTGCTTTGATGCTTTGCACATCCTCACCCTGTGTCCCTTTGGACCCACCTGAACCTCAGGACAATATCCACAGGTCCAGACACTGTATTTTTCCATGATCTTCTTTGCCTCGAAAGTCACTTCAAACCATGAGTTCATTGTTTCAATGCTTATATCCTTTAAGCTCTTCCTCATTTTATTATTTGAGCCGTCCAAAAAAACTCCATTTTCCTCTGGCCTCGAAGTTTTTGCCAACTCATTTAATTTGGACAAGACACTAGAATCGACCTCAAGATCACAGGTCACAGGGTATTGGTTTCCTTTCACTTCAACATCTCCATTCACAGACTCAAAATCCACAATCCTACCATCAATTGAGTACACAGGTTTTGTTCTTCTCTTTGCAGGGTACTTTTCAATGTCAACACCGGCTTGTATACAAAGCTCAATGACGGCAGGAATTTGAGGGACATCGTGCCTTTCCTTGTGACCAACTCTTGGCTTTCCGACGCGATCATAGAGATGGAAGCATTTAGGGAAAAAGATCACATCACGTACTCCTCCCCTTTTCCAAACATGCATAGCATTCCGAAAACCACTTTGGGGCCCTGTGCAGGTTCTAATTTCATGGCCCACATGGCCAACATGAACCTCGGTGCAGAACCTGAGAGAAAAATCCTTGTTACATTAACAGAAGAATCAAATTATGTTATAAAAAATGTCCACGAAGGTACATCCAATTTCTTATTCCGAATTTGATGCATTATAGTATGGCATTTCCAGGATAGGAGTCTTGGACTCCTGTGGATGAGGGAAACAACTTCAAGAGTCCAAAAACTTACTAGATGGGCTGAAGAGACTTACCTCTGAATCCAAGGCAATTACCTATAATTTCAAGTGTACAAACCCTAAATTATGTTTGTCTCAAACATCTTGAATAACTACCAAAAGAAACAATAAATTAATTCTACATCAACTAGTTCTGGAACTAATAAGCAACTAGCATAAGCAGGTCCAATAAAAAAATGACTCATTATATCACACTCACACACATTATGTCAAATTTATTTGTGAATTCTCTTGAAAAAAAATTACTCACAATCAAGTTCAGCACATCCACCACACCTAAAAATTCCATCAAACAACTTCCTTCCATACTTTCAAAGCATTTCGAACCATACACTTCCTTCGAAAAATTCACTCAGACCAAAGTCTACATCTTCTACAAGTAGTTGTTTCTTGATGAAAGAAATTCCACAACCACATCATGGATAAGCAATTCAGAGAGACAGACAATTCATTCTTACCTGCACCGTTGAACCGGGATAACCTTCACGAGCTTGAACAATCCAGAGAGGAGCGACCGGCGTGCCTCATAGACTCGGTGAGCCACCTCGACAAGTCCAGGGACCAAGATTCCGTTATCAGGGGGATCCTCGAGCATCCTAACGGGCTGAGCCTTTCTCGCTTCTTTCTCTTTCTTAGCTCTTCGAATCAACTCCTTCATTGGAGACAGATATGGCTTCCTTTCGGACTTGTCTCTACGGGGCTTCGGTATGTCGGCGTACGGAGGATCATCTGTGCCTACAACTGGAACAGTAATTGAGGTTGGGGCTACGCTTCTCTCTGATGAGAAGAAGAGGAGTTGCTGATATGATTTAGAATACAGTCTCTTTAATAGAGAATTTTCTCCGAACGATCTGATCTTTCTCTGCATCCCTTGAGCCCGGAAAGTCTCACAGCTATTTCACAGACTGAGGAAGAAGAACAAATATCGTTAGCCGACAGGCCAAGTCATGGTACAAAAATGCTTCGTGGGCCTGCAGGAAGGAGGAGACTAATGAAGCTAGTGCGTTTGTTTCCTCCTCTCCGTGTCTCCATGGATAAATTTTATAGGGTACCACGCAATTAGACCCATATGGCCATATAGTTTTTTATTGCATAAAGACCCCACGTGTTTACTTTTTTTAGAATAAGGCCTCAATAATAAATATAGACAGGTATTACTTGCCATTTGCTAGTTAGGAGTAGGAAAAAATCGGTTTCAAGTCAAAAAAAATTTGAGAAGAAAAACAACCCATATATTAGTGCATATCACCAAGAACATGCATAGTTCATTACAGAAGGAGCACATTCCTCTACAAGCAAACAGTCTCCATGCGAAGACTTGGCTAATTGAGCAAGGTGATGAGCTACCCTATTAACCTCACGTCTGATATGATTAAAAGAGCAAACATTTAGAAAAGATTAGCCATATATTTGATATCAGCTATTACATTTCAGCATGGATGAAAGGAGGTCTCAGTCTTTTTAATCTCCTCAATGACTTGCAAAGAGTCACTTTCCACCATCAGATGTCAATATCCCACGACCAAGCAAAATCCAATCTAGGCAGAGTAGCCTCAGTTCAACTTGAAAGACATTCAAGCCTGCCCTCCGCCCAAGAAGACTCGAGCCTACCACCTCCCCTCCACCATCTCGTAGGACCACTCCAAACCCCACTCTCTCTGATCTAACAGCAGCATCACAAGTCAAATAAACATAGATATTTATGAAATATTTGTATATCTTGATTCATATTAATTTAAATTTGCCAACGTATTTAATTAATTTTACCTGGATTGACTTTAATTCATATAAATAAATCAGACAATAATTCAATTCGGGATAAAATGCAAACAACTAAATCAGAAATTTTTTGTGTTTGAACTGAAATCTGATTTTAAACCAAATAAATTTTATATTTAAATCTGAATTTTGCTCAAATAACTTATGTTAAAACTTGATTTAAACTATCATCAGAGTCAGATATAATTTTGCCACTCTAACCTATGGAAACAAAGGAATGCAGCTAGAGGGGTAAATACATCACAAAGCATTTATGGGAAACAAGTTTCGATGCAAAACAATGTTGCTGCAAGCCTGCAACAGCAATCATCAATTGAATCAATCTATTATCGAAATTTTTTAAGATGACTCGGGATCACAAGACTAAAAGATAAATACATAGATAAAATTTCCAGAATCTGGTTGCTTAAATATGTTTTTCTATTCTCCTTGAGGACTCGCACCTCATTTACGCCAAAATAGAGGTAACAAAATTTCCCAACACCTTGACAGAGTGAAATCACACCAAGTCACCAAGATACAAAATTGAAACAAAAACAGCGGCCAATTAAGCCATTCAAAAAAGCTTTGGAACTTCTTTACAACACTGGTTATTACCCAAAATTTTGCCACTGTCAGGCAATTCACTGTACTCATAGTTGGCCATGCACAAAATTTATGGAAACAATCAAGATTCTGAGGTTACCCGCTTGGTTTTGGTTATGTTTAGAACAATGCTCTATACAGTGAAAAGACATTAGAGGACGAGCCCCCCCTCCTGGCATACAGTGTTGGGGTGGATATACACCTCGTACTCTCATACGAGGTAATGGTTAGTGCCTGGTATCGGAAGATACTCAATTGGAGATCTCTGAAGAACCGGATGAAGATTCCACTGCTTTGGAAGAGCCCTCTCCATCAGCAGAATTAAGAGGGCTCTCTTGCTTGTGATTTTCATCAGTACCCCCAGTTCGAGGTTTGCCTGGTCTTGACCGAATAATGGTGCCAATAGGAAAGGGCTCCTACACAGAGAGAAAATTGGTCAGTCATCCCCTGAGAGAATATGAGAAGAACAGAGAAGGTCGACAATATGACATAAACTCTACAAAGCATATTATTCAATTTTTCAGGATTTTTCATCTTCAGTGCAATATGAGGGGGAAGAGTTGAAAATTGAAACAGAAAACAAATAGCATTTATTACGGGAAAGATCTTAACAACTCAATTTTCTATCATAGATTCTTTTACCGGATCACCGGCATTAGGACCATCCGTGTGAAAGAGTATAGGTCGGCAACGCTTATCCTCATTCATCAAGCTCGAGTTCTGAAAATGTACAATTAATGCACCTTTGCCCTGAATCCGAGCATATGCAAGAGATGCCACCTTTTCACTGTTGAACTTCTCCCATTTTTTTCCATTGAATGCCTGCAGAGAGATGTTTCCTCATCCTTTCAATTTCTACTATTCCACAGAGGTGCAATAAAATATCATGACTATATCCACAATTCCATTTATGTAAAAAAAAAATGAAGATCAAATCACTATCCACGAAGCAGACCTGGAAGAATGGAATAATCTGTTGTGGGTCGATCATGTTTATGAATGCATAGCCGACATTGCATTTGTTCTGCCCAAATCATTTGTAAAGATGAATTAGAAATTTAGAATTGCATTGTTTTTTTACACAGTAGATATGTTATAATGCATAACAATGAGATTCACCCTCGAACATGTGCGCTGAATGTAAAATTTACTTGCCTTGAAGTCAATTGGAAGATAAAGAAAATCATAAGTTCCTCGACAGTGCTCATCAATTGCAGCAAGAAGCATCTTTGCGGTGTACCTAGAAAACCACACCAATTAAAACAAAAGAGAAACTAGCATGCATGCTTGTGCGGAATAAGAATCCTAGCGCCTACCAGATACTCAGAAAACGAAAGAAAAAAACAGAACGTATACAAACACGAGTAGCGCATGAATCTAAGAGCTAGCCAGTATACAAACACAAGTAGCACAAGAATCTAAGAGCTCGCTAGTATAGAGAAAACTAAAATAGCAAAAGAATCAGTACTTGCCCGATCAAGTATGAAACAATTATGGTATGAACAATTGCAAGCAATAATTACTAACCATCAGGACTGACAAATTTATGAAACGTCATTATATTGAACCAGCAAGGCTGAATTCCACCCCATATTAAAATTAGTTGCATAATCCAAAATGCCACCACAAGGTTGATGGTTCTCAAGCTGACAACGGATGAGCATAACTGAGACTACTGGCAAATTATGAAGGCATCACAAAATGTAGATGAACATGCTTGTTTGGAATGTTTGTAGGCTGAATTCCATCCAGTATTAAAATTAGTTACATAATCCAAAATGCGGCCACAAGATCGATGGTTCTCAAGCTGACAACGGATGAGTACAACCGAGACTACTTCGCAAATTACGAAGGCGTCACTAAATGTAGATGAACATGCTTGTTTGGAATGTTCGTAAAATTCAGGATCGTAAAATTTATATTGTCTAGATTGCCACAAATATATAATACATCAAGATAGGATTTGATCTTCTTCAATCAGATTGATAATAATGTTTACAGAAATAAATTAAAGAACTTGAATTTAAAAATAAAAAAAGGGAATTGCAGGTGGGTCTACTTTTGTAGACTTATTAATGTTTAAGTCCACCCATAAAACTTATTCAGAAGGGAGTCCAATTCACTGCAACTTTTGTATTTCTTTTATAAATAAATTTTTAAAACATTTTACTTATCAAAATACGTGGTAAATTTTTTAAAAAATTGCATATTCCAACTCAGAGCGTAAAACTCTCTCTAACAAGACTCATCATCGATAGTTTTAACTTGCGTTTTTAATTACATTTTTTTTTTAAAACAGTTTAATTAGTATATAAGCTATGTAAAAAAAAAATCTCTTACGATAACCTAAACAATAAGTGTTAAACTCTAAGAGGAACATATTCGCTAAACCCTAACGGGCTCGTGTATCGTATTTTCATGTTGTAACCTAAACAACAAGTGTTAAACCCTAAAGAGAACGGATTCGTTAAACCCTAAGTCCTAACGGGCTCATGTAATGGATTTCCATATTATAACCTAAACAATAAGTGTTCAACCCTAAAAATAACAAATTCGCTAAACCTTAATGGGTTCGTATATGCTCAGCCTATTGATTAAGACAATAAAATAATTAATTAAAAGAGAAAAATTAATATATTTTTCTAAATTAAATTTTATTCATTTAATATGTACTTTTCTTAAAAGCCTCCAACCTTGCCATGAATCCATAAAATAAAAGTCAAATTAATTACAAAAAAATCTAATAACTATACTTAGTTGCAAATAAGTTTAAATGAGTGACATTATCCCTAATAAGTCTCATAAAATAGACTTACCTACGATTTGCTAAAAAAAAGAACAAGAATGCAGGAAAGGATAGAATATTGTCACATACTTGTTTGGAATGTTCTTTATCATCAGTGTAGTTCGCCAATCTTCACCACGCCGTATGTGGTCGATATTGAGCTCGTACTGCTTCTTATCAGCATGATTAGAATTCACTTCATTCCTACGATGCGAAAAGTTTCTCACACGTTCATTAGATGGATCAAAAGAGGCTGGTGACGAAATCATTGGGTTCCTCCTAGGGAAAATGTGGAGCATCTGCTGAGAAGGATGTAATGCAGCATTATTCATCTCCATGTAATTTCCACCATGAGAAAAAATGTTGTGAGATGCAATTTCCGCTGGATGTGAAGGAGAACCAATAGGAAAACCCCCATTCCTAAGGGAACCAAATTGGAAACCAGATGCTTCAGGAGACTCCGCAATATAGCCACGTTGCCTCTCCATGAGGGAAGGATTAACAGCAGGGGCAGATCCAACATGATGATGAACAGGTGATGATGTGTTTAGCATTAGGGGAGGTACTCTATGAAATCCAGGCACATGTGGAATATGATGCGATTGAACACCATTAACAAATGATGATGAATTAGACCACATCATTGGGCTTGAATGATGTTGCTGAGGGGAGCTGGAGCCATTCCACATAAAGTTATGTCCATGCGTTGTACAAGTTCCCTTTCCAGAAGTTCCAAAAACTAGAAAGAGATATTTCAGAAATAGAACTACCAACTTGTTTAACATAAAAGTTAGTGAGCAGCAAAGACCCAAAAACCCAATTAAAGAAGCAATACTTAATATGAATAATGAAACATTTTTTAGAGTCGGTTCTGAGACTGTAGCACAACTGAATGACTAAATACTAATACCCATGGTAACACCAGAATTCGTTCTTTAAATGGTTGTATGAAGACATGGGCAACAAATGTAGAAGAAGTGCAGGGAAGATGTGCTCACAGAACTTTCCTTTTTAATGACATGGGAGAGGATAAACCAGGGAGCCTACAGGGGCAAATTCAAGAAGCCAAGAATAGGAACAAATTGTAGGCAGTGGCTCAAGACTTTTCTCTATGTTACAGTAGAGATAGCCCAGGGAGCAGAAAACAGGGGATCCATAGAAATCAGAAATAAAAATCTTTAAACATGTTAAGATTAGTTATTTTGTCATTCAACCCAACAAGTTATAAGTTAACT
Source organism: Euonymus europaeus (assembly GCA_963580455.1). NCBI lineage: Eukaryota > Viridiplantae > Streptophyta > Magnoliopsida > Celastrales > Celastraceae > Euonymus > Euonymus europaeus. The sequence continues at coordinate 22,621,480 of OY756971.1, read as the reverse complement.
TGTTGGGTTGGGGCGGCATTTTACATCATTTATACATGGTTTCAAGAATCTCCATCCTTCATAATTAATCTCTTATTCTAAGAATCTCCCAACAGAATTCTAAATGCAAGTACAATGTAGATCTTATGAAAACTAATTTATATGCAAGTGTTTCTAGTTTCTAATTTTCTAATCATTTATTACCGGAATTTTTTATGAAGAAGCACTGTGGAAACTACGTCTAAGTTTTCAATATATAATACCTATCCAAAAAAAATAATGAAGGAATTCAATTGAGGATTCATCTAATTTTGCAGCATAAGATTAATCAAACAACTTACTGTCATATTCGCAAGGTTTTTTCTAGTCTTTTTCTTAAAATCATACGAGTTACGGTCACATGGTTTTCTATTTGCTACCAATATATGCTTTCCCATTAATGCTAACTCCATACTGAGCTACATGTCCAGAAAATTACTCCGAAAACTAGAAATCATTTGTGCAAGGACACTATAGTTAACTGTAAGGGAGACTAATGTTTTGAACAGCAAAATTACTAAAATCACCAACATTTTAAGCTTCAATTCAACAAAAGTCAAAGACAATGATAACACTTGTTTGCAATAATAAAAGCTAAAGAACGCATTCTTCAACACCAATTCCTAAGAGGGAAAATGCAGATTTTTGGCATATTCTGTTTTGGAGGGAAATGTAACTTCAACTTTGCAGCAGAAGACACAGATAGCAAGAGCAGCTCAACTCACCTAAATTATCAAATTAAAGATCAAAAAAAAATTGGATGTTCATGCTTGATTTTTTGAACAAATTTGTGTTGCTGGTCATGCAGACACCAGCCAAATTCATTATCATCTGATCTCATATAACATATACAGATAAAGGAAATAACTTTGGATCAGAAGTGGGTCATGGAAGAGCAAATGTACACAAACAAGCAATTGTGACATGTTTCCCATTCTTACATGATTATAAAAGTCCCTTGGCCGTCTCAGGCTTGGATGTTATACCTTCTCTTTCTAATGCTAATAGTTAGGTTAGTAATTCCAATTCTAGCATGGAATGAAATTGAATAGCCATGAAATGAAATAAACTCACCTCTGCCATTAAATTCCATGAGTTTTCCATTTAAGCTCACACCATTGATGCACTTCTTGTCAAAACCTTCAGTCACTCTAGGACCACCACTGCTACCCATGCCTCTGATACTGCTTAAAGAACTGTATGGACTACCATTTGCCAGACTATCGTTATAAACAGGGAGAGAATGAGGATGGAGACTTGGAACGTATTGACTACCAAACTTCAATTCATTGACAGAATGGTGGGGCTCACGAAGTTCGGCTTGTTTGCTCATGGATGCCACAGATAATGGAGAGGACAGGCTTTTGGGTACACTAGAACTGGTACATGGGTCAGTTACTGCACTAAAAGGCGATGGAGCACCAGAAGGTAAAAACCGAATAGGCCCACCATCCATGCAGCTAGATGCATTTAAGCACGGCGGAAACATTGCTGAAGAAGATTTGTATTAGAACCCAAAAATTAATAATATAATATACCCAATCTTATCCTATGCTCAAAATTTTCATAGCAATTAGCAAGAACATTCCTACCATGATGTTCTGAATGAAGTTTTCCAAAAGGCCTTTGAAGCTCATCTCGATCTGGATCAGTTTGTTGCATCGAACTGAAAAAGAAAAATTAAAATTGTTATTCACAGGCATTGCTACACATTAATTCAAGACAGAGAACGAGAAGAATCAACTACTACGTTATGTGTCATAACAGCATTTTAAATAAATTGTGTAGCTTGAATTATTTTACCTTTTTTTGAATAAACTGAAGGTTCAATGAACAACAAAAGGACCGTGCACTGCATTAACATTACATAACGAACAATTCTGCTGTGCCTTTCTTAATATCGAGACTCACTAAGATGGGGAAAAAGGTGAGTGCTAAGACACCATTGGAAGGGGAAATTGTAAAAACGAAAAGAAAATGAAAATTGATTATACCTCCATTTTGTACCCCCAGTATTGCTGGGTTCAAGCTTGACCTGCTTCCCAGCAATGTCACTCCCATTTAAAGCATTAAAAGCAGCCCCCACAGCTCGAATATCATAATATTCTATGAACTTGTTGTGAAACCTGTGTGGACTCTCTCTGATCTGCAAATATGATTATCAACCACATAAATTCAGATGTTTTACAACTATAACGGTGAAGCAAAAAGACAACATTGGGAGTAGATTACTTCTTTGATATCTCCATACACACCAAATATCTGGCGAAGCTGGTCATCAGAAACAGAGGAATCAAGGTTGGATATTAGCAAAACCCCCTGGTTGACATTTTTTTCTGATGGAGTGTCCTGTTATTAGCAAGCCAGAAATTCAAAAAGCAACATAGCATCAAAAGTTCAAAAATCTGGGCTCATTGAAACTAAAGGAGCAATACACCATAAAAAACAAGGTGTTAACTATTTTAAAGTAATGGCCATAAAATGTTAACAGCCTCAGAAGTGACCTACACACCTTTGGAATTGAATAATGTATGTCAAGTTTCCTATGCATCAATGGCTTATTCTGCAGTGCCTCCATTGCATTTTGAGCAGCTCGAATATCATAATAAGAAATTATGACAAATCCACGATGTTTGCAGGCTGTATAGATTGTTTTTATAGCTCCATATTGCTGAGAGAACCAAAAAAACTTCAATTAATTTTCAACATTTAAGTTAAATGACTTGCTTTCATGGAACTAACAAACCACTCCAGAGAAATAAGTAATATGCACCTCAAAAAGAGCCTTTAGTTCAGAATCTTCAACATTAGTATTGATGTATCTCACAAAAAGTGTTCTTGAGGGGATCTCTCCAACAACAGAACCATTAAAATGCCCCTGAGCATTAAAAACACCCCCAATGAAATTTTCTGCTCTTACATTTTCATCCCCATCTAATTCCATGCCCCCACCACTGCTAAACAGGTCAAAATCTTCTATGTCATCTCCACTATTCACTTGTGGATAGTGTTCCAATGGATCGATCACTCCTGAAAATAAATCATCTTCGTCAGGGAGGATATGTCCAATAATATGCGACTCAATTTCTTCAAGAAGTTCAAACGGTTCTTCTTCTTCTTCATGGTAGAGAGTAACAGCTTTAACAGGTTGATGGGTCGGAACATCCTTCTCGAATAACCTAACTGCGTTAAAATTAAGATGTTAGTGGAATATGCTCAGAATGATTTATTGATAGTCTTGAAATAATGTCAAAGAAAAAGGAGATTTAGAACTCAGAATGAGAAGTAAACTAGTAATAAACACAGAACGTGAAAAATAGATTGCTTCAAAAAAATGGAATTATATGGAAATAATGCAAAAGCATTCAGCAATTTAAGTAAACATATCAGAAGAAAATTTTACACCACTTGTTTTTCAGTATAGCCTTTAGAGTTTAGATGCATATTATCACTATCATAGGAGACCCATTCGCACAAAAGGTGGAGTCCAGGGATGAGCTCTCTCTTATTAAACCACTTAGATGTCATTTTGGAGGTGGGGTTTTTCTTGGATCTTGATGATAGATGATCAATAGTGACCAAAAGTGAATGAGAGATAGATGGGTACTGGTTCCGAGGCAAGCAAGCAGTAAAGGAAGTAACGAGGCCAAAAGATAAAGAAAGCAAGTTCTGAGAGTGCAGAAACAGAGACCCTTAACTGGCAGTACAACAAAGAACCACCCAATCATGTAGTCATGCCAGTCCCTCTCTATTGTTTGATTTTGATATCTCATCTATGTTTCTCTAATGTAGTGCACAGAATCTTCCCTCAACTTAGAATAGTCATTAGTTGACTTATCAGAAGACTCCCACATATTCCCTTGTCTCCAATCTCCATACCAATACCACTCATCTCCTTTCATTAGCCAAGCGGGGTGTACATCATTTTATCAAAGATGAGAGCTGGAACCGTAAATAGAAAATTGAACATAAAAAAATTGATTGCTTCAAAAGGTATTTTATTAGAAAGGAAGTGTTAAGATTAGTTACTTTGTCATTCAACACAATAAGTTAACTTGTTGGAACACTAAGAGTCACACTTGGAGGCAACACAACAAATGGAGGTTTTAAATTGCGAAAGCTAGAGTTTGAACATAAGACATCCCCGCTAATATATATTTTTCCATTCAACCCAGTAAGTTAAATTGTTGCATTGGCATTTCACATCATCTATATACATAATCTAATAGGAAGTGTTAGAAAGATTTGGATCCACACTATCAACGCGATAAAAAAAAAAAATCCTTGCTTGGAGCATCACATTCAAATTTCGTTTCCCATGCCCTACTTGCACATCAATGAAGCCTTGCATTTCAAGCTAATCATCTAATTCTTTTTTTCCCCAAAAAACGCAAAACAATGGTGAACACAAAAAATATGTTTTCATTGCTCAAAAGAACATGAAAATATAAGAATTAAAAAGCTTGGAGTGTTAAAAAAAATCCCTTCAAGGAAGTGAAGCATTTATCTTCCATTACATATTATTTTGATACGACTTCCCTTGTGTGTGTGTGTGTGTGTGTGTGTATTTTTTTGTGTGGCATAATTGTCAACCAATTGGCAGCTCATAGTTTAAGCTAACCATAATATAACTCTTCCAAAAAAACCTCAAAGTAATGATGTACAAATAAAAGATGAGCTGTTTAATAGCCATGAAAAATAAACTTACGCTTCCTACCAAATGCTTCAGACAATGAGCTTGAGAACAAACTACTTTCAAACTGTGTCCCGTTGGTACCTGCCCTTGTTCCATCTAGACCATGAGATGCAGTATATGCACTTAAATTTGACCATGATCTTGGATGATGATTGTCAGAATTCCATGAAGTCTCAGAAAAACTGGTACTTCCTCCTCCTCCACCTATTTGAAGCTTATCCTTATGGTCTCTGGCTATATTTGACGGTAGAGAAAGCAAGCAATCCGCGTAGGGTACCCCTCTTGGTGAAAGTCTTTCCAGGGTTGATGAAGCAGCAAAACTGCTCCCAGGCACTGGTATCATTCTATCTGTTAACAGGAGGAGTTACACAATCAGTACAAAAAACTTTCGATCAACCATCTGTATAAATCAGCAAGTTTCAGATCATCTACAAAAAGAGACATACTCAAGCTCGAATAAGAAAACCCTCAACCAACATTTAAAAGATTTGAACTTAAAAGGCAGCAGCAGCAGCAGCTTAATCGAACCATGAACTCTAATTGACCAGAGTCCTTTGAGTTATCAAAAGATTGATCTTTCATTCTAATCATTGAACCAAAACTACTTTATTGAAAAGTTGCTGCATATGTCGCTGACGGAATTAATTTAAGACTCTCAAGCACCAGCAAACTAAAGCAGTTGGAAAAAACTAATTAGGGGTACACCCTCCATCAGTCAGCACATCACAACACTTAGATAAGCTCCAATTTGTTAACGGGTTTTGGCATTCAATCACTCTCGTGATTGCCAAGTCCAGTGACCACATTTTCCATAGATGTCACAAGATTGTTCAAGTATTCTTATAAGTCAAGGTCAAAATTCCCATGGATGTCACAATATTGTTTAATCAAGTCCTGATAGTGCAAGTAAAAGTTAACTTGAGCTTCTAAAAGATTCAACCTTTTCCCTAAATCTTGAAAAAAACAGTTCGATATGAGAGTGATCGGTGGCATATATAAATAGTTCAGAAAATAGTTTTAAAAATTGAAGGGTGCTAACCTTGGCGTGCGGACATAGTATTTGGCTTCCAACATCCAATTTGTCTCTGCCAACAGGGGAAAAAATACAACTATCATTAGCGTTTCATTTATGTCCAGGAAAATAGAAAGGTTCAGGGAAGAAACGGGAAAGACTGCAAAAATGATAAAACTCAGAAAGTTTACATATAAACAAAACTCAGTTAGTTCACATCCAAGAATGGAATAGAAACCTCATAAAAATTTACATGAACCATTTACCTCGACCAGGAAAGAATTGTCTTCAAAAAAGTGCGACGGCAGTGACCCACCCCTTTGATCCACAATTTCAACAGGCATTTTAAAACTTCAAAACTAGACAAGCTCAACTATGAAGTGAAGCCTCAAAACTTTGTCAATTGTTTTCCTATATAGGCTTCATCATTCACCTGCAGACAGCAAGTCAAAGGTCATTTACTTCAGTGACCATGAACCACGAAACTAGACATCCTCCTACCGCCAAAATATTAAGAATTCAGCAGACAAATCTCTAAATCCCTTGAACATTCTAGAAAAACGACAACACATGCGCGCAACAACTGCAAAAGTTACTAAATCCATCAGACTCAATTGCTTTATTGACACCCAGGCAGACAGATATCATGTTATATGCGCAACCTCAAGTGGTTAGGGAAAAAAACAAAAAGCAATTTCTTATCACACAACTCGAAAGATAATGTGATAACAAGAACCACTTCCTCACCTACCAATGATCAAACATAAATTTCTAGTAACCTGTTTGGTAGCCAAAAAAAGATAAGTTAAACAGATTACCCAACCCCAGACTGATCACACAAACTAAGGAATTCCAAACAAATTATAAAAGCTCCACTCCAAACCTTGGGTCATCACAGGGAAATTTTCCAAAAAAAAAGGAAAACATAAATGAAAGTGAGATTAAAAACCAAATTCTCCTGGTAAACAGCTGTTGATCATTTTCCTGCGTAATTCAGCTAACTCCCGCACCAGATATCATCTAATCAGCATTCCTAACCCGATCCCGAAAATAAATCAAAATACTACCGAAAATTTCCACGCACTTCTAAGCTCGATCCACGAAAAAAATCCTTCTGGAATATAATTCACACCAATAGAACAGAATCGCACCTCCAATTACGTGCGTTCTCCCGCTCCAATCCAACACATATTTCTCGATCAAAGAGAGAGAGATCGCAGCGTTGGCATTTAACAGGAGCAATCCAGTAGAGAACGGAAGAAGGTGAAAGAATTCAAAGCATAAGGAATTACGCTAGAGCAATGGATCTCGGCATTCAGGCCTCACATGAACCTCTCTTTCCCTGCACTGCAAACTATAGTCCTCGCCGCGCATGAGAGGATATTTCTTTGTTTTTTGCTTCTATAAAGTCAAAATCACCTAAAATGAAGAAGAAACGACACGATAAAACAATAATAAATTAACGTTTTCTTGCATAATCGTCTAATTCAAGGGATGTTAGAAACTCGCATCGGAAAATTTGAATTCCGTTGACGGTGGACAACAGAAATTCCGGCGAGATTTCACTCGCCGGAGGAGAGGAATGTAGAGAGCGATTTTCAGAGAGAGTGTACAGATGGCTTCAAAAGGAAGACGGGATAAAATATATAGGCAGGGGGCGTGAATTGTGTGTGCGTTGAGAATAAGCGGAAGAAATCAAGACCGTCACTGAAAACACGAACGCTTCTGATTCGGGTTTTCCTAGTCCGCCTAGGAAAACGGGGTTACTCATTATTGGATTTGACAGAGACATTTGTGTTGAGTGGCTCGTGTTGGCTCGGTCGGGTCGGGTCGGGCCAGATAGATTTTGATGCCTTTTTCGTCTTCAGGGAAAGGTTTTAAAAATATGACTCCACATATAGGGAGATATCGGCTCTTTTATACGTGAGTCTGTAACTTATTACAAATTTACAAAAATATATTTTTGTCATGGAATTATATTGAAAGATATGTAATGTTGATATGAATGTGAGTGAAAATTCGATAATTTTTGTATTGAAACAATGATAATATTTGTGTAGTAAAAATGACATCCAATATTAATTTAAAAGTAAAAAATATGCGTGCAATAGAACCCACCAAAAATCCATTCTTGCAAACTTGGCCCAGCTAAAATGGACAAACAAAAGTGACTTATGCTCCGTTTATTTGAAGGAAAATCAACATCTCATGGAAAATATATCTTAAAGAAAAAAAATTCATGGAAAAACAATTAATTTCTAGTGTTTGGAAAAAAAATTGCTAATATTTTTCATTGTTTGTTGAAATTTTAGACTGTTAGATGTAAACTCAAAACAAACAATTTTTCAACTATGATTAAATTAATTTTTGTTTTGAAAACAAAAGATATATCGTTGGATTGTAAAACTGATCAAAGTATAATTATAATTTTTTCATATTCTTTTATAAAAAAATTTGGACCTCAAAAGTTAGAACCTCATTTTAAGACTTCATTATAGGACCTCAATTTTAATATATTTTTTTTGATCATTGTATATATATATATATATATATTGTATCTTTTATATATATGCAGTATTATGTATAATAGATATAATTTTAATTTAGTTCATTGTTGTTCTCATGTATACATTGACAAAAAAAAAATCTTAATAATGATATTTTAATGCTATGAGAAAAATAACTTCTCAAGGAATATAAGAGAAGTTATTTTCCATCTTAGAACCTATTATGAGTTGATTTATTATAAATTTTGTTTGACTAATTTTATTTTCTTATCTCCAAACAGTATAAAATTAGAAAAATATTTTCAAAAAGTTGATTTTTCTCCAAACAAACGGAGTATTATTATAGCATTTTTTTTCTTCCTTTGGACAGCAAATCACATACTTTTTGGCATATTGGGCAAGTAAAATAGCATTGTTGTAGAAGCTCTTAAATAAGTGCCTATATAGTGGACCCTTACAAATTTATCAGGATATAAGCGGACGTTGTGGCTTATATGTTACGGATGTCTGCATTTGAGAATAATTTTATATGTATATTGGATTTGATTATTTTGGAACAAAATTTGTTAGGAAATCTGAATTTCCATGGAACATACGAGTGTCGTATACGAAATTGGTATACATGGCCTCGTGAATCAATCAACTTTCAAGCTGTGCTATTTGATATACTTGGATAAGATAATTTATCTTGTCTACTGCGATAACATGAATTAAATTAATATTTTATTAATAATAAGTCCAAATTATTTATGGGAATGCCACTTTGTTTCTTCGCTGGCAACTTTTTGGTCGGAAACAAGCTGGATGCTCAATCGTTTATTTGTCCTTCTTTCAATTTTTAATTAGAGTAGCAATATTCGCATTCTAATTATTCTTGTTTGCATTGTTGTTTATTTTGTTGAAATAAGTTATGCCTAGTGTAGGCAATTCATGAAGTCCCAAAAATGTTCCAAATTGTTGTAGTAAATCTCAAGTCTCACGTCATTAGTTTATTATAGATACATCGAAATCTCACAACTTTATTCTTCTTATATCGTTTCACTTGCTAATTCTTAAACATAAGAAACAAATCTTATTGTGTTGACCTTTTTCTTTATATACCACACCACTTAGAGTTGTCTAAACAACATGCTATTTTTAGAACGCTTTGGCAGAAAATAAACAAAAAAAATTTTGAATTTTTTAAGAAAAACTACTTTTATAATTTTTCTCACTATTTTAAAAATTGGTTCAAACTGGTCGGTCCAACCGATAGTCTAATAGGTAGGAAAATTTAAAAAAAAAAGCAAAAAAATTGGACCAGTTAAACCGTTTAAGTATTAATTGTAAAATTCAAAAATTGCAAAGGAAAATTTAAAAACTGAAAATAAAAAAAAAACCTCATAAGACTCCGTTTGTTTCAGAGTGTCACCCATACACTTTCAGCTTTTACGCTTTACGAGAGCTTATACTCTATAAGACATACTCTTATCCAAACGGAATATCTCAGTTTTTACGCTTTACGAAAGCTTATACTCTATGAGACATACTCTGACCCAAACGGATTCTAATTCTCTGATCTCTCAGGGCTCTCACTCTCTCAGACGCTTTCTCAGCTCTGTCTCAATTTCGAATCATTATCACCATCTCAGGTGTTCCTTGAGTGGCGGATCGCGAAGCTGGACATTGAGATCCATCGGAGGAGTGCGTTTGATGGGTTTTCCGAGTTGGGTTTGAGCTTTGTAGAAAGCAATCTATGAAATAAATTTCTTAGAGCAGCGGTATGTCAACTGATGCATGTAGTCACTCACATGAGATTTTTCCCAAAGCGTGCGACTGAGTCAAAAGAGACGTGAGACGTAATGTCACTTATTTTCACAACAATGTATATGTTCAAACAAGTGCAATCTAAGATTACCTCATCCCCGATTTAAATTTCAAATCGAGGAACAGTTACATGATACGGGAAGAAGAAGTGGATGATTTGTTATTTCATTTTACTATGAATATAATCATTTGTATCAAAGTAAAATTTTGAATAATATTGACTTTTCCCATGGACGTAAGCATTATTACTAAAGTGTTGATTATTTTCATTGCGTATATTTAATAGTCTAGCAATAGCTCTCACGCACAACCTTGAGTTCACGTTATCGGTGCAATTTTTTTGCATCAACAATTAATTTATTATAACCATTTTCAATTGTTGTGACTCTTGACCGATAATTCACATTTGACTCGTCAATTAACATATTGGAATTTCTCTCAAAGTTGGAACATTGATGCAACTTTGTTTACCCAAACCCAAAGACTTGGTATGGGTTGTGTAGTACGCTCAGATGGTGGAGATTTTGTTGCTGTGAGGAGTTCTATATTGTGTTCCTTCCTTTAATGGCAGAAGCTCTTACCTGTAGAGAAGTGCTAAGTTGGCTCAAAGATAAAGGAGTCTCAAGAATCATCATTGAATCGGATTCTCAAGTTTTAGTTAATGCTCTTTACAGTATCATAGAGGATTCATCTTATTTTGGCATTATTGTTGATGATTGTAAAGTCTTGTCGAAATACTTTGTTTCTTGTTGTTTTAGTTTTGTAAAGAGGTCTGCGAATCAAATAGCTCATGTCCTTGCTAGGGCTGCTGATTCTTTGTCTGGCCTGGAGGTTTGGGATGGTTCTCCCCCTCCTTTGATCCATGATGTATTGCTATTTGATCTAAATTAATGACATTTCCTATTTCTTAAAAAAAAAGTCACAAAAACTCAAACAGAGAACCAACTACATACGTGTGTAAAATGTATTATGCGTATCTACTTCTCCTGATATAATACTGAAAATTGGGATCGGGGGAGATCACGTGTAACGGTGGCAGGATGTGTTGGTGTTGTTAATATCATATGAAAGGGACAACGTAATAGACAATTACTTATGGACTGTTGGTTTTAGTAGACACGTTTTGTTTTGTACCTTTTTTTGTCTTGTTTTTAAATATTTAGCTATGTTTCAGCTCCTACACAAGCACCTTTCATTGTTCAACGCATGGGCTTCCGGACGACAAGAGTATCATAACTGTAACCCAATACAATCAAAATACTAATTTTAATACATTTTATCATTTTCCTATTAATAAAATATATGCTATTTCATCCTCTATCCATTGCCCAAAAAAATTGGGACCGGAGGGGCTTGAATAATTTCACCATGAAATTATTTCCATTTTGAATCTCAATCATTCAAGTGAATAAAAATAAATACACAAGATAAATTAGGATCCCCACTTGAATGGTTGAGATTTAAAATGGGAACAAATTCATTGTGAAATGATTTCAGCCCCTTTCATCCCAACAAAATTATACTAAATTCAATATTATATTCCACATCTTTTATAAAAAATCAAACCACATATTCATTCACATTACTAAAACACATATTTCAATACAACCACATCAGCAAAACGTATTTTTCAATATAATCACATAAATAAAAACACACATTTTTATACATTATTCATTCTCTACTAAAAATATACCATTGCAATCACTCTTATGACAGCCTTGTGTATTTTTTTTAGCTTAGAAAAATTGTATTTATATTTTAATTGTTTTACAAATCTAATTATATATGTAAAATTTTTGGATCATTAGATATAAACTAACATCACATATATATTTTTCATATTAAATTTTATTTTTGTTTAAAAGAAATATAATTTTAATTTTAAAACTGATCAAAATAAAAAATATAATTTTAAATTTTTAAAAAATAAGCCTTAAAATGAAATATAATTAAATATTTAAAACCCATCAAAATAAAAATACAATTTTTATTTTTAAAAAAAAGCCTTAAAATGAGTTATAGCAAGCTATGAGCCTATGAGCTACCTTTTCTATAGGAGAACCCGGACACTTCTTTCACAGTCAAAATTATTCGTCAACATCTCAATGTTCTAATTTTGCGTCACATAAAAAGTAGAACATGATTTTTGCTGTATGAGTTGAATTCTGGCTTCTTCAATTGCTTTTGTATATTTATATATATATTTTATATCTTCGAGGTCACTTAGATTATCAAATAATTAAGCAATCTTTATGAAAAAAAATCAAACAAATAAGCAAGACTTTCCAAACACTCAAACCAAGTGTGTATAATTTTTGGTAGGGTGGTAATTTTTTTTTTGATTCAATCGAACTGTGTTTATCGATTTTTGTAAAAAAAGAAAGAAATTTTTTTACTAAATTTGACCGAGAATCTAATCAAAAATCAACACAACCGATTAAATTATTTGACGAAAATAAATCAAAAAATGATTAAAATTGATCATTAACGCCCTAATTTTCGGGAGAGTTATGGTTCAAATCAGGGGATTTATTGGGAGGCCCAACATCTTGTGTTAATACATCTGTCAATCTCTCACCTAAAATGGCCGACTTCAAAAGCTTTTAGATCGGGAAGAAGAGCGTATGAATATCACATCTAGTTAGTGTGGTCCCTCCCTAGGCCCATGTGATCCATTGGATCCCGCAACTCATACATGCATGCGGGTCCCACAACGCACAAAGCGACAAAAGGATTCAACTGTTTCCGACATTTGAGTGTAGAGGACTGGTGCGATGAAGGAACAGAAAGCATGAACTGCTAAGAAGTAAAGAACTAACCCTACACAATCTCGAAAGTGAAACGGGATTTTTGAGAAAGTGTGAAGGCTCTTTTAAATGATTCTGACAAAAAGGTAGCTCATATTGAACTCAATCTAGTTGAAGCTCTATCATACAACTTCTGTCTTTTGTACTCCAAATTTGGATTTTCTTAAAGTCCTGAAAATAAGAATCCGACAATACAACCAAAAAAACCAGCGCATTACTGATAAATGATACCAAGGATAAGCTGCAGAGACTGAGAGAAGTGAGGAGTGATCATGGGTCAAGTTTTTGGCCCAATCCCATTTTATCCTCGGGCTTAAGGTTGGATCCACTCAAAAAGCAGGTCCTTGCAACAAGAGCAAAATATGTCCAAAAAATAAACTATGTCCTCGAGAACCAGTCATTTTCTACCAATCTAACCTTGACTTTGAAAGGACCATGTGGTATGAGTCATGGAACTGAATCAACTGATCATTGACAAAAAGGCCCATCTCAAGTTCTCAACTACTAGACAACAATAATGACTTCAATTAAGAAGTCATACACAAAATTAGAGTAGTAGAACTTACATGGCACAGGAATTTTCCTTCATCTCCTCTGGAAACTCGGCAGCTCATAGACAAATGCACCATCCTTCAAATGGGCCACGAAGTGAATGCTGGAACCTCAGCAGCTCATAGACAAATGCACCGTCCCACAAAAGATTGGGAAGATTCTCATCCACGGTTGTCGAGCGTTCACCTCGACCTTTCCTCCTGCAAGAAATCACTTGAATATTCTACATAATCAAATTCTCCATCCAAAAAAGATTGTACCTTCCTCGTATGCCAAATAATCACTCTGTGATGGAGGCAGAGTCGAATGACCTACTCGACATTGCTAAGCCACCAACTCCATCAAATGGAGTTCACAAAGAACAGTTTACCACAGATGATAGGACTAAATCCATACGGCACTCACGATGGAGCAGACAAGAAACGTATATTCTTATATGCAAGGAAAAAAGGTCATTGAGAGCCAAACTCAAAGGGGACATAGATTCACTGAAACCCCAGGGTCAAATCAGATTGGGTCTAAGTGGGAATCCGTATCATCCTCTTGCAAACAGTTTGATGTTAGAAGAGGACCAGTTCAGTGCCAGAAAAAAAAATGGAGTAATCTTATTGGTGAATTTAAAAGAATCAAAACATGGGAGTTACAGATCAAGGAGAAGACTGAATCATTATTGATGATGAGGAATGAGATAAGGAGAGAACCGAAACTGCCTGGTTCATTTGATAAAGAAGTTTATGATGCCTTGAATGGAAATACTGTACCCATTCCAGCAATTCCTTCGACACTAATTACTGTCACAACCGATGCAAATAATAGAAAGAAAGGAGACATAGCAGCAGCAGAGGAAGAAGAAGAAGAACAACTGCAGAATGAAGACAAGTCATAACTTGATACTAGTCAACATGTTGCCAGAGAAGATGGGTTGTTAGAGAACTTTCAAAAGTCTGGATTGAAGAAAATATTCCAGAGCCTTAAGCAGGAAACCACGTCAATAGAGGATCAAAAAGAGGCAGAGGCAAAGAGTAAACCGCTGTGTGTTTCAGGTAAACAATACAACAATATAAGTATCCAATCTGTTATAATACCGAGCAGCAATGCATATCAATGATTCTTTCATATTAGATGCATATGACCAGCACAGATTTTTTTGTCATTTGAGACTGATGTTTGAATAAGGCTTATCACACATGTACAATACGCAGGTTCTTCATGCAAATGACTTTAGTTTCTACTTCCTATTCATGAATAAATGACTGTGATGAGTAAGCTAACTAGCTGAAAACAAGCAATACACACCATTCTAATTTCCCACAAGCAAAGGGCTCAGAGCATGCATATATAATCCGTTACTGTTTCTTCTGTTCAGTAGGTACAGGGAAATAAAAATACGAGGCCTCTAATACATGGATGGGATCAATGTCTGAGCACGGATCAAAGGAGATGTTCGTCATCAGATCAAAGTGAGGATGCTGATTTTGGGAATGGATTGACCAGAGCTATAGAGAGGAATACTAACATTCTGAACACCCAACTTGAAGCTTATAAGTTGAACTGTAAATTGGATAGGGACCAACAGAAGGAGCAGAATGACAACTTACTTGGTACTCTTAGAAGGCTCACAGATGCACTGGGAATAATTGCTGATAAATTATGACCACATCGTTTGAATAGAGAAGTTATAGTTAAGATCCCCTGACTACAGCGAGGTGTTAGGGACTTAGGGGGTCAGAAACTAAAATTATTAGATCCTCTCGTGTTATCCCATTTAATTCAGGAAATTGGAGCAATAAAACAGGGCAGTACAAATATAATTCCACCCACAGTTTCAATTATAAAGTTAAGGAAATTAAAAATAATTGAGGGAGCAAACAGTTTATCAGCCGAAATCAAAGTCATCAACAAAAACCATAAATGAAAAACCAGATTTTCACAAAATGTATCAAATGTTACATACGTGAACATGTAATGAACATGAAAAGCATATAACCAAATATTTTCAATTGAATTATATAAGCATATAAATACATACAATCAATGACAAGACATATGAACAAATTAGAGGATGCACGAAAGAGTCAATTAATTTCCTAATCTAGCGTAACAGACTAACAGTTCAATAAAACAAAATTTGAATCTAACCTCATTTTCCCTCTATGCGGGAACGGCCTCAACCAGTCTTGCAAAGTAAAACTGCGTAGTAATTAAGCCTCTCTTTCTTATCCTCCACCCAACTTTCTGCAGTGCTCTCTCCACATCAGCCTCTGCATGAAGATATGCCCTCGTTGCCTTTGAAGGGCCTGGGAACAACTCTCCGATCCGTTTTAACAGATCATAATAAAATGTCTTTGGTGCAAAGCTCAAAATTAGTCGTTTCTCAGCTAATGAAGCGAGATGGGCAATCATTCCATCAGCTTTACTTTGTGGGTAATGTATCAAGACATCTAAACAGACCACTGTATCATACTTTCCGTTTAAGCTCTCCAGATCACTCACCGCGAATTTAGGCATCAGCATTGAGCTATCACTGTCCACTTGAAGTTGCTCTTTTGCCTGCACAATGGAGAAAGAATCTTAGAATAGCTTTTGTTAAGGTAATTGAATGATAATGGACTGCTTACATAGTTGAATGCAGTATACAATCACAATACCTCATCAACAGAAGAAATAACAGGCATAAAGAAAGTCATATACACATCAAAGCAAAAACAGCAGTATAACTATATCTTTTGTCCATCGATACTATTGTCGACTAGACTGTGAATAAGAGCAAAAGCTAACCACATAATTTTCATTTTCAGAAATCGACACCATTAGGGCAGTTAAAAGTACAGTTACGAAGCATTAACCTGCTTCTCAGCTTCAGCTATCATAGCAGCTGAAATGTCACTCGCCGACACTACCGCCCCGTCCTTCGCTAGCGGAATTGCTAAACAGCCAGTCCCACAACCAGCGTCGCAGACAGTAACCCCTTTCAGTGTCCCCTCTTCGGTCAACATCTTCATCACGTTCTCGACAGTCTTCGAGTGCCCGGTTCTAATGTCAAGCTGCACTTTGTTAACTTCATCAGTCTCCCCGTATATCTTCTTCCACCGTTGGAATCCTGAGTTGTTGAAGTACTCCCTTACAACTTCCTTGTCGCCGCCGCCGACCTCCTCCGCCTGGAGACGCCGCCGACGCTCTGGATCAGTAAGGGAGAGTACCGCAGCAAGGGCGGCTACAGAGCCTCCGCTAATGACGGCAATAGTAGTGCCGTCGACGGCCGGTATGTCAGTAACTGTGGCTATGGAAAGAGGGGGAATGGCAGCGACGGTTGAGGTTCTGGTTAGGGTTTTAGGTTTGGAGATAGACGGACAGGGAGGAGAGAATCTCGGATTGCTGGCCTGAAAGGATCTGGGGGAAGATAGAGACGACAAATACGCCATCGTTTAAGGGAGTATTCTCTCTCCTGGCGGCAAGGAGAGGGTAGTTACGGTTGTAAAATACAGGGAGTTGGCGGGTTTTTGCCTTTTTGGATTGGGTGTTCAGGATAGGATAGTGTGGATCAACCTCTGGTTTTAGTGGGTCCCTTTATTGTTTTGGAGAGCCAATAGAAAGATAGACGCTTTAAAATGATTTTACCATAAAATCGTTCCAATTTTGAATCACAATCATATAAATGTTTAAATAAGAACCCTGAAATACAAAACAAAAATAATTTTATGATAAAATCATGTCAATTTCTTTTATCTCATCAAAAGACCTTCATTGTGTTTGGTCAATTGTCATGTTAAAAAAGAGAGTATGTATTTGAACCCTACCATAATGTTGATAAAGCTAATGGATCTGATGTGGTTGTATTAAAAAATGTGTTTTGTTGATATGATTGTATTGAGAGATGTGTTTTGATGATATAGACGAGCATGTGACTTAACTTTCAAGTAATACTTGTGTGATCCACAATTAGTTTTAATGAAAAAAGTAGTGAGGAATGAAAAGTTAGTGGTGTGATTAATGTGATTTTATTGAAATATGTGTTTTGATGATATGGTTATATTGAAAGATGTGTTTTGATGATGTGTATAAATGTGTGAGATTATTTTTTTATGTAATAAAAATGGAACTCAAGAGCAAAGTTGGTGAACCATTAAATGTATAACTGTTGTAATCCCACCCATGATCCCGGATCGCTTTGTGCCCGAGCACTGAGAGCAAAATATTTCCCAAATAAGTCCTTCCTGGAAGCATCCCGTGGACACTCGCCTTCATATGTGTGGTCATCCATTTTGGCGGGGCGTGATCTCCTTAATCAAGGGTTGCGATGGAGAGTAGGGAATGGCAATTCTATTTCGATTTGGCGAGACAAGTGGTTACACACTATACCATCCGGGCGTGTTGAGACTGAAATAGGCTCAAATGACCCTAATATGCTTGTAAACCAGCTTGTTGATCCAGACACTAGGTGGTGGAATGTTCAACTTGTAGAAAATATTTTCTCTCGAGGAGATGCTGCTACTATCCTACAAATACCTTTATATGGAACTCTGAAAGATGACACGCTCATGTGGCACCCTTGTCCCAAAGGTATGTTCTCTGTTAAATCGGCTTACTGGCTAGCTAATTCACATGAGCCTCATGTTCAGTCTATGCACTCCCATGGTGTGCTTCCATGGAATCGAATATGGAAATTAGAGATGCCAAATAAGATCAAATATTTTATATGGCGTGTATGTCATGACAGCTTGCCCACAAGGCAAAATTTGATTAAACGAGGAGTCTCTATGAATTGTAATTGCCCTCTTTGTGGTATTGAAGACGAAACATCTTTCCACTTGTTTAGGGACTGCCCTGCCTTGCATGTTATATGGCAACAATGCTCTTTTATGGAATTGCCGTTGTCACTACCTGTATTATCAATGTCATCATGGCTCTCACATATGCTGCACATTGTGCCAGCTGAGACAATGGCAAAGATCTGTGGTGTTTTTTACCAAATTTGGCTAGCTAGGAACTCAGTTGTTTTTACAAACAATAGGTGGCTGCCACTTCAAGTGGTGCATCAAGCTGCAAAGCTTCACAATGATTACATCGCTGCTCAAATTCTTCCGAACCACACAAGAATTTCTGTTCACTCCACTAGCTGGGTAGCACCTCCTTCTGAGATTGTTAAAATTAATGTTGATGGATCCTGGAAAGTGGGGGACATGTGGGCTGGTATTGGAGCTGTGTGTCGTGATGCCACAGGTAGAATATTGCAATCAGTATATCAGAGGGTGAATCCGGCAGGTGGTCCCTCTCAGGTTGAAGCTCTTGCTCTCAAGTTGGGAGTCTTTATTGCCTGGCGTCAAAATTGGAGGAAGTTTAAACTGAAAAGTGATGCTCTTAGCATTGTGTCTATGCTGCGGCAAGATTTTCTCCCCAACAACTATCTTACTCATGTATTGGATGAAGTTCTATCTATTGGGAAGGATTTAGAATGTGATTTTCTGTATACCTCTAGATTGAACAACTCTATTGCGGATTGTTTAGCAAACCTTGGTAGAATATCTACCACTAATCTGGAACACGTGCATTTGGATGGCCTTCCTCCAAATCTGCATGTTACCAGTTCAGGCTTTTGTACCATTTTCAATTCTTAATGAAGTTTGGCTTCTCTCAAAAAAAAAAAGTCCAATTAAACTCTATCGAGACCTATCCCCTCTCTCCTCTCTCATCTTAGTATTCCTCTCTCCTCTTCTTCCTCTTTCCTCTCTCTCATCTCCAACTCCTCTGCAAGGATTTGTACAAATTTGTGTCCCCCATGGTTGCGATTGACCTTCTGTTAGGCAAAGAAATGCAAAAAAAAATCACTAAGTTCAAAAGGTTAGCTATAATTGACGCCCAATCAAACCTTAAATTGGGTGTGTGCATGGTTTGGTTAATCAGATCGAGGACCCCAAATTAAAACGAAAACGGGAAGTGACAGTTTTGAAAAAATTGAAATCCAAAACCAAACCATATTTTCAGTTAAGCGTTAATTCGGTTAACTTATTTTAACGGTATGGTCCGGTTCGATTACTATTTTGAAATCAATTATATACTCGTGTAGTATTAATAATTATACAATAATGTGTAATGGACATATAATTATAAAATAAAATGTAATGGGCAATGAATTATTAAATAAAAATATTTATATATGGATAATGAATTATAAAATAATATGTGATGGGTAATGAAATATAAAATAAGGTGGAGAGATAATGAATTATAGAATAAGGTATATTTATATGTGGGTGGAATGGGTGGGGTCTGGTGCATTTTTCTACAGCGAACCCATTGTAAATCAATTTTGATGCAATATTTTTTAATTTTTAAAAATTATAGATGTGTTTTGATTGGAATTAAGATCTAACAATATATTATTTGTATTAAACAAAAATCAAATAGTTAGTGAAAAACTAAGTAAAATGTTTCGAATTTATATTTAATGGTTTAAAATTATTGTGTATTTTTTACGATAAATTTAATTTTCTTTTTTGCATATAAATAATTTTTAAAAATTAATTTTGTTTCTTGCGACATCAAAATTGATTTATAGCGGGATCCGTTGTAAAAAAACTAGAGTAGACCTTGACTACCCTATGTGGGTGACCTTGACTACCCTATGTGGGTGAGGTAGAGAGGGTAGTTTAGGATATCAAACATCATGTAATTAATGTAACAGTTAATATCAATGACATATGGCTGTTATGGTCTCATTTTATTGTAAAAATGATAAAAACTTACAATGAAACCTAATATAACAATACAATATTAACAATGAAATAAACTATTATAATAGAATAAACTATTATGTACTGTCTAAGATTGATATAACATGTATGCTAATATAATTGGAAAGGCTAATTTTGGACGTTCAATGTGTGAACAAGATAACCTAAAAAAAAGATACAGGAAATTCCAATAGGAGCCGACTAGACCAAAGAAACGAAAGCGGCCGCCATACTGATCTATCTACTAGCCGTTCACAGCAACGAAAACGCTCAAAACAAGCCGGGTTTTGTCGCCCCCATTTTGTACGGTGACGACCAATTTGAAGCGTCGTACGCTAACGAGTTTTGAAGCATCGTAGTACTCAGGAGTGCGTCACTCGCCGCCGCAAGTTTTCGCTCAGCCGTCGTACCACCATCTGAGGCACTTCATCCAGGTACGACTTATACCATCCCGGAAATTATGCAGATCTGTGGACTACGCTGTTTGGCTGTAAGAAATTCGGAAAAACGTTGAATACCATTGTTCTCGGTGGATTTCTTGGCAACCAAACTGGTTGGATTTATTGTAATAGGGGGATTTTTTTGCGATCGTACGTTCCTGATTTATTGTTTTATTCAATCATTGTTTTGTAATGAAGGAGTAATGGGGAAAGAAAGGGATGTATCGACCATGGAAATTGACGGCCTAGACCACAGCGATTCCGATCAGATTAGCGCTAAATTCTCAGTCAACGGTAACCTCGCTTAATATATTTTTTCTAATTTTAATATTTAATAGCATGATCTGCGAAGATTTTAATTTCTTCGGTTGGTTTCCAGTGTTGCAACTGCTGAAGTCCGCTCAGATGCAGCATGGATTGCGGCATGGGGATTATGCCCGTTATCGGTATCTGCATGCAGCTTCAGTTTTATAGTTTGCCTTGATGATTTTTTTTATTCGTTTCAGATTGTTTGTGCGTGTGTTTTAATTTTGTTTGGCTTGATAATGTCGGAGTTTATTTTAGGAAGTCTTGATTATGCGGGTGTGCAAGTTTTGATTTATGATGGATTTTTGTTTACAGGAGGTACTGTACTGCTCGGTTGCGGAGGTTGTATAAATCCTTGAAGTTTACTCATGGCCGTGGCAAATACACTAGAAGAGCAATAACCGAATCAACTGTCACCGAAGTTAGGTGTGTTGGAATTTGAAATCATAGAATATTTTCTCACTTTGAAAAATTCAATCTCGTATTGAAAAGGAAAATTTCCCTGGTGCCGTAATGTCAATTTGAGATGTACAGAGTGAACCATTGAAACTGGAATGTTTAAACAAACCCCACTCATTATCGTTGGATCTTCTTTTGGCTTTATCTTTTTGCTTCCTTATAGTTTTTGTACCCAAATATGCCTTTTTTTTCCTTATTTGGTTCCCAATTATGCGGGTCATTGCTGTTTTTGGTGTCATTGGAGGGTGGTATTTTTCCCTTGGTTGAGTTTGTAACAAGTGCAACTATTTCAGCTTCGGAAAAAATGGACTGAAAAAAATGGTGTTTTTATCCATGTTCATTCAAGTTTAGCAAATCATTTTCATTTGGGCCCAATATAGGTTTCTTCATTTAGTTCTTTACACGGCGGAGAGAGCTTGGAGCCATGCTATGGAGAAACGGCAGCTTCCAGATGGCCCAAATGCGAGACAACGCATCTATTTGATTGGTAGGTTGAGGAAGGCTGTAAAGTGGGCAACCCTATTTTCACAGCTAAGTGCGGTCAAGGGGGACTCCAGAACATCTTTAGAAGCTGAGGTGCGTCTAAATATTGTTTGGTTCCATTTGTATTGTTTTCAAGCTATTCAATGTCTGAATTAGGGTTTTCGTTCATACTATTCTCCTTCGTCAAAAACATTACAAAAGTGAGGCACGAGTAGGTGCTTGTAGGGCAGAACATGAAAGGCAAAATGGTGTGGTGAACTGGATTCAGTTTGCCTTTGCTTTAGCAGAAGTATTGACATAGATGAAAATGTATGTTTATCCGACTTGCAGGCTTATGCTTCCTATATGAGAGGAAACTTGCTTTTTGAGCAAGATCAGAACTGGGAGACTGCATTGATGAATTTCAAAAGTGCCAGGTGCATTTCATTACATACTCATAATATATGACTACCTTCCTGTTGGAAATCCAAAGCAGAGACTGATGAAGGAAGTCATTAGATTAATTTTGTTTTCCTTTTTGTTTTTTAAGAGTCGAGGAATTCTTTGTGGAAAATGTTTCCCTTTTAATTAGCTTGGTTGCTTCTAAGTCCTTTTTTAAGTCATTATGTTTGTCTAGGTAAGGTTTAGGAATCCTAATGTTTCCTTAAAACAATGGTTGTAAATCTCTATTTAAAGGTTTGCTTGCCTCAGAAATAAAATAAAGAGAGTTTTTATGCAAAGTTGCAGTGGGAGGGAAAGTGAGAGACTCGTATGCACACTTTGAGATGATGAAAGGGTGAGGTGAGTTTATCCGACCGACCTGAGAGATTCAGATTTCAGGGTGATCTTGTTCAAGTCAAAAGTAAGAATTTTGTTCCAATTTCAAACCTAGGAATTGTGAATTTCTATTCTAGGGTTCTTAATTTTGGAATTAATTTGGGGGTTAGGGTTTCTGTTTGCTCAAATCCTAAACAAAATATGCATCAGTAGTTTTAAACTACATTGGTGTCTCTCCATCAGTAACTTCTGGTGTGGTAAGAAAGAAAAGGAGTCGTTGATTGCTGTATTAACAATAATGACTTGTGTTGGAAGTTCTTTTACGAAACCTGTGGTTTTCCTTTTTACATTCTCACTCCTTTGGAGGTGGGACTTTTTGGTTCATCTTTCCAATCTAGCCACAATGATGCTCTCTAAGAAACTGGGGAAGCTGTAAGTTGGTCTTCTTTGTGATTATATATATTTTTTTGCATGGCTAACTCCATTAACAATTTTCTAGAGCTGTTTATGAGGAGCTTGGGAAATATGGAGACCTGGAGAATCAAGTTTTGTGCCGTGAGCGTGTCGAGGAGCTAGAACCAAGTATCCGATACTGTTTACACAAAATCGGCGAGTCAAAAATGCAAACCTCTGAACTTCTACATATTGGTGAGATGGAAGGTCCTGCGTTGGACCTTTTTAAAACTAAATTGGAGGTGAGTTTGATTATCCAAAACATGAAGTCAAATGATGCATGCGTAGTTTATATTACTGTCTTCAATGTGAATGACATTAAGCTTATGATTTTCAAATATTTTGCTGCGTATAGGTTCTATTTTTTCTGAAGAATAGTCAGTCTTAATTGACTGAGTTCTCAGTTTTTCATAAAATGCTAATCCACCTTTTTTTTCTCCCTGAAACGTGCCAGTAGTGCTGGAATATCTATTAAGATTGCGATACCTTATCTGCTTCTTTTGCGGAGTTAGTTTCCCTTTATTACAAGATTCGTGGTCTAGAATTATATTTTACTTCTTTCCAGGGCTAGGTTCTATTATCATAACAGTATTCCCTTAGTTTGTCTGCTTTGTTAACTTCTGGCTACCCCGCCTTTGGTGTGCTTTAATGAAAAATTTGGTGCTCAAGAGAACCTGTTCCAAAACAAATAAAGAAAAGAAGTCCTCATTCAAAGAAATTTTTTATGTTCTATTTATAAGTTCATTCTAGATAAATATGCTAAAAAAGGTTATTTCCTATCTTAATTGGCATTCATTAAATCTTACTGATACTTGCAGGCTGTTATGGCTGAGGCAAGGTCTCAACAAGCTGCATCTCTTACAGAGTTTAATTGGCTTGGTCATAGATTTCCAATATCGAATGCCAAAACTCGGGTTGCCATTTTAAAAGGTCGGTACTTGGTTTTATTTAGACAATGATAGTTTTATTTAGACAATGATGGAGTTGCGGGCTGGTTCAGAATAAACAAGTTTGCTGTATTGTTGTCAGTTGTCACTTCTCTTTTAACCTCATTTGTGTCCGTGGGAATTTGCATTATTAACTGAACTGTCTTGTAAATAATTATTTATCAGTTTCTGCTTGGTTATTCTATCTTTTGTGGCGTTCTGGTTTACAGTTTTTCTATGGAACTCTCATCCCCCTGAATTAAGACTATACTTGGTCTTGTTGCAATTTTGAACTTCTTGCTGCATTTGAATTTCTTTTTGTAGATTATATTTAGAATGTGTTCATGAAATTTACCATTTTTTTAGAAAATCGTTATCTGCTTTAAAATGTATGTGAAAATTTGGTTGTCTGATTGTCTCCTCAAACCCTCTCCTCCAGAATTGGAGCAAAAAAGAGCTCCCTCTCTCTCTCTCTCTCTCTCTCTCTCTCAGAGAATAAGAAAAAGAGCATCGATGGTTAAACTGAGTCTTATTAATGTTTCTTGTGTTCAAACTTCAGCTCAGGAATTGGAGAAGGATTTGCATGGTCCTGCTGCAGATTCACTTCCAGCAGAAAAGAAACTAGCCATATTTGACAAAATTTTCACAGCTTATCATGAGGCCAGGAGCTGCATCCGCAGTGACTTGGTGGGGAACTCTGGCCCTTAATATTGTTATCACATGAAAATTTTCTCCTTTAATTTCACTTCTTTGACTATGAGGTGCTGTACATACTAGGTCAGTGCAGGTAATGCTGAAAATATGAAAGATGATTTAAATGGTCTTGATAAAGCTGTTAGTGCTATACTGGGACAACAGACCATTGAGCGTAACCAGCTACTGGTTAGCATTGCAAAAAGTAAACTTGTCAGGCGTCGGGATGACAAGAATGAGAAACTTACGAAGCCCGAAGAGCTTGTTCGCTTATATGATCTTCTGTTACAGGTTAATAATTGTTCGAATTATGTTTGTTATGGAATGCGAGACAAATTATACTCGAGACTCAAAACGTCAACAAATATTGTTAATGTAGTAATCTTATATGCAACAGAACACAACAGATCTTTCTGATTTAGTTAGTTCTGGAAGAGATAGAACGCCTGAAGAGGTGGTGTTTGCTGAAGAGTGTTCGCTTCGAAGTTTGGCTTTCCGAGCAGAAAGGTCTTCTTTCTTGTTTCATATTTCTCCCACAACCTCTCGTATACACGCTCACTCTTTAGTTTGGTGTTGAATTGTCTTACTGAGAAAGTGTTCTACAGTTTTGTTTACTGATGTCCAATGGAGAGTTTAACTAAGGCCTGTTTTAAAATCAATTTTTTTTATTGGCTGCTCACTGGCTTAACTATCGAACTTGTTTTGAACAATTTTTTTCCACTGTACTGTGTTTGGAGGACTTGTATATGGTCTTTCTTTGTCATTATTCTGCTTTAACTTGTAGTTATAAAAATTTAATTAGGGATCAAACTTGAAAGTGGTTTTTCTCTTGTTTGGCCTCAAATTGAAAGACTGCTAGACTCTCGGAGTAGATTTAGTTGGTATTCATAGCTTATTTTACCTTGTGTTGAACTCGCTTATGCTTGCTTACCTTTCTTTTGTATTAACTTACTCAGTCCCCTGATTGAGTAAGCTACCAAATGTATGCATCTCTAATCAATTTTGATGTGAATATTATTCCTCAAATTAGTCTTCCAACTGCTGCTTTTCAGGTGTTTCTTCTTAGCAAGATCGTACAGTTTAGCTGGAAAGAGGACAGAGGCATATGCTCTATACTGCCATGCACGGTCTCTAGCTGAGGATGCCTTACAAAAATTGCAAGCTCGTAATGACAGTGATCAAGTGTGTATTTTCAATTTCTTTCTTCCATTATAGAGATTTAACTGAAGCAGCTGGCGAGTTTCTTTCTTTTGTTCTTTTTTGTTTTCAAATCTAAATGTTAAATGCATGAGCACGTTTATGTCTTTTCAACTTACGGAGGTTTCCCATGTCTTGGTGACTTTCCTTTGAAATCATTAAATAATCTTGCAAATTTAAACAACTTTTGTTTTTCAATTGGGACTTACTATTTCAACAGAGATGCATATACTATCACAGATTCTTTTTTTTCTTTTCTTTTTCTTCTGGGATTCATTTTAACACACTAAAGCTTCACTAGTTTGGTTTAGGACGCGTAATGTTTAACTTCAAAGTGGGAAATGTTTTTTGAGTCTATTTTGTTTTGCATCCTCTTGATATCAGGCAATGATCAAAGAGTTGAAGGTGTTATACAATGAGTGTAGATCTAATAGTTGCATAGAGCATGCTACGGGAATTATGGAGGAGATAAAAGGTCAAGAAAATCTCACAAAAAAAATATCGACTATATCATTGAATGGAGCTGACAAAAAGGTACTTCCTATCTAACCTTTCTCTTTTCATTCCTGCGAAAATTTGGATGCAGTTGGCAAGAAATTACGATTATTTCTGTTAAACCTTCTATCTGAAATTACCATTTACCCTCCAATTTTTTGGTTGCCATGATTCAATTAGTGCCATCAGATAAGGCTTTGGTGATGATGCAAGAGAATGTATTGTAGTTTTTAAAAAAATAAATAAATTGATTCGACCTGGTATAAAAGCTGAGTTATCTTTAGCAAATGAGTAAGCCCTTCTATTTGTCATTTTAAACTGTGATGTTTCTGGACTTTTTAAATTGCATTTGTTCTTCAGACAATAGACTTGTGCCTAATTTGGCATTATTTGTCCTTTACCAGAAGCAGCTTATAGAACATCTTGAGAAATTTTGTTATAGCTTCTACAAATTTTAAATAGCTTATTGTAAACTTAACAAATTTCAATGAAACAAAAAGTAGAAGCTAGCTTTTAAAAGGAAATACCTTGGTGCTTTTACAATCACCTAACAAATAGGAGAAGTAGGCTTTTCACAAGTGCTTATCAAAATTTTACCGAACCGAACCGCATTCCACACAAACAAGGAAAAACTCCTTAAAATAAACACTGTCAAGTATAAGCTTTTATAAGCTGTTGCTTTGAGCAATTTTAATAAGCTCAGGCAACACCAAACTGAGCCTTAATCCCTTAATATTTTATGTTTTGTCTTAATTGCAGTTTCATACTTTCATTTGCTTTGGTCTTTTGGATGAGCCTATCTAAATATAAATGGTTAAAAAAGAAATCATGTCAAACCCCTTGACGCTAAGAGGCACTTGACTAATGGCACTGTCGGCTGTTGCTATATGCAGAAGATTTTTGGCTTAAGAGTTATCTTAACTTCCCTTTCATTTGTTCAAAAAGATTTTGAGGGACAAGTGTGCTTTATATCCAAGTACATAAGAATGGCTTTTGGTCCCTTTTTTTTTTTCCCTTTGTTGACATGCTGATTTGAATTTCAGGTGGAAAAGTACCTTCTTGAAAAGCTTGATATCTACGAGTCTGCAATTGGTGATTTGAGCACAAAAGGCGCTGCACGCATTGAACCCTTTCCTCCTGCCTTCCAAACAATATCTCATAATCCAATTGTTCTGGATCTTGCCTATAATTGCATCGAATTCCCATCAATTGAAAGCAGAATGAAGAAAGACAAAAAGGGCTTCATGAGTAGGTTCTG
Source organism: Euonymus europaeus (assembly GCA_963580455.1). Classification (NCBI taxonomy): domain Eukaryota; kingdom Viridiplantae; phylum Streptophyta; class Magnoliopsida; order Celastrales; family Celastraceae; genus Euonymus; species Euonymus europaeus. Next base: position 22,593,882 of record OY756971.1, on the reverse strand, counting down.
GGCCAGGTGATGACTCGTAATTGTATTGGTTTACATCTCCCAAGAGAAGAATTACTCCTTCTATGAAAAAAATTCTGGTAATCAATTTGTTGTCTCTTAATAATTCCAATTGGATTTTGGGGTTGCTTGGATTTGAAATTTTGGGGTGGTTTGGAATCTGGAGATTACCATTTTGAAACAAGAACTTTTTCTTCTTGTAGTTTACAATAGTCTTCTTTAGGAATGTGTTTTCAAGAATTTAGCAGGTTCTCGACTCCGGTACTGTCGAGTTATAGGCCTGTTGCTGATCCAATTTTCTTTGAATGTTTGGTTTAGGTATTTTTCACTTATTTTCTGCTTTCATTTTCTAGAAAACAGACGTGTTTGGTGAGTAAAAATGGAAAATGCTAGAAATGAAAAATGACTTAGAAAATAGAAAACGCAAAAATATTGTTTGCTTGCTGCAGGAATTTGTAATATCCTGTCAATGACGCTGAGCTAGATAACTGTTTTGTTTCCTTCTGGAGTTGGATCCTGGAGTTGGTATAGCTAAGGTTAAAATATTGGAAAAGTGGTAATTGCATGGGTAAAAAATTGTATTGACATGTTTGATTGATCAAACCAATCGTACGAAGTTAGATAGTCATGCTTAAGCTAGCCTATTCACAGACCTCGAATAAACAGCAGTCCAGCTCAATATAGGCCTAAGCCATAACTAAATCCATGGAGTTGTCTGCTCGCGTTCTTTTCATCAGATGGAGTTGGCTTTATTGTTATGTTGGGCTATTGGGGTTTGGGGAGCATGGTGGCGGTGCTGGATCTCATAATAAAGCAGCCCGTGAGCTTTTTGAGAGTTTGGAATAATTTTTATATGAAAAATCCTGAAGCACACTAAATCCTAAAAAATTCTAAACTACTCTAAGCCCTAAAATATCAGCGTACACTCTAAATGCTAAACCACTTTAAACCCTAAAATTGAGTCATGCGCTACCATGCCCTTGTAATAGTTACGACCGTTTAAATCCCTATACAATGCTCTCAAAAAAAATAAAAAAATAAAAAGGAACATTTTTTTCTGCCCTAGACGGAAATTGCAAACCACTCTAAATCTTAAATCCTAACTTTGAATCTTAAACCCTAAAAAATATCCAAAACAACTCTAAATACTAAAAACTCTAAACCACCCTAAAACCTAACAAATCCCAAACCATCCCAAAACCTAAAAGAACCCCTAAACTAAGTTAAATTCTTAACCACCAATCCATCACCTATAAATAAGAGTCATCCTAAAACGGAGCGGGGTATCACTTCAAGCATTTGTTTCTCGTTTGCTTGAAATGGCATCTAACTTGATCGTCGAGGTTCAACAGTTGACACCACATCGGTGTGGTCAACCCCAGTCTTCTTTCTTAGCCGACGGTGCAAGTTATCAGTGGCCTTATCTCAATTCCATGATTGTGGATTTTGTCATCTACAGTTGCGACCAATCTCAATAAACCTTTTAGCATTCATCCTGTAAAATTATAGTGAATCAAGATCATATGGTGCAACATACGTGGGTTCTTCCCCAAAATTATCTTCCATGTTTGTGAGGTAAAGCATTAAGTTCCAAGTGCCAAGATCCCTCGAGAATGCCATACATTTCAATTCCAGGAACTTGAAAGGCGAGTATACGATGAGAAAAATTGAGTTTTTTGATGGATAGAACGTATGAGTCATATCAGCTCCTTTGCACTTTTCCCTGCAGAAGAACGTAAGACAACCCTCAACTTCCTCCAACCTTGCCACATTCAACCCATTTTTATCCGAGTAATATGCGGGAATTTCTACAACCCAAAAGCGATTTATCTCGTTTTCATTGCACTTGCCCACATTATTCAAATCCTGGTACATAGGCCAAATCTCACCCTTCATAGGATATATCATGTAGTATGACTTAACTGGATCATATTGTAGATTTACACGATAGGAAAACTGCGACACTTCTAGGATGTTCCTAACTTTGCCCTGTTGATAATTCCCACACACAATAGATAGATTTTCTTTCTTCCATGCAGTCTCCCAATCAAAATTTGGGCAAGGCTCCAAGAATGTGACTCATACCTTATTGTGCGAATCCACATCGTTCACTTGAACGTATTTTCGAGACATAGTTTCCTTTCCGCTGTAGATAGCCCAAACTTGACCAGGAGCAAAATCATTTGGCAACTAAGTGTGCTTCAAAGACTTGTTGTCTTCATTTGAGTCCGAGGAATAATGTTGTTTCATTGTCCTAAGGCAATGTGAATTTCTAAGATTCTTCTCTCTCAAGACTACAACATCAGTTTCATCGTCAACATAAACAGACAGAATTTTACTTGAAGAAGCTTGCTTACACCCAGAGATCTGACTTTCCCCACTTATCCCAGTTCTCAATTCAAACTCAGATAATTTCTCATATTTTGAAAGCTTTGATATTGCATCATGGACAAGTTGTAGTGTCGATTCAGTCCCTGGGAACTCATCCCTTATCGGCTGCAACAAGATAACAAGCTTCTGGTAATAACATCTAGTATCAGAGTTGGTGGTTGGGAGGGTAATGAGCTCAAGAACCCAAGGGCAATCAATTTTAGAATAAGATTGCTTGACACCAGCAAATAATAATAGTATGTCACAGACAGTCAACGTCGAGTTGATGTTGTCCAGTTCTGAACAAAGTTGATGTGCTTTGAGTAACTTCTCTCTGGCACCATCATACTTCCCGCTGAGAATCATGATTGCTTCAACCCACTTCTCACGAAGGGCCTCAAGTTTATCTACATTCAGCTCTGGTTTCTTTTTCATATTTCTTCGAGTTTACCCCTTAAGTTTCGAAAAAACCACATTTGGCATCTGAGTAAAATGCAAATACTGTTATAACTTATAATGATTCAAAACATAAGAACTTACAAACACAACGAAAATCGATAATTGAACCAAAAACATATGGAACTAGAGAAACCGATAAACCAAAATACTAAATTGAACAGACAAGGAAACTAGTAAAAGGGAGCCATCTTTGGAAAATGTTGTGATGTTATTTTTTCCCCCTTCGGTATGAGAATGAAAGCAAAAGTCCATTCGCAACAGCAGCACATGAATTTAGATATTAAGGAAATTATCTGCTGAAGTAACAAGTTGTTTAGCAAAAATAAAATGTTCATTCTATATGCTAGTCCCCATGTTGATTTCAAAAAAAAAAAAAAAGACTCCTGCAACTGCAACATAGAGGGCTAGCAAGAATATATAGTTTTGAAGAAAATTTCCTATATCTGGGGCCAAATTTCAATTGATTCCTGATCTTCCCACCTAATTCAATATTATGATAATAGTTTACTGTTCCACCAGATCAGAATTGGGTAAAGTAAACTAAAAACACCAAGAAATTCTACAAATATGAGCACCCTAAATCTCTTAATCTCTTCAAAAGTGGGATAGAAAGAGGAATAGATATCGGAAGAAAGGCAGATGTGGAGATCGAAAGTCCCCGATCAAGTCGTCCATGTGAGAGAATGAATTGTCATTATTAATTGATCAAATCGTCAACCAAGCGCTTGCTTGAGAGAGATTCGTGAGCACGCGAACATTTCAAGATATTTAAAAATGTTTATAAATCCCTCCCAACATCTTTTTTTCTCAACTTCTCAAAATAACCTTTCAAAATAAGGGATTGAAAGATCTTCTCTTATATAAACTCTTTAAACACTTATAAATATAAAGCAATGGTTCATTTTTATGAATTCTCTCAACTCTCATGTCAAACACACCCAAATCGCTTCACCGCGCAAGACTGAGACTCTCACCTGAACCAGCAGCAAAGCGCCAAACAAATTAGCAGATCAAAGGTTATACACTGGGAGTTTTTGCACCAGATTGAAGGGTATATTGGAGATCCTAATTTACAACGGTCTTTAAAATGCAAAATCTATTTTTCAGGTCGCGCATACATTGCAAAAACGTCGAGCGTAGAAGAGTTAGTGGGCTTAGAGAGGCTAAATTTTTTACGGGCTTTCAGTGTAAGCTGGGAGTGGAGTGGGCTGCATCACGGGCTTTGTTCTACGCTTACAGTAGCTAAACTAGCAGTCTCTCATGGGTTTTTTTTTTCTTCCTTGATATGAGCCTATGGCCCGCTATGAGGCCATGATCCTTTCTTTATAAATTATAAATCGACTAACGGTTACATCAAAATAAAGTAATATTATATTTGTGGAGTTAATTCAATCATTTTCCTTTCGTAGTTTTGTCATCTGTTTAACCGAAATAGACAAAAACTAGGGTATAGATATAAGGGGAATTTTGGAGAAATGACCCCATGCATAAAGATTTTTGGAGAAATGACCCTGTTCAAAAATTTCAGCAATTATGACCTTTTTAATGCGTTAAAGTACCGAAATGCCCTTATACTAAGGACACGTCTTTTCCCACTGGTTTATTTAATTTGAAACAAAAACCCAAAAGACACCTGCAAGACCTTTGTTGAAACTCTTCAAATTTTGGAGGCTAGAAAGCGGAAGAACTCCCAGATTGCAATCGGCAAGTATTTCCGACTACCAACGAGGTGAGTTTGAGGCCCCAGAATAATTTGTTGTGTCTGTTATAAACTGTTGAGAGTTTTTCATTATTGGTCGCGCCAGAGTTTAATTGGTCGTGCCTTCGTTTCAGCGTTTCATTGATTTTCTTATATATTTTTCTTGTTGTTTCTTTTTAGATGTTCGTGCATGTTTTTGGCGAGGTTTTGCATGTTATTTTTTATGATGTTCCTGCAATTTAGTTGGTCGTGCCTATACTCTGACTGGTCGTGCCTGTGAATGTGTTTGTCGTGCCAGTTTTTATTTGGTCGTGCCTATAATCTGACTGGTCGTGCCTGTGAGTGTACCTGAGGAGGTGTCTGCTTTATTGGTCGTGCCAGTTTTTATTTGGTCGTGCCAGTAATTTAGTTGGTCGTGCCAGTTTTTATTTGGTCGTGCCAGTAATTTAGTTGGCCGTGCCAATTTTTATTTGGTCGTTCCAGTAATTTAGTTGGTCGTGCCAGTAATTTAGTTGGTCGTGCCAGTTTTTATTTGGTCGTGCCAGTAATTTAGTTGGTCGTTCCTGTGAGTTTAACTGGTTTGCATGATTTTAACAGGTCGTGCCTTATAATTTAATTGGTCGTGCCTCTGATGTTTCCTTATAATTTACCTTATGTTTTTAATGCAGATTTACAAACAATGGATTACCTCATTAAGGAGAAGGATCATTTTCCTGCGAAGGTTACAATTTTTTCAAACATCTCACATGTTATTGGGCAAATAAGAGGTTCTTTGAGTGAGAATCAACTCGAGATGTTTAGGAAGACATGCTTCGGCATTTTTCTGGATGTAGGTGAGCTCTCTGTATCAGGACAGTTAATGCATCAGCTTCTTCTACGACAAGTTGAATCCCAAGATGTTGATTTTGAAGATATTGGAAACAGATTGACATTTAAATTCGCCAACAGGATGACATCTTTTGGTATTACAGACTTCGCTCTCATTACCGGTTTAGTGTGTAGGAATGTGCCTGATATCTCTGCATTAGTTGATACTAGTGTACATAGGCTGAGGGATATGTGGTTTGATGATATGAAGATTATTCAGAGACATCATTTGGAGCTTTGTTTCGATCGTTTGTGCAGAAGAAAGAAAGAGAAGCATGTGGATGAGGAGGTGGTGAAACTAGCCTTGATTTATTTTCTTGAGTTTGTGCTAGTAGCTAAGGAACGACATAGGCCTATTGATAATCGGTGGCTCCAATTGGTGGACAATTTGGATGTATTCAACAAATTCCCATGGGGGACTGTGAGCTACCAACGTACTGTTGCCTCTCTTGGAGGAATAATGGTCAACCGTTTAGATAGAAGAAAGAGCAGACAAACGAAGAAGGAGCAATACTGCATTTATGGTTTCCCTATGGTGCTCCAGGTATTGATTTGCTTTAACTGGTCGTGCCTGATTTCTAAATTGGTCGTGTCTGCTATTTAACTGGTCGTGCCTGATTTCTTTTAATGGTCGTGCCTTAGTTTTTAACTGGTCGTGCCTTAGTTTTTTAACTGGTCGTGCCTGATTTCTTTTTCATCCAATATTAAATTATTTTAATCTAAATTCTGTTGTTATTTATCTTAGGTTTGGTCATATGAAGCTATACCTGTCATTGGTTCATTGTACGCCTCAAAAATCAAGGATGTGATTCCTCGATTACTCAATTGGAGTAGCTATCAAACTCCAAATTCTAAAGAACTCTTACAAAATGTATTCCAACAAGACAAGGTAAAAACTTAAATATGCAAATAAGCTTACTGTTTTCATATTTATGATGATTCTTTTGGACAAAATATTGAGGTGCTAATGATTGATAGTCTGTTGCAATAGCTGCAAGTACACACTATTCTATCTGCAAATGGGATTGAGATGGAGCAGGAGTACTGGATCGACGTGAGCAACAGGGTGGGGGAGGGAGCAATTAAAGAATCTGCTGATGATTCGAGTGATCACACAGCTCCTGTGGAGCAATATTCTGATTCACATGGTGACACTGAACCTGTGGAGCAATCTTTTGATGCAGATTTTGAGGTTGTTCATGATGTGATTGCCAAGCTTGATAATTTGAAGAAGCAGGTTCATGAGGGAAGCTTCATAAGTGCAGTTAAATCAGATTTTTTATCTACTATGACAGTGGTGAATAAGTGCGTTGAGGATGCTTTGTTGGCACTGAAAACCTTTACTGACAGGGGTGAAGCGGTGAAATTCCCAGTTCCTGTTGTAGTTGTTGATATGGGGGTGCAGACTGAAGCCGATGAGGTTGATGTTGATGTGGTTGGGGGAAGTACTGTAAAGGGTGGGGTTAAGGTTTCTGTTGTTGATGTGGGGGTGCAGACCGAAGCCGATGTGGTGGGGGGAAGTACTGTAAAGGGTGGGGTTACTGTTTCTTTTGTTGATGTGGGTGTGATGACTGATGTGGATGATTCTGAGGGTGGCGTGGTCGGAGGGAGCAATGTAGAAGGCGTGGAGGATGAGAGTGGTGTTGTAGTGGGATTGGAAATGGGGGAGGAGTTGGGGGTCGATGATAAGGCAGACAATGTAGATGTTGCGGGGGTAAATGTTGATGATACAAAAGAGCATAGAGACCCTGGTTTGTTGTATACTAGTATGAGCTCCATGGCTTCCTTTACCCCAGCTGAAGAGAGTAAAAATATTTCTGGGGTCGAGGTGGTGACACCATCAAAGTTCCCTAAAGCCTCAGAAGGGGGTATTAAACCCTATGTCAGGAACAAACAGAAGCGTGCAGTTAGGCCTGGACCTCTCAAAAGGACTCCATTTACATCTCCATCCTTGAAGAGAAGGAAAACAATTGATGATAAGGATGTGTCAAGTAAAGAAATTATAAAATTGGACTTGAAGAGGAAGTGGCCAGATCAATGGGCAGATGATTGTCTTGCATTCATGCAAGACAGGTCCAAGGATGGAGAAAGCATAAGTTGGCCAACATGTGCAGTAAATGTCACGCCCCGATCCGAGGAGCGTGACCTAAACGACAAAATGACAAGTATTCACACTAGACCCGTCACAAGCTGACATAAACTTAAAATAAAAATTCGGCAACATCTCCCCGTAAATTGAGGAATGCCACCCTGCACAAAATACAAAGAAAATGCACTTCTATATCCAATCCAGCAACTACATACATCCTCCACAATGACAGCCCCTCAGGGGTTCCACAACACTTACATACATATATACGGCACAGGAGTCCCGATCACACGGAGTCCTCTCCTGGCCCTTCCAAAATAGCCACAACAACACAAGAATCCAACTACTCAAAATAACAAAAAAAAAAAAAAAACCATAACATAAATAATAGGAAACAAACACCTAAATGCACCCCAAGATGACTCTACTAAGTCGGGCCACCACAGTCACACCCCGTTCTGCTGATCTGGAGGATCCGTACTAGTGGATGGCTCACCTGAAAGGGAAAGAATAAATAGGGTGAGCCGAATGCTCAGTAGGGATATCAAATAAGAGTATCAAACAAGGCGGAATGTGAAGAACGGAATGAATGCATCAAAAATGCTATGTAGAAAAAATGTCTCCGTACACCCATCCGAACCTCCAAACACTCATCCCATGACTCCGAAGGGTTGTGGATCGCTCCCACACCCGTACCCTACTTCATATTCACCGGCACCGTATATCGGTTTGCACGATAAATCCATGAAGAAGGTGTAAATCCGTCGTACGTTTCTATTTTCTACATTCATACCATAACAAAATTCTCAACCCCGAATCATCACTCCTAACATGGAAACACCCGAGCTCCTCACCCGGTGACCCATCATGCCACTAAATGCACATTAAAAACCATTTAAATGCTATACCACATAAGCACATCACATGAAGAGTCAAATACGTGTCAATCGAACTCAACACGTTTAGGGGTAAATGCATATATACAAATTTAAGAAAACAATTCAGGAAAAGGTCATACAACGAATCATGTAACAGGTTTGGCTCCCTTGGAACAATCAAGAGTAGTCCAAATGAGTTTATAACAATTAATACGATATAGAAGATTTCGAGGAAACAACTTTTAAGGCTTTAAAGGAACGAGAAGAATTTAACCGAAGAAGGAGAAATCCCTACCTCTTGTCGACAACGCACAATCTATACCACCGAACCGAGTCTTTTCCAAGTAAATGCTCTAACCTATTTAGTAAAAATAAACGCAATTCAATTTCCTCAAGTTCAAACTTCTAATATTCAAATCTCAAAAATTCTATATTCTACCTTCCCTCAATTCTCCAAAATGAAAGTCTAGCATTCTAATACAGAAAATAGATATCAAAACCTCAATACATATTTTTTTCAAACTAACCTAACATTCACTTAACAATTTTTAGCCTAGGAAAATCTTCCTTTTTTTTTTCTTTCCAATTTCTACTTCAAGAGCAAATCCCCCTTTGGATTTTCTAAATTCCCACCTAAACCCAACAATTCAACACAATATAAGCCTAACTAAATTGCTAAAAACAAAGAATTAATCTTAATTTTCGGAATTCCTAAATTCCCTAAAAAAAACCTAGATTTTTTTTTTGTAAAGTGTTGAAATACTTGAAATTTGTTAAAACCCCTTACCTAATAGTGATGGCAATTAGGTAAAGATCTTTGAATCAAGCTTGGTTGGTGTTATGGTGCCAAGAATCTTCAACAAAAATAAGAGAAAAGTTGGGTTACATAAAAAAAGAAATCCAAGAAAATAAGTTGAGATTTTTTCTAATTTTTACCTTGAAAAACTTTGAAGATGAACAAATTGAATGATGATTTTTGACTTGGAAGGATGGAAGAAGTATTGTTGGAGAGGTTGATCTAGTTGTTTGTGAAACAAAGGTAGAGGAATGGGAAGAAAGGGGAAGAAACGGGAAGAAATGAGAATGGCGTGAAAGTGAAGCTAAGGCTTCACTTTTGTATCTTTTTCATATTTTTTTTTTTTTGTACTTATCCTTACCTTATATATATATAATTCATGTATGGTGCCCCACAACATATACAACATATACTTTCATTTTAATTTAGTTATTAATATTAACATTATTATTAGTATTTTGGTTTTTTTTAAATACGTAATTTTTTTTACGGGATTTTACATCCTCTCTCCCTAATAAAAATTTTGTCCTCGAAATTTTAAATACGTACCTACTGATGCGAATAGAAAAGGATATTTCTCCCTCATTGCGGACTCTAACTCCCAAGTCGACTCTTCTACCCCGTGATGTTGCCACAGTACTCTAACCAATGGAATGACACTCGACCTAGTGACTTTCTCTCGCCTATCCAGAATCCGCAATGGCTGCACTGCATAGGTCACATCCCCTGAAACATCGATTGCAGACCAATCTATTACATGTGAAGGATCTGGCTCGTACTTTCGCAACATTGATACGTGGAAAACGTTATGAATCTCTAACATTCGCGGTGGAAGAGCTAGTCGATAAGCAACTGGTCCCACTCGCTCGAGTATTTCAAAAGGTCCGACATATCGGGGCGCTAACTTGCCTTTAATGTTGTATCTCTGCACTCCTCTACGTGGGCTCACCTTCAGAAATACGTGATCGCCTACCGAAAACTCCAACGCCTTCCTCCTTCGATCTGCATACGATTTCTGACGACTCTGGGCCGTCAATAGCCGTTGTCGAATCACTTTCACAGTCTCTGTCGTCTCTCTCACCAACTCTGGCCCCACTAAGCTAGTATCTCCTACCTCTGCCCAACATAGTGGTGATCGACATGGTCTCCCATATAATGCTTCATATGGTGCCATCTCAATACTACTTTGGTAAGAGTTGTTATATACAAATTCTACCAACGGCAAATAATCCTCCCAACTGCCCCCGAAATCTAGAATGCAAGAACGAAGCATGTCCTCCAGTATTTGAATGGTCCTCTCACTTTGTCCGTCTGTCTGAGGATGAAAAGCGGTGCTAAAGCAAAGTTTTGTTCCCAATGCCTCCTGTAGAGTACCCCAAAACCTAGATGTGAAACGCGGGTCCCTATCAGAAACAATGGATATCGGAACCCCATGAAGTCGTATTATCTCTCGAATGTATTGATTACACAACTGAATCAATGAATCCATCTTACTAATAGCTAAATAGTGCGCGGACTTTGTCAACCGATCAACAATAACCCATACTGCATCATGCCCTCGAACAGAACGTGGCAACCCTGTCACGAAATCCATAGTAATGTGCTCCCACTTCCACTCTGCAACTGGAAGTGGCTGAAGTAGTCCGGATGGTCTCTGATGCTCTGCCTTCACCTGCTGACAGGTAAGGCACCTCGCCACAAATCTAGCTACATCCACTTTCATACCTCGCCACCAGAATTGTCTTCGTAAGTCTTTATACATCTTTGTACTGCCTGGATGCATAGCAAATCTGGAATGGTGTGCCTCTCTCAAAATTTCTTCCCGCAACTCGTCATCTTGTGGTACAATTAATCTTCCCAGGTAACGAACTCCACCATCGACACCTCTTACCCAACCAGTCTCTTCTTCAAAGACGTCAAAAATGGGATCTCCATTCTGAGCATCAATCACCTTCTCCATCAATGCCGGACGTGTGACAACACTAGCTAAGAAAATTTGTTCATCCACCTCTCGCATTACGAGACCGTACTGATCAACCGTCTCTAGCAACTCCCACTCTTTGACTGCTAGCATGGCCACCTGATTTTTCCTACTCAACGCGTCTGCCACAACATTCGCCTTGCCCGGATGATACTGCAAGGTGAAGTCATAGTCCTCTAAGTATTCCATCCATCTACGCTGCCTTTGATTCAGTTCTTTCTGTGTGAAGAGATACTTAAGACTCTTATGATCTGAGAACACTTCAAATTTCTCTCCGTATAAGTAGTACCTCCACTGCTTCAGTGCAAACACGACAGCTGATAACTCAAGATCATGCACCGGGTAATTTCGCTCCTGCGGCTTCAACAATCGAGACGCGTACTCTACCACTTTACCCTGCTGCATTAAAACACAACCTAATCCAATTCTAGATGCATCACAATATATTTGATATCCCACATTCCTCTCTGGAACCACCAATACTGGAGAGGAAGTGAGTCTTGTCTTGAGCTCCTGGAACGCCTCTTCACAACTATCGGACCATATGAAAGGAACTCCTTTTTTAGTAAGTTGTGTCATTGGCGCGGCTACTCGTGAAAAATCAAGAATAAAACGCCTATAATAGCCTGCCAATCCTAAGAAACTACGAATCTCCTGGATGTTCTTTGGTCTTTGCCATTCAAGCACTGCCTCTACCTTCGCTGGATCTACTGCAACTCCTTCGTGGGTGATCACATGCCCCAGAAATTTTACTTCTGTTTCCCAAAATACACATTTACTTAACTTGGCATATAATTGGTGCTCTCTCAATGTCTGCAACACTATCCTTAAATGCTCCTCATGCTCCTTCTCCGTAGGTGAGTAAACTAGAATGTCGTCTATGAATACAATAACAAACCGATCTAGATAAGGGTGAAAAACTCGCTGCATTAAATTCATGAAAGCTGCTGGAGCATTGGTTAACCCAAATGGCATAACCAAAAACTCATAGTGCCCGTATCGAGTCCTGAAAGCTGTCTTCGGGATATCTACATCCCGGATTCTCAATTGATGGTAGCCAGATCTCAGGTCTATCTTCGAATAATATTGTGAACCTCTCAATTGATCAAACAAATCATTAATCCTCGGTAGTGGGTACTTGTTCTTCACGGTCACCCTATTCAGCTGTCGGTAATCGACACACATTCGCATCGTGCCATCTTTCTTCTTTACAAATAATACTGGAGCACCCCAAGGGGAAACACTAGGTCTAATAAATCCCTTCTTCTGTAAATCCTCCAATTGTGTCTTCAACTCCCTTAACTCAGCGGGAGCCATTCGATAAGGGGGAATTGAAATCGGATCCGTACCTGGATATAAATCGATACTAAACTCAATGTCCCTCTTAGGTGGCAAACCCGGTAAGTCCTCCGGAAATACATCCTTATACTCCTCTACCACCCGTATTGATATAGATGAATCCTCCCTTGACTCGGAAGTAGTGAGACTAGCTACTCGACAATCGACATAAGAAGGATTATCCAGAAAGTGTGAACAGGGAATACCCTTCGATCCCCTCAGTTGGATCACAACTCCCTCGGGCTTTTGCAATTTCACTACCCTCTCCCAAAAATGTAATACTGCGTGATGCTCTGTCAACCAATCCGCACCCAAAATAACGTCGTAGTCCTCGAAATCAAGGACATACAAATTAGCGGTCAACTCAACATCTTTGAACCGACACTTACAATCCAAGCAGATTCCTCCAATACGGCTAAATTGACCAAATGGAGAATCTACTGCCACCATCCTACGAATAGGAGAAATCTCCAACCCCAATGTTGATGCAAATGATGATGAAATGAACGAGCTAGTGGCACCAGAATCAAATAAAATACGTGCCCATGAATTGTAAATCAAGAAAGTACCTCCAACAAAGTTGGGATGCTCTGGCGTTGCCTGATGACCCATTGCAAACACTCTAGGTGGAGCCGCAGTCTGTTGCTGCCGCTGCTGCTGGCGTGCAGGTGGTCTACCCCTTCCCGCAGGTGGTATAGTGGTAAGTGGGGGTGCAGGAATTGCAGATCCCGATGGTGGTGGTGGTAGCAAATTCTGATCCTGCTGGCCACCCTGTTGTGGAGTCCTCCCTAGTCGTGGACAGTCTATTTTACGGTGTCCCACGTATCCACACTCGTAGCACTCTGGCCCTGTAATTCTACATTGACTAACAACGTGTCCTGTTCGCCCGCAGCGATAACATGTCCTTTGGCTTCTCTGAGTACCACCGCCTCTATTATCCCTGCCTCTCTGGGCCTGACCTCTAGGTCTTGTAGGATCCCACTGTCCACGTCTATCAGTCCTCTGTCTCTTCTGTCCACCACCAGAGCTAGATCCCGCAGATGAAACATCTCGCCTACGGTGTTTATCCCAATAACTCCTAGAGTCTTCAAAGCTCTGTTCAAATTGGAGAGCCATTTCCACCATCTCACTGTATCCTTTAATCCTCATCGAAAGTAACTGCGTACCAACGGCTGGAAGCAATCCCTGGCGATACCGTTCTGCCTTAAGCTCATCAGTCACGGCATATTGTTTTCCAAAATGATAAAGTTCATCAAAACGTCGCCCATACTCCATCACTGAGGTTTCAGGCATCTGCACTAACTCAAGAAACTCCTTCGCCTTTCTGGTGCGAAAAGATAATGGTATAAACTGTTGTAAAAAAAGATCACTGAAAGAGTTCCACGTGAGAGTATCCCTTCTATCATCCAGGGAATCCCACCAGTCGTAAGCAACACCCTCAAGAAAGTAGGAGACCAACATCACTCGTCTTCCATCAGGTATACTCAGTGTATCTAAACGCCGGGTCATCTGTCTCAACCACTCGTGAGCCCTAGCCACATCTGTCTCCCCATGGAATGCAGGAGGTCTAGTCTTTCGCAGCTGATCGAGCTCAACTAGATCCCTCCCTGCCCGTCTATCCCCCGCTACCTCTACACATATACCCGAAGTCTGTCCCTCGCTACGGGTCTCTGGCACTCGGGTGACTTGTGCCTGTACGAACTGAGTCATAGCTCGCATCATCTCTGTCATGTCTCGCATCATCGTCTGAGGTTGAGCTTCCAAAGCCTGTGGAACTGGTGCTGCGGGAATAGTCGGTGTGTGTACCTGTGTAGGAGTAGATATTGCATCCCACGCTCCATGTCTATCCTCAGCTATGATGGGATCACCACCTAACTGCTGTTCTACCTCCCTCCTAACTTGTGGTGCTCTAATCCCACCTAGCTCTGGAAACATATCATTCTCTAGTCCAGACAATGTCTCAGCTCTCACAGAATAACTACCTCCCACAACCGGATCATCAAAATAATCTGATCCGTATATTGGCTCGGATGCTTGTGCACCCTCTAGGACAATCCCTCTACCGCGTCCTCGACCTTTACGTGTGTACATCTGAAACATGCACAGCATATCTCAAATTACATAAGACAAGAGGATTTAAGGGATAAAAGTACATACCAGATCAGCTGGGCTCGTGACGTGGCCTGAAAATGCTCTACCTAATATCAATCTACCAGTAGACACATAACCCTAGGTCTGTGAGTTTCTAACCTCCCTCTGATACCAAGTTGTCACGCCCCGATCCGAGGAGCGTGACCTAAACGACAAAATGACAAGTATTCACACTAGACCCGTCACAAGCTGACATAAACTTAAAATAAAAATTCGGCAACATCTCCCCGTAAATTGAGGAATGCCACCCTGCACAAAATACAAAGAAAATGCACTTCTATATCCAATCCAGCAACTACATACATCCTCCACAATGACAGCCCCTCAGGGGTTCCACAACACTTACATACATATATACGGCACAGGAGTCCCGATCACACGGAGTCCTCTCCTGGCCCTTCCAAAATAGCCACAACAACACAAGAATCCAACTACTCAAAATAACAAAAAAAAAAAAAAAAACCATAACATAAATAATAGGAAACAAACACCTAAATGCACCCCAAGATGACTCTACTAAGTCGGGCAAACCACTCTAAATCTTAAATCCTAACTTTGAATCTTAAACCCTAAAAAATATCCAAAACAACTCTAAATACTAAAAACTCTAAACCACCCTAAAACCTAACAAATCCCAAACCATCCCAAAACCTAAAAGAACCCCTAAACTAAGTTAAATTCTTAACCACCAATCCATCACCTATAAATAAGAGTCATCCTAAAACGGAGCGGGGTATCACTTCAAGCATTTGTTTCTCGTTTGCTTGAAATGGCATCTAACTTGATCGTCGAGGTTCAACAGTTGACACCACATCGGTGTGGTCAACCCCAGTCTTCTTTCTTAGCCGACGGTGCAAGTTATCAGTGGCCTTATCTCAATTCCATGATTGTGGATTTTGTCATCTACAGTTGCGACCAATCTCAATAAACCTTTTAGCATTCATCCTGTAAAATTATAGTGAATCAAGATCATATGGTGCAACATACGTGGGTTCTTCCCCAAAATTATCTTCCATGTTTGTGAGGTAAAGCATTAAGTTCCAAGTGCCAAGATCCCTCGAGAATGCCATACATTTCAATTCCAGGAACTTGAAAGGCGAGTATACGATGAGAAAAATTGAGTTTTTTGATGGATAGAACGTATGAGTCATATCAGCTCCTTTGCACTTTTCCCTGCAGAAGAACGTAAGACAACCCTCAACTTCCTCCAACCTTGCCACATTCAACCCATTTTTATCCGAGTAATATGCGGGAATTTCTACAACCCAAAAGCGATTTATCTCGTTTTCATTGCACTTGCCCACATTATTCAAATCCTGGTACATAGGCCAAATCTCACCCTTCATAGGATATATCATGTAGTATGACTTAACTGGATCATATTGTAGATTTACACGATAGGAAAACTGCGACACTTCTAGGATGTTCCTAACTTTGCCCTGTTGATAATTCCCACACACAATAGATAGATTTTCTTTCTTCCATGCAGTCTCCCAATCAAAATTTGGGCAAGGCTCCAAGAATGTGACTCATACCTTATTGTGCGAATCCACATCGTTCACTTGAACGTATTTTCGAGACATAGTTTCCTTTCCGCTGTAGATAGCCCAAACTTGACCAGGAGCAAAATCATTTGGCAACTAAGTGTGCTTCAAAGACTTGTTGTCTTCATTTGAGTCCGAGGAAGAATGTTGTTTCATTGTCCTAAGGCAATGTGAATTTCTAAGATTCTTCTCTCTCAAGACTACAACATCAGTTTCATCGTCAACATAAACAGACAGAATTTTACTTGAAGAAGCTTGCTTACACCCAGAGATCTGACTTTCCCCACTTATCCCAGTTCTCAATTCAAACTCAGATAATTTCTCATATTTTGAAAGCTTTGATATTGCATCATGGACAAGTTGTAGTGTCGATTCAGTCCCTGGGAACTCATCCCTTATCGGCTGCAACAAGATAACAAGCTTCTGGTAATAACATCTAGTATTAGAGTTGGTGGTTGGGAGGGTAATGAGCTCAAGAACCCAAGGGCAATCAATTTTAGAATAAGATTGCTTGACACCAGCAAATAATAATAGTATGTCACAGACAGTCAACGCCGAGTTGATGTTGTCCAGTTCTGAACAAAGTTGATGTGCTTTGAGTAACTTCTCTCTGGCACCATCATACTTCCCGCTGAGAATCATGATTGCTTCAACCCACTTCTCACGAAGGGCCTCAAGTTTATCTACATTCAGCTCTGGTTTCTTTTTCATATTTCTTCGAGTTTACCCCTTAAGTTTCGAAAAAACCACATTTGGCATCTGAGTAAAATGCAAATACTGTTATAACTTATAATGATTCAAAACATAAGAACTTACAAACACAACGAAAATCGATAATTGAACCAAAAACATATGGAACTAGAGAAACCGATAAACCAAAATACTAAATTGAACAGACAAGGAAACTAGTAAAAGGGAGCCATCTTTGGAAAATGTTGTGATGTTATTTTTTCCCCCTTCGGTATGAGAATGAAAGCAAAAGTCCATTCGCAACAGCAGCACATGAATTTAGATATTAAGGAAATTATCTGCTGAAGTAACAAGTTGTTTAGCAAAAATAAAATGTTCATTCTATATGCTAGTCCCCATGTTGATTTCAAAAAAAAAAAAAAAGACTCCTGCAACTGCAACATAGAGGGCTAGCAAGAATATATAGTTTTGAAGAAAATTTCCTATATCTGGGGCCAAATTTCAATTGATTCCTGATCTTCCCACCTAATTCAATATTATGATAATAGTTTACTGTTCCACCAGATCAGAATTGGGTAAAGTAAACTAAAAACACCAAGAAATTCTACAAATATGAGCACCCTAAATCTCTTAATCTCTTCAAAAGTGGGATAGAAAGAGGAATAGATATCGGAAGAAAGGCAGATGTGGAGATCGAAAGTCCCCGATCAAGTCGTCCATGTGAGAGAATGAATTGTCATTATTAATTGATCAAATCGTCAACCAAGCGCTTGCTTGAGAGAGATTCGTGAGCACGCGAACATTTTAAGATATTTAAAAATGTTTATAAATCCCTCCCAACATCTTTTTTTCTCAACTTCTCAAAATAACCTTTCAAAATAAGGGATTGAAAGATCTTCTCTTATATAAACTCTTTAAACACTTATAAATATAAAGCAATGGTTCATTTTTATGAATTCTCTCAACTCTCATGTCAAACACACCCAAATCGCTTCACCGCGCAAGACTGAGACTCTCACCTGAACCAGCAGCAAAGCGCCAAACAAATTAGCAGATCAAAGGTTATACACTGGGAGTTTTTGCACCAGATTGAAGGGTATATTGGAGATCCTAATTTACAACGGTCTTTAAAATGCAAAATCTATTTTTCAGGTCGCGCATACATTGCAAAAACGTCGAGCGTAGAAGAGTTAGTGGGCTTAGAGAGGCTAAATTTTTTACGGGCTTTCAGTGTAAGCTGGGAGTGGAGTGGGCTGCATCACGGGCTTTGTTCTACGCTTACAGTAGCTAAACTAGCAGTCTCTCATGGGTTTTTTTTTTCTTCCTTGATATGAGCCTATGGCCCGCTATGAGGCCATGATCCTTTCTTTATAAATTATAAATCGACTAACGGTTACATCAAAATAAAGTAATATTATATTTGTGGAGTTAATTCAATCATTTTCCTTTCGTAGTTTTGTCATCTGTTTAACCGAAATAGACAAAAACTAGGGTATAGATATAAGGGGAATTTTGGAGAAATGACCCCATGCATAAAGATTTTTGGAGAAATGACCCTGTTCAAAAATTTCAGCAATTATGACCTTTTTAATGCGTTAAAGTACCGAAATGCCCTTATACTAAGGACACGTCTTTTCCCACTGGTTTATTTAATTTGAAACAAAAACCCAAAAGACACCTGCAAGACCTTTGTTGAAACTCTTCAAATTTTGGAGGCTAGAAAGCGGAAGAACTCCCAGATTGCAATCGGCAAGTATTTCCGACTACCAACGAGGTGAGTTTGAGGCCCCAGAATAATTTGTTGTGTCTGTTATAAACTGTTGAGAGTTTTTCATTATTGGTCGCGCCAGAGTTTAATTGGTCGTGCCTTCGTTTCAGCGTTTCATTGATTTTCTTATATATTTTTCTTGTTGTTTCTTTTTAGATGTTCGTGCATGTTTTTGGCGAGGTTTTGCATGTTATTTTTTATGATGTTCCTGCAATTTAGTTGGTCGTGCCTATACTCTGACTGGTCGTGCCTGTGAATGTGTTTGTCGTGCCAGTTTTTATTTGGTCGTGCCTATAATCTGACTGGTCGTGCCTGTGAGTGTACCTGAGGAGGTGTCTGCTTTATTGGTCGTGCCAGTTTTTATTTGGTCGTGCCAGTAATTTAGTTGGTCGTGCCAGTTTTTATTTGGTCGTGCCAGTAATTTAGTTGGCCGTGCCAATTTTTATTTGGTCGTTCCAGTAATTTAGTTGGTCGTGCCAGTAATTTAGTTGGTCGTGCCAGTAATTTAGTTGGTCGTTCCTGTGAGTTTAACTGGTTTGCATGATTTTAACAGGTCGTGCCTTATAATTTAATTGGTCGTGCCTCTGATGTTTCCTTATAATTTACCTTATGTTTTTAATGCAGATTTACAAACAATGGATTACCTCATTAAGGAGAAGGATCATTTTCCTGCGAAGGTTACAATTTTTTCAAACATCTCACATGTTATTGGGCAAATAAGAGGTTCTTTGAGTGAGAATCAACTCGAGATGTTTAGGAAGACATGCTTCGGCATTTTTCTGGATGTAGGTGAGCTCTCTGTATCAGGACAGTTAATGCATCAGCTTCTTCTACGACAAGTTGAATCCCAAGATGTTGATTTTGAAGATATTGGAAACAGATTGACATTTAAATTCGCCAACAGGATGACATCTTTTGGTATTACAGACTTCGCTCTCATTACCGGTTTAGTGTGTAGGAATGTGCCTGATATCTCTGCATTAGTTGATACTAGTGTACATAGGCTGAGGGATATGTGGTTTGATGATATGAAGATTATTCAGAGACATCATTTGGAGCTTTGTTTCGATCGTTTGTGCAGAAGAAAGAAAGAGAAGCATGTGGATGAGGAGGTGGTGAAACTAGCCTTGATTTATTTTCTTGAGTTTGTGCTAGTAGCTAAGGAACGACATAGGCCTATTGATAATCGGTGGCTCCAATTGGTGGACAATTTGGATGTATTCAACAAATTCCCATGGGGGACTGTGAGCTACCAACGTACTGTTGCCTCTCTTGGAGGAATAATGGTCAACCGTTTAGATAGAAGAAAGAGCAGACAAACGAAGAAGGAGCAATACTGCATTTATGGTTTCCCTATGGTGCTCCAGGTATTGATTTGCTTTAACTGGTCGTGCCTGATTTCTAAATTGGTCGTGTCTGCTATTTAACTGGTCGTGCCTGATTTCTTTTAATGGTCGTGCCTTAGTTTTTAACTGGTCGTGCCTTAGTTTTTTAACTGGTCGTGCCTGATTTCTTTTTCATCCAATATTAAATTATTTTAATCTAAATTCTGTTGTTATTTATCTTAGGTTTGGTCATATGAAGCTATACCTGTCATTGGTTCATTGTACGCCTCAAAAATCAAGGATGTGATTCCTCGATTACTCAATTGGAGTAGCTATCAAACTCCAAATTCTAAAGAACTCTTACAAAATGTATTCCAACAAGACAAGGTAAAAACTTAAATATGCAAATAAGCTTACTGTTTTCATATTTATGATGATTCTTTTGGACAAAATATTGAGGTGCTAATGATTGATAGTCTGTTGCAATAGCTGCAAGTACACACTATTCTATCTGCAAATGGGATTGAGATGGAGCAGGAGTACTGGATCGACGTGAGCAACAGGGTGGGGGAGGGAGCAATTAAAGAATCTGCTGATGATTCGAGTGATCACACAGCTCCTGTGGAGCAATATTCTGATTCACATGGTGACACTGAACCTGTGGAGCAATCTTTTGATGCAGATTTTGAGGTTGTTCATGATGTGATTGCCAAGCTTGATAATTTGAAGAAGCAGGTTCATGAGGGAAGCTTCATAAGTGCAGTTAAATCAGATTTTTTATCTACTATGACAGTGGTGAATAAGTGCGTTGAGGATGCTTTGTTGGCACTGAAAACCTTTACTGACAGGGGTGAAGAGGTGAAATTCCCAGTTCCTGTTGTAGTTGTTGATATGGGGGTGCAGACTGAAGCCGATGAGGTTGATGTTGATGTGGTTGGGGGAAGTACTGTAAAGGGTGGGGTTAAGGTTTCTGTTGTTGATGTGGGGGTGCAGACCGAAGCCGATGTGGTGGGGGGAAGTACTGTAAAGGGTGGGGTTACTGTTTCTTTTGTTGATGTGGGTGTGATGACTGATGTGGATGATTCTGAGGGTGGCGTGGTCGGAGGGAGCAATGTAGAAGGCGTGGAGGATGAGAGTGGTGTTGTAGTGGGATTGGAAATGGGGGAGGAGTTGGGGGTCGATGATAAGGCAGACAATGTAGATGTTGCGGGGGTAAATGTTGATGATACAAAAGAGCATAGAGACCCTGGTTTGTTGTATACTAGTATGAGCTCCATGGCTTCCTTTACCCCAGCTGAAGAGAGTAAAAATATTTCTGGGGTCGAGGTGGTGACACCATCAAAGTTCCCTAAAGCCTCAGAAGGGGGTATTAAACCCTATGTCAGGAACAAACAGAAGCGTGCAGTTAGGCCTGGACCTCTCAAAAGGACTCCATTTACATCTCCATCCTTGAAGAGAAGGAAAACAATTGATGATAAGGATGTGTCAAGTAAAGAAATTATAAAATTGGACTTGAAGAGGAAGTGGCCAGATCAATGGGCAGATGATTGTCTTGCATTCATGCAAGACAGGTCCAAGGATGGAGAAAGCATAAGTTGGCCAACATGTGCAGTAAATGTCACGCCCCGATCCGAGGAGCGTGACCTAAACGACAAAATGACAAGTATTCACACTAGACCCGTCACAAGCTGACATAAACTTAAAATAAAAATTCGGCAACATCTCCCCGTAAATTGAGGAATGCCACCCTGCACAAAATACAAAGAAAATGCACTTCTATATCCAATCCAGCAACTACATACATCCTCCACAATGACAGCCCCTCAGGGGTTCCACAACACTTACATACATATATACGGCACAGGAGTCCCGATCACACGGAGTCCTCTCCTGGCCCTTCCAAAATAGCCACAACAACACAAGAATCCAACTACTCAAAATAACAAAAAAAAAAAAAAAACCATAACATAAATAATAGGAAACAAACACCTAAATGCACCCCAAGATGACTCTACTAAGTCGGGCCACCACAGTCACACCCCGTTCTGCTGATCTGGAGGATCCGTACTAGTGGATGGCTCACCTGAAAGGGAAAGAATAAATAGGGTGAGCCGAATGCTCAGTAGGGATATCAAATAAGAGTATCAAACAAGGCGGAATGTGAAGAACGGAATGAATGCATCAAAAATGCTATGTAGAAAAAATGTCTCCGTACACCCATCCGAACCTCCAAACACTCATCCCATGACTCCGAAGGGTTGTGGATCGCTCCCACACCCGTACCCTACTTCATATTCACCGGCACCGTATATCGGTTTGCACGATAAATCCATGAAGAAGGTGTAAATCCGTCGTACGTTTCTATTTTCTACATTCATACCATAACAAAATTCTCAACCCCGAATCATCACTCCTAACATGGAAACACCCGAGCTCCTCACCCGGTGACCCATCATGCCACTAAATGCACATTAAAAACCATTTAAATGCTATACCACATAAGCACATCACATGAAGAGTCAAATACGTGTCAATCGAACTCAACACGTTTAGGGGTAAATGCATATATACAAATTTAAGAAAACAATTCAGGAAAAGGTCATACAACGAATCATGTAACAGGTTTGGCTCCCTTGGAACAATCAAGAGTAGTCCAAATGAGTTTATAACAATTAATACGATATAGAAGATTTCGAGGAAACAACTTTTAAGGCTTTAAAGGAACGAGAAGAATTTAACCGAAGAAGGAGAAATCCCTACCTCTTGTCGACAACGCACAATCTATACCACCGAACCGAGTCTTTTCCAAGTAAATGCTCTAACCTATTTAGTAAAAATAAACGCAATTCAATTTCCTCAAGTTCAAACTTCTAATATTCAAATCTCAAAAATTCTATATTCTACCTTCCCTCAATTCTCCAAAATGAAAGTCTAGCATTCTAATACAGAAAATAGATATCAAAACCTCAATACATATTTTTTTCAAACTAACCTAACATTCACTTAACAATTTTTAGCCTAGGAAAATCTTCCTTTTTTTTTTCTTTCCAATTTCTACTTCAAGAGCAAATCCCCCTTTGGATTTTCTAAATTCCCACCTAAACCTAACAATTCAACACAATATAAGCCTAACTAAATTGCTAAAAACAAAGAATTAATCTTAATTTTCGGAATTCCTAAATTCCCTAAAAAAAACCTAGATTTTTTTTTTGTAAAGTGTTGAAATACTTGAAATTTGTTAAAACCCCTTACCTAATAGTGATGGCAATTAGGTAAAGATCTTTGAATCAAGCTTGGTTGGTGTTATGGTGCCAAGAATCTTCAACAAAAATAAGAGAAAAGTTGGGTTACATAAAAAAAGAAATCCAAGAAAATAAGTTGAGATTTTTTCTAATTTTTACCTTGAAAAACTTTGAAGATGAACAAATTGAATGATGATTTTTGACTTGGAAGGATGGAAGAAGTATTGTTGGAGAGGTTGATCTAGTTGTTTGTGAAACAAAGGTAGAGGAATGGGAAGAAAGGGGAAGAAACGGGAAGAAATGAGAATGGCGTGAAAGTGAAGCTAAGGCTTCACTTTTGTATCTTTTTCATATTTTTTTTTTTTTTTTTTGTACTTATCCTTACCTTATATATATATAATTCATGTATGGTGCCCCACAACATATACAACATATACTTTCATTTTAATTTAGTTATTAATATTAACATTATTATTAGTATTTTGGTTTTTTTTAAATACGTAATTTTTTTTACGGGATTTTACAGTAAACAAGCAGTGGTTTATGGATGCTATGAAGTTAGATGGATGGTTAACATACCAGGTAAAACAATACATTTTTATATATCAATTTAACTGGTCGTGCCTCATTTTTTTAAACTGGTCGTGCCTGCTTTTTAACTGGTCGTGCCTGCTATATTTAACTGGTCGTGCCTGATATTTTTAACTGGTCGTGCCTCCTTTTTTTAACTGGTCGTGCCTCCTTTTATTTAACTAGTCGTGCCTCCTTTTATTTAACTGGTCGTGGATACTTTTTTTTTATATGTGTCTTAACATGTAATTTTCATACAACACCTTGATGTAGCCATGCACCTGATTCGGAAAAGAATGACAAAGTTCCCAGATAGTTTTAAGAGGGACTGTGTTGTCCTAGATTGTCTGTTCTTTGTAAGTTGCACACTGTCATTGTTCGAAATTTATTTGCATAAATACATTTTATTTGTATTCTTCTTTATATATATGTTCCTATGATTTCAGACCAGGGTACAGGAGAAGTTTGAGTTGTTCAAGTCAAAGCCGGATGATGTTGCCTTTTGGGACGAGGACAGCATTTTTTTGGATTATATTGTGGGGATACTTCCAATTGATTCTGTTGCGTGGGAAAGGGCCAAGTTTGTTTACTTTCCTGCAAACTTCAACAATAAACACTGGGTTGCTGTGGAATTGGTAATGGAAAAGAAGACTGTTCATGTCTACGACTCACTGCCCAGCCTGACAAATGGTGCTGCATTGAAGACACTTTTTGATCCCTTGACAACAATGCTTCCCCATATTCTTCACTCCACTGGTTTGGGGGATGGATTGTTTGCTCCATGGAGATTGCAACGGATACCTTCATGCCCTAGACAAACTGGAGGGTAAGTTCCTATAAAAAAAATATTTAGCAATTATTCAATTACATATTATATATGCTGATACTTTTTAATGTTTCCATTGCAGAGGAGATTGTGACATGTTTGCCTTCAAATTCATTGAAGCATTGACGACTGATTTGCCAGTAAACATTATCCAACAAGGGGACATGAAATTCTATAGACAAAAGTTTTGTTCAGAGGCTTGGGGACAGGAGTTTATAATGTGAATATCTTATTTAAATGTCAACTGTAAATTATATATAGATATCTAATCGTGCCTTAATTTTTTTAGCTGGTCGTGCCGGAATTTAACTGGTCGTGCCAGAATTTAACTGGTCGTTCCTGCTATTTTAACTGGTCGTGCTTCCTGTTATATATATGGTCGTGCCTCCTGTTATATATATGGTCGTGCCTCCTTTTATTTAGATGGTCGTGCCTGGTATTTTTATATGGTCGTTCCTGCTTTTATTTAGATGGTCGTGCCTGGTATTTTTTATATGGTCGTGCCTCCTTTTATTTAGATGGTCGTGCCTGGTATTTTTATATGGTCGTGCCTCCTTTTATTTAGATGGTCGTGCCTGGTATTTTTATATGGTCGTGCCTGCTTTTATTTAGATGGTCGTGCCTGGTATTTTTATATGGTCGTGCCTCCTTTTATTTAGATGGTCGTGCCTGCTTTTTTAAACTGGTAGTGCCTTCCTGCAACTTAACTGGTCGTGCGTGCCTACAACTTTACTGGTCGTGCGTGCCTGCAACTTTACTGGTCGTGCCAGATTATATAAACATTAACAGTACATATTTTTACATATATATTAAATAAAATCATAGACTGATATAGAAACTGACAGTTCTCATTAAAAGCAGCACTGTTAATGGTAACGTTTAACAGTTCACATTATAAAGTAAATGTTTAGCAATTAGAATCGTCAATGACTGGTATTATACCCTACCAGTCAAGGCTACTGGCTCCTTACAAGTCTGTCGGTTATGACCAATTTTTTTACATCTTCCACACTTTCTAATTGCTACAGATTCACCAGCGGATGGTATTCTTCTTTGTTTTGGCCTCCCTCCAGGTCTTCTCGTATCAGGTGGCAATAACCTTTGATCTTCGCTTGCATGCCGATGGTCTTCAATTGGTACTGTGTTAATCGGTTCAGCATAAGCTAACATAATTGCCTCATTAGTATAGTAGCGTGAACACATGGATTGTGGATCAATGTTGCGTGTTCTACACGCCGCCAACGCATGAACACAAGGCAATTGTTGCATCTCAAATTTCCTGCAGGTGCATGTTCTGTTGTGCAGATTCACCTCCCCACCACCAAGTCCATCCCTCACATAAAACTGAATATGACTAATTGGTTCAACAGACATACGTTGCGCCTTGTCAATCCGCTTTCTCAACTTCTTATCAATTTTCTTACAAAGTTGGGTTGTAATGGAAGCTGCTTTAGTGCGACGCTCATGGAACCATCTTTGAAGTAAAGATCTTAGATGGTCAACCAATGTTGTAATTGGAAGACACCGTGCTTCCCTCAATACAGCATTCAAACTCTCAGCAATATTAGTGGTTAGTATACTGTATCTCCTACCTGGGAAATGTGCACGAGACCACTTTTCAAATCCAGCATCAACTAAATAACGATGTGCCCTGCCATCTTGAAACCCACGCAACTGTGTCATTAGATGCTCAAATTGTGAAACACGATATACCTTCGCTGCCTTAAAAAAAATAGGGAAGACACTATCATCAATATTTTTTGCTTTCATGTTTTGCTTGATGTGGTGTATACAGTGCCCATGGTATGACTCTGGAAAAACCAAAGCGACTGCTCTCTCAATACTGTTATGTCTATCTGATATTATTGCCAACTCTGAGAAATCTTCAAGATCAATAGTTGATCTAAGTTTTCCCATGAACCATTCCCAAGATGCATTATTTTCTGAATCTCCCAATCCAAAAGCAACTGGATAAATTTTGTTGTTACCGTCTAAAGCAGCAGCCACAAAGAGTGTACCCATGTATTTTCCCTTGAGGTGAGTACCATCAACAGCAATGACACGTCTCATTGAACTACGAAACCCTCTCAATACTGGCCCAAGAGCAAGGAAAAAATATTTAAACTTGAAATCATTATCGAACTCTATATGAGTTACTGTACCAGGGTTATTTTTCTCTAACACTGCACAGTAATGCGGCAAATACGAGAATGATAATTCTGGTGATCCTCTAACCACTTCCAAAGCAAACTCCCTAGCCCTCCAAGCTTTGTCGTAGCTTATATTCACACCAAAATTTGTCCGCACGTCGTCGACTATATCTTTCGGCCGATACGTACGACCAACCCCTTCAAATTTAGACTTAATGCATTCTCCAATGACCTTTCTAGATGCTTGTCTATGACTTCGATTGATAAGGTCCAGAGAACAGTCATGCTTGCCATTAAACCTTGTTATCTTAAACAACTCCGAATTGAAATTTTATTGCTCGCAAGCGCCAATCACATCCCATGTCAACACATTTGACCGCATATAGAGTTTTCGTTGATTTCAATACATGAAACATTCTGTTCTCTTTCATAGCATACCCAGCTATATTTTTCTGTAATTCTTTCTTGTCCATATAAATCTGACCTACTGCAACATGACCATCGGATGAGCTACTAATACTGTTGCTCGCAACAACACCTGAAGGCCCAATAGAATTTGAGCAATGATTCCTTCCATCTTCTGCTGCAAAGGTGGATTGATTATGTGACTGTGGTTCCCCGTCATCAAATGGATTTTCCCACTCTTCACCATGAAGACCTTGACTATCATCCTCATTATCAACCCCATCAATATCATCGTTACCAGTATTGGGAAAGTCAAAATCAGAGAAGCGAAAATCGCTGTAGTTATTAACCCGCTCGTCATCACCATCGTCATGTGGTACAAATTTACTTGCAAATTGTGGTAACTCAGGAGAAACAGAACCAACATTTGGTGCAACAAATGTTTTATGCATCATTGGACCATAGCTAACATCTTGTGAGACAAACTGACAAGTCGCTCTCTGCTTCGTTGTTACGCACAGTGGAGTACCAGGTTTAACTGGATGATCATTTTGCCTTAGGAAAAATTGCATGTCACGGTCATTCTGAAGCTCCATCGGTTCCATTTTGAAATGTGTATTATAGACAAACTTCATCACCAAATCGAAGGAATTAAAATCGACTTCAATCAACTGGTATATGAGTTCTACAAATTCTGCATGTGTTATTGCATTAGACACGATTACACCCTGACTTCTCCCGCCTTTAAAAGTGTGCATGCCCCTACAATTTTCCCACTCTCCACCATATAACAAAACAAAATCGATCTCAGAAGCCATTCCTGCACATATAATAAGATATCATAATAAAATTAATAAATTCAATGGAGAAACAAAAAAGCACGACCACAAACATTGTTGGCACGACCACATAATACATTGGCACGACCAAATAATCAATGGCACGACCACATAATACATTGGCACGACCAAATAATCAATGACACGACCACATAATACATTGGCACGACCAAATAATCACTGGCACGACCACATAATTCACTAGCACGACCACATAATCACTGGCACGACCTCATTATACATTGGCACGACCACATTATCACTGGCACGACCTCATTATACATTGGCACGACCACAAAAATTAAAGTTCTACCGACTTTAAAAATGGCACGACCAAACTTATAACATGGATACAATCTACTTCATGACGGATACTATTTACGAATCATTCTCGCCCAGAATATGTCGAGCATCCACATACGATTTCACAGGAAACAGCTCATGCGTGTAATAAGCAGATATACAACACATTCAGCTAGCCACAAACGATTGCACAGATGCGTAATAATAAGTAGATATACAACACATTCCAGCTAGCAAATGAACTTACTTGGAAGACAAACTCTGCACAAAAATAAATGCAGGGCGGCTGTTTTGATCTATGTATGGATCGAAAACGAAAAATGAATCGCAGAGCTCAAAACTCAAAGTAATAAATAAACCCAGACTAATAAATTTTATTCTGCCACATAAGGGTATTCTAGTCAATAAAAAGGTAAAAGATGTCATAAATGCGATTTTTTTGAGACAAGGTCATTTTTTCAAAAATTTGTGTGTAGGAGGTCATTTCTCCAAAATTCCCTCGATATAACCAACAAAGAAAAAGGAGATGGAGATGAAGGAGACAGACAGAGAAGAGAGAGAAAAAGCAAAAGGAAAAGGAAAAGGCAGAGGTAGGGTAGCCATGAAAATTCGGAAGTCGCTTGAAGCCTCCCTTCAATTGCGGCCACTATGTAACAAAGCAAGTCTCACAAAACTCCAAAAAGCTTTATTCTCTCTTTCTAAGATCGCTCCGACCAGAAACGACGAACAACAATTTGGAATTATTCGACATGCATTTCGCCAGACTCGACGATTCGCCGATGTTTCGGCAGCAGGTGCTTGCTCTTGTTTTCTATTTTAGTTTATATTTTTTCCTGATGAAAATCGTGGAATGTACTTGATGATAATCGTGGAATGTACTTTCCTTTCTGGAAATTCTAATGCATAGTATTGTATGTGAACATGTTTGAGCGTTGAGAATGAGTGGAATTTGTGCGGGTTGTTCATTGTGATAACTAGCTCAATAGCTGGCACATCTCACTCGGTTTTTTATCTTGTAAACTGATGGTTCTTTGGCCTGATTCAATATTTTTTGGTGTTGAATGACGTTTTGGATTGTTAATTCGATTATTCCTGTGTTGTGTATTTAGAACATAGTAGCTCTGTTTTTGTTGGTTAAATAAGTACATTTTTGTATTTATGATCACTGCAAGGTCATATAATTTTTACCTGATACACGAACCTTTTTCATTTGTTGTTATAAGTTTTGCAGCTTCATATCTTTGTCCTTGAAAATGAAATGCATTTTGTGACACTTTTGTCTTCTACTCGGTTGCTATACTCTTGCAGTATATACGAACTGAGCTATATATATATATATATATATATATAATTCTTTGCTTTTCATAGTTCAATTAAATTTCTTCCGCAATTTGTTATTATAATGTACAGGCAGATGTAGAGACTCGTATGTTTCGACTCTGTTCTAGGTGCTGAAAATGTTGTTTTTTTGCTGGTGTTGAATGGTGAAACAGATGCAATGCTTGGAAGAAAGTGCAGAGGCATTGAGGGGAAGATGTTTAAAGTTTCACAAAGGATGTAGAAAGTACACGTTAGTCTTCGTTCATATTCTCGTTTCCTAGCTTGTTTTTACCATATCTTCCCATTTGAAGTACTTTCTTTTTATGAACCGTTGATCTTCTTCTTCTTCTTTTTTTGTTTATTGTGACATTAGGCTTTAATTTTATTTCGTGTTTCATGACTCAACGTATAGAATTGAGAAAGAATGGTGAATTCCAACATACACCACACTACATCTGAAAACTATAGCTTATGAAGAAACCATCTCCATCCTTTTCAGGAAAGGGATAAGAGGGATTCTAGAAGTCAAAATAGCTCAATCAGTAAACATACTGATACTTCTAGTGAAAGTACTGCAACTTTTGAAAGACTTTTGCGACACAAACGGTTGGGCACTTAAATGCCCATCCACTATTTCCTTACATGATCTCGTGCCCAAATTTGTTGATTGAAATTTGAAAACCTCTTCATCATCTTACCAGAAGCACATCCTTCCCTCTCTAGTTTTCTCTTATAACGAATCTACCGAGAACATTGTCCATTTTCTTCAGCCAACCTGGCCATCACCTACTACTAGTGCATAATAGCGAACAAAATATGTAATCTTCTTGTAAATCTCTATCATCAAACCTTGCCGCATTATGTAACTTTGTGAATAATTAGTTGAACTGAAGCTTATGGTATCTTCATAATAAGTAGGTAAAAGCTATGGTTTGGTAGTCTTGATGTTGTTGAAGATCTTATATGCTTACTTTTTCATTATCTTCCAGAGAAGGTCTTGGAGAGGGGTATGATGGGGACATTGCTTTTGCAACTTCACTCGAAGCTTTTGGAGGAGGGCATAATGATCCCATATGTGTTGCTTTTGGAGGTACAAGCTTGTCTTTTTTTGCACTAGGAATATTGGGGTCAGTGTCTGTCTGGAATAATTAGCTTGCAATATTGAGTTGCGTTTCTTAAAGTGATGTTTGTTTTTGCTGGTGGTTTGGCTGCAAAAACCACTGAGCTTTGATCTTGGCAAGCAGTTCATATTTTTTTTGGGACAGTGCGTGTGCTCTCGACAAGCAAACAGAAAGATGTTAGAGTCGTTGCTTATTTCTGTCTCTTTGTCTGTACTTTTTGTAATTCTGTAGAACCGCTCCTTCATTTACTAGAACATGAAGATATTGCAACTGTTTCCCCAGGTCCGGTTATGAATAAATTCACAATTGCTTTGAGAGAGATTGGAATGTACAGGGAAATTCTTCGGTCTCAGGTAGGAAAGCTTGTGACTTTTTTCTGTCATTAAATCTTATTTTGCTGTATACTTGTCGCTCAATGTCCAAGAAATTGTTTTAATTACATTATTCTAAGGGATTAACTGAAAATGATTTCACTAGAGTGTTTTGCATTTTATGTTGTTATACAAACCTTTGGTCTCATTTTTTGGTGTTTGTATATGTTAGTATTTACATTTTTATTACATATGAACATTTTTTTTTTTTTTTATTGAATTTGAACTAGACATTACCAATTAATTATGTAATTCTTTGTCCATACTGATTTCTTTCAATTATGTTGCTCATAAGATAATGCTTAGCATAAAAAGGGTAAATATGTGGTGCCTAGTTCTTTAGCATTGCACAAGGTGCAAGGTTCAACTCTCCCCTTCCTCAAAAAATAATAGTATAACCCCCACTTGACTTACTGGGAAAAAGTCTCTCTGCAATGTGTAGGGGTATTTTCCCTCGTTATTTTATTATAAGAAAAGGGTGTTGCTGCTTTAAGAAAAATAAAGAAGAGAAGTAAAGAACAATATGCTCTGCTTAATTGATTTCTGGTGCTCTTTTTCAGGTTGAGCACATGCTAAATGATAGGTTGCTACAGTTTGTCAATGATGATCTGAATGACGTCAAGGTATTGCCGATACGAATTATACTGTTGATATGTTTATTTGCACTATACTATATTCATGCGGTCATGCCTGCAATTTCTTTGTGCCACGGCATGTGAATTTGTATCTGCAGAAGCAAACCGGTTTTCTGTGTTATTTTAGTCACCATCCTGTATACTCTTTTTTAGGTATATTGTATGCTAAAAATATACAATAAACATATCATTCATATGTGATACTGTTGATATGTTTATTGTTGTTGGTATACTTCACCATCTTGCATGGCATTTGAAAGTTGACTGGCAATAAATTGGTGGTAAACTTGATACTCTGACATGATGAAAGTGGCAGATGAATTCTAGTTGTATTGCTAAATTTCTTGACACATTTTCATGAGCATCCTATTTCAATAGTTTTGTTTCTATTCTTTGCTCTTCTAATTAAATTAATGGGTGCTCTGAATCCATGCTATCCTTTTCATCAATTCTTTTGTTTCCATTTTAAGTTATGATGTATTGTTGCAGGAGGCCAGAAAACGCTTTGACAAGGCTTCTATTATATATGATCAGGTGTGTAACGAATTCTTTAAAATTTCTTTATGACTTTGTTATGACTTATGAAGGCTTATTAGCAAATGCAATGTCTTTGTAATTTACTGTCGCCTTTCCACACCTAGTGTTATGCTATGCATTTATGCTTTTACAATAGGTCTCATGCAGAGGGATCTAATAGGGCTTTCTGAAGTGATCTATTTGTATCATTTTTTGTGTATTTGTAAAATGTTTTCAGAATGGGCAGGATAAATATGTTAATACAAACTTGAATGTTTGTAAACATAAGGAGGTTATCAACTTTGATAAGTGTCTCAGAATTAAACATTTAAGCAGACATTTCAATCAGAAAGGATTAAGATTTCCTGGAATTAGTTTAGATTTCCATGTAAAATCTGTCAGTCCACAAGGTGTGTAAATTGACCTAATCTTGCAAAATATTGGTTCGGTATTCTTGTGAATTTTAATAAGTTCTGGCAATTTGTTCAGCATTAGAGCGACTGTAGTTAACGGTCTTGTTTTTGTGCTATCTGAACAAGTGTATAGGTTTTGTTGCTATTCAAAGTTTCAAATTTTAATATACATTTGCTTGATTTTGACATTCAAAGACATTGCCATGTGGTGCTGCAGGCACGTGAGAAGTTTTTGTCATTGAGGAAGAGCACTAGGATGGATGTTGCTACAGTAATAGAGGAGGTATATTCAGTTATAGTCCAATTATAAACAATGTATTGTTAACTTCTATGTGTAGATTGATCAGGTAGTTTTTCATGGGTAACCATCAGTCTTTTTTCGAATCTAATGTGGTAGAGAGACGTTCCAGGAATTGCACCATGCAAGATCCTCTTTCGAACAAGCACGATTTAATCTGGTAAGTTAAGGAGGATATGTGGATAAATAAGAACACAATATAGAAAAGGCGTGCCTTAGATATTCACCGCATGCCTTTTATGTCCAGGTTAGTGCTCTTTCGAAAGTAGAGGCTAAAAAGAGATTTGAGTTTTTGGAGGCTGTTGGAGGGATGATGGATTCTCATCTTCGATTCTTCAAGCAGGTAAAGAAAATGATCATCTGATGACATGATTTGTTCTTCCCCAAGTCCATTAAGTTGTATGACTTTTGAATTCTTTTCCTTGCAGGGATATGAGCTCTTGCATCAATTGGAGCCTTTTATAAGCCAGGTATGTTTTTCTTAAAAAAAAAATATTTTATATTTTTCTTTATTTTTTTATGGACAAGAAGGAAAATCTCTTGCCCACAAATTTAGAGTATTATTTGCCTTAAAAATGATTTGCATGACCTACTTTCTTGCACAATTGTCACATCCGACCCCCATAGATGCCTGATAACTCTTTATATGTTTCTCCAACCACTTTTCTTATAGATCCATGTAGCAGAGCCCAAATTATTTGGGATAGCCGCTTTGATGATGATCCATTCTTTCAATAATTCCTTAAAGACAGTAGAACTTTTTTGAAGCACTTTGCTCTTTAGTGTGACAAAAAAAATCAAATACAATGGTTAATCTAGAGACAATCAAATTATTTGATTGACAAATAATTACTTTCCTTAAACTACACTTTTCTTCTCATGCCACGGTTTAATTTTGTTACATAGAGATTTCTCTAATGCCTGCATGTATTTTCTCACCATATCTTGGTTCTATGTTGTGAGAAGTTCAATAATCTCCTAATTTGGCTGCTAGTGGTAAAGCTAGCATGGGAGTTGAATGATATACTAAGCAGATTCCATATCTCCTGATGATGCAAATATCTGTACTGTTCTGGTTCAGGTCTTGGCTTATGCGCAGCAGTCAAGAGAATGTTCCAACTATGAGCAGGCATCTCTTAGTGAAAGGATGCAAGAGTACAGAAGACAAGTTGATGAAGAAAGTAGGCAGACCTTAAATCTCTCTCCTGATTCTCCTACTGGTGATGGTATGCGGTCTTTTGCTAAGAACTCTCATAAAGTTATGGAAGCAGTTACACAATCAGCTGCCAATGGAAAGGTATTTTTCTTGTGAACCACTCTTCTTGCCATTCACTCGGTGTGCTTTATGAAGTGAGCAATTTAGTTTGTAAAAACTTCTTACCTATTTCTATGAAGTTTCACTCTATTGCTAATACTACAATGTTCCAGGTTCAAACTATTAGGCAAGGATATCTCTCGAAGCGGTCCTCAAATTTGAGGGGTGATTGGAAAAGAAGATTTTTTGTCCTTGATAGTCGGGGGTTGCTGTATTACTATCGGAAGCCGTGGGGTTTTTCATCTGTAAGTTGCAGCTGAAAGATAGCATGTGATGTATCATGTATGGGATCTTAATGTTTGACTTTGTTCTTCACTGCTTTTTATCAATTTCAAACACGCTATTTCAGGGTGGTGTTAGTCAATCTCCTATACAGAGGAATGTTTCCTCTGAAAATGGCCCTGGGTTGCTAAGTCGGTGGCTTTCATCTCATTACCATGGCGGTGTGCATGATGAAAAATCCGTTGCACGTCATACTGTAAATCTTCTAACATCAACAATAAAGATTGATGCAGATCAGTCAGATTTGAGATTCTGCTTTAGAATTATTTCACCAATGAAGATCTATACATTACAGGTACAATTAGAATCTCGGCATGAAAATGTATTTGTTCTGTTGTTAAGTTTCAAGCTCCAAGGCAAACCTTGCGATTGGTCTTTGATACTCTTGTTGCCTAGAGAGTAGTGGGATATTGTCAATACACCATGGATTCTGAATTGCATTTGTTTGGTGATGCAGGCAGAGAATGCACAAGACCAAATGGACTGGATCGGAAAGATTACTGGTGTAATTGCTTCATTATTGAGTTTTCAGACGCCTGAGTGGGTAAATGTTTAATATTCCCATTATTGTGAATCCGTTCTGAAATCTGTAGTTTTTTTATGATCACTTTATGATTCTATCAGCATCTTTCTACAAATCCCATGGGAAGTAGTGGTTACTGCGGCAATAGATTTTTAGCAGATTCTCATGATATCAATGAGACAGCAGTGGAGGGCCATGCCTCTAAGAATCTCAACTGCAGTAATCGCTTAAATGTATCTAGAAGTTGGCAACAGTCAGGAAGGAAAAGTAATAAGCCAATTGAATTATTGAGAAGAGTATGCGGAAATGACAGATGTGCTGATTGCAATGCTCCAGAACCGGACTGGGCATCATTAAATCTGGGTGTACTCGTTTGTATTGAATGTTCTGGTGTTCATCGTAACCTTGGTGTACATATATCAAAGGTAATTTGTCTAGGTTTTTAATCCTTGTGGAGTTTGATTAAAAAAGCAGTTTGTCATGAAAGATATACCAGAAAGGTAATTTGGTGATATAATTTTTGTGCGTTAACAAAAACTACAGTAAGTATGCCATCTTGCTGAATTTTATACTACCTTTGGAAATAAAAATATGTTAAGGAATTTTTAGAAATTTCCATTTATCCAAACAACCATCAACGTTTACGCTAAACACTACAAGTTCACCTAAAGGTATACATGTACATCTACTTATCCCAAGAAGGAAGAAGAAAAATTGTAACACCAAAAATTGCTATTTTTCATTCTGCTTTCTTCCATTTGCTAATGAGCTGGTGTGGGTAATCAAAATGCAGGTAAGGTCACTGACACTTGATGTAAAAGTGTGGGAGCCTTCTGTCTTAAATCTGTTTCAGTCAATTGGCAATACCTATGCAAATTCAATCTGGGAAGAGGTACTGCAACTAAGAAGTGGAACTGTTGATGAAGTGCCTGAAGGGTAAGTAAAATCATAAGTTCATTAGACAAAATATATTTATAGATATTTTATATCAAGATGATGCTTATAAGTTATTAGCTCCTCTGATGTAGTTTGTCCAAGTCAGACAGACACAAAGAGTTTCTTATAAAGAAACCTAGTCATGATGATCCTATTTCGGTGAAGGAGAAGTTCATTAATGCGAAGGTATTGTTCAATGTTCTCTAAACGTTCTTTGAATTTCTTAATACTTTTACATTTTTTGAATGGTCAGTATGCTTCATTATAATCCAAGACATGCTTGAGTTGCTTTAAATGACTCACCATGATATTTTTAAGTGACATCTGAAGGTGCGAACTCACATTTCTTGATCATAATAGTATCTTTTTATACAAATGCTTTATCTTTCATCATATTGAAAGAAATGACAAAACTAATTAATCGGTAATATAAATTATTTTTATCGATGGGGGTACTCATCTCTGTGGAATGTGGATTCAATGTAACAGATTATTGTCTCACAACATTATATTAATGATTTCCTTGGATCACAGTATGCAGAGAAAAAATTTGTTCTTAAGATAAAGGATAACCGGCATCTCCTGGGACAACAGTTGTGGGAAAGTGTCTGTGCAAATGACAAGAGAGCTGTTTACCGATATATAGTCTGCTCTGAAGCAGATGTCAATGATCATAGGCAAGAATTTTTTGGTATGTGCTTATCCTAATTCCTAACCAAGGAAGTCAGTTAGAAGAGGCTAACTGTGGTCAAACTATTGATTTTCTTTGCAGGTGACTCTTTGGACAAGTTTTCCTCAAGCTGTGTGAGTTCAGTAAATAAAAGCAAAGATCAGCTCATGGAGGAATGTTATGATGGTGGTTCTCTTCTTCACCTAGCCTGCTTAAACCCTGATATGGGCATGGTAGAGTTACTGCTACAATACGGTGCAAATGTAAATGCTTCTGATTCAAGAGGTCGGACGCCATTACACTATTGTGTTGTTAGCCGGAGAACTGAAATTGTGAAGCTGCTTCTAATGAGGTAATTCATTTCTTCAACCCTTTGCTTTCAGTATCCGTACCTGTCCTTTCCTCATGGGAATTATATCCTTCTTGATTTCAAAAGATGCATTCAAGTTTTGTCTTGTTCCTACAGCATAAGGTTGGTGAGGATTAGACACTGTTGGAGTTATGTAAGACAATTTTCATCAAACTTTTCTTTCTGTTGGATGATTTGAATCGCTACCGGTATCATGGGGGGGAGTGTATACCATAATCAGCAACGTACATTGTTACCCATTGTTTCGACTTCTTATGTGAAAATGATGCCCGATTGCATTCCTTAAATCGTCAAGTGTCCCAATAAATCATATATTGTGCAGGAAGGAGTGGGGGTAGTTCTTAGTACTTTTTGAATGATTCTTAATTCGCTATTTGCGTTATTGGAAACTGGGAACTCAAAAGTTTAGCATTCTAATGCAGGGGAGCCAATAGGCAAGCTACTGATAAAGAAGGCATTACTGCTCATCAGCTTGCATCAGAATCAGCTCTTGATGACAGCGATGTTTTTGCCCTCTTAAAGGAAACAAATAGATAGATGATACAGAAGGGCATTATGCACCTAAAGTTACGAAGGAGGGAGTTGGTAGGTCAGTTTGCAAAAGCTGCATGTGATTTTTTTTCCTTCCTCGCATGTATATTAGTTATACTTATTGGATGATGTAGGTGGTCTTTCTTTTTTATGTATCACCCCAGCAAGGTGTTTTGAGAAAGTCATTAGTTAGTGTGTCTGGAGTTGTATATAAGTGGGTCAATATCCATTATCAAGTTATGATGAACCGTTATCTGTTTTTTAGTTATTATGAGCCGATATCTTTGTTCTATTTCAGTTTCTATTTTTGAAGAAATGGAGATCTTGGAGTGGAATCAGACCCATTTCTCTTCAATAGTCGGAGTTTCTGATGAGAGACCCAGGTAGGTGCAACGGCTGTGTTTCTCACATTCTCTTTGTAGCAGGTTTCGAGGAGGAAGAAATTCCGCTCTTGATGGTAGACCTGTAGATAAGACGGTGCCTTAGAGCATCTGTTGTGGGCCCATTTTCAAAGCCCAATTGGGCATCTATATCCGGCCAGGATCAAAGCCCAACCATTGTTTTCTGCTTCTTTTAGATTTTTTTATTTGGCCTGTATAATTTGCACCGGCATATGTTACTAGTGTCGAAATCAGGCAACGAAACGATGAGGTGTGGACAATGGTTGCAACAGCACTGTAGGGTAAACGATAAGAGGCCTAAAACAAAAATCAAAAGTTAAAAAGCACTTCTGCACCAGCAAAACCTATGATGCATGAACAAGTAGACATCAGGCAACAAATCTTGTGATTTTTTGTAAGGGGTGGGGCTGTATTGGTCCCCTTTATGTGTTTTTTCAATGGCAAGTGTTACTACACAATTTGCTATGACACGCACTAACTATAATGAAAACTCCTTGAATGTTCGCGTTTCAATTTAGCTCCTTAAAAGGGTAGTGGGGGTGGCTGCATATATACAGTAATTCCCACATGTTTTAAGTAATTATTATGGTGTGAGTCATAGCCCGCGGGATGGACCAATATAACTAACAACGATATCAAACGAATTTATCCTTGAAATAGTTGATGTAAGTCTAAATTCAAGTCATTAGATTTGCAAAAACAAAAGTAACTCAATACATCACCATAAGGATACGATTTGACTCCAGAAAGATTCACAAACCAAACTATGACCCAAGTGGTTAGGGATGGACCAGTATGTTGACATAGAAAGCACTGCCACAGATACATGTGCTGTTCGATAATTTCGGCACCATATCAACGTGACCAAAATCGCTATGGTGTGTGGTTTCATACGGACATGTGTCACATATCAATGCCGTATTGCCGTGTCATTCTTTCGGGTCATTAAATACTATTACATCGGTGTGATCGCTCACTTGCTAAGCTAGCCTGACTCAATCATGAAGTAGGAACCCATTTGCCATGTGATTCTACAAGGGGTTAACCAATGCATGTCTACGTCAAAGAATTGTTTAAAGTTTAGCACATGCAATGCGTGTCTTTCAATGACCCATTTGCTGTTTTTGTTGTCCATCTAAAAGGGCCATAAAAAAATTATAATGGTCAGTTTTTGCTCTCCTAAATTTGTTGGACCCAAGATGTGAGCATGTTGGCTCCATTTATAGGTCTCATGGTCATACACTCACATTTTATATTAAAAATTAATATTGGGTCCTCGTTCGATTATGTCAAAAATCAAGTTAGTAAATTTATGTCATTGTATCAGTACATTTAATTGGGACCAATAATATCAACAAAATACAATTTTCAATACATTTTATTAGCTCAATAAATTTGTATCATTGTGATTGCTTTTAGATTATAAGCCTGTTTCATTTACATCTCATCGTGCGTACGTTGTGTTAGACCAAATGCTCCAATGCTGGGTTGTTTCGACAAAGATGTTAACCCAAAACCCAGGTCACTGGAGTGGTCCGTGGTTGAGCAGTTCTCAGATCAAGCGGCCCAATAAATCAACAACTTAGGATTAAATTAATTGTTGTGTAGTTATTAGTAGTTAAAAGGTTTACCCCACGTTTGGTTGAGAATGAGTTCAATGTGGAAATGAGTTGAACATGAGTTTATTGAGAGGGGGAGAATAAAGAGAGGTTAATGAGTTTAAATATAAATTTTATATGTTTGGTTAAATGTGAGAATGAGCATGAGTTTTGATTTGAATGAATTATAATATAAGTAAAAAGATATTACTATCATTTTATAATAAATTGATAATTTTAAAATGAAAATTAAATTTGTCATTTTAAAAAATGTTATTCTCTCATGAAGAGAATAGTCAAACTGATTTTTTTATGAGTTTACTTATTTTCCACAAGGAGAGAACAGGACTCATGAGCTCATGTTTATGGACCATGTATGAGCTCATGGGATATGTCCTATATGAACCAAATAAGGGTAATTAGTTTTGAGAAAAATTATTCTCTTGATTCACCTCTTATTCTCCCATGTGAAGTAAGCGAGCATGGGAAGCATTAGCGTAAACGATACGATACTAGAAGAATCGCATCCAAAGAATCCATTTGTCAAACGATGATGTTTTATACCTTGAAAATGTTGATATTGATTTTCTCGTGTGTTTTAACTGTTTATTACCTATATATTCATTTCCATTTATAAT
The DNA here is from genome assembly GCA_963580455.1 of Euonymus europaeus. Taxonomy (NCBI): domain Eukaryota; kingdom Viridiplantae; phylum Streptophyta; class Magnoliopsida; order Celastrales; family Celastraceae; genus Euonymus; species Euonymus europaeus. Next base: position 22,553,657 of record OY756971.1, on the reverse strand, counting down.
TCAGTCATCGAAATAAATTGAACACTTTAACTTTCTAAATCTTTGCATAAAACACTTGTTTTGGAAAACGAAGAAACAAACTTCGGATGTGTTAAGTTTGACTTTCTTGTTGGTGGAAACTCCAGCCCAATAATATGTCACACTATGACAGTCGAATCTGAATTCAAAACTCGAGTCACATGGAAGATTCTCATGAACCGGTAACTTTTGGACCGAGGCCTAGTGCGAGAAGATAACGCATGAGCGCCTTAACATGATAGAATAGTTGCTGTGAAACTTGAACTCACGATATTCGGTTCACATAAGGAGTTATCCGATCAAGTTCAGGATCATAGTCAATTACTATAGAGGATAAAATCTACAATCAAATATTTGTTTGGATGGAGTCACCAACAACATGTGATCAATAGCAAAATACGAGTTAGAAAGCTTCACACATGCGGGTGCCTAGCAAAGAAGCTCTGTTGATCAAGTCAATAAAACAATCAAGGCAAGATATGAAGTAAATGATGTAATATGCAGTATGTTGAACTGGGTTAAGTATGAATCAAATGCTCGATTGTTCAATGGAAGCTATGTTCTTAGGTGTTTTAAGAGAATAGAGATGATGAAGAGAAGAGAAAAGAAGAGAAGAGAAGATCCCTCGACAGGTGCTTGGCCTTCATTTTTTCTACATCTCGTAGTCAAACTAACCGTGAGGTAGTAAAGAGGATGCGTCCGACATGGTCAGTGTGATTTGAGGGACTATCAGAGAAAGGCTGCCAAAAATGTACAAAATGACAGGTTTAATTAGGGTCCAGGTTGACCGATGAGATTTATGGAGATATGCTGGGTGTTTAAAAATGAGAATAAGACAAGCATATACAGTTGTCGTGATGTAATAAATAACGCATATAATATGATGAACAGACAACAATTTAAACAACTAGAGGAGACATGGTCGAAGTGGCCATTGACTCTGATTATATGAAGATCGATTTTAAGCATTGAAGTGAAATATAGGCACCAACTTGATGGAAGCTTTTGGCGAGTCCGTTGACTGTCACATTGACCAATAGGTTCAAGCCTTGGATCGATTTTTGCCATTACAATGACCCATTACTGTGTGTTAAGTTTCACACTGGTTTATAAGAAGAGCAAGTCTAGACCTTATATACTCGAGGACCCTTCTAGAATAACGAAATTCACATGAATCTTTAGTTGCGATGATATATTAACTGTGATTTGGACCAAATCTATTTATCTCCTCATTATGCTACTTCTCTTTCCCTCCACCAATTCCAACCATTGGGGTCAAACTAAACGTTCGATCCTAATTTGGTCAAACAAATTTTGCCATAATTGGGTCAACTGAGCATCTTCTTAAGAAGAAACTAAAGCAAATTAAATATAATTAATACTCTCACTATGGCAACTTGACAAAATAGACCTATTCAACAAGCAAGTGGGGAAGAAGCATCATCTTGTCATTTGAAGGAAACCCTTTTGGTTAAAGTAACTAGGAAACTGATACGTCCTTTTTGATAGGGTAGGGTTGGTCTAAAGAAGAGCTCTGGACTCTAGATTCAATATTTTTTTTAATCACTTAATTAATTTAACAATATAGTTAACATAGGGATTTGGGCGGTTCAATTTTTATGGAAAGTGTCATGCAACAGCAGGTATAGCTTTTGGTGGATTAAGAAAGGTTGCTAATTGACTGACAAAGCTCATGACTTAAACAACATTTAGTGCAATTGAGACAATCATTAATGTTAAAATGTCGGCGGGGTTAGTTTTGTAATCCCGAATTAAGGAATGTTTAAGGTAGCCGATTAATCAAAGGTCTTTAGACACGTGGATTGTCAAAATGTAATTAAATTGGAATGGCATGCATGCATTTACTATTATATATTTTGTCCTTATTATGATTGTCCTTTCTCACCCATGATTTGTGAATTGGCTTTTGATCAGTAATTTTGTGGATGTTTTTTTTTTCATCGGAGAGAATGTGAGTACGTCCTTAATCAAAAAATTTAACTCACGTTTAGTTGGGAGTGAAATTACTTCACATTTGATCGAGAATGAGTTTAAGATCAGTTGAGTATGAGGCTATTGAGAGGGAAGAATAGAGAAGGATGAATGAGTTTAAAAATAAAACTTTGTGGTACCGTTCGTTTGAGTTTATGGGAGAGCTTATACGCTCTACAGTTTATAAGCTTATTTACATCGGTCAACAATCACATATAAAAAAAATCTCTGAATTTCCTCTATTATTCCTTATTTTTCACATATTTATCATTTTATCTCTCAAAATATATGTAAAATTTTGAAAAAAATTACATATTTAAACTCAACGCGTAAAACTCTTTCCAACAAGACCCATATTCGATAGTTTTTATTTAATTATTAAAGTATTTTATATACCCCTAATAGTAAATTAACAGCTTATATGCTATCAAAATTTACGCTCTACCGAACAGCACACAGCTTATTTCACAGCTTATACGCTATAAAAAAAACTCTCTACCGAACGGACCCTGTATGTTTGATTGAATGTGATGATTAACACGAGTTTTAATTTGAATTGATTATAATGTAGATAAAAATGTTAAATTTTTAATTTTTAAAAATATGTTGGGAGAATAAGGGTCCATGTAGAGGTAAGTTCCTCAACGAACAAACCCTCAATTTTAGCGGTGGTAAAACTCTGTCCGGTTTGAATTAGTTTTTATATTCCAAATACAAAAAATTTACCGAACTCTAATTCGAATGGATTATTAGTCGATTTACTTATTCAAATTTAAACGAATACAAATATAATCAACTTAATACATCCGAAAATTCAAACTCTGAACATACAAATATTTCGTAAACACTTATATTATCCAACCTCGAATGGACTGGGAACCCATTTTTTCTTCCACCGCTACTATATTGTTCACAACATGAGAAATATTGGAACACGCACAGGTCCGTTTAGACCATGGAAAAATGTCAATCACATTATTTGCAGGAAATTGCAGTCTAGACACATGCATGTGAAATGGTTGGAAATGAAAGACAAATGCAGGCGGAACTTTCAATGTTTATAAAGGTAATTTTTAATCTTATTAATGAAAAAATATTAAAAGGGCTTTTGCTTCCAAGAGATTGGGATGCTTGATTGAACATGACACGCGTCGATACTAGGATTAATGATTATTGCACTCAATCTTATCCGATTAATAATTGATGCCAGGTCATAATGAAATCCGACAAGGACACCCTCAATCAAAAAAAAAACTTAAATTTGTGGTCGTTCTTAAGGTACTAGGCTTAGCTTTATTACATAAGCACAGTTAAAATGATTTCCTTGTTGAAGGTATGCGAAGTGGAGTTAAATTATCAAGGGCTCTTGCTGAGTATTTGACAACTTAATTCGATGGATGCCTATAGTTTCATGTTCGTGTTGGCCAGGTAGATGTGTGAACATTCAAATCGTGAAACAGTCTCTCTATAATTTATAGAATTAGATTGAACATGACGTATGCATTTCCTTTGGTTCAGTCAAACTTTTCGAAGATTCCCTTGCATAATTAGTGTATTTTGCAATCCATATATTTTTTATTTCTTTCGCATTTAGAATATTCCAAGTCAAAATTTTGAATAAAGTCATTTTAGCAGTCTTGACATGTGTAGATATGCTTAGAAAAAATACAGGTCAAAATTTCAGTTGTGGAAGCCAACAACCATGTTGAGAAAACACACAAATTACATCAAGTGCGCAGCGTGTGGATAAGACCAGAAATACACATGAATTACACCAAATGCATTGCATGGTTAGTCGTACAAGTTATATTGGGACGGATTCCAATAATCAAAAACTCATATGAAAAGTTTTATGAGATTTGTCGATGCAAAAATTCGCACGACTTACGTACACGTCAACAGCCAAGGAGAGTGTGATGCTAATGGCAAACTTTTATTATCCTGCAAGAACAAAAGAAAACGACGGCTTGCGGTCCGTTTGTGTTGCAGCGTTCAAATTAGAATATTTCTTAGATTTTGATCAAGAATCAAATAATGTTGTATCTGGCATGCTACCTTAGACCAGTCTAAAACTTTCTTATATATGGGTCGAAGTATGTTTGTTTGAATTTTGATAGGGTAAGAGATCCTAAATGTTGAGATATGGATTCGTGATCGTTTGACAATATGATCTTGATATTGCACGTCGGGATGTGATCATAATTTTAAAATTTTATGTCATTTTCTTTTCTTAGAGATTGAGATTTGATTCGGCATGGTTTTTCTTTTATATAATTTTCCACGCTCACACACATCCAATAAATTTTTCACTTTGAATTTATCAATTCTCGTGAATACATCAAACTCACATGACTTTATTTTTCCTACACCGTCTCATTCAGTAATACTTAGACCGAGAAAAACACATATTGGATAGGTAGGGATAAGAATTTATTAATAAACCACTTGATTGACTTCATCCAATGGATGTGACACTGTCATAACAATCATGCAAACTAGGCATGATAATTTTTCTTGATAATGTGATATTTTGGAAATTAAAATGTCAAGGAGGGGCAGACTAAAAAGGTTAAGGAGGGGCATAGTAGAATTATATGAAAAAATAAGGATTTTTTTTTTAGAGAGGGATCAGGTGACCACTGGTAGGTCATTTTTGGAATTGAATTTTCTATTTTTTCTGTCTTTCTGACCCGGTCTTATTGTCTTTCCCTATCAGTCAGTGTGCCTTTGGTCTCATTTTTATGGGAGGAGGGTGGAGCCGCTGCATTGCATTTATCAATATATTTTATCACCGTAGATCGATGAGACAGAGAGAAATTACACTTATTAAACACACTTAATAATTTGTTCATTTCCCCTTTTTATGAGGGGGCAATGTTTTAGGCTCAATGAGGAATCTACAAAAAATTGATTGAGGGTTTAATTAGTGATACAGCGAGAAATTTACACAACAAATTGATCGGGGGTTTTGTTGCGAGAAATTTATACAATGGGAAAAACGTTAACAAGATTTGGGCGTAGAGATTAGGATTTTAGGACAATAGATGTAGAATGAAGTTAGTTTTATTTTTAAGGAGATTTTCCTTTGAGTGCTTGATTTTTAAATTAAAATTTAATTAATTATATAAGTTTCTTTTTTAAAAAAGTTGTCGGTGGGGCTTTAGAGCCCCTTTGTCAAGCATAGACCCACCACTATTTAGGCTCTGAGTAAATTTAATTATAAATCCATTTTATTATGGACGAGATTGGAATAGAGTTAGATAGTTGGTTATGAGATTGGGTCATTTAAGTTTAAACAAGTTAAATAATATCTATGCACAAGATTCCTAGAGTATTGGGAGTCAAGGAGAGTATTGAGATGGGAGATAAAAAAAAATGTACACAGACCATTTGAACTTTTCTAAATACAAGATATTTATATATGAATCTTTTTCTTTTATATCCAACCATGTCAGAATGGAGTTAGATACGTTCTCATTTATGAGATTGACTTATTCGAATTTATTTAAGTACATACTAAGTTTAAATATGAATTCTAAATTTTCCATGATTATAAGTTCATTCGATATCGAACCACATCTGAATTAGGGTCAAAAAATAATTTATTCACAACATCGTGAAACTCATATCCACAGCCACCAAGTAAATTGCAAATAGGACTCATTTAATAGTGTAAATATGCATTGCTTAAAAGTCAGTATAAAAAATGCGCTGGCTCTCCCTAAACCCCATTTTTATTGTCCTACGACATGAACCAAAAGAAACAACCTTCCATAACCAGAATTAATTAAGGCTTTAATAATAGTCAATTAACGTCATATGATTAGGATTTTAGTGTGCTGTCCTGTGATTGCGATACATCATTCCTTATGCGCCCCCATATGGCCCACCATCTCACTTTCGATCACACCGATGAGGATTGTCGCTATTAAGAAAATTAGCAATTACCTGTATTATTATTTAATATTTATTACTAGAAAAAGTTTACGAGGTATAATCGACCCGATAATTGACGTCACCTCCCGTCAAGCTTCGCCCTTTATACCAGGATCTCACGCAACCAACATGATAAATCTCTCTCTGGCTCCCATAGACACCCACGTGTCCCGTAAAGGAGATCACATCCACGTGGCACTTCAGCAGTTTGCTCATCCCGCCTCACGAAACTTTTGTTAAATCAAAACAAAAAAATCTAAAACAATGCCCATTCTGTCCGAAAAATTAGCATTAATTAATGATAAATGAAAATATAGATTGTCGAGGTTTGTTTTAATTTTTTTCGACGGGCTCTGCTGTAAATCCATTTACTGTACTTTTAATTATTTTAAAAAGAAAATATTGATTGTGTTTCGATCTAGATTACTAGTTCAATAGTATATTTTTTGGCTTAAATAAAAATCAAATTGAACGTGATATTTATAGACTATTGAATATAAATATAAAATATTCAAAGTCTCTTTTAATATGAATTTAATTTTTATTTGAGATAAAAAAAAATACTTATTTAGTCTCCTAATATTGATTGAAACACAATCATTTTAAAAAAAAATAAAACCCCAATAATCCAAAAAATAAGCAATGAAGTATGAAAAATTTGTATTAAAATACATATATTTGAAGTTTAGAAAATTAAACGAAAGAGTGTTATTTTTACCTTTAATTAATTCACACAAAGGCTAATTAAATGAACTAAACTAATGAGGATGACTTGGCCGTAGAGCAAAATAAAATGAAGAGAGAGAACACAAAAAGGGAGACATGGGTGTTTGGTCTGCGGATTGAAGGGAGGGCGATTGTCCAAAATCCAAATTGTTTAGGAGATAGGAGGCAGGGATGGCGTGGCCCCACAACCCGGATAAAAACGTGATTTCTTATTTAATACACTTGATTTCTTCCGGCCCACCTAAAGAGTGGGGCCAATTAGTGTATTATTTTTTTTAACGTTATAGTTCTGTAGATTTCCGTCTAACAAATCTAAATGTGTATTTTTTATTCGGAATAAAAACTAAATTTAGTAACAATTCGGTAGAGCTCATAAGAGCTCATAAGCTAAGTAGATTAGCTCAATTCAATAGCTTTAATTTTATTATTAAATTATTCTATATATCCCTAACAGTAAATTGAAAGCTTACACACAATCAAAACTTTATCTACCAAACAACACACAGTTTATTTGACAGTTCATACGCTACAAAGCTTAAACGCTATCAAAACTTACGCTCTACCAAACGGACACTTAGTATAAAAATACATGATAATTCTAGAATATCAAATCAAAAGTAAAATCAAAATATTTTATGTTAATACATGATAATTGTAGAGCGTCGGGTGTAAATTTAAAACACTGGATGTTTCGATCGTGATAAATTTAATTTTTGTTTCGAAGAAAAAATACATCGTCAAGATTAATATTACACATTTATGATTTTAAAAAATAAAAAATGTTGGTGTCCAAAAAGACAATTACAACCCGTCTGCGATAATAAAAATCCTTAAACCAATTAATGAAAGTTCAAATTCAAAAAAATAACTTTTTTAAAATTTCAAATTAAAACATAAATATTATAATATGATGCACGTATTTAAAAATATGTAAATATGTCTCTGATTTTGTTTGCATTTAATTGGTAAAGGCATAGAGAATGCATTAAAGCAAAGCGGGGCAATTTTGGTTTAGATAGTAGCTATGCCTAACATTGGTTGTGAATTTGCGTCTGTTTGGTTGAGAGCATGTATGTCAGAGTATAAACTGGTGTAAATAATAATGTTTGAGTATGTCTAACAAAGTATAAGCTATGCAGACGCTCAACCAAACAATCGCTACTATAATATGACCAAGCCCAATTAATTACCCGAGTATGGATCATGACATTGTAGCTTACTAGCTTATTCGGATTATCCAATGTGTGTTTTGTTTCATCTTTTTTTGAATCAAGAAAGGGGTTGAAATTCGAATTTGGAGTTTGAGATTACAAACAAACTAACTCGTCAACTGAGCTATTTGCCCGGGATTCCTTTTTCCACATACATTAATATGTATTTAAAATCATTTTGCTTATTTAACTATTTGAAAAATCGCAAAGTATCAATGTAATAAAATGGAACACACCTTACACAGGCAAAGAAGAAAGGTAGCTAGCGGAGACAACTCATATGTACGAGTGGTCGTGGTCAAATGCCAAATGGAAATACAATGACAACAATAGCCATCTTAGGTTTGCGCAAAAATAGTTTCCCTATAGTTTTCTGAGGACCCATGACTTGACATTAGAAATAAAGCACATTTCCCTGAATCTTTATTTGTTTGGCATCTTGGACGAGTCAGGACTCAGGACTCTTCTTGAACATAAGCAAGTTTATTTATTGGAAATTTTTTAATAATAAAAAATGATATTATATCAGTTTGTTATTTGAACATTTGATGTATACCTAAATTCAATAATTACATTTAATGTAGACCTAAACTCGATAATTTAATCCTTGAATATTGAGTTGATGGGCCTACTTACAGACTCATTTATTTTCTTGGATCACAGATACAGATTTATTGTTATATCTATTAAGTAGTCTTTCATGTATTTGTTGGAGTCAAAGCCCTCCCACTCGATCCTCTAACAAGACTAGTTGGATAAGCCCCCCACACAATGCAATGAAAGTCATCAAGAAAAAAAAAATATATAAACGAAGCTATCTTGTATAATAAATAGGATGGTTTAGTCCATTCATGGACCACCTCAATTAAATTTCTATTGATATCAATAACTTCCAACATGTTCTGGTAATGTAAACAGCTCTAAATGAGATGGTGCGACTTGTTTACCCCCAACACTCCAATCCCTAAAACACATTTGATACAAGGGATGAGTTAGGATTTAACCCCTGAATTTTTATGAATGAATCCAGTAACACTCTATATTTTTATTTGGATCAAATTGTCTTTATCAACTTTTATATATATATATATATATATATAGATACTGTTACTATTGATTGTGAAAAATCAATAGTGAACCACTTAGAACTCAACACGTGATAAAACATAATTTTTTAACCATCAATGAATTTGTATTATGTCATAAATAACGTGTCACATAAACGAAATTTGAAAGAAATAATACGGAATGACTAACGTTATTCTTTCTTATAAGTTGAGAGGACAATTTGATCAAAAATAAAATAAAAGGTGCAACAAGATCATTTCGTGAAAATTCACATTTTTTCCCTTTATGCACTAGAGAAGCCATCCTTTGTTCCTTTAAAACAAACATAGCCTAACCTAATACGAAAAATATTCGTTATTATCATGCGTGAGTGATTAACAATAAGAACCGTGGTGCCCTACCATCCAGGCACATGAAAGCTCTTGGCGGAATTAGGGCTGCACAAAACTTGTTCGAGACTTGACCCAATCCACTAACCCGACCCAACTCAACCTGCAAAAACCGGACTCGTACCTGAGCACTACGGTTCATATATAGGTTAGAAGAAGTAAACTATTTGATTTATGGGTCGATTATGTTATTATATTAAACTTGACTCATATTAACCAAAACCAACCTTACATAACCAAAAACTACGTCATTTCATTCTAATATGTTGCCCTAACCCTACTTACAAAGAGACAGATGTAAACATTGTAAATGACTTTGTGTTTGTACAGATTAGTATCAGTGTATTACCGATAAAGTAACATTTTGCATTAGACCTGATTGAACTCATACCTATCAGCCGACCCAACCCAAACTCAAATGAGATTGATTACAAGTTAAAATTCTTCCCACCCTAATCTATTTAGGTTGTATGATGTATCACGACATGTTGGAAAGCTTTGTTTGTGTTGGTCTATGTTTGATACAGATATGACAATTGGGTGATGTTGAGCAGTGATGTAAGTTACTCCAGTATGTGGAGTAAGTTACTTTACAGGTATGACAATGGGTGATACTGAGCAGTGATGTAAGTTACTTCATCTGCACGGGCTTAAAGATTTTAACATATGAGCTTTTAATTTTGATGGCAGCAGTGTTTTGTTGTTAATGGACTGTCTTATATAAGTAAGATAGGAAGTCTATTCATGTATGAATAGTCACATAAGAGTTATATTGGAAGTTAAACATGTAACTACCATGGATTATCTTTGATTATTTCTATATTATCGATTCCAGTATTGGATGTGTGATTTATCTCTTCATGTGATAGAATGCTCAGAGTGTTGGTGAGAGAAGAAGTCTTCATAGTCAAGACAAGCTGGTCTTATATATATTTCATGCACGTTAGTTTCAAGATTATCGAAACTATCTTTGAGAGAGTATTGAGCGTGTGTTGGGTTTTTGGAAAAGCAAATCACTTCTTATTTCATGTGTGATCTTGAGTGTTTAAATGAGTGATTTGTAGTGAGTATATTTGTATTGAAGATTATCATTTGAGAGTTTCTTATGTGTTAAGACTCTTGAGGGATTCGAGAGTAGACTCTATCTTGGTTAGGTTGAGAAGAGGTTGAAGCAATACATTGAATGGGAGGGATGAGCAAAGTCTTTAATTCGAAGATAAGGTTGTAACTCCTGATTCGTTTTAGTGAATTGTTCCTCAAGGTTAGTCGCTTATAAACTCGAGGTTTTTCCCAAGTTGGGTTTTCCTCGTTAAAATCTTGGTGTCGTTTTTATTTATTTTTTGCAATTTTTGTTTCCATATTCGTTGGCTAACGTTCTTGGTGAGTGCAACGACTTTTAGTTTGTTTTGATAATCTACAAAACCCGAATATACCGATACTTGAACAATCACACTGTTAGCAAAGTTCACACACATATAATAAAATGAAATACATATATATAAATGTACAAATCAAGGAAATAATTATTCATAAAATTAAAATAGATATTCGAAAAACCTTGAAAAGGGGAAGCACCAAGGCGAGGTTGGACCTCTGACTCTAAGGTGATCTATTGTCTGCCTTATTTGATATGTTCGCAAATCTCGCAATATCACCTCCTAAGTCTACTCGGTAACGGCCAATCAATATTTCTTAATACTCTCTCTGGAGTAGATGAAGATAAACCGGAGAGGAGGAAATGAGGAAGATAAAGAAAGCTCAAAACAATTGCTGGGAAAGTCTCTCTAAGACTTGTATTTCTCTCCTCCAAACAAAACTATTATAATAAAGCAAGTACAATAAAATTTAATTCTTAATAAAATAAAATATATATTTTATAATAACTCAAAAACCAATAACTTTTACACCTTATAAAAGCCCATTAAAATTTAATTACAATTTAAAATTTCAACATGACAAACCCGACCTACCTGAACTTTGTACTGCCCTGTGCAGAATGGGCTACGAAAAAAGAAAAAACAAAAGATAGTAACCATGGTTAATTTGCGCCGAGGGTGGGCCTAGAAACCTGCCCGTTAATAGCACAACAAAGCCACTTCCCCATAAACAGAACTACTTTCCCACTAACGCTACGACAAACGTCGTTACATGACAACCCAATTACTTCTCGACACCTCCGTCACGACGTATAGAGGCCGTTTGTACATTTTCTCTCCAAAACCGCCTTTATTTATTAACCTGATCGTGGTCGCTTTTATCGGGTCCTCATATGTCCACCGGCTATTCCCGGTAGAAAAAGGCCGAGCCAACGGGTGTGTGCCGGTTGTTAGAATGGTTAGAAATTGACCGCGGTTGAAATGATTGCACGCAGTTTCGACCACTCTGGTTAAGTCTCAAATAGAAAGATAGACAGAGAGAAACAGAGAGGACTGTACCACCTCTGGCGCCTGCAAGATGCGATCGTTGGCTAAATAAAGAGAGGGAGTACGGAGACACTGGAGAGACAGAGGACTGGATTAATCGTGGAGTGGAGAAAATTGGTGGTGAATTCAGAGAGATATTGCTTCTGTCGCGAATTTGATCGAGTTCAGAGAGAACTGTAAGTGTAGAACGATAGGAGATTCGTGGCTGATTTGAGCTTTTTGTTGGCTTTTGATTGAGTTTCGGGAGAGGGAGAGCGAAATTGTGAAATTGGGATGGTTATGGTTGAATGAAGAATTGAATTTTGGGGTCTTATGGTTTGTGAGAGTGAGAGATAACTTGTAGAGGTTTAGTCAATGAGAGATCTGAATTGAAAGTAAAGAGAGAATGCCTTCTTCAGAGATTTCGACCAAGGGGAGGGCAGAGAGCTTCTCTTCCGGATACAGCGAGCCTGTCGCTATGGAAGGACAAAAAAGTCACTCAACACATTCTGGAGCCGGTAAAGGTAAATCCCGGCGGATATTGTTCCGTTTCTTATGTCTTTTAGACGGACGATGTGTGCCATGAATTCTTCCTCTCATTTTATTGGCTAAGGATTATTTGTTATATGCTTGAAGATGTAGACCCCGAGACGGCGTTGTACCGGGAGCTATGGCATGCTTGTGCGGGTCCTTTGGTCACCGTTCCTCGCGAGGGAGAGCGTGTCTTCTACTTCCCTCAAGGACACATGGAGCAGGTTTTGTCGTTGCTATATACTTCCCCGTGTCTTTTTGGGGGTTCTGCTTTCCACATCTATAATCTTCATTAGGTCCTTTTTTCTTTAAGTTTCCATTACCGTGAAAAATGTTTTACGCTTCTTGTTTGCAGAAAGATCGGTTGTATTTTGTTTCTGATACACAGTTCGTTCGAATTTTGTGCGTGTTCGTTGATAGGGTTTATGGCTTCTGCCACTTGTTTCGGATTTCGTATAATTCGGTAGTTCTTGGTGCTTCAGGTGGAGGCATCCACTAATCAGGTCGCGGACCAGCAGATGCCTCTCTATAATCTTCCATCGAAGCTCCTCTGTCGTGTGATTAACGTCCAGTTGAAGGTAAGATGTAGTTTCTAAGTGTCCTTTTCGGAATTTGGGGTTTTAAGCTTGTATTGATTTTTACTTAGCGGTAAATATGCTTTCATAGCTCGGCTGTTCTTCCTCAACGACATTTGTTGCTATTGCAGGCTGAACAAGAAACAGACGAGGTGTATGCCCAAGTGACTTTGCTTCCTGAGCCTGATGTACGTCTTTTTGTTCCGTGTTAATGAATGTGTGCATGTAATGCGAGCTTGTTGTGTTGGTATTTCAACAGTGATGGTTTTTTTTCTTTTTCCTATGATGCCAGCAAGATGAGAAGGCCGTTGAGAAGGAGCCACCACTGCCTCTGCCACCAAGATTTCATGTTCATTCATTCTGTAAAACTCTGACAGCTTCTGATACCAGCACACATGGTGGATTTTCTGTGCTTAGGCGACATGCTGATGAATGCCTACCACCTCTGGTCAGTTTGTAATTTTGATGTCTTGTTAATTGTTTTTTTCTTGACCAGATGCTGAAACGTGTTTTTCTTACTTGTTAATGGACAGGACATGTCAGGGCAGCCTCCAACCCAAGAATTGGTTGCCAAAGATTTGCATGGAAATGAATGGCGTTTTCGTCACATCTTTCGTGGTAATTATCATATGCTGGGAAGATCTACTTGATATGCATTTTGGTGTTATCTATTCTGAGGCCTTTATGTTGCCTTCTCCTTCTTGGGACAATGTCACTTTTGCTGCCATGGTTATGATCTTTGGTCTTTGCTCATATCAGATAATACGATCATTTTTTTTGAGATTTGGTTTGTCTTGATTGGTTGTGTAAAGATAAGAGTTTCTCGTGGTATGCATACCTCTTGTTTTTAATCTACCTGATGATGCAAATGCCAGGTCAACCACGGCGGCACCTGCTTCAGAGTGGCTGGAGTGTATTTGTTAGCTCCAAAAGGCTTGTTGCTGGAGATGCCTTCATATTTCTGAGGTCTGTTTCTTCCAAATTAAGAAATGAATTAAATCTATATTTGAAATGGGATTGATATCTGACTGGACTTGTAGAGGTGAGAACGGACAGCTTCGTGTGGGTGTCAGACGTGCTATGAGACAGCAGGGCAATGTTCCATTATCTGTTATATCCAGTCATAGCATGCATCTAGGTGTGCTTGCTTCTGCACGTCATGCTATTTCGACGGGAACTATTTTTACTGTTTATTACAAGCCAAGGTTTGTGCTTTTATTTACTCTCTATGTTTGTTTTTTGTTCACGGAATTTCTGTCTTTATTGGTGGTAGCTAATTTTTACTGGATATTCTGACTTTTTTAAGAAAGAATATTGTGAATTTTTGTCTTTATTGGAAAGTTCCTTAAAGCTGATATTTGAAAGTCTATGAACTTCTTGGATTCACCTGTAAAGGAATAAAACAGAACAACCATCCTCTCATTGAAGAAAGGAAATACTTTTGAACCTCACTTATGCCGTGATTGTTTTGTTGCAGGACAAGTCCAGCAGAGTTCATTGTTCCATTTGATCAGTACATGGAGTCTGTCAAGAGCAACTATCCCATTGGGATGAGGTTTAAAATGAGGTTTGAAGGAGAGGAAGCTCCAGAGCAAAGGTATGACTCATTGACTTGTGGTTAATGGCTGTACATCCTGTTCCATGTCATTTTTTAATCACGTTTAGGAAATTTGCAGATGTTAACTATATTTGTTTCAATAGTTATATTTTTCATTCATATGCTGCTTTGCCAAATCTCTAACAAAGCATGCCTATTGTTGCAGTGGCAGTTTTTTTCCCGTACCTTGCATATTCTGGTATATTTTGTTGTTTAATTTTATGTACTTTAGGTTTACTGGCACCATAGTTGGAACTGAAGATGCTGATCCCAAAAGATGGCCGGATTCCAAATGGAGATGCCTCAAGGTAGTCTTGTAGCCTTTATGGCATTGAGTAATACACCAATACTGCTTGTACAATTATCCTTATAGAGTCCCTTGATTGTCTCTAGGTGAGATGGGATGAGACCTCAACCATACCTCGGCCAGATAGAGTCTCACCTTGGAAAATAGAACGTGCTTTAGCTCCTGCTTTGAATCCTCTCCCGATTCCAAGGCAAAAAAGGCCTCGATCGAATATGGTGCCATCATTGCCTGACTCCTCTGTTCCTACTAGGGAAGGTAATTATGTGAAATGTATAATATATCTTGTTTATCTTTGTCTAGATTTCTGTTCTATTGAGGGTTTAATGGGGTCCTGAATGTTTTTGGTCTTCTTAAATGAATTAGTTTCCTCTAAGGTGGCCATAGACCCTTCACCAGCAAATGGGTTTTCAAGGGTTTGGCAAGGTCAAGAATATGCGACCTTGAGAGGCAATTATGCAGAGGGCAATGAATCTGATACTGTTGCTGTTGATAAATCAATTATGTGGCCGCCTTCACTAGATGATGATAAGATTGATGTGGGTTCCACTGCCAGAAGATATGGATCGGAAAGCTGGACGCCATCATTGCAGCATGAAACTAATACAGACTTGCTTTCGGGATTTGGTGCAAATGCCGATTCCTCCCATGGGGTCTGTGCTCGCTTTGTTGATCAAGCTGCAGGAGTTAGTAATGTAATGAGAAAACACTCTCAGGATGGAAAGTTTAATTTGATTGCAGCAGAACCATGGTCTTTAATGTCCGCTGGTTTGTCACTTAAGTTGGCAGACTCCAACCATAAGGCTCCTGCACGAGTTGGTGATGCACCATTTCAAGTGCAAGAAAGTGTAAGATATGATGGATTGAGCGAGTATCCCATGATTCATGGTCATAGAGTGGAACATTCTAATGGAAACTGGTTGATGCCGCCACCTCTGCGATCTCAGTTTGAGTATCTTGGTCCTCCGAAAGAGCTAATGCCAAAATACATGTTTTTACAAGAAAATGTGGCTGTGAAATCCAAAGATGGGAATTGCAAGCTTTTTGGTATTCCCCTAATTAGCAATCCTGTCACACCAGATTCAGTAGTGTCTCAACAGAAAATGGTGAACGAGCCAGCAGGTCAGCATGCTAATCAACAGCTTTGTGCGTTTGAATATGATCAGAAGTCTGAACAGTCGAAGAATTCAAAAGTTGCGGATGATAATGAGCAGGAAAAGCCATTCCAGACTTCTGCGCACACAAGGGATATTCAAAGCAAACCACAATGTGGTTCAACCAGGAGTTGTACCAAGGTTTATTGCTAGTGTGCAAATTTTATTAATTTTTTAGGTATCACTAATTTGAGGGAATATAACCGCTTTTGATGATTTCAGGTTCACAAGCAAGGGATTGCGCTTGGTAGGTCTGTGGATCTTACTAAGTTTAATAGCTATGATGAACTGATAGCTGAATTGGACCGGTTGTTTGAATTTGGTGGTGAATTGATGGCTTCCAAGAAGAATTGGTTGATTGTATATACAGACGATGAGGGCGATATGATGCTTGTTGGAGATGATCCGTGGCAGTAAGAATTTCCTAGTGGATTGATTTGAACGTCTTTTTATTGCAGTCGGGCATATGTTTGTTTTGCTTCTTGGGTGAATTCTGTAATAATATCAACTTGTTTATTGTGTCTGGATCAGGGAGTTTTGTGGCATGGTTCGCAAGATTTTTATCTACACCAGGGAGGAGGTTCAGAACATGAATCCAGGGACCTTGAATTCAAAGGTTGAGGAGAGTCCAACACACATGGAGGGCAGGGATGGAAAAGACACAAACCACGTACCCATTTCTTCAGCATCAGACCCCAATAATCATTAAGTATGGCTTGGATGGGTACTAGGTAAAATTCTAGTTGTATCATCTGTTAGTAAATTTTAGTTGGAGTTGATTTTCAAGTTGAGTACTATGTTGACGGGATAGAGTGGTGGGGGTATTACTTAGGGTGGTGTTAGCCGTTAGGTATGTCTGTCGTAGTTCTTGTGTATTTCATTCAGAGAATAATAGGATTGCTTTTCTGTATTCTAGGCATATGATGGAGACTTAAGGGCAGATCATCCGCTGTGAAATATCAAATAATGGCGAAGATTTGACTCTTGTTTCTTGGCTTGTTTGTTGTCTTGGATATCGGATATTAGATGGCAGGGATCACATGTCCAATTTTGGACATGTTATGAAGTTAGTATTTTATGGTGCCCACTGCTGTGTTATACATTATAGTGTACATATATAGACATGTATATGTTTTGCTAGGCATGGGGGCACTTGTTTCCTGAGGAATCTGATCATTTAGGCCTTACCTTGTACATAGCTGTCTCGCCCATTCTCCAACCTTCTAATGTAAGTAATTTTATACATTATCGAATGAGTTATTGGTCAAAGAGGTTCAATTTAATTGTGTTCGTGTTTCCGTAGTTTCGTCTTCCTTCGTATTTATGTGGGGAGTTAAGACTATTGACACCTTTTACTTGATCCAGCGTCTTATCTTTTATCTCAAAGTACTGTCAACCTTGTGGTCTTCTCTTCGGCAGATGTGGATTGAGTGTGGTTTCTAAATTTGTCGGCTGAAATGGCCCATTCCTGGTTCCCTACACAAGGAAAATGTGTCTTGGAGGCAAATGGCCTGCACGTGGATTTGTTGTCCTAGTTTCTGCTGGTTCTTGAGACGTGCTTCGATGCTTGTGGCCTTGTGGGAGCAGGAGCATGTCTTACCCCACGTAACACATGGAGTCTGTCATATAATGGATTTAACTCAAAAAAGAGAAAGGAAAAAAGAAGAAGGATAATGATCGAGATTTTAAAATTGTGCTAGTCATTTGAACTTGAATGTTAGGTGGGTTGTATATATGTATTTATAACCCATAATTAAAACATATCACGTAGATTTGAAAGTAAAATGGGTGAGTGAATGTAACATTGCTAAAAAATTAATGACATTGGTGCACATATGCACTATATATTTAAATATAAAAAAGCATTTACATGCTTTAGGTAGAGGTGAAAAAAAGGGTTCCGGGTTAATTTTGGTAAGATGCTTACGAAATATTTGTATGTTCAAATTTAGATTGGATTCAATTAAATTTTTGGGTTGATTTTGATAAGTTATTAAAGAACATTTGTACTTTAATATCCAGATTGATTTGGATTTTTGGTTGAACTTAATTGATAATTTTCGGAATGAGTTAAATATGAATAAATAAATCAGACAATAATTCAATCCGGATTAAGATAAAAATAATTAAATCAAATAAAATTTTATATTTAGACTTGAATTTTAAACATATTTAATTTAGGTCAGACAAATTTAAGTATCTGAATTGGACGGTCCCTAACTAACGGTTTCACTAGCTTACTGTGTTACGGTAACAGGTTTGGGACACAGCGTACTCCATATATGGCAAGGATATGAATATGATTGGTCATTCTTTGAACTTTAAGACCTACCTTACCCTGCCTGTCGAAAGAGAAAAGGAAACATTTTTATACGGCAAAAAAAATTGAAAAACCCCACCTTACTGTGCTACATATATGTTCTTAAATTGTTTCTAATTTCGCGGTGATTTCTGTATTGTTTTAGGAGCGAAACTGCAGAAGTAATTATTGGATAAGAAATTCAAGCCCAACCCAGAGGATAAAAAGATATAGGACCGGGTGGCAATATATCAGACTGGGCCTTTACATACGCGGCCCGGTTTTGATACAACAGGCCCAGAAGCACTGGGCCTTTTTGGTATATTACTTTACAGAAAGAAATTGAATACGTCCTTTTACTTCATAATTTTTCACTGGTCCGAATCATAAGATTCTACATAAACGTATTTAATAATGCAGGCATAGTCTACAACTCTTATTCTGGTTTAACAAGTCTCACTGAGGTTCTAATATAATAAGTCTAGCAATAACACTCACTCTAATTTATATCACATCGCAATTTTCAGTCCAATTTTATTCTGAATTCCTGCTTCCAATCTCATCTTGTATGAGAATTGAATGGTATAAACTGTCGATTAAAATCTTTTTTTTCCTACTATTTGAATTAATTTAACTGATTGAACGGTTCATCATGAATAGTTATCTCGATGATGACGGTAGATACTAGATTCTATTTAATTAATAAATATTGACAATAAATGATCAATCAATTCGATTATTGGTCGGTTCAGTTGTTTCATATATTTCTTGCCGCACTAATTGTTTTGGTTCGGGAGAGATCTAGCACACCCTGTTGAGACTCTTTTTAAGATTTTGTTTACGTTCATAAGTGTTATGAATTGATATTTTAGCTTCTTTTAATAATGACAAAAATTGAATGCCGACTTACTTTTGCTTGATATTTTGCCAACACGTTCTCCTTGCATTGGTAATTAATAATATCGCAAACAAGTCTGCGGACGTCCTGATTTTGACAAGATTATATTCAACTCCATTTTCACAAAATTTGTTTTTTTTTCTCGAGAAAATTCATCTTGGCCGCCTAAAATTTTCCCGAGAAAATGATAAAAAAGAAAAGAAAAGAAAAGTGGACTCGTGTACGGCTATTCTACAGCGACGCGTTGAGTGAGCTATTTTACGGACCAGGTTGACGAATTTGCTACTGCTAAGGTAGGGGTAAAATGGGGACACCAGCAAAAAATCTACGGGCCTACCATAACCTGAATCCACGGTGAATTGTTCAAACACGTGTCGTAATGTAAAACAGTACTGTAATCGAACGTCTAGAAAAAAGGCAGCTCTCTGATTCTCTGATGTGAAGGTGGGATAGAGTTCAAAAGGTTGTTGGGTGTGTGACGGTGCATGGAAAGGTCGGTGGAGTTTAGAGATATGTGGGAGAGAACGGTAACACGGCCTCTATATACATATCTATCCTTTATTTCGTTCTTTGGCCAACCATAAAAGAGGGGTCTCTCTTCATCTGCTCGCGAAGAAAGGAGGAAGACCTTTTTTGATCTATTCTATCAAATATTCCATTATCTTGTTATTTCTAAATCAAACTCCGATTAAGCGATTTAGGGTAAGTTTTTATGCGTCGATTTATCGTATGATTGAGCTCTGAAATTTTGGGGATTTTGTTATTATAATTTTTAGTTGAGTATCGTGTCTCTGTTGATTGCGGTGTTTTATCATTCTAGGATTTCTTTCGGTTTCTTTCGTTCTACAGCTCTGTTGAGCGGCAGCTTGCGCAGTGTTATATTTAGCAATTGTGCAACGTGTTGGATAGGATGATTGAGCTTTCTCCTTGAGCATTTTGTATGCTGATAAGGGCTTAAGAAATTTTTTGGATAGGAATTTGCAGATTTTTGCTGTTGACCTGTCGAGGGTGACCAGTTCAAACTCACTAGTGTCGACGGATGAAGTTTGTTGACTAAATTGAATTGATGTTTGTTTTGCAATCTGATTCTGTTGTATTTGCCACGATTTACCAAGTTATACATAAAATTGGATTCAATCTTGGAATTTATGGCTCTTATTAGTGGCTGGGTTTTCTAAATTATATTAATTTGGGGCTTCTAAACTTGAGCAGCGGCTTATAATCTGAACATGCTTATACATGGAGAGCTAGTAAAGGAGATATATCAGTGCAACTGTATATATTTTAAGATTATTTTGCTGCTATTAGCAGTAGCAGTAGTAAGAAGATGTATCCATGCTATTTGTTCTTCTCGTGTACTTTCAGTTTTGTCTGCTACATCCTGTTCTTGAGGGTTCGTTAGTCAGTGAATGTAAACTGATTAGCCATTCTAATTTTGAAGGCTATGATGAATGGGATACACATACACTTCTTTTTCCGTGATCATGAAAATAGAGCATTACAGATCCATTTTACATTTTTCCTTCTATCTTTTCCTCCATGTAGCTAATGTGTGAATCTCAAATGCAGACTGCTTCATGATGGCAAGAGTTCTGGTCCATTCAACTAATGTCCCTGCTTTAGTTCCTGGACGGAGGCTTGGTCAATCTCAAGGATCTAGCAAAGCACGAAGTGTCAAAATGATGTGCACCGTTCGAGCTTCTAGAGTGACAATGAGAGGCTTCTCTGGATTGCGAGGTGTCAACTCCTTAGATTTTATGTTCAGGTCTGCCGAGGATTTTCATTCTAAGGTGAACAGGTCGATCAATTTTCGACGTGCGAAGCCTAGCCGATGTGTTACAACAGCGATGTTTGAGCGTTTCACAGAGAAAGCGATTAAAGTAATTATGCTTGCGCAAGAAGAAGCTAGGCGGCTTGGTCACAATTTTGTTGGCACAGAACAAATACTGTTGGGTCTAATAGGTGAAGGCACTGGCATTGCTGCAAAGGTTCTAAAATCTATGGGGATCAATCTTAAAGATGCACGTGTAGAAGTGGAGAAGATAATTGGGAGGGGAAGTGGATTTGTTGCTGTGGAGATACCATTCACTCCTCGTGCAAAGCGTGTGTTAGAACTCTCTCTGGAAGAGGCCCGCCAACTCGGTACTTCATTGTTTTCAACCTTTACCTTTCAGAATACTTTATTGTTTCCTAAGAAAGTAGGATCTCAGCCTTGGTACCTCTTTTAATAGATTTACCCTTAGAAAAAATGTAGGATCCAAAACGTATTGGAACTTCAATTTCTGAATTAAGGCTTGATTTTAGTTTGTGCTCGTGTTCGTGCGCATGTGAATTTTTCTAGGAATGAGATGGGCTTATCTTCGGTAGCTGAGAATACTTTGGATAGGATTTTTTTTTTTTGCTTTTAGAAGTAATTTCAATGTGGAAATTTAGTTGGTCGATAACTGCATGCCAAGTGTTAAGATTTCTTATATCATGGTTGCTTTTTTTGTGTGTGGTAATCCTTTCATTGTGTCGGTATTTTGTATTTCAATAGGACGGTTAAAATGTTTTGGATTTGAACCCTTTAAATCTAAGTTGAAACAACTTAGCTACTTGTTGGATATGCGGACTCGTGTGTGATTTTTTCCCACCTTGGATTTGGTGTTCATCAGGATTTTAGCTTTACATTTTGATTGCAATTACTGAACTCTGTTCAGATCACTCCCATTTAACAGCTTTGAAATTGGCGCTATTTTGGTTCAATTTATTTCTTTTAATTCATCTGTTGTGTTTATAAATGCTTAGCAGAATATTGTTGCTAATTTGCTTGATATCCCTTTTTTCAGGTCATAACTACATTGGCTCCGAGCACTTGCTTCTTGGCCTACTTCGTGAAGGGGAGGGTGTTGCAGCCCGTGTTCTTGAGAATCTAGGTGCTGATCCTAGTAATATACGTACACAGGCAAGCGATAGATACTTATCTTATATTTTTTGTTTACCTAAGTTTTTTTTTGTTGAGAATCTCATGTAGTGTCATGACTCTAGAATTAATTAGAATCGAGCTTTCATTATGTGAGCAGGTGATCCGCATGGTGGGTGAGAGCAATGAAAATGCTGTTGGTGTTACGCCTGGTGGAGGTGGTAGCAATAAGATGCCGACACTTGAGGAATATGGAACTAATTTGACGAAACTGGCAGAAGAGGTCATTTGTTTTTTGACACTTATGTCTGCAGGTGTTACTTTAATAGGGAATGTTTTCTCTTAACTTTGCCCTTTTCCCCCTTTATACAGGGTAAATTAGATCCTGTTGTTGGAAGGCAACCACAAATAGAACGTGTCGTCCAAATTCTGGGTCGGCGCACTAAGAATAACCCTTGTCTCATTGGAGAACCTGGCGTGGGGAAAACAGCTATAGCAGAGGGTCTTGCTCAGCGAATTGCAAGTGGTGATGTTCCTGACACAATTGAGGGAAAGAAGGTGGGAATGAATTATTTGATTTGTGAATATTGAGAATTTTACTTGCCTTAAAGATGTTAGGATTGATAGATATCTGTTTTATGTTTGAAGAAACAGAATACTAGATTTTCTTTTCCCTTTTTGAATTCAGGCTTATAGAATAGTTCAATTTGTTATAAATCAACCAGTATTGTCTCATATCGTTCATGTTAGCTGTCTAATTTGCATGGGTACTGCATTCCATTCGGAATATTATACGTTGTCGGTATCAGTTGCCGTGCCGGACATAATAATTTGTGGTGATTCTCGTGTTATTGTTATTTCCTATGCATGCAAGGATTTGGAGTGGTGAAGGAGTATGTTTAGTTGTGGTTTCTTCCTTGATGGTGTTTATCTTATTTGGATTTGTCGGGAAAATTCTGCAAGAAGTCAAGAACTATGCTTTTTTGCTCTTAGTGCTGTGGCATTTATCTTGTAACTAAGGTTAATGACAAAAATGCAAAGTTGGGACAAGGGCTTGGGATGGGGTGTGTGTAAAATATGCATAGTGGCCAACTATCATGTTAAGAGATTTGTTGTTTTTCTTCCTATTTCATTTGAGATTGAAAAAAGAAGCTCGGATGACAAATCTGCTACTGATAGATAAAGCAGTCTGGTAGATGTTTCACCCCTGCTTGTGAATTGTAGCTTAGTTGTCCACGTGAATAGAAAAGCCTAGTTTGATTGAGTGGGGTTTTAGAAGAATTTCGAGATTTTTTTTTTTGGCGAAGGCTTGAATCATGCCCAATCTTGCAGTTAGTATATATATTAACCCAATTTCTTGACATTCTTTGTTTTGCATTGTCTTTTGAAAGGTAACCAAAGTGTGTTGTATCATTCTATATGATGGGAGTCACAGTTGTATAGGGTTGAACTTATCATGTGATTAACTGGATTAGTCTAGTTGGTAGAATATTTTCTTGAATCCAAGTTGTCCAAGTTACTTAGTGACAGGACTGAGTAAATGAATTGATTTGACCAATTCCTTTATCGGTTTCTTTCTCCTTTTTTTTGAGTTGATAACACAATTGCTAGAATATGATGTCACTATTTTTTAACACAATAGATGATTTAAGAATTTTTTTTATTTGTCTTCTAGGTTATAACCCTGGATATGGGCCTTCTAGTTGCCGGAACCAAGTACCGTGGAGAGTTTGAGGAGAGACTAAAAAAGTTGATGGAGGAAATCAAGCAGAGTGATGAAATAATTCTTTTCATTGATGAAGTGCACACCTTAATTGGAGCTGGGGCAGCGGAAGGGGCAATTGATGCGGCCAACATTTTAAAACCATCTCTTGCCAGAGGTGAATTGCAGGTAAGTCTCTCCAGTCTTGTGCATCTACTGCATCTGGTATTTTGTTTTCACAAAATGAAACCAAAATTTCTGGTTCATGTGGCCGTTACTTATTATGGTTGTTAGAGTTAAATCCTTCTGAGCAGTCAAGCTAGTAAGTAATTGCTGTTACGATGACCGTCTTTCATAAGTATTGCTGATAAACCATCAGTTAAGTCTCTGCTTAAAAAAGTTATCCTGAAGATTGTCTTGAGTTATGGTTGCTATGACTTTTTTTTTTGGGATCTCAACATTTATAACTGGTGTTGAAAATTTTGTTTCTTCCTTTTTGGATAAGATTTCTTGAGGTCAAACTAGAAACATGGTCAATTGTCTTGTTATTATAGGTAATTCGGTCTTCAGAGTTGTCACATGAATCTGTCTCAATATGCTTGATATCGGTAAGCCGTAAGTGTACTTATGCTGTCTGCTGGTTTATTGCCATTGGTGCAGTGTATTGGAGCCACGACATTAGATGAATACAGAAAGCACATTGAGAAGGACCCAGCCTTAGAAAGACGATTTCAACCTGTGAAAGTTCCGGAACCAACTGTAGATGAAACTATACTGATTCTGCAAGGATTGCGAGAACGTTATGAGATCCACCACAAGCTGCGCTACACAGATGAAGCGCTAGTTTCTGCTGCAAAGCTTTCATACCAGTATATCAGGTAGGTGGAAAACTGGTAGTTTTCGGTGTTGGCCAACCCTGCATCTATGTTTTTTGGTCGGTACTTGCCTGTGACGATGTGGAGTCTGGGTAAAATGATATTTTGCCATTTTCTCAAAGAAACTATTTCTTCTGTTCATTTCAGTGATCGTTTTCTGCCTGATAAGGCAATCGACTTGGTTGATGAAGCTGGTTCACGAGTTCGGCTACGTCATGCACAGGTATCAACGTATCTGTCATTTCAACCTTCCCACGTGCCATTTCTTCTCTATTTTAGTTGATTGGATTGCATGTTTCTATGCTTGCAGCTCCCTGAGGAAGCTAGAGGGCTTGAAAAGGAGCTCAGGCAGATAACCAAAGAGAAAAATGAAGCTGTTCGCAGCCAGGACTTTGAAAAGGTATGCAGGACTGTGATGTTTTCATTTTGCAAGCATTTTTGTTGGCCACTCGTGCTTGAAATGGATGAAAATTGTGAAATTATTGTACAAGGTTTCTTTAACGGCTGTGAATTGTGGGGCGGGGCTTCTGCGTTCTATGGGATTTGTTTACATTTTTTACTTTTATGTGATTGCTCGACTATTTGACACTTTGTTCTTTCAATACGTAAATTTTTTGATAGGCTGGGGAGTTGCGTGATCGAGAGATGGACTTAAAGGCACAGATCTCAGCTCTTGTAGACAAAGGAAAGGAGATGAGCAAGGCAGAGAGTGAAGCTGGGGATGTGGGTCCTGTTGTGACTGAAGTGGACATTCAGCATATTGTCTCCTCCTGGACTGGCATTCCAGTTGATAAAGTATCTTCTGATGAATCTGATCGCCTTCTCAAGATGGAAGAGACGCTTCACAAGCGGGTCATTGGTCAGGATGAAGCTGTCAAAGCCATCAGCCGTGCTATTCGTCGTGCTCGTGTTGGCCTAAAGAACCCCAACCGGCCAATTGCTAGTTTCATCTTTTCCGGTCCAACTGGTGTAGGGAAGTCAGAGTTGGCGAAAGCCCTAGCAGCGTACTACTTTGGCTCTGAGGAAGCAATGATTCGACTTGATATGAGTGAGTTCATGGAAAGACACACTGTTTCCAAGCTCATTGGTTCACCTCCCGGCTATGTAGGTTATACTGAGGGTGGTCAGCTGACTGAAGCTGTACGGCGGCGTCCTTATACAGTAGTTCTCTTTGATGAGATTGAGAAAGCCCACCCTGATGTCTTTAACATGATGCTTCAAATTCTTGAAGATGGAAGGTTAACAGACAGCAAGGGTAGGACTGTTGACTTCAAGAATACTCTTCTGATAATGACATCAAATGTTGGGAGCAGTGTAATTGAGAAGGGTGGACGCCGGATGGGATTTGATATGGATTATGATGATAAAGATAGCAGTTACAACCGAATCAAGAGCCTGGTAACAGAGGAGTTGAAGCAATATTTCAGGCCAGAATTTCTCAACAGATTGGATGAGATGATAGTTTTCCGGCAACTCACGAAACTGGAGGTGAAAGATATAGCCGATATAATGTTGAAGGAGGTATTTGAGAGGTTGAAAGTCAGAGAAATAGAACTTCAAGTGACAGAGAGATTTAGAGATAGAGTGGTTGAGGAAGGGTACAACCCCAGCTATGGTGCAAGGCCTTTGAGGAGAGCCATAATGAGACTTTTGGAGGACAGCATGGCTGAGAAGATGCTTGCTAGAGAAATCAAAGAGGGTGATTCAGTTATTGTGGATGTGGATTCTGACGGGAATGTCACAGTGCTCAATGGTAGCAGTGGTGCTCCGGAGTCCTTGCCAGATTCATTATCTGTTGTGTAAGCTGTCACTTAATACCGGCTATGTTGTTTGTACCTTTTCTTTTGGTTTGACTTTGGCTTTATATCTGTAGTCAGTCTGTTTTTCTTTAAGGACTACGCAGCCGTAGAATTGGGAGCAGTTGGTTTATTGATGACTTTGGTTGCAAGTCTGTATTTTCATCACCATGATAGTAATCAATAGTCAAATAGCAAGCAGGAAAGGTAAGTTTGCTAGATTTAGCTTCTGGTAATGAATATGTACTGATGCAAGCCTAAATCATTAATCTTCGTTTCTGGTTGCCTTTCTTTTTTCCCCTGTTGGTGTTCTAATATTAACGACATCCACAATTAAATTTCCGTATTCTGCCATAGTTTGAGAATGTTTATTGTAAGGGGCTAAAGAGACAGTATAAGCAGACTAGTATAATCTGCAAGTAAACAAGATCAAAATTTATTAAATTCAACAAATCAATTCCAAGCATTTAACTTTCATCATTTACTGCTAAACAAAGCCTAATTACAGGCCCAGAAGCTGAGGAATATTATGTAATGGACGCTGTGGCAAGCTAAGAGAAGGGTAATATAAAGGGGGAAAACGTATATGGGAAAATTGGCACAGCACATTACTCGGATACAAGAATATAAAGAGAGCGACCTTGAAAATAAAAGGTGGCAGCAAATGAAGGCCGCATCCATTAAGTGGAGACCTCTGAATCAGTGGGAGACCTGTGATTAGCAATCGAGGTCGAAGAGGGCTGATCAATTTCTTTGCGAGATGCTTCCCATAGTTGCTGCTCTATTCCCAACTTTCTGAGCTCCACTAATCCTCGTTCAACTGGCCAAAAGCAAAGATTACAGGAAATTAAAAGATACAGAGGGGGCATTATATGAAAATCAGTTTTCATCTTAGGTAAAGCAGAAAGAATCAAAGCGGGATAAAATAGTTTGAAAACTTTCAAATAGGATTGCCCACAACTCACTCTTCTCTGATTAAAGCAACAGTAACACATTGATGATCTCGCCATTCGGCCAAAATTCCCCATTTACCACTAATTTAAAGAATTATTCTGCATACAAGGAAAAATAAAACTAAACAAAAAGAAAAAGTCCTTGTCAATGAATTCAATATATGGCAGACTTCATTGTAAAAATGAATTGTAGCTCTTTCCCAGACATTGACATGCATGAGAAACAGTTCCTAGGCAATGACAGAACTGGCCCCGCAAGTTGCTATGAGAAGAAAAAACACGTGAAGTTCAACCTATATGGCTTGTCCACAACCAGTTCCAAAAGCATTGTACAATTAAGACTTCAATTAATCATATTACAATGGCAAGAGCATAAAGTTACTTCTATCCACAACATCAGGGAAGTCATATCAATCATTGAAGTGTAAGGTGACAGAGAAGTCAATTGCAAAAAGGTTCATTGCACATCATCCAGACGTGGAGAAACCTGAGTTTAATGTGGGCTTGGCATTTACATCAGATAAAATGTGAGGAGTCGAAGAGAATGCAAAGTAGGACGAGTATATAATTCTTATGCAGGGCATGATAAGGAAACTTGATTTTATCTGAAATATCAGACCATCCTGGCGCAAGCTAGAGATCCCTTTCCAAGTACATTCAAAATTGACAGAATTTTCTCTAGTGGAGAGATAGAGAGAGAGAGATGGTAGTAAACTTACCATCCACAGCATCATGCGAAGTTGGTGATTGCCCGCTGCGGCTAATCCAAAACTGAAGCCTCTCTTCTGCAATATCTTCTTCCACACCATGCACTTTGGCTCTTCTCCAGAAATATGTCAGCCAAGCCTGTGTATATTTTATCAGTACAAGACCACAATCTCATATATAAAGCATTTTGAGTCCTTGTATAAAAACCAAGGTAAATCAATGTATAAATCCCCCTCCCCCTCCCATAAGCAGAGCTAAATAATGGCAATGGATGCCCAATGGTAAGAGGCAACAAAGAGAGAAGGTAGTCTGTTAAAGCAATGAGATTTTCAAGGGTAGGGAAGTACAGACCTCTTTGAATAGAACATCTTCTGCCTCCTCTTCACTTAATTCTGTGGTGAAAAAGGGAAAACATCAACAAGACTCGACAGGAAGTCAGAAACCAAAAACCAAAAACATACAAACACAACAGAGCGCCCACATAAAAAAAAAGTAGGGCACTTATTTCATACAGAAGATGCTACAGTAGACTGTGCTGGAATCATTAAGAGACGAGCAAGAAAGAAAGCAAATTGATTTTTCCGATACAAGATTTAAACATCATGACATAAGCTTTTGGCATATGTCCATTATTTAGACAGCCCACACCAAAAAGCTAAACCAACAATTCAAAGGAAATGCATAATGTTAAGTAAATTCAAAATTTCAAAAGAAAGAAAGAAAATCCGAGAAAGCATGTGCATCAACAATGCTGATTTGCATGCCCTATAATATGACATTCAGGTTGAATTTGCAAAATTTCAAAGAGTATACTTCTTACCATGTGGCTCCACAAACTTGCGTTCACCAGTCGACTTGGAATCTGACCATTAGGAGAACAACAAGTGCTTTATATCAGGTTCCGGATAATTTCACAAATTATTCTAACAGGCACTTTAACTTCTAACAAAGCAAAAGTGAAACAGTTGCTTCAGAGTAAAAATGTGGAATGTAGAATAGAGAATATTCAACGAGATACCAAAAGAGACTAAGAAGAAGAAAAAAAGACGTGAATGGAAGTGATAAAGAAGTACAAGACTCTGTAGCTTAGCAAGGGAGTATGCTTTTGATAAACAAATGGCAAAGGATAATTCATATGGTGGGAGTCTCACTAATTTCCCATATGGATTTAAGTAGCTAATCCTTACATCCTCGGGATTAAAGGGTTTGATGATGATGAAATGCATAGAACCATAATGAAATTATACGGACTGAAGTAAAGAGGACAATAATGACAATATGTCAATACTATAAGATGAATAACAACATTGACTAAATTTACAATAACAAAAATATGAAGAAAAAAATTTAAATATATATTTTTAAATGGAAGAGAAAGAACTATTATATCGCCACAACTCACGAACTAGAGGAGGAGAAGATATAACGACAACTTCAGTCCAGGCAACCAAGTGATCAAAGAGAACCAGTAGTTCATCCAACCAGATTGGACATGGGTAGACAAAAAGCACTCGTAGATGATAAGAAACTGTACCTAAAAAGGATTGTCGAACCAAACTTGGTCGTCTGTGTTGAGCCAATGCAAGCACCACAGCATCCTCAACCTAGAAAAGGAAGTGATAGACGAAAAATAACTTGTAAGGCAGTGTTTTAAAGAAATAAGTAAATCCGAAAGACACTCTTGAAATAGTCAAAACTGAGGGCAAGACTTTGCAGCCATGTAAGAGGTACAGATAAGGTATTTTAAGACGTATACATGGTGCATGCTGTCCATTGAATTTCTATTCTGAAAGAGGCTTTATATCATCCAAAAAACTTAAGCACCTTTTATAATATCTACTGTTCGATAAAGAAACTCACTCAGTGCACAAATTATGTTTAAGTTTCTGCATTGGTATCAAGACTTTACGTTTACTACAGGGCATTTCAAGAAGAAAAAAACAAAACTTTGTGTCAAAGCAATTATGAAGCATTTGAAACCTATGTGGCTTTTCAAACAATAATTTTTTTCTGGGTTGGAGGATATGTTGGTTGGAATGTAAATTAAGTAGTTTTAACAAATATAACTCATGAAAACTAGGAACCATGAGTTGTGAGTTCGAAATAAATGAGGAACCTTTAATGATGCTAATTTTCTCAGGCCCATTTCAACGGAGAGCATGCTCTCGATATTTCCTTCTCCTGTTAGATCATTCAAATCTCGGGCAAATTTACTTCTATCTGGATCACCACCTCCTGCTCCTATGATATCGTTTCAAAGTTAATACAAGGGCAGAAAGATAAACAGAAAAGGAAATAAAATTAGAATACGCTAACATTGTTAAATAAATTAACCTCTATCCCATGACTCCTCTTTAGTCTTTTGCCCTGCAGAGATGACAACTTCAAAGGGAAGAGGAGCTAAAGCAGACCAATGTTCATGCTCTGAGATAGCTATATCTGTACAAATGCCTATGAAGCCCAAGAGTAAACACAATAATAAGAAATTAAAGTGTAACAGTAGATTGGAAAACTGACGACTCCTTTTGAACTCCAAGAATGCATATAATGGAAACATAAAAAAGTTGCAAAGCGAATTTCCCAAACATACCAAGTTTAAAGCATGAACAGGTATTAATCTACGAATCAAAAAGAGTAATTCTCCAACAACAGATAAATAAAAAGGGACTCAAAATAATGAGAAAATAAACAAAACCAAAGACCATACGAAAACACATTCAAGCAGGAAAATAAAAAAGAAAACTAAAACATGTCTATACCATGTTGTACAGCTAAACCCCAGTACCGAGCAAGCCAACATCTCTTCAGGACAACTTCCTCCTGGAATCATAGATACCATACATTATTAATATTTAAGCAGCTATTGATACATGTAAGCTTAATACAGTTTTGGACAACCATTTCTTCCTTAGTCAGAATCATTCTCTGTGTCATTGTGCGAAGAGATTTTGTTTCAGATTCTGCTTCTCGGAGTTGTTCCACAGCTGTAGCCGCCTCGTCTTTCCAGTTCTGATCCAAACAGGGCAACACATGATACTAAGGTACTTACACACAAATTACTATCTGCAAAAATTGGTACCACATTTACCTCAAGTTCAGAACGAAGAGTGGCAATTTGCTCTTGCTTCCCATCCTTTGAATGTTGGGCAGCTCTAAGAGCAGCCTGTGAAAAAAAAATGCTTTGAAAAAGAAAAATATGACAAAACCCCAAACAGACGAAAATAGATGCGTGTGTATGCGAGCGAGAGAGAGAGAGAGAGAGAGAGAACACTGAAACAAGTGTAATTGATACGACAAGCACGGGCCAGGCAAAGGTCTGAATGCTGATGCAAACTTTAACTAATGGCTGAATCACCCGAATTGCAAGTTCATTTCCCTAAAGCATGTGAAATTTGCAACGCAGAGATAAACCACTCACAGAAGTCATGTCTAATAAGGCTCCTAACTTACCTCCCTCTGAAGCAATGCAGCTTCCTTCCTGCACATAAATGATATAGAGAATTATAGCAAGTATATCAAACAAAGGAACATCAAAGGGTCAAAGTCGCCAAGCCTAACCTGCTTAACAATTTAGCCTCTAAGGATACACCTTCTCCAAGAGCAGCAACCTGTGGACACAGTAGTGACGTTTAAATAAACAGCTTTTTGTAACGTTAAAGGCATAAGAACCATGTAAAGAAATTGGGAAGATAATCAGCGCATCCATTCCATTAAGCCTAAAATCTAAAGTACATCAACAAGCACTCCAAAATTCTGCTCGTTTTTGCCACTCAATTTTTAAATACAACTATTGCAGGGCACCTCAAACAGACATGCAGACACTGTGAATTTTACCATAACCTAAAGAGAAATTTGCTATAAAACACCTCAGGCAACCAATTTCTAACATAAAATGCAAAATGCTGTAAGAAATTCACTCTCTCCAATCAATTAAGGAGATGAAATCCTGCCTTACACAAGTTAAGGCAATATGTTTAACTCTAAAAAAGTTTAGCCCAACTTTATACAGAATCTGGCATAACCAGAAAAGAATGAAAATGAGCTGTAATAGACCTGTTTCTCAAATTCCCTAGCTCTGGCCTCTGCTTCCTCGCGTCTTTCTTCTGCATGGCGAAGCTGGACAGCACACTCATGTTTATATTATTAACCACACACAATTAGGCACAGAAAAAATAGCCATTAGAAAATTTGGGCAGAAGAAAGCGCACCTTGTCAAGTATATTTTCGTTTTCTTCTTGTAGCATATCAAGCTGCAATGTAACACATGTAGCATAAAACCAACCAGTAAAAGATTTAAGAAAGGGACTTGTACAATACAAGTTTAAAATTGGCGAGAAATTAAGCGTCTTCAGCTATCATATGTTCGTTACTGCCAAGTGTATTGTTATGAACAATGGGTGAGAATGACATACTTCGTCACGAATTGCAGACGCTTCACGCTGGTTTCCAGCATCGTTTGAGGCATGTTGCCCAACATCTGATAAAAACCTGCATGATCGTCGACAATAAAATCAAAGCAGCTAAATGAATAACACTAAAATGCCCCAACAATGCAAAATAAAGTCTATCAAATTCTCATTGTAAAATATATATGAACTGGTTCATAATCAACTCTATGAAATCAGTAAATGCAGGCAATTAAATCGACATAAAAACATGAAATCAGCAGTAAGGAAATGAAACCTTCAACTTAGGAAGGCTATACAAAGCAATCCTATAATTCATTCATCCTCATAAAGTTAAGGCTTATAAAGAATTAGGGTTAATAGGTTAGTCCCAGAATCGGAGAAACGAGATAAAGATGTTTTCAAACAACATACGCACCTTAGCCAAGCGATGGTTATGAAGAATGGGTAGGTAAAAGAGGTAACTCATTAGGTGCCAGGAAACTGGTGGCATTGGTATGAAGTTAAATTATGCAAGATGATCAAAAGCTGCATCAATATTCAATGCTGCTATGTAAAACAAACTAACGCTTAAAAATTGAGTAATTGCATCAACAATTAGTCTAACACATTATACTTCATTATTTCAACAGAATTCGTACAGTATTACAACCAGCATTTCACAGCTCAATGATATATTATAAAATCTACTTTTAGAGATATATAAACATCCATGTCCCCCACATAGGAGTGTAAACAAAAGTCAAATTAAGCACCTCGCGAACTCAAAATTTTTGGGAGAAAACAATCAATAAAAAGTTTTACTTGCCTCTTATGTCTATTGATATTACTAGGTGGTTCAATGGGCGGTATAAAAGCTGGAGTTTTAATTGAAGATTTGCTGGGTGGCACCAAATTCGTGGAGCGAACAGACATGGACGACCTTCCAGCCGATGTGGAGCGAACTGAAGGAGCATGCTCTGCAAAGTTCCGACCTAACTAATTAAAATACAAAATCCAAAGAAGCCTTAATCAGATCAAACTTGACCGTCAAATTCAAATACATAGAAACCAATTCACAGGTGTACTCCAAGGAATAAATTAACCAAAGATCAAAGCAGAAAGAGAATTCGAAGAAATAGAATCATATTGACAACAATTCGCTCAAGAAGAATCAGACAAGGGACAGCACGGAGCATCAGATGCACGTCAATTACCGCAGGAGAGGGAGATCTATTTGGCCGATTGAGCCACACCGTGGGTGTGGTATTATTAGTGCTACCATTCTTAACAGAGCTGGAATAAGTAGAGGGAGCAGCAGGTGTAGGGACGCTGAATCCGAACGATAGATCGTCTTCCTCGTCATCGTCCGTTGAGGTCTGCGACGCCATGACCTGAGCCAGGCGCTGCGCGGCAGCCTTTGCTGCCACGTTCTGCGTGCGCTTCACAGTAGAGAAGGAATTCGTCGCCTGCCCCAGCCTTGAACTCGGATGTGCAGGCGACATCACCGGCGAAGACGAACCCGTACTGCTAGATGCCTCGCTCCACTGCCTCGAATACACCGGACTTCCCGTCCGTCGCCGATCCATCAATATATAAATTTATGTGTGTATGTATATATATATATATATATATGTATGCGTGTATTAGACTATTTAGTGGAGCGAGGATTCTGTGGGAGCTATATTTTCTCCAGGAAATTGAAAGATAGAGGATCAAGAGGAAGACTGTACGGGTTGAAAACGTGTGAGAATATATACGACACCGTTTGATCAGAGGTTCAGCGCTGTGCTGGCTTTGCAGGAGAGAGGAATGGTAATGGAGGAGACATACTGGGAAGCTGTAGTTGATGGATAGCGGCTGAGTTGCTGACGTGTCAACCGAATTGGCATGAAACGAATCCAATGCCCGCGGGTGCCGGGGTTTTCTGTAATTTTATCAGCGGATCCCCTGATTACAGTCATAATTAATTTTTAAAAAAATTATATCAATACATATCTATATAACAGGATGAAAAACGGCTCTCTCCTGGCGAGTACAGCGACTCCACCTACAGTGTTGCGACTGGGTTGTACGCAGGGGCTTGCAAAACGACACCGTCCTTCACACAAATACACCCTGCGTGTCTTTCTCCCCCACTGCCCTCTCTTCTCTAAGAGGACCGACTTTGTCCTGCGAGTAATCCCAACCGCGCGAGTGCCTTCGTCCGGTGATTTGATCCTCTTCTGCTTTGTTTAATCTAGGTTTGCCACTGTCCTCCTCTCGACCAACCCAATCGACTGCTTCGTATCATCTAGGTTTGCGACTGTCCGATCATTTATCAATTCTCTGCATTGTCTCCTGCTCTCGCTGTCTGCATTGTCTCCTGCTCTCGCTGCCTCGTGCTCCTCCACGGCTGTGTTTCCTGGTTTGGGTGAGTGGTCATCATCCTTCTTCTTTCCACGTTTCCTTTGCCTTCATCCTGAAACCTACCCGATTGACAGTGGGATTTCCCTTTTGCAGGCAGGTTCTCGCGCCTTCTTCTCAGGGATTTCTTGCTGGCTTGCTCGCTGACGCTATTATTGAGGTGACATCACCACCACATGATTTCATCCTCCTCGCACAGGTACCTTCTCTGCTTCACTTCATCTAGGTTTACCCCTCTACTCCTCTCGACTTCCGTTCTCTGCTAGGTTAAAAATTGGTGGTTCAGGTTTCCCGCATGTATATTGTGTGCATTCGGGTTCTTGCACCGCGAGTACCAGCCTTCGTCGCTTTCCGGCATCCTCTGCGGTGCATGCACCTACTTTTGGAGGTACGATCTTGCTTGATCTCACGTATACCTTCTTCTCACCTACTGTTCTCTCTTGCTTTTCCCTCACGTATACCTTCTTTTTCTCACCTATTGTTCTCACCAACCCAAAGTGCAGCTCAATCACCTTCTGATTTCGCTTTTATGTACGGGTGATTGGGGCTTCTCGCTGCACACTACACCAAATCGACAGGTTCGCATCTTTCATTTTGTTCTCTTTTACCTGTGATGTTGCGATGCCTCTGAGAAATTACCTCTACTTTCTGCGTCGATACGTTTTTACCTTGGTTTGTTTGTGCTTGCCATTTTTGTATCTAGGTTTTGTTGGGAGCTTGCTTTTGCATTCGTTGCTTCCACGATTGGGTGCGGATGTTTGAGATTTTTGGCTACTTATACCGTGAATCGCGATTTCTGCCCATTTATCTCAGGGTGTGATGATTTCACACTTCTTTTTTCCGATTCATTTTCTTTTGGGTTGTCAATTGCTTACCGTTCATTTGTTACCAGTGGACCATGCTTTTGAGTTCGTTGCTTCGACGATTGGGTGCGGTTGTTTGAGATTTTTTGCTATCGCGATTTCTGCCTAATTGCTTACTGTTCATTTGTTACCAGTGGACCATGTGTAAGTTTTGGGTGTGCGTGTTTATCTCATTCAGGGCTTATGTGTTCTTTTCATAATCTGTTTTGTTCCAGTTTTTAGGATTTGATAATTGTTGTTAGTAACCATGCTCTACCTATTTTGAGCCTTATAGACTCACTTCCGTGACTTGAAACTCTGTGTTCTTAGTCATGCCTGATGGTCTCTGGTGATAGGCGCTGGTGGAGGAGATTCTATGGGGATGGATCTCGTAGGTGGAGACACAATCTGCACAATTTAGGGAGGATGAAGGTGATGACATAAACATGATGGAGGCATGATGTCACGACTTCATAACTTTTAAAGATGGTCGTGATGTTTGAGTCGGTAGAAGAGGACTTGAAAGGTCCAATTTTTTTTTTTTGTCTGGTAACTATGATTGTACTATCCCTGTTGAAAGTAATTGAATCAAACAACTTAGGTGCAAGCATTAGCTGCTATATAATTCATTTAATCAATTTTTTTGATCTGCATGTACCTACTTTAGATATGCCAGAGTCACATCTTTTACTAGGGTTTATGGCAGAGGAAGAGCTTCATTGACACTGCTTTGTAGGTGGGTGGTTATATGTCCGTGTTCTTGATTGTGGATTGGTTTGGTTCTTTGTCGTTTATGTTGTTTCGTCTTCTTTATTGCATTACTCTTTCATTTTGATTTCATTCTTCTGTTGTTGAATTGTGGAAGTGATGTTCTTGCTGCCTTATTTTTTCAGATTTTGTTTTCTGTGTGGATTTGATTGTTGCTATTTGTTTTCTTACTTTCAATTCTACTTTTATTTTGGCTGTGTTCTTGAACTGGTTTGAAATTTAATTGATTTTGATGCTTTTTCTTGGATGGATGTGTCTCTGTCTTAGATTTTTTGAAGCTCTAATGTTGGTGATGTCTTTTGTTTTTCCTCTGTCAGTTCTTTTCATGGGTTAGAGTTATCAACACTGAACAAAATTGTAAGTACTAATGGGAGAAGTGAAGGTATCAACCCAACTCTTTCTTTCATTCTTTGGAGTAGCATTTTTTTCATATTTGTATAATGTTTTGTTCAAGTTTCTGAGATGATATCATTTACAACACCCTGCTCTCAATCCATCTAAGGTGTTCTCTTGGGTTTTTCTTAGTCTTGGAGTTGCTAAACCAAGTTATTCCCATTTCGCTTATACTAATCTCAGTACATCTGAGTTACACTAATGCAAGGATGCTATACATTTGGGCTAGATGTCTTTTTTTATTGTCATTGTTGTTGCTGATGGGAGTTCTCTATTTCTCTTTTTCAAGCTCTGAGCTACAGAGGCTATCTTGCAACTGATGGCAACAAGTAAGTAAATATTTGATTTTTTCTTTGCAATAACAACTTGCCTGATGCTTTTTCCTAAGATTTTTTAGTTGATTTTTATGCTGATTCGGAAAATAAAATATGAGACCACCACCACAGTAATAAAGGCACAAACGAAGGCTTTGTTGTCAACAAGTGGCTTCTCCATACAATATTGCATTGTCTGGACTTTTAAAGCTACATAGAGTATGGCATCATTCAAGGTAATTTTTTTACAAAATCTATTGAAATGTCTACTTAGCTTTTATAACTTATAGCTTCTACTTACTTTAAATGTCATTCATTTATGTACTTTTTATGGGTGATTTTATCCTTCTTATATCATATGAACATCTCTGCTCTTGGAGATTGTTAAGTCAAATCTGATTAAATTAAAGCAAAAAAATAAATAAATAATTGACAATCAAAAATAGGTGTGAGCTATTTTAAATTCTGCTATTGCTTCTAATTTTTATGTTTTATTTGGTTGTTTTTTCTCTCCAAAGTAATGGAAGCCAATCATGCAGTTTAGTAGTTGAGACCTTAATATCACCGAGAGTAACTGGGCTCATGAATACACAAAGCTTACCAGTTTGGGCATTATCGGTTCCATGCTGAAGGTTTGCAGAGTCTCCAATTCTATTTCAGTCCTAAAATACCTAAGCTTTATCAATAGATTGTGCTTCAACTGTTGATAAAATTTGATTTTCTCCAATTTGATATATTTACATATCCAATTATATTGTGATGTGTTTTGATGTTTATAAGGAAAAACTAGGCGTTTCTGTTAACATCGGGCCTAGAGGTTTTCTTTCTCTAGACGTAAGTATATGACTAATTGTGTTTTTCTTGGGGTGTTTGCTTTTGTAGACTTGCATTCTAAAAGTTGAATAAGATGAACAAAATTGATGGTACCCTGTTTTTTTTCTCCGAGTTTATTTCTTTCTTTCCAACAACTTATATATTAGGATTCATATTTTTTTTCATATGTAGATCTAAAAATATATCAAGAATATTTGTTAATTTTGTGTGATTTATTGAAGAAAAAGTGGGTGTTTATTTTAATTTTTCTGGACTTCGTTCTTTAGCCTGAAGGTGACAGTGGGCTTGCAACTGTTGTAGGTGGCTTCTTCATATGCGAATTAGCATCACTATAGGAATCATGTGGAAACTATAATTTATCTTTTACAGCTATAAAGAATGATGATTACACTTTTTGGCCACCTCACCATAAGACTCCAGCAACAGTGATAATTGAATTCGACAAGGGATCTGCTCTACATGAAAAGGATTGGTCTTACGTTGCTAAGAAAGACCAGATTCAAGAAAGTAATTGATGTGATATTTACACTGCGCGTCTTCTAAGTTAGGTTTTTCCTTTTTAGCATATCTACTCTTATTTTTTCATTTTTCTACTAGCCATTGTTACATTCAGCTTCTTAAGATTAAATTACATACCCATTTTAAATGCTTAATGTTCCTTTTCTGTCATAGGAGGGCTATGACATCAATAAATCTAAATGTCAAGGGAAGCCACCATGTCTTGGTTGTCTTGGTTGGTCTCTTTTCAGCAATAGCTGGTGGCATCAACTAATGCCTCAAAAAGCCTGGACCTAAGACATCTGATCAACCAAAGAAGACGTCTTGGTCGATCTTGAAGAAAAGCCGGTATATTGAATTACAAACTCCTTGCAAAACCATGAAATCAAGAAAATCAATGATGAGAAGAAGGCATCCATGCCAGCTCAA
Source organism: Euonymus europaeus (assembly GCA_963580455.1). Taxonomy (NCBI): domain Eukaryota; kingdom Viridiplantae; phylum Streptophyta; class Magnoliopsida; order Celastrales; family Celastraceae; genus Euonymus; species Euonymus europaeus. The sequence continues at coordinate 22,514,752 of OY756971.1, read as the reverse complement.
TTTGTAGCTGAAACTACTCCTCGAAGGGTTGATGCTGCTCAAAAGGATGATGACATGCCTCCAATCGAAGCCATTCTTCCCCCTCTGAAAATTATTCATTTATAGAGTTATATCACCCCTACCACTAACTCAATGGTAGAATTCTCAGTGTGTACACTAAAAAAATATAACTACGCAGGCCCGCAGCAACGCGCGGGTTTTCTTCCTATATATATATATATATATATATATATATATATATAGATACATATCTAATACTATTATACTAAAGTGCCTAACATCTGAGCATTTCTACGGCGAGTCCCAGTTTTTTTTTTTTAGTCGCGCGACTGGTTGTTCATGCTCTCCACTTTCGTTCGTCGATTGTCCAACTCAAAACATCTATCTGCCGTCCATTTCCCACCGTCTGTAACACGTTTCCCCTTCTTTCTTTCTCCACATCTGGCAAAGGAGACAAATGCCTTTTTCAGGTTCATGAACTTGCTCTACAGTGGTTCCTGACAACTTTTCCACTCAAAAGTGTTGGCCAAACCCTAGGTTCATGCATCTCAACCACCGCCTTTGCCATCTTCTGTGTAGCAGTCGTAATCGCCGTTCACAAAAACTCTCTCATGGCCACTTTCGTTCGTCGATCAGCAATCTCAAAACCTGTATATACCGCAGTGCTCAGACTACATGGATCGTCAGATTTGCTCTGTCAGGCCATGCAATCTCCTTTGTTCGTTTTATTGCGTTTTGCCATGGGTAAAATGAGGCCTGAGTTGGTTGTTGTTGGTTTTCCAGGTGCTTCTTGAAGTCTTTCAGGCTCTTTGTTTGCGGGAGATTTTGGTATGGTTTTGTCTTTATTTAGCTAATTTAATTGGTCGATCGGCGTTTTTTTTTAAGTTATTTCCTTTGGTTATTAGCTTCTTCAACCCCTCATTCAGTTTTTCATTTCGTATTGGTTTTTAATGATTTGGTTTTCTTCCCAGTTCCTCTTGCTTCGCTGTGGGTTTTGGATTTGATTTTGGTACACTTTTTCCCTTTATTTTCTCACGATGCTTTGGATGCATCTCTTTCTCACTTTTCCTCTCCTCTTCTATAGTTGATCCCCTATTTCGGTTAACTTACTTTACATTTTTGGTCTGGTTGCAGGCTCTCGATTGTACACTTCTACAGGTAATTTTTAATGTTTGCCTGTCATGCTTACCCTGCTTCTTTATGAATTATATTTAAACAATAATTTGCAATGTCTGTGTGAACTACTCCCTGAAATTATTTGTGCTGTCATCTCTGTTTCTCCCATTTTTTTGGGCTTTCTTTCTCAATTTCAGGGTAAATCAGCTCTTTTTTGGGCTGCTTTGGACCCAGGTATGCGATTAAGTTGTTCAAAATATTAATCTTCCAAACTGAATTACTTGTGGGTAAAATGCATTGTTTACCATGGCTGGCAGCTAAAACTACAATTCAGTGCAGGTATAGAACTTAATAGAAAAGATGTTACAGAGAAGTAAGTAATAATTTCACCCTTCCTTATTGATCTTTCTTTAATTTGTTTCAAGACACGGGCTTTTATAATTGGGGCTGTGTTTGTCAATATGCAGTGGTGATAGGAGCAAACAATGGTATTGGGCTTGAGATAGTGAGCCAACTTGCATGAAAAAGGATTAAAGTGGTGTTAACATATGACAAAAGGTTAGTATTTTAATTCATATCAAATCCTGGTATGGTCTGCCCATATTTAGAACTACCCATATTTTAATTCATTTGAATAGTTTGTGAGCAATATATTTATCACTTTTTGAGTAATGTGCATGCTATTTTCTTAAGTCAATTATGATAGTTCATAAGTCATTGTTCTGTATATTTTAATTTTTAAGCTTACATTGGTTTCCTATCTATTGGAACCTTTAAGAGGGATTGCTTCTCGTGCTGTTTAGGAAGCTGTTCCCGGGAAGAGCACATGAGAGAAAGAGATGACCTATAAGAACAAGTATGTTTAAGATTTCATATAGCTAATGAACAATAATTTTTAATATTTGAGTGTTTTTGTGTTCTTTCAAGTAAAGCAATCTTTGTAATCTCAGTTTAAGGAGGAATTGAATGATTTCAGTTTCTCTTGTGGATTCTTTGATGTATGGGAGTGTTTTAACTTTTAACTTTTTAGCTTTTCAATGTCATTTGATGTTGCTATAAGTGCATTCATGATGGTGTACCCTTCAAATGTGTTTGACAAATTGATAAACCGGTGCTATATTGTATGGTTACTTTGCATGAGTAATGAAATTACTGATGGAGAGATACTTACAGTTTTTGGAACTCAAGGTCAGGATGGACTGTTATGGGTGTGAGCTTAAGGTCAAGAACACCCTTTCTTCTATAAGTGGTATGTCTACTTTCTTCTTATGTTGTACCTCTTTTGTGTTGAGTTCAATGGTTTAAGACACAATTTAACAGATTTTCCCCTTCTGAAAGGGTTTGTTTGTGTATGGTACAGGAGTTGAAAATAATTATCTCACAAGAAGTTTCAGTAGACAAACATCTTTGGAAAATGTTATTGGCTGCTAACCAAGATATTTGAGGTTTTCCAATTTTTCAAAGAGTATCTGTCAACGGCTCAATTATAGTCACCTTCTATTGTTTCTTGTTTACTTCTTGGTTGGGGTCATTGTTGGGTTTAATCTCGCTCTTCACTTTTTCTGTTTTCTTGCGTCTAATAGGTATTTTTGGACGATCTTTGGAAAGGTTTGAAGTTTACTTGCAAAGTACCCTTAGGTGCCGATGCCTCAAATCCTCCTCCTTTTAAACAAAATGTCATTGTATTTTACCAACCCCAATTCCTAATGTAGTTTGTCTTTATTTTTATTACAGTGATAAGTCATGAAGAAAAATGTGAGGAATTTCACTAGGTATGATACTTCTTCTCTCTGGTTTCTGTGCAAACAGGTTAATACTTTTTGTGTTTGTTTCAGCCTCTATCAGCAAATAAATTTCTTAATTGGGTTTTTTTTTTTTAATCTGATAGAGGGATTGCATATCGGTGATGACCAGGTTATCATCAGTTGTGGAACTATTACTTGGACACTTGGGGCTACCATGCTTGAAGCTGGGAGGGTACTTTCAAATAGATTGCGAGTGCACAAATGAAGATATGTTCATTAGTCTGTATTGTAATTTTTCTTATTTCATTGATTTTATTAATCTGTGCCAACACAGGTCAAGGGCTTGGTTTATCATACCTGTTCTTACCTACTCAGCTATTCTGATTTGTAAAAAAAATTATTACTAATTTCATTTTTTGTCTTCATTATCTTAAATGGCAGGTACATCTCTTTGGTGATCAACGATTTACCTGCGTCATCCTATTGCCATGTGAAATCTTGAGGTAAGACTTCTTCTGGGTCTATGATTTGGGTTCTTTCTTAATTGGATTTGATCCTATTAGAATTCCGTTCATCAATGGAGCTTCAATGGATTAATTGCTATTTGTAAGTCTTCTGGTTTGTACTAAATTAATTAAAATACTACTCTTAATACATGATTATTAGCAATGCTCTTGGGGACTAAAATGATCATTGGTGATGGCAGAAACAAACTCTGCATTGATAATGTTTATTTGGGTGGGAGTTGGTTTGTTATTTTAGATTTTTTTTCCTTGAAACTTTTGCATGTGTAGCATGAGTGTATGTGTATACCTAATTACCTATTAAATGAAACGTCTTTTGCTCAAATTGTGCCCAGTTGGACAGTAAACTTGGAGTTATTTTTAGCTTGCATAGTTGTCGCACCTTTGTGTGTTGTTTAAAGGAATATTTTACAGCAGGTTGCTTATCACTCAATTTGTCGATTCGAGTATTGCAGATGTTTCACTTTGATGTCCATGAGGATGTTCCTACGATTGTTGATGGTACAATAGAAAAATATGAGCTACAGATTGTGACTTCGTATTATTTCTTCTATGTTTTATTATTCTTTCATATTATTTTGAGTTGAATTATGAGCCTAAAGAATAATCATTTTTTCCCCTGAATTTTCACCTTTAATTTGATGGGACTGTAAGTTGTTTATGGTCTTACTTTTTTTTTCAATTTTGCTTCCTATTTTCTCCATCGCTACGACGTCATAATAACATCAAGGGGCCATGCAAAACAGCGTCGTCTCATGGTGATGTCACCTCTTCCGCTGCGTGCTGCGCTCTCTATGGCGACTTCAGGGCTGTTGCATACTTGCACAAATGGTTTGGTTTCAAGGAGTACTCAATTCAGTTAATTGATTTTTGACAGTTTTTCTTTAAATTTATTTTTTTATATAAAGTTAATTTTTTTTTATCATTGGGTTAGCAACGTCGTAGAGGACATGAATTCTGTTTCTAATTGACTTCCCTTATGTTGAATGCTCTCTTTCTGCAATTATAAATGAAAGATTATCTTTGGTTTATTGATAAAAACTAATTATTTTTGGTTTACATTCTTTTCTGCAGTTTACTTAACTCATTTATGAAGTTTGAGTTCCAGTTGTATGTTGTACAAACATAAATTTCCTGTTGCAACTTTTGCACATTGACATCAAATTGTTTGCGTCACTCTCATCTTTGAACCATGTTATGTATTATAGAAAGCATATTTAACAAACTGCAGTTACAAAAGCCCCGGGGCGAAGCCCGGGCCGTAACCTAGTTTGTCTATATTTTTCTATCTCAAACAAAAATCAATTTTACATCAGATAACATATAAGAAAATTTTTATTTTATATCTGGCGATCTAAAATTATCATATATTTGTTTATATTAAATTTAATTTTTACTTATAATAAAAGATCAAAAAAATTTGTATATAATTACCTCTTAACAGACAAAAAATTCAATCCCATCATTTACATAATTCAATGTATGTGATTCGAATATTCGATCATATCATTACCAACTAAAATAAACCACCGATTATATTAATTAACTAACACAATTTAACAAATACATTAAATTTTAAGCCTGAACTAGAATTCAAAATTGAAGTACCAAGTGAATGAAAAATGCAGATCCTCCACAAATTGAAACGCTAGCAAAGCCAAAAATCTCCACTTTGCCTATCATTCATCCCAATTCAACCACAATAACACCACAATTGATATCAAGTATTAGGGAAGATTTCAATATTACTGCACAAGAGACCTAGAATCGGACAGCCTTTGAATCTGGACGTACAGATTCCATACCAACCCCAAATGTGAAAACCTACCAGTTACCTGCACAAGCAATATGAGTAAATTACTCTGAAAACTTTCCCCAACTTCAATGTATTGTTTGTTCATCAGCAGGTACAAATCAATCGCACACAAGGAAAAAGTTTTTCAATGCCAAATATATTTGCTGACTAGAAATTTTCAGTTTGGACAATTGGTCGGTTTTCCTCCTAGATGTCATGGAGTTTTAAGGAATTCTAACACGATCATAAGTTTTTCCCTTTTCCCTTCGAATCGTTTCATATTTGTTCCATCGGGATCCATATCATAATTCACGAAAGAGAAACAACCCTGAACCCACCAGAATGTGTATGCATGATTCAGCTCGAGTGACTTAAAACACTTTGCTTATGTATGCAGATTCAACTCTATTTCGCATTCCCTAGGTTACCCCTTAAGAATTGACAATCATCAAGGCAACTTGGAATCGCAACGAGGGTTTCCAAATGCACTTGCTTGACAATCAAATGCACTAAATTGTATAATGCCAATAAGCCCAGAAGCATATTGTGGGGGCTGATTTCCATAATCAAATATTTGTATTTTGGAGCCATCAATAATCCTACAAAACTCACAAAAGATGTTAGAGGTTCTCTGATAGGAGGAGTTTCAGCCAAGGAAGCTTTGACGATAAAGTCAGTCATCCGTTCTCTCTCAAGTGATTTCAGTAGTAATATTATTGTTTTTTCCATGCCGCATCCTCTAGTGGAGTGAGGCCCTTTTATAGATAAAATTTATTCCCTTCCAAAGGAGCCAAAATCAGAAACTGATTTGGTTCAATTTGTGTGTCGGATTTAATGCTGCGACTAGTGAGTGTCACGAGATAGTTACAGAGCAATTGATGGGATGTGACTAACAGGGGTCGTTGGATAAAGGTTCGAGTGACGTATTGTAGGACGGTGAACACAATACAAACTCAATAAATACAGTCAAACAAGTATCGAGTTCCCTCAGCGTGACGTCAGGCCACGATACTCGTCGCATCCTGGGTACACTTCACACACCAAAAACTTCTTTGAAACTAGTCAAGGTAGAGTCCAAAGCCCGTACCAAGTATGAATACTTCGCCAACAATTTACTTAATTACTCACTCATTAGCATACACATACATAAATAAGTGTCCACCCAGTGTCTGTTCAGTTATTAAATTGTTACCCACGATCTCCACAACAAGTCTCCTCAACTTCCCATAATCGCTCCATTAAACCACCCACTGCACACTCAATACAACAGTTGACACATCCTAGTATAAATACCAGGATCCTTCCTCCAAGAAGAGGATGATGAATCTTTGCATCCTAAAAGTCTGAAACCTAAACACCGACCCTCACAGCCTCACTCCTACTAGCTACCCGCCTCACTCCTACTAGCTACCCGCCTCACTATGTTCAATTGTACTATTTGCTTATGATATATATTGTCTTTTTCGTTTTCAGAGTAACTTTGGTAGGCACCCAATCCTGCTTTTCATGCACTGTAAATGGTCCATCTCATCTCTCTGACACATCATTGATTGTAGAATTGAGCCTCTACACCGATGATCTTGTACATGCAATGTAAAAGGTCGGAGCCGTCCCAGAAAAGGTCTCAAATATTCAAATTGTGCTAAAATGAGGTTGCATAAACGAGAAAAATAATTAAAGAACTAACCTGGCCACTTCTGTTGAACTGCACCGTCAGCGGAGGCTGGAGCCAAAGACAATTATCTTCGGATTGGATTCGGCTTTGTCCTACAATGGGCCTTATACAAATTGCAAATTGAAACTTGTGGGCCAGGCCCAGTCAGCTGCCATTCTATGCTATGTTGACGATATTGAGGCAAAAACCAACTTGAACTTGAAGAGGAGACACTGCCTATTTGAAAAGAAAAAAAAATCTAACTTCAGAAGCCAAATTGTTTGTGGCTTTTACGTCTTCCAAGACCAATGACAATGAGAATACCATAATTGGTCAAAAAAAGAGCTCAAAAGTGAAGGGTATTTGAATTGTATATGCAAACTAGATGCCATTTAAGACCGTAAAAAATATTCAAAAATAATCGAAACGATGGATTATTTTCAAAAAAAAAAAATACATATTTTTTTTATAGAATTTATCGTAACCATAATAATCGTCAACGGTCAATTGGTTAAATTATGTTAAAAAATTAAAAAAATCGAACTTAAATAAATAACAAATGCACATGAGAAAGTGACGAGAAAGGGCAAAGAAAGGTTCCCCGGAGAAATGGAAAGGTGGAAACAACGGTGGCAAATTAGGGTATTCAGACCCAAGAAGTATAAAAACATGAAATACCGCGTTTATAAACCGCACTTGGAGACATTTTCAACTACTTTTTTCTCGCGCTCCAAACACTCCAGATCTACCACAAACCGTCCATTTTCTCGATCTCTCTCCTCTCGGGGAGGGACTAAAGAACGGAAATTACACGGACAAAGCCGCAACTGAACTGTAATTCTTCAGAATCTCGTATTCTCTCTGATGGCTTTTCCGGAGAACGCTCGCCAATCGCTCATCCCGAGCTTCCTCTATTCATCCACGTCGGGATCGAAGAGAATCTCCGGTTTGGAATCCTTTGCGAACGTGACTCGTGGATCGCATCAATCGCCGTCAAGGACCGGTAGTGTTGGTGCGGCCAGTAACTTCGTTATTCCGTCACCAAATGAGAAAATCGAGATGTATTCTCCTACTTTCTATGCCGCTTGTACTGCCGGAGGGATCTTGAGCTGTGGCCTCACTCACATGTCCGTTACTCCTCTCGATCTCGTCAAGTGTAATATGCAGGTACATTTTTTATCTTCATTCTATTTTGCATATTAAATGTTTCAACTATTTCCATGTTGATTCGATTTTATTTTGCGTACGGAAAATTGTGTTAGGATGTTTAACTTTCGAATGTTATCGAGCGCTCTTGAGTTGAGATTCAAAATACAATTGACATTCAATGGAATAAGTCCTTGTTTATTGTTTTACTTTGCAAGTTTTGTTTTATTACCGTGTGTTACCTTGAAGTTTGAGAATCTTTTGTTTGATTCATCATTTTTCTTTTTTCCCCTTTATTTGGAAGGGGGTATTGTTGTAGAGAGTGCTATGTTTGGTGCCTATGAAAAATAGATGATGTCTCAGTGAATTCGTATGGATTACTTTTAGCCGTTGACTCAAATCTCTGATTTATTGTCTTTAGTTTCCAAAGCCTAACAAAAAATTATAATAATTAAACATTCTCATAGTTATACTGATACTTGATTCTCATATGAATGCGTTAGTATTGCCAGCAATAAGTCATCTACTTCTCTCATTGGAAAATGTTTTGCTGCCAATAATCTTAGATTGACCCAGCAAAGTACAAGAGCATCACTTCAGGATTTGGAGTTTTGCTCAAGGAGCAGGGAGTTAAAGGTTTCTTTAGGGGTTGGGTGCCCACATTGCTTGGTTACAGTGCTCAGGGTGCCTGCAAATTTGGATTCTATGAGTTCTTCAAGAAGTACTACTCCGACATTGCTGGGCCTGAGTATGCTGCCAAGTACAAGACACTGATTTATCTTGCTGGTTCGGCATCTGCTGAGCTGATTGCCGATGTTGCCCTTTGCCCAATGGAGGCAGTAAAGGTTCGTGTCCAAACTCAGCCTGGTTTTGCCCGTGGATTGAGCGATGGCTTTCCAAAGTTTGTAAAGTCTGAAGGTGCTCTAGGGTAAGAGACTGATAGAACTACTTCAACGTATTCTAAATTGTTGGCATTGGTATATATCTCACAAATTATAATTGTTTGCACTTTGCAGGTTGTATAAGGGGCTTGTTCCTCTTTGGGGCCGTCAAATTCCATGTAAGGCAAAACAGCTTCAGTTTATACACACGTTGTTTCTTTTTTAAATGCTTTGAGGAGATATATCTTGTAACTGCTTCATTTCTGTGTGTTGTTACCTGCAGCTACCAATATTTAATGTTTTAATCCACAAATATTTTCTCTATGGTGACATCATAACTCTTCTGCTCTTTGCATTCTCTGGGCAATGTAAAATGGTTTTATCAATGAACTAGTAGACTTGCAGTTCTATAAAATGTCCTTATTATCAGAGCATGGGTTGTCAGAGTCCAACTAGGTATAGATTTTAACATGCATCCTCTTCATTTTGTTGCATGGGCAGGGAGTGGCCAGTTGCTGAGATTTTGAAGTCACGCGTCTCTTTTTTCTATAATTGTCTGTGTGGGTAGTAAGATCTATTGAATTATAGCATTGGTTTCCAGCATTGTTTTCAGTGTGTTGCCTTTGATGAATAATAACACAATAACACTTCATAGATACTCCATTGTGCCTATAAATCCATTTGCTGTGTTAATGTTTATGTGACTGTTTACTTTTGGGAAATGTTCCATTTTCTATTACGACTATTTTTGAAAATGTAAATGGTTATTCTGCAGACACAATGATGAAGTTTGCATCTTTTGAGACTATTGTGGAGATGATTTACAAGCATGCTATCCCCACCCCAAAAGATCAGTGCAGTAAGAATCTGCAGCTTGGTGTGAGTTTTGCTGGTGGATATGTTGCTGGAGTTCTGTGTGCTATTGTCTCACACCCTGCTGATAATCTTGTGTCTTTCCTCAACAATGCCAAGGGAGCAACTGTTGGTGATGTGAGTGTTTAGTTTGCATTTCTGTGTTCTATGCTATATATATGTGTGGATTTATGTATTTCTGTTCCTACAATTTTAACTCCATTATTTTCATGGGCATTACCCGCTGCAGGCTGTGAAGAAGTTTGGATTGGTGGGTCTTTTTACCCGTGGCCTCCCTCTTCGTATTGTTATGATTGGAACCCTTACCGGAGCCCAATGGGGTATCTATGATGCCTTCAAAGTGTTTGTTGGGCTGTAAGTTCTAATCTTTATTTGTGTAGTTTGATTTCTATTCGTCTTTCCAATTTCGTTACTCTTACTATCGTTTTGTTCATTGATTCAACTTGAAATAATGTGAGGCGTGTCTATCACAGGCCAACCACTGGTGGTGTCACTCCGGCTCCGGCTCCGGCTCCTGCTCTTGCAAAGGCATAAGCTTAGAGACTGGCGGATATGAGCAGAGTATGGTTTCTCTGTAAACTCGAACTTGTTTGATAGATTAATAACAACAGGCTAGTTGATACTTGCTCTAGGGGCGTGCATTGCACTGCACTGTTTTGAGCTCATTTTTTATTTCCATCAATTTTCTCAGCATTTGACAATATTTTTTGGAGGATGGTTTTGATTTCATCCTCTCCTATTTCAGACTCCGCAGTGAGTAAGTTATCATAATATTTTCCTTTTAATGATTTTATTAACAGAAAAATTCTTCTATCCAACCTCCTGCCGTTATCTAAATAATTGGAGGGTTCTAGTTTCGTATTTAATTGCAGTATCTATTCATACAAGATGACTACTACAATGCATTGTTGTAGGCATGTTTCACCTGCATGTCACAACGCAGCTTTCCTGATTACAGCAGCAATACAGAAATTGACTGAGAAGCAAGACGTACCTTTTCTTTGAGAACATTAAGAACTTTTCTCGTAGGCTCAGGAATTCTTGAAGTCTTAATTCCAAGATCATTAGAATTCAATTTCTTCCTCCCAGGCATACTCCTATTATTCTGCCACTAATAAAAAAAACAATGATACAGAGCTTGCTTGTCTGTTCCCTGAGAAGTTGCAGAGTTGTGAATTTTGCCATTAACATCTCTGTCAGGCTCATCTAGAGCTTCAATTGCGGCAGCGGAACTGAATCGAACCTACAAAGGCAAAAATGAAACGAATTCTTCACTGCATGCAAAGATGAAGCAGAGGTTTTAGGAATTAAGACATGACTAGATAGATTGTTCTCACTTGTTGAATCCTTTTCGCGTCGCAAAATCTGAAGAGTATCCTTTTAGCCCGTCTCTTACATGTAGAATTGTTCCTGAAAAATCCCATCACGGGGTTTTAACAAATCAACCCACTAATAGGCCCACGAGGGTCCAATAAGGTAAACAACAAAACTGTTTGGGCTTCAGCCCTTCCAAGCTAGTTGTCAAGAGTCAAGACTCAAAAACCTCTTCTTTGCCTTTTTTTAAACCGAGGGCAAGACTGCAAGACATATAAGCTTGGCCTTTGAATTTTGGTATGCGCCCAAAATTTAAGTCGTTAGGTCTATACAAACAAAAATTTATAATTTGATGGCAGCATAAGTTGAGTCAAATCTCAACGCGTGGTAATAAATATATTGTTCTCACTTCACGATTTGATTCAAACTCAAGACCTTAGAATTTATACGGCTCGATCATGTTGAGATTCATCACTGATTTCCAAATGATTCCGTCTAGCTCTCTGCATGAAGCCAGCCGCAACAAACTCACAATTGAATTGACGCTTTGTACATATGTTTTTGCGTTAAAGTCTTGTGTTTGTTCTGTTCCCACTGAAACAAAGCCATTTTGAGGAGACTGGTTTGTTCTTTTCCAACCGTGATAGCGTAACAAATAACGACACATCACTCTTCTATTTCGAATAAAAACGACGTATTATCCCCCACCCACCCACAGCACAGCACGATAATGTACAGCAAAGGGCCTTCATCCGCATGATTTTGTCCAACTAACTCTTTTTATTAAGTGAGAACTTTTCATATGCAAATATCTGATTGACTGTGTTTCCAATCAGTTATTCGACATTATTTTTGCTAAATCGTTTAGTTGATTTTAGTGAAATATATATATATATATATATATATATAAAATGAAACGGTTCGATTACGATCGGTTTAATTATGTTTGTTTTTTTTAACAATCCTAATATCGAATATCTAAATAACAAATTTATATAATATCATTCAGTTATGGAAAAGGAAAAAGAAAAAGAAAGACAAGAAATGTTAATTAGTTTGATTGGTATTTCGAACATGGAGCATTTGTGATGACAACTTCACGGAGGAAAACATATTGAAGCAAGCTGAACTGCCGAGAGTGGTGTGAGTGACTGAAATTCTAACGGCAATTTGTACTTGAATGTTAAAGCTATAGAGTATACTACTTTTGTGTTGCTCATCATTCCAATTTCCAATTGTCAATTATGGATGATGACATTTTGTCCTGTGTCTTGATTTGATTCATCGGAGATAATCACTCGCCGTATTTCTTTGGAGGTGTGTGAAAAAGTTACTTCAAGTTGTCAGATAGACCAAAACTTCAATTTGATTTGATTAGATTAGATTAATTTGACATGCATACATGATTATCATCTTTTGATTTTTGTTTTAGATTATGGGTTATCGATCCTAACCATAAAAATATTATAGCAATTTTTAATGAAAATCATGTACTTTAAACATTAATCAAATCAATTTATTGCTTAAGGATAAATCATATATTTTGATTGGACTTGGTCTAGAATGATAAATTACGGCTGGTGTTGATGCATGCAATTTAATTATCAATTTTCATTAAGAAAATCTGCATGAGAATCACTAGGGCGTGGATATCTGAGGTGCTGGCCATCGGAAAGTTCATAAGAACTTTCTCAGTTTATATATTATTATATTACAAACTTGACATCTCATTCACTCACGCACACACACAGATATATATATATATATATATATCATCGCCAATCTAATGGATATATGATTGGTGGTGCTGTCAATTAGTGAAGCATCTCTTTCGCAACGAGTTGTCCCACATTATATATGGCATCTTTTTTTTTGGCACGATATTTTTCAAATAGAACGGCTTTGGACCCCATTATTATATATATATATATAGAGAGATTTTATAGCAAATGCTTAAAATGCGGACTCGTTTGTTTTTTAAAAAAATAAAAAATGAGACCCAAAAAAATGATATGTATTTAAACTCCTTATTTTTTAAATCCCTATATATTCAGCAAGTGATGAACCTACAATTGAGCGAAAATCACTATAAATAGAGACTGTGTTCGAATCCTCCGCCCTCAATTTTGTTGATTTTAAAAAAATGTTATATGTTCATTTTGTAAATACAATTTCGCTCCCGCAATAGTCGCATAGCAATTCACATAAGCGAGAATAACACATGCATGGCATATACATATATATATATAGGGAGATGTTAGATGAATATAACACGACGAGAGAGGAGTCAAGTACCCCACAATCACGCGGGTGCCCACCAAACAAACAACGTGTTGTTCGCAATTAAGTAAAACCGATGGAGAAGATTCGTGGAAATGACACTTCATAAACCCATTTTGACGAACTTCTGTTCTGCTATCGATCTGTCATCCTTTAGCACAAGGTGTATATATTTATAAGCACGTGTGTTCTCGTTAATTATATTTGTGTATTTACATATAATGCGTATCATCATAATCAAAATCATAATCCTCGCAGCATTTCATAGGAGAATTCTTATATATATATATATATACAGGGGGACGAATCGCTAATCGGTTTTGTCCAAAAACTGTAGCAGTAATATATATATATGTATGTATGTATGTATGTATGCAAATTGTTTTCCTACTTTACATGATAACAAGAATATAGTATATGTATATGTATATATGATCTGTCTCAAAAAATTGGTACAAGAATTAACAATGAAGAAAGAGACCAAACAATTTATTACAACACATGATTATAATAATAGATCACCAACCACAAAATCTATGAATTAATCATTTGGTCACATTTAGGCAGAAAACAAAGATTCAGTAGTCACGTGCACATAAAAAGAAGTAAGAGAGGTCCGTTTAATTTACGAACCTTTAATGGTGCTTGAGAGTAGCAATACTGGAAATTTTAGAGTAAACAGAGAGTGATAAGAAAAATAATATATAAAAGGTAAAAAAAAATTATATCGAGAGATGTCAATTTAAGTGAAAAAAATTGTATTAGGAGATATGTATTTGTAAAGTGATAAGAAAGAGAGTATGTAAAAAATGAAAAAATTGTATTGATAGACGTGTTTTGATGATGTAGATGAGTATGTGATTTGACCTTTTGTATAATAGAGGTGATACCCAATTAAAAAATTTGTTAAGTGTTTTGAAGAGCATCGCTGAGGTTGCTCGTAACCCGTCATATTCTTATGTACATAAATTTTTACTAAAACACATAATCGAGTAAGTTGGGTCAAAGATCAGTCCAATAACAAAAATATCAAAATACTGGATGACTTTTCTCTCCTCATCAACATTATATAAATCATCTAAACTCTACATAGTAACATTACTGTTCTCACTAACTGTAACTATCAAATCAAGTTTTGTTCAGTTGTTTGCCACTGACACTGTACTTCTCCCTCTCCCTCTCCCTCTCGCTCTGATGGTACATGGGCAGCTCAGTTCTTTGCTTGTACGCCACAATTATCTCTTACTTTCTAATTACACTAATTAGCTTCTAATCCGCAATCATAACCAGAAAATAGATCTTGACTAAAATGATTCACGATATATCAATAATTCCACTCTGATAGGCTGGTTTACTTGCTTTTTGACCGATCTAGTAATAAACGGTCAACAAGACTCATTTATCACGCTGGAAAAGTGGCTTACAATAACAGAGAGATGCCATTTATTTCAGCAGCACAAGTACTCTCTTATTAGTGTTGTGAAAAGAAGAGAGTTTTGAGTAGAAGTTTGCCAAAACACTGTCAAGAACTATCATCATATAGGTATATAGTTTATCTGAATCGCTGACAGTTTTTGAACAAAATTTTAAAAAACAAGGAACAGAGTTGATGAAAGGATGTTCTGTTTCTAAAGTTTTACCACGAAGATCAAATGACGACAATAGTATTTAATTACTTCAGTTTTTTTTTTGGGTGAGAGAGAGATTTATGAGATAAAACCAGTCAAATAACAAACTTGCATGCTACGAGCAGAGGTAGGGAAAAATAAAACCAATTACAGGTTGTTTATAAAATATTTTTATTTTTGGATTAAAATTGGATTTTCGAACGTATTTAATTGACCAAACCTATATTTTTTAAAAAATTTAGATAAGTAAATCGGATGATAATTCAATCCGGGTTAGAGTCCAAACAACTAAGTCAAACAAATTTTTTGTGTTTAGACCTGAATTTCAGACATATTTATTTATGTCCAAACAGATTTAATTCGGGGTTGCACAAATCAATCAATCTAGACCAAACATAGTTTTACCTATGAGTCACCAAATGACCAAAAAGGGTTTTAGGCTTTTAGCATAAAAATGTGTTCCTCGCTCTCTCTCCCTCTCTCTCATATCTTTATATACACCGAGTTCTCTTTTAGTTTCTCCACAAACCTTCTTTCTTGAATCTTGAGTCTTGACTACCATTTCTGGCAAACTCCTAGCCAAGCTCTTCCTTTTCCATCATTTTCTTGAGAAAAAACTTGCATTTTCCATCCCAAAATCTCCCCTCAAAGATGGCATCCTTTTCACATCAACAAAACAACAACTACCCATTATTCCTTGATTCAGTTTCGTTACAAAACAATAACCCTATTAATATTATTTCTGGCTATACTGAGGAAGGGAACATGAATACCAACTGTTTCACTCACTTCTATCCAAACGAACTTTTTCTTGAGACTCTTGTCAACCCTGGATCCAATCAAGGTAGCTGCCTTGATGATCGCAGTAGTTCAAAGATCTCTCACAGTGACAATGAGACTTCTGTGACAAAGAAACAGAGCACAGAGTCCTCGACAGTTGTGGATAAGATCGAGAGAGGTGAGCAGGTAACTCAAAAGATGACTCAGATGGACAAGAAGAGGAAGAATCGAAATGGGTCATCCACAAACTCTGCTCAATCAATGGTAGACCAAGTTATATGATATGGGTTCTTGTTTAATTTTCATATTATGCGACTCCTCTGTTCTTTGTCCTCTGTTTTTTTAAAATTTGAACTGAAACTGAGTCTTGTTTTATGAATGATTTAATAGGAGGATGACACAGAAGGGACGGCCGAGAAACCAAAGAAGAAAGGCAATAAAGAAGATAAGCCAAAAGCAGAGAAGAAAGCCAAGAAGAAAGTCACTGAAGAGCCTCCAACTGACTACATTCATGTAAGAGCAAGGAGGGGCCAAGCAACAGATAGCCACAGCATTGCAGAAAGGGTAAACTAACCTTGTGTCTACTATTTGAATTCCCATTTTAACCCTGAAAAGTACTTATTATTATTATTATTATTACTACATCTATATTTGACAAAAATAAACAATTTTGATGAACAGGCAAGGAGAGAGAAAATAAGCGAGAGAATGAAGATTTTGCAAATGCTTGTCCCTGGCTGTGACAAGGTGAGGCTCAATCAATTCATTTTTCCCCCAATATTCCGTTCTTTTGAAGCCCTATATGTTTATCAGACAGGATTGTGTGGTTTTGTTTTATAAATAGGTGACTGGGAAGGCCCTCATGTTGGATGAAATTATTAATTATGTCCAGTCCCTTCAGAACCAAGTAGAGGTAAATATCATTAGTTCAAAAACAATTATTTAATGTGTGATGCTTAGTTAATTAAGCCAATTAATGACAATTTTGGTTTCTGTACTCTGTAGTTCCTTTCAATGAAACTTGCTTCTGTGAATCCTTTGTTCTATGACTTTGGATTGGACTTTGATGCATGCATGATCAGACTTTCAGAGGTAAAAAAAATAATGAAAATGGTCCAACTTTTGATGATTAAAGCTGGTGAGATCTTTGTCTCTGACATGAACATATTATGCAGGGATTGAGTGGCATGGCAGAACCACAGCCATCTGTTGCACATTGCAGGCCCAACCAGGCCACAGCAGCAGCTTTTGTTGATGGAACCACCACCACAACCACCACTCAGTCGTTTGCTTCATATAATAACCCTTCTCTCCCTCTCCCTCTCCCTCTTCTTGATACTTCTGCTTCTCTATTACTCCAACATGGGAATAGAACAAATGCCTTCTGTCAGGTATATATATATACACACACATACATATATTATATTCTGAAATAGATTTACAGACAAAGAATGATATTTTTTGCTTTGAATATGACAAAGAAATGATTTTTATTAGGAAAATGTTGGTCTATTGTGGGAAGTAGAGGAGCAGAGACAAAAGTTTCTAAACCCATCTGGGTTCACCAACAACTTGTGTAATTCTTTCCAATAAATATACAAAACAAGCTGCCCTACAAGCATCTGGTAAATCTTCACGTCCTGTCTCTCTCTCTCTCTCTCTCTCTCTCATGATATTAACTATTACATGTTCTTGTCATCCTTGATTTTTTCACATTTTATTTGTTTTTATAATTTCCAGCACACAATTAATTAGCCATGCTAAAAGCAGAGAAAAGGAAGACCAAGAGTATCAATGGAGGCGGGAGTGTTCCTGCTTCACTTAGAAGCTCATGTTCCATGTCCAATAGTTTAAAAAAGGGGCAGCTAAATCAACTGATGGATTCAAGAACACAAAATGAGACCAAATCTTTTTTGTAGATCCTTTTGTTCTAGTCCCTTTTTTTGACTTCTCCCACCAGTAGAATGTGTTAGGGATATATATTATAAAGTATGTAATATTGTATTGATAATATTTATGAATAGAAGTGTTTATTTCATTCAGTGAGAATTCACATTTTCTTATAATATAATGTCATGGGCATGTTTCTGAATATTTCATATAATAAATGATTTGTTATGTAAAGTTCAGCTTATACAGAAAATATTAGGTTATTAGTTATTATGAAATATAAGTATTTGTTCACAACCTAAGATGGAATTAGAAAAGTCATTAGTTAGGTTGTAACACGTGATTAAATATGTTTATCGTATACTAATACACCTGTGTGTATTGAACTTAGCCAAGTTGAGAAAAAGTGTTTTTATACTGACTATATAAAATAAATATCTCGTAACTATTAGGAGTACTTGTACTCTTAATCCCGATACAAATAATATGAACAATCATGGATTAAATATTATTTTTCATATTATTTTGAGTCACAAAAGAGTGAGACTCGTTTATGAGTCAATAAACTCAGCGAGTTTGATAATGATAGTACATTGATCGGAAATATTGTTTGTTGAAGGAATTCATGCCCCGGTTTAGGGATTGAGAATATCTCTCGAGAAAGCTTATAAATTTTGATCGTGTCAAACCCTGCGGGTTGATTTAATTATTTGACATGATAAATAAATGACGTCGAAGTCTGAAGGTTAATGATTTATGGATTAAATTATCAGTAATTTAATTTATAAAACAGGTATCGATTTTCTTAACATGGGGAGTTAATAACCATTTAATATATATAGCTCAAAATATATTTTCAGGACGTTATAATTCTTTAGTGGAGAAAATTGTAATTTACCAAAGGAAGAAAGTTGATTATGTAAATCATTTTTTTATATTAAATCAAAATACATTTGCTAAGAGGTTGTTATACTTAAGACAACAACTCTTCCACTGGATTTTGAATTCCAAAAACCAAGTCACACAACATTAGAGATTTGGTGCCCGAGCTACTGTTCTTATTCGTTTCGTGATTAGAGAATAATAAGTCGTTCTCTGTTACCTTTTCGTTTTGCAGATTTCATTAAGATTAATTCAGACATATCTTACTAAGTATGACATCTATAACGAATGTAGGTAGAACATATCAAAACTTTTAATTTAACGTGCTTGTTAGGGACAAAAGTCTCACATCGGAAAAATACCCCAGCAAAGACTCATTAATAAGGCCAAACCCCTCCCAACCTTGTAGTCAAGTTTTGGGGCATAGCCCTGGGCTTGGTTACAGCCGGCCCACGACTTCTGTGCGTGGGTGACAGTTGGGCTTGGTTGCGGGTTAGGTTATTCGGGGCCCAGAATTATTACATGATATTAGAGCAGGTGTGCATTCATCCCCGATAAGAACTCCACTCGTTGGGCTTGGGCAAAGCCCAATCCACGAGTGCGGGTGAGTGTTAGGGACAAAAATCTCACATCAGAAAAATATCCCAGCAAAAACTCATTAATGAGGGCAAGCTCCTCCCAACCTTGTAGCCAAGTTTTGGGGCATAGCCCTGAGCTTGGTTACAGCCGGCCCACGACTTCTGTGCGTTGGTGACAGTTGCGCTTGGTTGCGGGTTGGGTTCTTCGGGGCCCATAATTATTACAGTGCTCGTGTACTCTATCAATTAAAACATCTTTTCGCGTCAATCCGCTTTGTAGCTTTCAGAATGTACTAGTGAATGAATGAGATTGAAGAAGAAGAAGAAAAAAAGAGCCATTTATTGACAGTTATTCTGTTATTACAGTTGCTTTTACCGTTGTTGTTTTCCCTCTCCAATTGTGAGAAAGAGGAGGAAAAAAACGATTCTGGCACTGTAATTGATATGACTAGTTACGTTATGTATTTATTGGCATTTTGGCTTATTTGTGGTGGAATCTTGGGTGTTTTTGGCATTTACTTGGTCGAGTCCTTGTGGGGGTGAAGTCCCTCCTGCGATCTTTCACATTTAATGAAAGTTGACAGAGCATCTAACTTTCAAGATTTCTTTGCGTCCTTCCAGATCTCAGTCATTCATATGGAAATATGGAATAGATACCTGCGTCGGCTTCTCGCGTATAATTGTGCTACAAATACGACATCGTACAAATTAACTAGAGAAATTTTGACCCGAAACAGAAAATGTCAACGTAACTACAAAGTTCGCGAGTGAAAATTGTGAAAATGTTTTGATTGGATTTACGAGTCTAATGATATGTTTTAATTTTAAATATTATTCGAATTAAAAATTGAAAAATATATAGAATATTTCGAGTTTATATTCAAAAGTTCATAATTAATTATCAATTTTTCAATGATTGATAGGGCATTAAAATTGCGTCACAAAAAACTGTAAAAATAATATTGAGAAATATTTCCAAGTTGTAATAGTTTTTGTTATCAAAGAAAGTAATGAAAATATAATTATTTAAAAAATATATATATTTCGAAGTTGTCACAGTTGTAGACGAAGACAATCCACGTAGTTAGTGTTTCCAACTGTTTTACGTGATGCAGATTAGTTAGAATACCCACATCTTGACTATAATTGTCTACATTTGGTCTGAACTAATTAAAATTTCAAACCAGAAATAAATAAATAAATAAACTAATTTTACTATTGTTGGTTAGCATGTCTAGTCCCATATCTTCAACAGTCTAAAGAAATATTCGCGATAAGCTCTAGAAACAACTGGAAATGTTGTTTTCTTCAGTGTACCATGCAGTCACTTCTATATAAATGCTATGAAATCAACATTTGATCAAGAACATCTAGGTTTAGATAAGAAAGTGGTGCAGCCCACTACATGACATATAGATTAGTTAGAATAAAGCTAGCTAGTTAATGCCACTAACACAATTTGTATTTTACATTGTCTTTCAATGTTTGCAACTTAGACTTTCTTCTATCTATAACCTCCCAAGTTTCCCTTAAATTATTTGTCATGTAACTTTTTAGTTCCACATCGAATTAACATAAACTGAGTATATATAGGTAAAGGTCAACTTTCTCTCGTAGACGTGACTCGTTTTCTGGACTTCACAAACAGCTTGAAAACACAAATCCTTGTAGAAATTTGGCTAAAACGAACAATATTACTTTTGATGTGTTTGGTCATTGTTTCTAACAATCATCGCATCACATGTCCTACTGAAAATTTTCAATTAATTAATTAATTCAATTTGTCAAATAAATAATTCCAGTTTAAACAGTATTTGTCAACATAACCAACTCGTATGATGTCCCCCTCCAGCACAACATGGAAGAGAAAAGGAAAAGGTCGCTCAAAATTAAAAGCAAAGTCTTCATATCTCAAAATCGCGATCTTTCCACACACTCACACATATATATATATATATGGAATATGACAAGTCGGCAGGCAAGAGTCGAGCAATTTATACATAATAAATTATGGAGAGATCACCATACGTCCAAATACGTGTTCCATTTCGGCCGTTAATATAACATTTGTTTAACAGAACGTATATATGTGTGATATAGTATAAGTCGATGTGCAGAAATAAGTTAGGCCTCACCTACACATCCCAAAATCCATATTGCCACACAATACCAGGCTACTCTATGAGTTTGCCACGTCAGCACAGCCAGAGATTTTTCCACTAACGCATGCATCATCTAATATAAAACATCCATCATAATCATTTAAATATAGTATCTATCGATCGCTACTAGTAAGTAGTAACACCACATATTGTTGTCCCATAAATTCGATGTCACGTAGGGGGGACAGGAAGCATATCATGTGTATGACTCATTAGGGTTCTTATTTTAAAAATTATGTGATTATGATTGTTATGCATGCATGAGTTTGGTTAATTAGCTAGTTAGGAAAACAAACACGTCGATTGGCCGACATCGATGTTCTGTCATCTTTGTTCTTACATTGACTAAAAGATTAATCATTGCTTAGGTTTGACTTTAATTAAAAGGTTCCTGTCTTCAGGGTAATTCGAGGATATTAATGAAATTGATTAATCATCCATGCATGCATCAAATTAATGACTAATCATACACAATCCCTCGTATAATTAAAACGATTAATCATTTTCTGCAGCATTAGTCGGACCTAGATATATGCGTTTGGCTTTAAAAATGATAGCGAACATTTTTTCACATGTGCATTTAATCTTTTGGGATCTAGGCCATTTTTTAAAAAGTTTGTAAAAATTATATTTATCTTCTGATCGATTTTATGAATCCAACGATATATTTTTTGTTCAAAATAAAAATCAAATGCAACATGAAAAGTGTATTGAATATTTTGTGTTTTATATTCAACCGTTTAGAATTATCACGTATTTTTCATGTTGAATTTAATTTTGTTTTGAACAAAACTTATATCGTTGGATTCGTAAAATCGATTAGATGATAAATATTATAATTTTTAAGTTTTTAAAAAATGTCTTAGACTTTGCTTGAGGGAGATATTCATAAAAGTGAATATTTGCTTGGCATAGAAGAGATTGAGAGTCTTTTATGTGAGTGAACATCTCTCAAACACTCATTTTTAGGGGTTCGAAGAGGTTCCAAAATATTAGATGTACATTTTACGCACACATGTGAAATTTATATATGATATCAAGCACTAATAAATCTGGCACTCTCAATTCCCAGAAACATCACAGAGACGACAGCGAACATTTTGGTGTCCATGTTCCTTGTTGTTTTGTACTAAACCTAAACCCACACTCGACAAAAACAAAGATGGGGAGTAAGAGCGACTATCGCAATGGAATTTACTGAAATCACTCTCTCTCTCTCTCTCCCTGAGGGAGGGACTTGAGATTATGATCATATTCATTAATATTTCTCAACTAAGGAAAAGACCCACTTGGGAATTTGGAGCTAGCTAGCGAGGGACCAGTCTACTAATGGACGGTGTAGACTATGGTTCGGCCCCGGCCCCCAGTGGGTCCGGGGTTCCAACATTGGTTCGATGGCTATGTTACGTACACGAGAAAGCCCGCATGGCGCGGCAAACCCGGGTCATTAAATTACTTGTCTATTCTGCCTATGGTAGAATATGACTGATTTTTTTGGTTGGGGCAGGACCAAAGGGCCTGTCTACCGACCCGTGCTCTCGGGATGGCGGTAGAATGTAAGTCGCAGGTTATGCGACACAACGACAGGGACCGCTGGGTGCGTTCCGATAAATCAACCAAGAATGACCGAAACTGCGCCAAAGGCACGCTTCGAACTCGGGACTCCACCGTACTAACCAAACCGAAGACCCCATTGGGTGCCGCTGAGCCATATGCCCTGGGGGCAGAATATGACTGATTTTAACACATGGTGGTGTCACATAACCAAACACTCAATAATGATTTTATCATATATATTATTATTTTCAAATGTCACATAAAAAATTATTTTAAAAATATATTTGTTATTAAAAATAAAAAATCTAAATTATTCCTTATATTTCAACCAAATGACCAAAATAACATTCCTCTTAACAATTTATTATTTATTTTTATTGAATAAACGTGATCCAATATTGAATACTGTCTCTAGTGCATATAATTGCCTCAAATGCACCACGTCCCAACATGGCGGCCTTAGAAGTACTCCTGAACATAGGATCACTTTGGGCAAAAGAAACAGGATTGCGGGACCAATATCTGCCTGACTGTCCGGTTTGGACCAGAGGAGTATAGCATGGGTTGTTCCCTTGTGTGTTCATTATTAGTTTCCGAATCGGTGTCCGACTAGAGCAGTCAGTGCTAGGGAAAGTTTAGCGGAGAACAGACAGATTTAGCAAATATATTTTTAACATTGTCCACAGCAAGACAGAGCCAGTCCCCAACAAGAATTCGTTGCCCCACTAGCCGTGATGGTAAAAAAGAGTGAGTTATTTGATGGGCATAATTGGGCTTTCATGCCTATACATGCATAAATTTTTCATCCGACAATGATAAATTGTGTTAAATTTGATCTAACTAACTTGTGGTCGAAAGGATATTTCCGTGTTTTTTTAGAAGCACAATGTGAAAAAATATTGCAATGTTCATCATCAACAAACAAGTACGACAACAAATGTAACTTCTACTAAATTTTTTATATTCATGTTATGATATTGTGTACATCGCTCGGATAAGTCGAAGTGATCAGTAGCTGAATTTTTTCAGTGGATTTAAGATTCGCAACGTATTGATAATTGGTTCAACCTGGGGATGAGATAAAGAGTAAAAAATTATTGATGCCAATTTGATTGCGACAACGACAGAAGAATCTCATCCTGGACTACCCACACCTTCCATCTTACAATTACGTTAAATGCTGCATATGATGAACAAAATGAGTACTGTTCAACAACAGTCAACATTTTGTATTGACACTGACCGAGCTGTTCCGGTGGTCCGCTCCTTTTGGGACCATCGACGTGTTAACTCCATCATGGCACGTTGTATTCGTTTGTCATTGGGAACCAAAACAACTCATTTTAAGAAAATCTATCTTTCAAGCATATTAAACATGGGCCAACATTACGACACTTTGTGCCCGTCTGGCCCATATATATAGACATTGGTTTGGACTTTGGGCTTTTCCTTCAACTTGGGCCTCATAATTTATGATCCACATTGTTGCATGGTTCTCGGTCCAATAATGTGATTTTTACGCTGTTTGCAACGGCGTCGTTTTCTTCAGCTGTGAAGATCTGAATTGGATTCTGAAGCTTTTGGTCGGTACTCTGCTTTCTATTTCGTGCTTGCTACTCCAGATCCAAAGAGAGCATCTCTTCCTTGAGCCGCCTGAATTTAGAAGCCATAGGGAATCGATATATCATTCCGATCGCAGATTCCGTTCGATGAGGCTATTGCAATTAGGTTTTCTACTGGCTTTAGCTTCCGGGCTGTCAGCGATACTCATCTACTTCACCGGCACATCCAATCTTTGTACGTTTTCTCCATTACCATATACTGTTACGTAATTCTTTCATCTCTCTCTTCTTCTTTTTTTGCATTATATTGTGTTTGACTGTAGATTTCGATTGATGTGATGCATAGATGAGAGTCATCGGCTATCGGATGAAGATGTGGAGGCACTGCAGTCCATGCAGAGCGACTTCCAGAAGTGTGTGGTCTGTCTCTTTCTCTTTCTTTATGATGCAATTGAAATGTTGTTAAACTCTCGCACAATCTTTTTCATTTCAACATACTGATTGTTGCTAAAATACGTCTCTAAAGTTACCTGCTGAAAAATACAAATTCCTTCCTTCATTTGCAAGTACGGCTTCAGTGCTTCACTATTAGAGAATGTGTTAATATCTGTTTTTCTCCGACATGTTAAAGTGCAGAGTGCAAATGGATTAGGTTTACAGGCTGCGAGTGGTAATGATTATTGCCAAGTCTCAATAAGCTTTCCCAGTGACACTGCCTCCAAATGGGTATGTTTTTTGTTTAATCAATAGATTTAGGGCTTAGAGTTGTGTCATTATTGCAATTGCATGTCTTATGTGGTTGCCATGTGATATCATTTGTGTTGCATCTTAAGAAGCTCTACAACTTCTTTTCATGTGGCCCTCTCGTGTTTTTTTTATAATTGGCAGTCTTTACCTGACTAATAATTGTTTGTGATCTATATGCCGACAGAAAGATCCTAAAACTGGGGAAGTTGAAGGTTTGTCTTTTGATTTTAATCTCTGCGAAGCTGTGGCTACATGGGAGCAGGTGACTGATTGACCTTTCGTGTTTCATATTACATCCCTGTCTGGTAGAAAGAGATTTGATGAATCTCATTGCACTTCTTTCGTACTTTCAGTTATCAAACGTGCAGATCTTAAGGTTGCCGTTATGTTGCCTAAACATCGTTTTTATTTAATTTGTTTGCCTAAGGCTTAGTCTAGGCTTTGGAATTGATATATTATTCAGTGAGTTGATTGTCAGGTGCGGAATAGTACAACAATACTTACCAAGGAATTCATTGATGCTTTACCGAATGGATGGGAGGATTATGCATGGCGTAGGATTAACAAAGGAGTACTTCTGTAAGTTCTCTATAAGAATACTGCATTGACTTGCAAAAGTAGATAAGTGTTGTATTATATTGTTGTAGCCTCACCGGTTCTTTTCAAAATGACAAAGAGGAAATTTTGAAACTAAGGTTTTTGTGCAATTATGAAATAATTTATTATTTTCTTTTCAATGTTCTATTTTAGGCCAACAGCGAAATTTTCATTCTTGAGATATGTTTTTTGCTCAAATTGCGAAACTGACATTTTGTTTCCATTTCTTGCACTAAGAGACTTTTTTTTTATTACTAATTGTTCATTTTTTGTGCTGCAGCAACCGCTGTGCAAATAAAACTCTGTGCATGGAGAAACTCTCACTGGTACTCCCAGAAGCACCACCTTATTATCCAAGGCAGTTTGGCCGGTGTGCTGTTATTGGCAACTCAGGAGATCTGTTGCAAACAAGGTTTGGGAAGGAGATTGATAGCTATGATGCTGTTATCAGAGAAAATGGTGCCCCCATTCAGGTTGAGTGTTATGGCCAAGGCCAGCTGTTCTGCTTCTCTGTCAAGTTTATGAATTTTACTAACAATCATTCCTTATTTATTTATATTGCAGAACTATACAGAATATGTGGGCAAAAAAAGTTCATTTCGTCTTCTTAATAGGGGATCTGCCAAAGCACTTGATAAAGTTGTAGAGTTAGATGGTAAGAGCTGCATCCCACTTCTTAAAATGTCCATTACATATAATTAGCAACATGCTGACCTTATACTCCATGCAGAAACATGGAAAGAGGCCTTGATAATTAAAACAACAATACATGACATCATGAACCAAATGATTCGGGTTTGTATGTTTTGTCCCTACAGTTTTTATTTGTTATAAATTTGGCTTCTGACCCATAGTCATGTTTGTTCCTTAGATCCGGTGAATTGTGAAGAGATATTTCTTTTAGAAACTAGGGATGTGACCACTAAGTCCCATTTGATTATTCTGAAATTCCTGTTGTTTGTCAAGGATCACCTATTATTATTTGTTTTAGGTGGACTGGTTTTCCATCAATAGAATTAGTCAGTTGTGTATAATCTTCCTCAAATATGTTTTATATAAAATACAATTAGTGTCTCTGAAATATAGTACCTCATGTATATTGAGAAGAGTTTTCTTTTTCAGATATTTACTAAGTCTTCTGCATTTAAAGTTTTTCTTGCTTCTGGTTTTTCGTTTTAACGTGCTCCTAACATTACTGACAAATCATCTTCTGTTTTTGTCTTCCACAGGAAATTCCCATAAAAAATTCTGTATATCTCATGCTTGGTGCATCCTTTGGTTCTGCTGCAAAGGGAACAGGGGTCAAGGCTCTTGAATTTGCTCTCTCAATATGTGAATCAGTAGATATGTATGGTTTTACTGTGGATCCAGGCTATAAAGAATGGTATGGGGTTTTCTTTCAGAGAATGTCATCTCTAATTAAAATATGAGTAGCAAGTTTAGCATGTCATCTGACCATGGAAATCTTTATTAATTTTTCAGGACTAGATATTTTTCAGAATCTCGAAAAGGCCATACCCCTTTGCATGGTAGGGCTTACTACCAGATGATGGAGTGTTTGGGTGTAAGTCCAACTTGCTCACTCAGTCTTT
Source organism: Euonymus europaeus (assembly GCA_963580455.1). Classification (NCBI taxonomy): domain Eukaryota; kingdom Viridiplantae; phylum Streptophyta; class Magnoliopsida; order Celastrales; family Celastraceae; genus Euonymus; species Euonymus europaeus. Next base: position 22,487,449 of record OY756971.1, on the reverse strand, counting down.
CTTTTTTACTGAAACCTTGTATAAGCTGTATTATTCATAACTTCACAATGGATTTGTGTGAGAAGAAGCCTCTCTTTCTCTCTCTCTCTCTCTCTCGATTGGTGCATTGATGGGAGTGTTTCGAGGGAATGCTTGATTCTAAGTTTTAGTCCTTTTTAAATTACACTGTGCTTCATATTATGGTTGTGCATCCTGCATTTGATCACTGGCATGGTGAATCTGGCAACATGATGAAAACACTCTTCTTGATGTAATAGAACACATATGTTGTAAATGGCTGTATATAGTGGCACGCCTTTGGTTTTGTCCAGTTAAAAATGTATATTATTGTAATTCTTTCAGTGAAAAAGATTCCTGCATATTACAGGGGAAGAACCTAACCTCTGGGCTCTTATTGAGTAATTGAAATTCCCGTACCAATTACTGTTTTTGAATGATTAACTATTGACATTTTTTTTACTTTTTACTTTCTGTAGCTTATTAGAATCCATTCTCCTAAGCGGGCTGATCCAAACCGTGTCGTAAAATGGGTGCCTAGCCCAAGTGGCATTAGAGCTGCCAGAATTGCATCAGAGAAGTTGCTAAGGTATATGTAGTTTCATCCTCATTGGTTTCAAATAGTTCTTGGTCAGCTAGAAAATTATCAAGTAACTGTTCTGCAGCTTCTATTCGTCTTATCCTCTGAGACATAGTTGCAGGTTAAATGGATTTTAAATTTTACCTTATTCAATGATGGATAACATAAGAGATGTAGAAATGGTCTTTTGAAGTGAAGAACTACTGTAAAGCTGGATTTTAAGGATGATGTAAAATCTCATAGCAAATTTTTAAGCATAGAAAGAAGGATGAAGTCCAAAAGACTGAACACATCAATGCCTGGCAAAGGCAACTTTCGCATTCATGTTTTGTCAAAAATCTATCGTTCTGCACTTTTAGTAGTGTATTTGTTCTATCAAATGTCAGTTGGATGGAACCTAATGCATTCTGGTGATAAAATCTTCGTGAATATCATCTTATTCTTTTTTTAAGGTTTAGACTCTCTTTATGTATGCTTAACAAAAATTTCTCAATGCCGTAGGAGGGTAGGAGCAGGGTCTACAGATCCACTGGGTGCCTGTTCCATAACAAGAAACAAAGTTAAACGGAAATCGACAATGGTTTCAAGTCTTAGAAAGGCTGCTGTTGATCATCAGAAATACGTGAAAGCCGCAACAATGTACCCACTGGAGCACAGTCCTGGACATGGTATGCTTTGCACATTGTCAACTAATTGAGTCTTTGGCTGGCAACTCGATTTGATCTTACAGAAACAAGGTACAATTTTGTGCTGCTTTTGGTTGATTATACATTACCTAGTTTCCTCTGGATAACAGACCTGCTCTTTTTCTTTTTCCATTGTTGGAGGTCTTTGGGGCCCTACTTTTTTTTGTTCTCAGTCATAGGTAGATCTTGGGGGCAAAACTGGCTTCTTCAAATTTGAGTTGTAGGTTTATTGTCCCTTTCCAGTTTCAACACTCTTGAAACTGTATTGGGGGATCATTTTTTTCAGAAAGTCTCATGATTAATCATCGCTTGTCCCACTATTCTTTCTATCTTTTCTTTGACTGTGAGAGGAGTGAACAATCAACTTTGTTAGGGCCTGCATGACCTCTTCTGTATATCCCACTTCTAGGCCAGGAAAGATATCTTCCTCTTTATTTTTTGTGGATCCAGGCCTGTAAGGATGATAGCAAAATATTTGTATCTGACTTATCAATTCATAAGTTCTCGTGAGAGAGAAACGATGCATTTCAATGAGTTAAAAAGTTATTTCTTTTCTGTGTTAGTGCCATGCTTTCATAGAAGTTATTTTACTTCTAAATTGATAACAAAATGTTGCTCCATTTAAATTGAGCTTCTTCTGCCTGGTGGCAAATCTGTGGCTGCATTGCTGAACTCTTGCCATCATATGTTCTGCAGGTAATTGCTGATTTATTTTTCTAATAGACCCAATTGTTGAGCTGATAACTGCCATAGTGAAAGCTGATTTTAGGGTTCGGTTAGTGAAAACTTTTAAAGCCATTGATTATGCTTCACAAGATCACATGCAAACTAGTTACATTGAAAGTTTTCATAAAACTGCTAGTAGTTTGTTATCTGAATTAGTAACAGTGGGTAGTCGGATGAGATGGTGAATTCGACCGCGGTAATTCTTAGTGCAAGCGGGGATGTCAGAAGTTCAAGTTTCATAGATGTTTTCATTCTCGCAAATTGCGAGATGGCCCTGTAAATGCCCGAAATTCACAATCACCAAATCCGAGGACTTGGACTTTAGATGGGCACTGGTAACTCTCAATAATTTGTATTGCTCCAGATCCTGCACAAATTTAATCCAAGAACCGTTAGAAACCAAAGGATCGGATTTGGGGGGACCGGTCGTTGGGGCTCCGACGATCAAGTCAGTTTAATGGATGAAGAGACTGTGAACGTGGTAGAGATCGGGGAAGAAAGGTCGGTGTTTGGGAGTGTTTTTCTCGAAGAGTTTAGAGAGTTGTTCTTAGTATCTAGTTGGTGTCCCCCCCCCCCCCCCCCCCCCCCCTCAGTAGGAGGAGGGAGGTATTTATAGTATTTTGTTTTACTAAATTTAGTAAGGGGCTTAAGGTCTTTCAACACTGAATTGATAGGCCGACACTGAGGTGACACTTGCTTTATAGAAAGAGTCTGACAAAAAGTAGGTGTTTGGCCAAAAGAAGTGTGCAAGCATTAAATGAAAAGATAAGATCAAATCTAAAGAATTGGCTACCTGCAGTTTGACAGAGGTGTCAGACTGACTACAATAATCGATGAGCTCCAGGTCAGGTGAGCTCCAAGCTAGGTGAGCTCTAGATCAGGAGAGCTCCACAGAGGTGAGCTCCAGGCCAGGTGAGCTCTAGGTCAGGAGAGCTCCACGGAGGTGAGCTCCAGGCCAGGCCAGGTGAGCTCTAGGACAGGAGAGCTCCAGGCTAGGTGAGCTCTAGCTGAGAGGAGCTCTAGGTCAGGCGTGCTCCAGCTCAGGAGAGCTCCATGTGAGGTGAGCTCCAGCGCAGTAGAGCTCCACGAAGGTGAGCTCTAGCTGAGGCGAGCTCCAGCAAAGGGAAGCTCTAGGCCAGGCGAGCTCATGATCAGGAGAGCTCCAGCGCAGTAGAGCTCTAAGGAGGTGAGCTCTAGCTGAGGTGAGCTCCAGGCTAGGTGAGCTCCAGCTCAGAAGAGCTCTAGGCGAGCTCCACCTCAAAAGGGATAGGTGAGCTCCAGCTCGACGTAGATGGCAGCAAACGTAGATGGCAGCTTCAGGTTGACGTAAAAGGGAGCTCCAACTCGACGTAAGTGGTAAGTGGTAGCTCTGGGTCTATTGGGCTAGAATTGAAATTGTGACTTGACTTGGGTCAAATTACCTTTGATTGGATCAAATGAAAACTGGCGATGACTTTGAAAAGTGGGCCCAGCCGAATTTTGGTCACTACAGGCCCCCTGCTCATTCAGTGTATTTGAATGTCAGCTTGCGTTATCTTCCAATAGAGGTCTTAAACTGGTCCATGGAGGTTGCCGGGATTCGCGTGCATGTCATCTTGCGTTATCTTGCAGCAGAAGCTTAAACCTGGTCCGTGGGGATTGCCGGGTATTTCATGTTGCCCGGGATTTACCACTCTGGATGGGTGATGTGGACGTCACCCAAAAATAAGGCGTTCATCTGAATTAATCATATTGATTGGCAGTTATGTTATTTTAGCGTTTTTGTACGAAGAATTTGAAAGATTAAATTAATGTTTAATAATCCCCCAACCGCATTTGCCCACACTAATGAAAATGAAGTTTAATTAATCCTCCAATCATTGGGGATAGGTTCCCGCTCCCAAATATGTGATAAATTGAAAGCCCAGTCCAGCTTCTGTGGCCCAAAAGTAGTGAAACGTAGCCTATGTCGGTCAAAACATTTCTTTAGACAAATAACCACCAGAGAAGTCGAAGCTTCAAATCTACAATACGCGTAAAGATTAGATAACATTACTATATATTGTACTTCGGTTTGGGGTCGAGAAACCGAAACCCGTCTGTCAGTTTCCTGCCCTGGGAGTCACTGACAGATGTAAGTCGCAGGATGTGCAGCCTTACGGTAGGGATCACCTGCCGCTTTAGAAGTGGTCGAATGCCTCTACGAGGGTTCGAACTCACAACCTCCACTTTCCCCGTTAAGAGTTTTGACAAGGTGGATACCGCTCAGCCATATGCCCTGGGGCTACTATATATTGTACTTACTTAGGTGACTTGTTGTCTTATGATAAAAAAAAAAAAGGTTACTTCTTGTCTTGTCATAAAAAAATATACATAATATATATATATATATAGATATGTATGTATTGTGTAATCACTGCCGACGGAGAAAGTCTATCGACATCAAAGTTAGTTAATGTGAATATAATAATCTCACATTTCCTTACGACCACATATATAAATAACGTAAGAATTATTTTCCAACAAACGGCGTGTGAGTCAACATGTTTCAAAATAATAATTGCATGTAGTAGGTTTAGGTTTCTCTCGATGGTTGCGTGCTTGATGACTTATTTTTTAAGCCTCTACAAACACATAATACGCGTTTATTGTTAGTCATCACATGCAATAAATAGTCGAAACAATTTCATAAAACAAAATGTCCATTGTGTTGGCATCAAGCCAAAGCTAACTATTTCTTCGTCTATCTAATTAAATATCTATTGAGAATCACTGGGATGATAGTCTAGTAAATATACTTCACTCACATCGAATAGATTGAGAAGATTCTGAGTTTGATTACCATGGAAAGTAATATATACAAGTTTAATCACGTGTTAAACTTTTATTATTTTAGTTCAACCCAAGTCTACATGGCTCTACATGTAGATGGGTTATGTTGGATTTTTTCAAAAATCAGTTAATAATATTAATTTTTTTCATAAACGAAATTTAGAACGTTTTATTTCTCAAAATACATGTTAGATTTCTAAAAGAATTACATATTCGAACTCAAGTGTAAAAATCTTTCTAATAAGACCCATTGTTGGTAATTTGTATTGCATTTTTTCAATTACATTGTTTTTAAAAACAATGTAACTCATATATATGATGTGTAAACTGTCTATTCAATGTGAAATTTTATTACACTATGATAGTAGAATATATATTCATTGTTTTTTATTGCATTTTTATTGAAATTACGTTAGGTATCCGAACCCGTTAGGGTGTAGTAGTTAGTACCCTAAGGTTTAGCACTTGAGACATTTATGATTTTTTAGCGATTCCATAAGGGTTTAGTGAATCTGAGCCTTTTAGATTACAACACGAAAATTTGATACACGGGTCCTTTAGAGTTTAACGAATATTTTCCCCTTTGAGTTTATAACACTTATTGTTTAGATTACAACATGAAAATCCGATAAACGAGTCCGTTAGGGTTTAACGAGTTCAGTCCCCTCAGGGTTTAACACTTACTGTTTATTTTACAACATGAAAATTCGATATACAAGCATATATTGATACTCATAAGTAAACACTGAAACTTACGTAACCCGCATATTAGTGCAAAAAAGTAATTTAATTAAAAATGTCTGAATAAAATCTATTGATGATGAATCTTGTTGGATAAATCTTAACAGACATTCTCAGCTTTTATGTTTTAATTAAATTACTTGTTGATTATGGATATGTAATTTTTTCGAAATCTAATATGTATTTTAGGAGATAAATTGTTTTAAAATTCTTAAGAAAATTAAAAAAAAAATGTGTTGTGAGTTTTTCAAATGAAATATTTTATTTTTTAAAATTTTAATTTTTCATGTCATTTGCTTAGAAAACATGTCATATAGATTTGAGTTAATATTGATTTTAATATCGTTTCATTGGACAATAAATAGATGAAGAAATGGAGTGACAAATTTTTTGTTAATAGAGAAAGAAAAAATATATAGAAATTTATATTTTATTAATATAATTATATAAATATATGTATTTTGATAATATAAATAAATATAAATATACGACTTTTATACATAATAAAGGCGGGATTCGATTAAATTATCCATTGCAATCACTCCATCCGAGGCAACCACTCTAGCCGAGGAGTAGGTCAGGTGATGAAATTACTGTTACAGGAACATGATTGTGTTTCATGCATTCGTCACAGCCCAATTATTAAGCTGGTGTCTAACCAATGATGCGTGTTACCACTGGATTGACCTAAGAAGTCTAAAAGTCTTGACGCCGTGAAAGACCAGTTGTGAGATTAAAAGTGCTGGGAACTTTCACAGTACTACTTGTCATTTAAATCATAAAAGGTTCCGTATTATTGAAAAGTTAGCGGACCCCAGTACCGCACACTCTACTCAACCCTCTTAATTGCCGTCTGATCCTGTTTTCTGACCAACCAGTTTACAGAAACTTCTTTTATTGCACCACGTATCACACAATCCCCCAAGTTAAGTACCTTGACTTCAAATTTGACCAACCCATTTACAGGCTCTACCATACAGCACAGCAGACCAATTTTTTATTTTTTATTTTAATTATTAAGATCATCCTTTTTCCCTCAAGATACTCAATTTAACAAATCGAATGATTTAATATTTTTAAAAATAAAAATTAAATTCATCGTGAAAAATTTATCCGTTTTAAATTTATATCAAATAATCAAAAAAACATCATATATATTTTATATTGAATTCAATTTATGTTGTATCATTAAATTTATAAAATCGATGAAAGATAGTTTCGAAAATTTCAGCCCAACACCATCACAATTATAGTTATAGGTAATTCTGTTATGTTTTAATTTGGTTTTGGATTGTAATTACTATTACAACCTTTAAATTTTTTATCAAATAGCCTTTTATTTGTTATTGCTTTTCGCAAACATGATCATGTGAGAATATTTTAGGTGGTTGCATTACATTTTTACAAATAATGACGCAAAAAGGAATATTAAAAAATATAATTCTATCTATATCTATTCAAATTAGTAATGCCTTTTTAAGAAGATAGAGGAGCAAACTACCATGTTTATCTCATGAAGAAATAACTATACTAATCACCATAAGGGGACAATTCAAGTATCACTATTGATGTGATTAATTACGATAATTATCAACTAATAGAGTTTGGTCATTTTATTCAGGTCATACGAGAACTTATATCTTCTTGGATGCATGTTCGTTTGAGTTATGTTCCTTGGACTTGTAGCGGGGAGTGACACATGGGAAGGGGGCTATGATTACTCTGGATGTAATTACCCTGCAAATTCGTTCAAATGAATGTTTTTGTTAATCTTTTTATATGCAATTGAATATTTTTGTGATTCTAATATTATTGTATTATTATTGATTTTGAAAAAAAATCATAAATTTGATAACCTAACCCTTAAATCTCATATTATAAACCCTAAATAAATACTATACTAAACCCTTAAATTCAACGACGAATTATTTTATGATAAAAAATATATCCACAATTTATTATTATCATAAACAATACACTAAAATTACACATCCGTGAAATCACGCTCCTATGTTGCGTGTCAGATTTAACCACCATCATTTTCACACAGTAGTATTTCTTGGCCTACTGATCCACAGCGTCTCCCTTCGTTCGTCTTTGGTCGTTAATTCATTGATGACAGTCCCCCCTCTCCCTCTCTTTCTCTCTCTAGAATCGCATGGTCTGTAAAGCCTAAAATCTCTGTTCGTATCCGCCATGAAATCTCCGGAGAACGATCCTATCAATCTCTCAAACCGGCTGTTACATTCTCTACTGGAACAAATCCCTCAAGTACAGAACTTCAAGGGAAAATGGGCCTCAAGCAGGACCAAACTCAACGATCTTCAAACCCAACTTGCCGACTTCAACGATTTTCCCTGTTGTAGCTCTCACCCTCTATGTCTCGACCTCCTCCACTCCATTTCTCATACCCTTAACGATGCCATTTCTTTGGCTGAAAAATGTCAGAGCCCTAACCTCACTGAGGGCAAGCTCAGGACGCAGAGCGACATCGATTCCATTCTGGCGAGGCTCGACAGGCATATCAAGGACTGCGAGACTTTGATTAAGAGTGGGATTCTTCAAGATGACGTCGTTTCATCTTCTTCGAAGAGGGAGGCCGTAAGGGGGGAGACAAGAAATTTTCTAACTCGGTTGCAGATTGGGAGCACCGAGTCGAAGAACTCGGCGATGGACTCGTTGCTAGGGTTGCTTCTGGAGGATGATAAGAACGTTATGATTGCAGTGGCGCAGGGTGTAGTTCCCGTGCTTGTTCGCTTACTCGATTCGAGCCCTTTGGAGATGAAAGAGAAGACTGTTGCCGCCATTTCTAGGGTTTCAATGGTGGATAGTGGGAAGCACGTATTGGTAGCGGAGGGATTGCTTCTCCTGAATCATTTGCTTCGTATCCTCGAATCAGGGAGTGGTTTTGCCAAGGAAAAGGCGTGTATTGTCCTTCAGGCTCTAAGCTTCTCAAAAGATAACGCGAGGGCCATTGGGTCTAGAGGCGGAATTTCATCGCTATTAGAGATTTGTCAGGCCGGCACACCTGGTTCACAAGCTTTTGCTGCTGGGGTTTTGAGGAATCTCTCCGTATTTGGCGAAATCAGAGAGAATTTCATCGAGGAGAGAGCAATTTTCGTTCTTATTGCCTTGGTAGCTTCAGGGACTGCAGTAGCCCAAGAGAATGCTATTGGGTGTTTGTGTAATTTGGTTTCTGAGGATGAAAGTTTGAAGCTTTTAGTGGCTAAAGAAGGGGTAATTGAGTGCTTGAAAAACTACTGGGATTCGGCTCCTTCAGTGAAGAGTCTCGAAGCAGCTGTTGAGCTGTTGTCTCACTTGGCTTCGTACCACCCAGTTGCAGAAGTTCTTGTTTCAGCTGGATTCATTGCTAGACTCGTGACTGTACTAAATTGCGGTGTTTTGGGTGTGAGAATTGCTGCTGCTAGAGCTGTTTACGAGCTTGGGTTTAACACAAAAACAAGACAAGAAATGGGTGAATGTGGGTGCATTGCACCATTGATCAAAATGTTGGACGGTAAAGCTGTTGAAGAGAAGGAAGCGGCTGCTAAGACCTTGTCAAGTCTTGTGTTGCATGCAGGTAATAGAAGGATTTTCAGGAGGGATGAAAGAGGAATGGTGACTGCAGTTCAGGTTTTAGATCCTTTGATACTGAATTTGGATAAGAAATATTCAATCTCTTTATTGTCTTCCCTTGTCAATTCCAAAAAGTGTAGAAAACAAATGGTTGCGGCCGGTGCTACTGTGTACTTGCAGAAACTTGTTGAGATGGATATTGAGGGGGCTAAGCAGCTCTTGGAAAATCTTGGCCGGAGTAAAATTTGGGGCATCTTTTCCCGTCCTTAAAATGCTAAGTATCTTCAGAAGGCATCAGGATAATTGATTTCTCTGTATGTACAAAAGTTGAGTTTTGGTTGATTCTTGTTTAACTTGAACTTGCTTCCCTCATTTTAGAGTAAAATGTTAATTTTTGTTGATAATGATTTGCGAATTTGTGATAGAAGTAAATGCATTTAGCTTAATTTCCCATGAAAAAAGTCTACTTTCTTGACAAAATCTTAGTTTGTTTACCTAACGAGATTGGAGGTTGTGTTGGTACTAAAATAAAACTACGTAATGGAAATTCTTTCTTATTTTTGATCTCATACTTCTCTTTATCTTTATCATCATTGTTTAGTTTGATGATACTTTTGCTTATATGATTCAATATCTCTGTATTACCCATATTTCAGAAGATATTCTATTGAGAATCCCATTTTTTCTACGTTCTTAATTCTTATAGAGTTAGCAACATCTTCTTTGTCCAACTTCTGAGATCAGTTCAAGGAATAATAAGAACGTTCAATGAGAAATCTAACATTCAATGCTCTGCAGTCTAAACTATGTATTTTTTTGGCCTACCTAAAGAGGTAAAGCATCTCAGGTTCCTCCTCTATCTTGGTCTTATAATAAGAACAGTATTCCATATTCGAGAAGGTCTACTTCATCAGGATTTCTCTTGATTTAGATAGCTACAATAATTGTGAAGTAAATATTATTCCTGATGGATATTTGCTACCAGATATCCTGGACTGGTGGGTCTGAGCCATGTGCATTTGCCTTAACCATGTGCATCTGCTTTATGGTAACCATATCAAAATCTGCTGGTAGTTGCTTGAACATGTAGTTATGTACTGCCCTACCCAAGACTGACTGCATTTCTTATCCAGGCGCTCTGCTTTAGAAAATCCTTCACTTTTCTCATTTTGATATTATAGCAACATTTGTTTTGTTATTGGGCTGGATATTAACTAGATGAAGGACCTAAGCTCAAGTGAGATTTTGTCGCTCATCTTACTTCGACTGTGAAGCTTGTGGAGTGTTGGGATCCATCAATAGACTCTCTTGTCCAAACTTAATTATCAATACTGTCCGCTTTCCCAAGTCCAAACTCAACTCATCATGGGGCTTTTCATGACCCTTTTCATGACCTTTCAGGGCCTTGTAGCTTTAAAATGTGTTTTATTAAGTTAAGGAAACTCATGGGTTACCTGACCATTACATTTTTATTTGAGCGATGCGAGTCTTTTTTTGGCAACATGGAGCTCCCTTACATTACTGTGTTCAGTATTTGGATCTGTCATGAAAATTTGATTTCATTGCTTCAGAAAATCAGTCCAAGCTTGGACATGATTTTAGGACCGATGAATTATACAGTTTAGGCACACAATGTTCATGTTCGTGAATTTTGTTAAGGATGGAAAAGGGGATTGAGACAGCAGTGTACGTGGTGAACTTTTAGAGTTGAATGGAGAGTTTTAGCTGTATTTTAGTATTCTGCTGAAGCATCAGGTGATTTGCCACTGAGCTATATTGGGGAGTAAACAAATCCCTCTGTTCTCTTTTGGGCCACAAGAGAGCAGGAAAATGCTATTGTTCCTTAGACAGAGACGAGAGGGAGGGGGTGGTCAGGGAATAAAATATTATTGATTTTCACCATGCCAGTCTAAAAGTTGTGGCGGTTGGGTTAGTAGAAAGTGTAGGGTCTTGAGGGAAAATGACAACCGGGATGTAGTAGAGAGAGATGTGGAACAATAATATAATGAATGAATTGGAAGAAAGGTGCCTTTTTCTTTTTCCCGCAACTGAATTGTCAAGTGCAGTTGGGCATCCTTTTGTTTCATCAAACATTCAAGTCTCAACAACCCTTATTTGATACAGGACTGACAGATTTAGGGCGTCAATGGTCAATTTTTTGACATATTTTTTGTCAAAGCGATTGATCTGTTATGTCGATTTTTCAGTCTTTGGTTGAGTTTTCGATCAATTCTAACATAAAATGTGTAAAAAAAATTTTGCAAAAGAAGACCAATCAATTCAACTTTGATCGGTTTCGATTTTGTCGATTTTTTTACCAATTATTCCAGATTTTGTACATAAATTCTGCTACTTTTAACACTTGGTCCGCGATGAAGATTGACAAACAATACAATGTCTCGGCCGATGCTGGCCAAATGGGCCTTACGAGACCATAAGTCCAGCTGCATTCCCATTCTTCTTCAAGATCTCCAATGGGCCCTTCATAGTGGACATGATCATCCAATTTCATGGGTGGGGTTTGTAATGGGCTTTGCCCTCTTCTTTTTCTTCTGTGTTTCGTGCTAAAAAATTCATCACTAATCCATCATTTTTTGGTGTACTAAACTTTTTAAGACTGCTGGTTATAAATTCAAAACATTCGATCTACATTGGATTTTAGATCATAATAAATTTAAGTTTTGTTCCGAACAAAAGTATATATATCGTAGAATTCATCATACTAAATATGTAAGATTTTTTGAAAAAAGTTCTACACATTAAAATGATGCACCAGTTAGAGTCAGAGTCCAGTGTTTTTTAAAACTGAACCTAGCCGGATCCTTCTACAGAATGTGAACTAGCTTTGTTTTGTCTTCGTAGAAGTTAGAATTGTAAAATGGGCCACCCAAGAATTATCATTTGGGCCCAATTCATCTGAGCTTTCCTCTTCCCCTTCCCCGTGCCCAACCCAGTTGTGATAAAGCCCAGGATTAGAATCCACTGAGTAAATAAATATGTACAGAGCATATTTTCTGTTGTGATTTGGTTAATAACTCAATTATCAAGCAAATCTCAAGATCCTTTAGATTGCAAAAATCCCAGGATTCTTGGGGTCAAAAAACAAATCTCCAGATTCAATTCCTGCGTAAAACCAAACAGTCTATCTGATTCTAATTTTCTAAGCCTGAATATCTGTAGACCTGACTGCCGACATAACAGTAAGCGCCAGCAGGAACAGAACTGACACAAAAGAGAGCGCAATAGAGCAAATCAGTTTATGGCAAAATTTGCCAAAGTGATCACAAATAGGCAACCATCCAATGTGGCTATTCCCAAACTGCCCGAGATACCCTATCGCAGTCGCCGCCGCACATCCCGCCAGCACCAGCGCCATCATCAGCTGCTCATCGAAATCAAAACCCCACATCAAATACTACTACTCCACGATCAAATTGCTCCCAGAATATAAATAAATAAATAAATAAAAGAACAACATAATTAGAAAACTGTGGATGCAATTTTTGCATCCGAGGAATTGTCTACTCTGATATCTCTATGGGCATTTTATTCCTCTCCTCAAAGATTTATTTCAGAAAATAATCTCGCATCCTTCACTCGGTAAAATTCATAACCTCTTTAGTTTGGTAGAGCGAGTGTCCAACTTATCAATCAATTGGTGAGGGAAGGGATATATAGGAACGCCCGTAGAGATATCTCGGAATGGATAATTTCTCGGATGCAAAAAAATGCATCCTCAAAAACTATACCAGATCATGGAGGAACAAGAGGAAATGTGACTTGGGTTTTGATCCTTGACGGCTAATAACGAAAAATGTCAACAAGGACAGAGCAGAAAACGCACAAGCAATCACGTTTGCATAAGCGTAGAACCTGCAACAGTAAATAAATGTCGAAGTTACAAAAACAAAATTCCCGAAAACAAAATTGGTAATCTGATCTTACTTGAAAGCAGGGGAGTAGGTATATCGAGCGTCCATTTCCATGCCAAATATCTCAATGGTTTGCTTATCGGTGAGAACCAAACATGTTGCAGCCAATGTGGTCGCGATTGTTAAGATTCTGAGGCAAACTTGAGCTCCATTTTGTAGCTTTTGGGTTTTGGTTGGTGGGTTTTGAGGATACTTGTCTCCGATTCTCGACATTGTTGTTGGAAAACAGAGCTCAAACATAGAGATTTAAACCAGAGATCTTGGGAGGGGCGAGAAGAGTAAGTGCAATTGTGACGGATGATGAAGAAAGAGTGTGAAGTTGAGAGAGTATTTGTAGAAGGAGGAGTGAGGAATCTTTCAAGGCCAACGATGGAGATTGTGAGTGATCAGATTAGACACGTGTGGGTTAATGTAGGCCGTTCGATTATTATCTTGATTGATCTCGATTGTGTTGGAGATGTATAGCCTTAACACACGGATGGCCGTACGATGATTGTCTTAGTTTTCTTTAATTTCTTTATCAATTGATTAATTTTCTTGGCCAAAGAGACTAGTAAGTTTTTTTTTTGATATCCAAGAGACTAATAAGTCAGCTAGTTAGTAATTGTAAAACCCAATCGGATCCCACAACAATAGACGATCCTAAGAGATCATATCATATTTGTTTGTTTCATAACATAGACTATTTCCACATGATGTAACAGAACTCAATTTCAAATTACCCATAAGTATCAATCTTTAACTTTCTATGCACCACGTCTCTAATCACACACCTCTCTTTTTTAAAATAATAGAAATGAAATGGAATTCGAACTCAGAGTTTGAGATTATATATGATCCAACTTATCAACTTAGTTACTTTAAATTCATACACATACATACCTAAAGTTTTAATGTTGAGTTATATATGTGGTTAGAGTCTCACATCAATTACAAATTCATAGGTGTAAAAAACTTCCAGTCTTATGTGTGTGTGTATATATATATGAATGCTCAACATATCTTAGATATTTGTAGGGATGAGAAAAAACGGATTTCAAGTCGGACAACATAAGATATTTATAAAAATATTTGCATGTCGGATTGAGATTGTTTGGTTTGATATATTTAATTGATCATATCAATATTGATTTAAATTCATGTCAATAAATCGGACAATCATTTGATTTTAGTTAGGATCCGGACAACTAAATCGGACAAGAATATTTAAACCATAATCCGGTTTTGAACTGAACAAAATCTTCATGTTTGTATCTAGATTTCAAACATATAATTTTATCTACCATTGGTTTAAACTAGATCGGAGAAATTCGATAATTCGGACCATATTGAATTTTATCACCCCTAGATATATTATTTGTCTTCCTGTTCTTTTCTTTTTCCAACATGTATAATATATTAATGTGATTCATTTGAGCTGGCTTGACCCAGAATCGAATAACGTAAATAATCCTCATTTAGATTCATCGTGAGCTATCAATAAAAAGATCCAAAACAACTTGCTGTTCTAAGGAAATTGGCCTCTGCAAGGACTAATGCACAGCCCGTCTGGCTCTCCATATTAAGGCCATGCACGTACGTGCCCATATCAAACTTGTCATGTGACCAAAATCGTTCACTTGGACTTTGATATGCCAACTATACAATCCAATTATGTAATTCACTTAATTTTTTCGGAAATTTTCTTTCGTGGAAGCCTTTAATTGCTACTTACCAATTATTGCACACGTAATTGGGCTTGGAAGGACGTTAAGTGACTAAACTTACACCTGTTTTTTTTTCTTCTTTCTATTATCATTAATAATATTATCCATTTTAAATTTATTAGTTCTTATTAATACATCGGGCTCACACGTTTTTTTTATATGCTATCTCACTTAATGATACTTAATCAATGAAAAAATGTCGTACGAAAAAATAGAGATTTTTTTATATACCAAATCGCTTGAGGGTCTCCGAGGGATGCGGTATTTTATTAAGGGTTGACGGTTACAAGCGCTCTTTTGGAAGTTACAAGTACGTGTGGCACTCAATGGAACATATACAAGGGGCGCTTCTATTATGGTTGGTATGCATATTTTTCAAGCAATGTCTTCTATCTTATTCACCATTGATGGTCTCCTCCACTCATCTCTCGTCGTCTCCAATAACGATCGATGACATCACCATTAATGATAGTGTTCATTGCACTCAACAGCTGCATCACCCTGAGATCCGCACATGCATGATAAGGTATGAAAGGTATGAAGACCCTACGTCTCACTACATATCTCAGTTCAGTCAGTTCAGTCGTGAATATAATTTCAAGCATGGAATCAAGTGCGGGGCAACATTCTATGTATGCTAATGTACCCGTAATTCGTAGTTTGGTGCAGTTGAGGTATGCAGCCTTACCTAGAATTGCGGTTTAAGGCTTTTTAGCATGCAGTAGACCTCTTTGTTCTTCTATTATGGCTTACAATTGGTATGCATTGCAACTTTGCGACAGTGGAATTGATAAAAAGTGGTAGTTTAATTAGTTTGGCAACGACTTCTCTGCATGTGGTTAATATTATAATTGTTTTTCCCCCATCAATAGCTATACAATCTTTATCTGGAAGTTTCCAGAATACCAAAAGTAACACAATGTCTTTATAATTAAATTTCTGACAGTAGTAATATTCTTCAAATATTTTATAAATTATTTTTATAAGTTATACTTTCCTATATGATTTCTTCGTCCTGGCTTTTTTATTGCCATACTCAAATCATTTATCGTAATGTCAAATATATTATAAAATCAATTAAAAAAATATTTAGCCACTATTTGCATGCATGATGCATATCACATTTACTTAATACAGATAAAACAAACTAAAGAGCCTGGGCCAAAGCCCAAAATCTTGGTCAGGGGTCAAATCCACAGTCTAGCCTACACACTGGCCCAACAAGGCAGATTCGGGCTAAAGTACTCATGGCCCATAATATTGAGAGGCCCAACAATGCTTAACTAGATTGCAAGAAGTGAACTAGAAGACTGCACAGTGGGCTTAAAGTTGGGCCGTTTACAAAGTTCACAGAAGATATAAGCGCCTATGGCCCAATGGGCCACCTCTGAAAATTGTACGGGAAATATCAAATCAGATGCGGTGTGGCGTGGCGCGGCGCTTCGGTTTTGTTTATTCGCGGCTACGTCATGTCCACCGACGATGTGAATGTGGTAGTGCTTTAATTATTTTGCTCTCATCAGTGTTTCGCTGCCCTGCTACGTGCTCTCTTTTTCTCTTTCTTAATAGGACGGGGAGGAATACAGCGGGGCGTCAATCGGTGAGGGAGGAGTCAGGGAGAAAACAGAGTGGGATTGAGGAGTCTTCGTTCTCCTCGGTGATCCTAGGGTTTCGGTCACTCTTCTAATCCAGTAAAGGTTTCTGTGAATTCTGTCTCCGGCGAAGATGACAGACTTCGCTCGCGTTCAGAAAGAGCTTCAGGAGTGTGGCAAGGACATCGCGGCCTCTGGTATCAGAGTGAACCCTAAAAGTGACAATCTTGCTCGCTTGACTGGAATCATCCCCGGCCCTATTGGTACCCCGTACGAAGGCGGCACTTTTCAAATTGATATTACATTGCCAGGTCTATGTATACACCTTTTGTTGTGTTATTGAATCGTTTGTCCTTGTTCTATAGACTGCAGTGGCTTTGCTGTTACTCTGTGTAAAACATGCAAAACTTTTGTTGGTTCTTTTGGGGTTTTGTTATGTCTTCCTAGAAATAGCCCCTCTTTGTAGTCGCCATTCCCCTCTCCTGCCTCTCCTGTGGGATCCTTGTGTTGACCTCGATTCCTCTGTTAATTTGTTTTTTCTTCATTCTGACTGTTTGGTGCTTGCTGGTCTTTTTAATTAGTTGTTTGTTGAACTTATAAAGGAAGAAGGATGTGAAGTCCCATTGACTTGCAGTTTGAATGTTAGTTTACTTTTGCAGATGGGTATCCATTTGAGCCTCCGAAAATGCAGTTCGCCACTAAAGTATGGTAGGAATTACTTTGTCTATTCCTCTTCTCTGCATGGTTTTCTTTGGCTTATTCACTGGAAATGATACCTTGTTATGCCATGATAGGTAAAACTTGGCCTGCCACAAGTCAAATAAGACTTAGTCATCCAGCAATTGAGTTAAGAATGATGCTCAAATATTATACTCTGTAGATATAATTTGAACTTCCTGGTCTGATTTTGATACAATGTGTATTGAGAAGATTGAAATAAATAGACAATGTACATCGAGAAATTAGTTTGGGAGGATAGAGTGAATGGAAGTTACTGTGCATTTGTTTTCAATTGGGCTCCAAAACTTTGGATGAGCCGTGGCATTGCCCATTTGTCTTGCATTCAAGCTGCATCGTCTGCTTGTTATTGCAGTGATTGCACTAGGACAAATGGGTTTGCTGAGAGTTTCAGTATGTCATGGTTCTGATTTCTGAGTATCATTGCTTGTTTTGCCCTTGTCACTATACCGTATACGCCCCCACCCCTCCCCAACATCTTTTTTCAACCAGCCATTTCATCGTAATATTACAGGGGGTCTATCAATGGTGGTGTTTGAGTTTATTATCATGCAACATACTTGGAAAGAATATGTTGTGATTCCTATATTTTTTTAGGAGTTCTAGTCTCTTATTGAATCGTGTATTATTATAAGATTCAGCAGTACAAGTGGTCCGTTATCCTATATTTTGGATGGTTGATATCAAATTTGTGGTTCTGAGCGAAATTCCGGTGAATGGACTTGTTCTGAGTTTTGAGTTGTTCAGCTGTCCTTAGACTTTTCTATATATTGATCTGCTGCAAACTCTATTTTTCATAGATTAATGTCAATACGTAATGTATCATCAATTAAGGTTGGAGATGATTAACCTTTTGAGAGGGGTTCATGTCTCTATTATCTTTGGAAGGCACCCCAATATTAGCAGTCAAAGTGGGGCAATTTGCTTGGATATCTTGAAGGACCAATGGAGTCCAGCTCTTACATTGAAGACAGCTCTCCTCTCTGTCCAAGCATTGCTCTCTGCTCCTCAACCTGATGATCCTCAAGATGCTGTTGTAGCACAACAGGTCCCTTCTGCTGCTATTTTTCCCTGCACGTCTACTTCTGTATTTTTCTCATTGTATTAATGTCTCTCTGTTGTTTCGTCATCTTGTTTGAACAATGACATTTCCCCCCTTTTTCATTCAGTATTTTTCCTTTTGTGCTTACTTTTTTTGTTACTCGATGTTACAGTATCTTAAAGACTATCAAACTTTCGCTGGCACAGCTCGGTATTGGACAGAAACTTTTGCAAAGGCCTCATCTCTTGGGGTAGAGGAAAAGGTACATATAGTGTGGCATTTGTGGAGGGTCTTTTTAGAGTAAATTTTTTATGTTTTGTTTGTCAATTTATCCTTGATAGATGAATCTAGTATTTGACAAGATTGAACTGCAAGATTTTTTGAATTGTTACAGGTACAGAAATTTGTGGAGATGGGTTTCCTTGAGGCTTTGGCAAGAAGTACCTTGGAAGCTGTTGGGGGTGATGAGAATATGGCCCTTGAGAAGCTCTGCTCTGGTTAAGATTTGTATCATCTGCTAATTATTTTCCTCGAGTTTTTGATTGCCGTGGTTCCATATATATATTTAGTATAATAGCCCTCCAAAGAGCATTCCGATGTCTGCTCGGATCGGCCATCTATAATAGGATTTTTTTTTTTGGCTTTCTTAAGTAGAAAAAAAATTTGCCCTGTGTGTTTGGCCATTGATTCCTTTCATCTCTTATTATTGAACACCCTTCATTGACAGCAAGGTTGGCAAAAATTTGGGATGGGTTGATCTGGGCCGGACAACATGAGTGTTTGGGAGATAGTTTTTTGTGTTTTGGCAATATGGATCACACTTAATTAATCATATTTGAATTGTTCTAAATCTGAATAAATATATTAGATAATTTAATTCGGGTGGGGCTCGAAAAATTAAATCAGATAATTGTGTGTTTAGGCTTGAACTGATCTTAAATTCGACAAAAAATTTATCCAGATAGGCTGATAGCATATAATTTTGGCAGCCGTCTAGTGTTCCTAGTAAGACGGTACGCAAGCTTGTCAGTGCCGCAAAAACACAAGAATGCATGTGCTTACGTGTCCCTCAACGACCTTACATCAAAATATTACCGTAATTGCCACTGCAAGCTAATAATCAAAAGTAATATTGTGGACAGCTAGTCAGTTGATGTCTTGACGATAAGTTTTGGGGTAAATATATTTTGATCGCCGAAAAATTTATTATTTTTTCATTTACACGTTTCGGATTAATCACTTAAAATTTTAATTTGTTTTAATATGATTACTTTATTGTTCTAATATGATAATTCAAAGTGACTAATTTGAAATAAAATAAAATTTTAGGTATTCATCTTTAATGTTATTCAAAATGACTAATTTAAAATAAAATAAAATTTTAGGTATTCATCTTTAACGTTTCGACATTCATTCGATGATTAAAATAAAAAAATGATAAATTTTGTAGCGACCAAAAATATACTTAACCAATAAGTTGAAATCAGGGAAGAAAGTCAGTCTTTGGAATGCAATATGGAAAATATCTTGTTAAAGAAATCAAATGGTATCAAGTACAGAGAATTGAATAATTGTGAGTTTGTTACGGAAGTGATTAGTAAGAGACAGGTGACTGGGTCAGACAGTTGAAAATTTGGCATCATTTTAATGAGGGAAGTAGACAAGTAATACTAGAATAGACTGCATGGGTGCCCTCTGCAGATTTCAATGCCTTCATACCAACGTGTTGTTGGGTTTTGAAAGTCTCGACACATAAATTCAAATTCTGTTGCTTTCTTATATAATCAAAGTCTGACAATCGTGGTCCTCGCCTTCTTCAACACCCTCCTGTAAGAGTGGTCTAATTTCTCTACATTTGTCAATCCATGTGCCTTGAACAAATCCTACAAATGCTGTTTATTAATTACATTAGGAAAAAATTTCGCCAAAATAAGGATGTATCAAGAAATAATGTACCATATTTTGAGATACATGGCTGGACTTACTCTAAAAAAACCAAAAATAGGGTATGAGATAGGATATGAATTGAAAGTGGTAAATACGAAAAATTAGCATGCTTCTATCTATTTTAGGTTACCTATTAGACTTGCTCTTAAAAACCAAAAGTTTGAATCAAAAGATTGTGAACAAAAAAATCTAACTTATAAGAGATGTATTTTATAATAAAAGAACAATATATATAATTTAGCGTATTTATAAAAAGGGACAAGTAACAAAATAATTCGTGTACTTTAAGAATATGCCGCTTGAGCCTATTTCAGACCAAATAAGTCATGCTAGTTATCAAGAGGTGTCATGTTAACCATAACATATGTTTTCCGTCCTAGACATGTTGGCGTGACAGTTTAGTAATGACTTTGATTACAAATATACACATGGAAAAGGAGTAAGGGAGCATTAAGAAATACAGAAGGTAAGCGAAAGAAATGAGCTTTCGACGCTGATATATTTCGATTGACTAAAGATCTTTGATTGCAGTCAATTTTTAATATAATAAAGCTTTGAATAGTCGAGCTCCGGTGGCTTCGATTTCCATCGAGGCAATTCACGGCAGCCTCAAAGGTAGAGGGACTATTTCATTACTTGTTCCTCACAAAAATCAAATAATTCAAAGCGGATTATCTTATGCGGTTGAATTAGTGTTGGATTCGTGTTTATTCCAAAGATTTAAACTTATTTTTGTCAACAACGCGTGACACTCACGCGTTGTTGACCGTGGACGGGACTCCCTGATTCTGCATTAAATGCGAAGCAGGAGCTTTTAATTGGCTGGGCGTGGTAGGTCAAAGCAGGACAAGACATATATATATATATATATATATATTACGCAATTAATTAAGACGACTTCACTGCTTTTAAGTGAAGATTTATTGGTTCTTCCAGAGAAAAAAGGTAATTTTCTTTTCTGTCTTTGACGTTCTCCACTCTCCAGCACCAACAGTGGTGATTCCGTAATTACCACTAACTCTATGCTTCATTGGAGTCTCTTTGACGATATATATAAATCAGTGCAAAGCTAGCTACCTTGCCTCCTTCGCGGGCTACTCTCTCTGCAAATTCCGGTCTCAACCATATGCCGTTGTCGATGAATCGCCATCCATCGATGACATCGTTCTTCCGTTTCCTCTAAACTATGTCGTTTTGAAAAAGCTGCTAGAAGCAGGAGCTGTTTGCAGCTTCATTGGTGGCTTTCAGTCTCCGTACAATATTGATTCCTCGGCACACTGATGTGTTCGAGGTGGTGGTTACGGTAATAAATGGGCTGTGTCTTCGGAAAGCCGTCGGATGAAGATCGTCGAAGCCCTCCTCGTACCCGGAGTCTCGGTGAGTCATCCATCACAGTTGCAGACGGCCGAGCCGACGCCGTTAGGGTTGGGAAGGAGGCGACTAGGAGGCAGAGGCAAAAGACGAGGCAGAGGACCGAGGCTTCTGCGAGTATTTCGGCACCGGAGTTACGTAAGGCTAGGCCGGAGTACTGCCTGGAAACTCAGCAAGGCTGGCCATCGTGGCTCCTTGCCGTCGCCGGAGATGCGGTTAGTAATTGGACTCCCCGGCGAGCCAGCACCTTTGAGAAACTCGACAAGGTAATGAGAAAAAAAATTAAAAAACTCAAAAAGTGCTAAATCAGGGTATACTTGAGTTGTTTCTGGCTATATCTGATTTTGGATAATGTTGTCTTCTTTTAGATTGGGCAAGGGACTTATAGCAATGTGTACAAAGCTAGAGATTTGATAACAGGGAAAATAGTTGCATTGAAGAAGGTTAGATTTGACAATTTGGAGCCAGAGAGCGTGAAGTTCATGGCCAGAGAGATTCTGGTTCTGAGCAGGCTTAATCATCCCAATGTGATTAAGCTCGAGGGTCTGGTCACATCAAGAATGTCCTGTAGTCTTTACTTGGTTTTTGAATACATGGAGCATGATCTTGCCGGCCTTGTTGCACTTCGAGGGATCAAGTTCACTGAGCCCGAGGTACAACTAAATTATAAATTTAGTTATGTGTATATAAATTGCGTTTGCTTTTGAACTGTACAATTTCTTGAATTATGGAGTGTATTTTTGGTTTTTATATCGGAAGTGGGTTGGATCTCTATTCACTTTAGTAGGTTGTATTATGCTTTTAGATGTTTTGCACATTTTGCATTTGCCCTCCTTAGCATGCCTTTTGGCTTATTTTAGCTTGTTTTGCTTTATCTTTTGTTTTTTGGAAGCTTTGATAGTTGCTATATGACCTTTCATGGCCATTGGTTCCCATACCAACTGGTATGAAATCCAATTTTATGTTTTTTTGTGGCTTGATGATACTGAGACTTATTTGATGTTAAGTTTGAAATCAAATTTGACGAAATTTAGATTTCCATCAATACAAAGAAGTGAATAAGTGGATGTAGATTTATTTTCCTTTTCCCTTTTATTTTGTTCATTTGTTTTAGTTTTAAAATGGAATTTCTCTTTATTTATTTTTCTTTTGTTTTTGTAAATAATTGAGAGAGAGATTTCTAGTCTCTAAAACTCGAGAATGTGAAAACTTCCCTTTTGTGGTCTCTTTAATACTTAATAAATTGTATAGGTAGGTACTCGGGAATGTGGATGAGAAAATCTGCACTTTGAGTTGGGGGTTTTCAAATGTTTGCCGTTCTTGGGTTGAGTCATTTCATTAATAATGAACATAAGTCAGTGCTAGCTTGCATGCCTTATCCAACGTCTCTTCAGCAGTTTAATCAAAACCAGGGTCCTGGGAATGCTCGTTAGTGGTATATAAGGATGGGAGAAACAAGTAATTATTTGTTTCAAAGATAGTACTGATGTTTTCTGACTTCTTCTTCACATTAAATGATACGATTTCCCACTGCCGAATTCTGGTCCCTCTACCTGGCTCCCTCTGCAACAATAACAAATCATTGAAAACATTGGTATTGAGCACGCACTGCTTTGATATTGATTGAAGATATAAGTGAAAGATTTGTTAGTAATAGAAAAACGTATTATGGTTTTCAGAATTGTCCTCTTTTTCCATTGGTGTTTTGAAGTTCTTTTGATGTGATTTTCTACTGCTTTCTTATTTATCATGTAAAAAATCTATCATGATGTATGTGCTCTTGATTTTGACATGGTTCAAGTTGTGTATGAAATTTCAGAGGGTGATGGGTTTCTCAGCTTATTCCTGTGGCAGGTCAAATGTTATATGAAACAATTACTATCTGGTCTTGAGCATTGCCACGACAGAGGTGTCTTGCACCGTGATATCAAGGGTTCCAATCTTCTTATTGACAATGAAGGTATTCTAAAGATTGCTGATTTTGGCCTGGCTACTTTTTTTGATCCTGATCGAAGGCAACCAATGACCAGCCGAGTTGTTACCCTTTGGTACCGCCCCCCTGAACTTCTTCTTGGGTCTACTTATTATGGTGTCGATGTCGACCTTTGGAGTGCTGGCTGCATTCTGGCTGAGTTACTTGCTGGGAAGCCAATAATGCCTGGAAGAACAGAGGTCTTTATTTTTCTGTTTTTTGCTTCATTTTTTAGTTTCCTTGAAATTTATTTGGCTACTCGACATGCTAGTTTTCTGGTTTTAGCAATCATTCCTATCCAAAGAAAAAGGGCTCTAGTTCTTGCAGTTTTTATTAAGAACTATACGTTTCTTTTTTTGAAATGTACAAGTGCTAAATTCTTGATGAATCAATTTGGAATCTATTCAATTTCGTATTGAAAATATTCATGTGCCTGTTGAATAAAATTTCAGTTTTTGTGATTGGTTTGCTGTGTAACTTTACATCAGTACACCAACTAGGTTGAACTTTAGATTGTGACCATCACTTTGATGTGCAACATGGCTGTAAGTGCATCATAGACTGGGGAAGAAAGCTGCTTCTGGCTCGGTTTGGTTTTGTTTGTATATAACTGCGGGCGAGTGTAATTTAATTACAAAACACCTCTGAGGCAATGCAGTATATAATATCATAAGCGAATGATAGTAGAGAAATTAAAAATTAATTATTCAGTAAGTTGTCTGGTCATCTTCTCGTAATCCATATATCCCTTTGACATGATCCGCTACATATAAATATGTAATGACAATTCATGATGGCTTGATAAATTTATTATGCTAATATTCTTTAGTAATTCCATTGCTTCTATAAATTTTGGCTGCACAATCTTTTCTATTTGCTTTTGCCGTTGATTTTTTATTGTTATTTATTCTATAGTTGGTGGGTTGACGTTCTGATTTTTTTTCATACCTAGGTTGAACAACTGCACAAGATATTTAAGTTGTGTGGCTCACCATCCGAGGAATATTGGAAGAAATCCAAATTGCCAAATGCAACACTTTTTAAGCCACAGCAGCCATACAAGCGCTGCATAGCAGAGACCTTCAAAGACTTCCCACCCACTTCTGTACCCTTAATTGACACTCTTCTTTCAATGGACCCCGATGCACGAGGGACCACCACAGAAGCTCTAAATAGCAAAGTGAGTAGTATAAACTTAATTACCATTTCTGGGCAACAGAATATGTTGCTACACATGAGCTTTAGATGAGAACATGTGAGTCTAAAATACATGTGATTATAAAGTTTACACGCTAATAGTTGGTTTTGTGTGTCAAGACTCTTGTGGCTTTTTTTTCTTCTTCTTGCTTACAAGGGGTGTGGCATTTTAAGCAGCTAACGGCTACTGCATATTATTTTCATATAGTTAAATACAGCTGAACAACATTGTGTTCTGTACCCTTAATTTGAATTTGTTTATAGGTCTTATGGATTGTAATTATGTTAGGAACCTTTTTTTTTATACAGTTCTTTGCCACTGAACCATTTGCTTGTGAGCCATCAAGTTTACCCAAGTATCCTCCCAGCAAAGAAATAGATGTAAAGTTGAGAGATGAAGAAGCGAGAAGGTTATCCTGGAATTCATCTTTACTCCTCTCCCCCCCTTTTTACGTGTACTTGTGTGTGCGTGTGTTTCAGGGGGAAGGGTGTTGTTATATGCTAACAATGTCTTCTTTTGTATGTAGGCAAAAGGCTCTAGGTGGAAAGGCTAATGCAGTTGATGGTGCAAGACGAGTTAGAGTTCGTGACAGGGCTGGTCGTGCAATCCCAGCCCCAGAAGCCAACGCAGAGATTCCAGCAAACCTAGATGTATGTTAGAGTTATTATGACCTGGTTATTTATTTGCTTGTTATGCGAGAGGATCAATGTGGTTCAGTGGTAGAGATGTAAGGATGAACCTAGAGGTCACAAGTTTTAATTCCTGAAACAACCTCTCCATATATTATGCTTTGCATACATCCTACTTGTCTCAGATCCCGCGCATCGCAAGAGCTTTTGCTAGAGAATAGATGTCATCAAACATAACTTGAAACCCAGACCCTGCTGCATATTTGTAGATGCATGACCTTGTTGTCACTTGCACTTCTGCGGATTTGAAGTCTTCAAGTCATTTCTATTAACTAACATTTGCGCCTATGTGAAGATTTTAGTCGGTAGTTGAAGTTCATAGCTGCTTTCCCGTGCATGAATGTTAGAAAGATAAGTTGCATTGTTACCTAGTCTGGTTTTCTTGATTTAAAATTTTCTGACTTGTAAAGTGCTTGCTTGTTTCATTCTTCTTTTCAGAGATGGAAGGTCATGTCACAGGCAAATGCCAAAAGTAAAAGTGAGAAGTTTCCACCACCTCATCAGGATGGAGCAGTCGGACACCGGATTGAACCATCACATAAAGGCCCTGTATCATTTGGAGCGCCTGATACTTCTTTTGGATCCTCAATTTTCGATTCTAAACCATCAGATTCTGCTAAAAGTGCAGCATCTGTTGGAGGCCCTTCCAGAATGAGGAAAAGCAGTAAAGAACCCCATCTGGCTCTGTCTGGTAAGTTTATTCGTGCATTCAATCCATCCTCAATCGGGCTATCAATGAGTTTGATGTTCAAGGGAAAATCTGCAAATTTTGGCAGCCGAAATCAGGGCGAAAGCATAGTAGTATGAATTTGCAATTCTTTTTTAGATTAGATCTTAGTTCATAAATGTATTTTTTTGTTTATCCTTGTATTGTATCGTGTTTCATACAATCCTATGAACGAAAACTCATTGGCCTTTGTGTATAATCTGCAAAGGCAATGCAATTTTCCTGTACAGTATTTGGCCATTAAAGCCACGATTGCATGTTATTTGAGATTCTACGGTATGAGGGTTACCAGCTGGACGTGAAGGAAACATAAAAACACTTGATGTGATATTTTACAAAAACATGATGACATGACTAAACGTAAGTATTTCAGTTCTGTTGGAGAACTGGGTTTATGTATTGGATCTGTATAATCTAGTGACCCGAGAACTGGGTTTATGTATTGGATCTGTATAATCTAGTAACCCGAGAACTGGGTTTATGTATTGGATCTATATAATATAGTAACCCGAGGTCGATCCCCTTGTTCATTTTCAAATCCAAATTTCAAATCTCGTCTCCCAATTCCTGCATATACAATGGCTTATTGGTATATCACCAAATTCAAAATTTTGAATTACTACATGTAGACCCAAAAATCTACAATCAATGAAATGTCGATTGAGGCCTTCGACAATCCGATCAGTTGCACACTGTCGTACGGTAGAAAGTTTATAGTGAGAGAAGCGGAGGTCTTTAGAGAGAGAAAGAGAGCAAGAGAGAAAATGATCGAGAGAGTTTTAGAGGCTCGGACTACTCATATTTATAGGATTTCGAGTCACGTGCGTGGTACGTGACTCATGTGAGCTGTCAAGCTCTTAGCTATTATTGGGCCGTTTTGGGCCTCTACCGTATGCATTAGATGAGATTACACTCATGGTCTAACATATGGGCTTCATGCGCCTTGGTGGGCTTAATGAGCCTTGGTGGGCTTACCTGTTTATCAAGCAGATGAACTTTTTAATAACAAAAGTCAATGGGCCTCCTGACATGGGCTCACAAGCCTTATATGGGCACACAAGCCTTTGATGTCGTACGACACGTATGCCTGACATGGGCTCACAAGCCTTTGATGTCGTACGGGCACACATGTCTGACGTGGGCTCACAAGCCTTGGATGTCGTACGGGCACACATGCCTGACGTGGGCTCACAAGCCTTGGATGTCGTACGGGCACACATGCCTGACGTGGGCTCACAAGCCTTATATGGGCACACAAGCCTTTGATGTCGTACGACACGTATGCCTGACATGGGCTCACAAGCCTTTGATGTCGTACGGGCACACATGCCTGACGTGGGCTCACAAGTCTTGGATGTCGTACGGGCACACATGCCTGACGTGGGCTCACAAGCCTTATATGGGCACACAAGCCTTGGATGTCGTACAGGCACACATGTCTGACGTGGGCTCACAAGCCTTGGATGTCGTACGGGCACACATGCCTGACATGGGCTCACAAGCCTTATATGGGCACACAAGCCTTTGATGTCGTACGGCACGTATGCCTGACATGGGCTCACAAGCCTTTGATGTCGTACGGGCACACATGCCTGACGTGGGCTCACAAGCCTTGGATGTCGTACGGGCACACATGCCTGACGTGGGCTCACAAGCCTTTAATGTCGTACGGCACGTATGCCTGACATGGGCTCACAAGCCTTATATGGGCACACATGCCTGACGTGGGCTCACAAGCCTTATATGTCGTACGACAATTGTATGACGGTTTTTTGCCCATACAGTTTGTCCCCCAATCTTGAAGCCAAGTAACTTGGCTTGAAGAGTACAATGACTTACATTAGTATATCATAATCGTCGAGCGACACAAATTATCACTATCGGATCCGCACCTCCATTCGAGTAATAGCCGCTCGTTATGATATAAGACCGTCGCACGACATCCTTTGTAATTACCGCTGATCATCATTAGGGCGAAGAAATCTTATTCAATACAGAGAACAACTAAAAGTGGTAAAGCTTAAGGTGTTTAGCATTCCAACTGTTGTTCAGTTCTCGTCCATCCTTCGTGGTCAACTTGTAAGCTCCGTTTCCAACAACTGCTCTGATGTAGTACGGTCCTTCCCATGTCGAACCAAACTTCCCTACACCTACTTCCTTAGTATTTTCAAAAACACGTCTGAGTACCCAATTGCCAATGCGAAATACTCGAGCCCTAACACTTTTGTTATAATGTCGTGCTAGTTTCTGTTGGTAAACTGCGACTCTTACCCGTGCAGCTTCTCGTTTTTCTTCCAGCGTGTCCAACTCATGGCTAAGCAAGCTGTCGTTCAGTAATGGATTTACCAACTCGCATCGTGCTGATGGTAAATCAACCTCAATGGGAATAACAGCCTCCGCACCAAATACTAGTGAAAATGGAGTCTCCCCTGTAGCAGACTTAGCCGTCGTTCGGTAAGACCACAAAACACCAGATAATTCATCCGCCCAACGGCCTTTAGCCCCTTCTAAACGCTTCTTTAGAATGTTCATAATCGTCTTGTTCGAAGACTCTGCCTGTCCGTTCGACTGAGGATTCCGTGGAGTGGAAAATAAAAGTTTGATTCCATATTTGTTGCAAAAATTCTGGAAGTCTCGACTGATGAACTGGGAGCCATTGTCTGTCACTATTTCTTTTGGTACTCCGAACCGACAAATAATATTTTTCCACACGAAAGTTTTCACTTGCTGGTCTTTGATCAACTTGAACGCTTCAGCTTCGACCCATTTAGTAAAGTAGTCCGTAAGAACCAAAACATATTGTCGTTGGCCAGTAGCTGCAGGTAACTTACCCACTATGTCCATCCCCCACCGCATAAAGGGCCACAGAGTAAGTGTTGAATGCAATCTTTCAGGCGGAAGATGAGAGACTGGAGCAAATCGTTGGCACTTGTCGCACAACCTCACAAAATTAGTAGAGTCGTACCGCATTGTTGGCCAGAAGTAGCCTGCTGTTAGAGCTCTGTTTGCTAAACTCCTTCCCCCAGAATGATTACCACATTCTCCCTCATGCAAATCGGAAAGAACTTGACCGCCTTGAGCGGGAGTGATGCACCGCAAAAGTGGTCCAGCGTAGGACTTGCGATACAACTTTCCCTCGAAGATTGTGAAACGCGAAGCTGCTGCTATCAGCCTCCGAGCAGCATTCCTATCATTTGGCAGTTTGCCAGTGGAAATATAATCCTCAAGTTCAACCATCCAACTAGAATTTTCGTCGATCATCAACACATGATCCCCGTCGTCCCAAACTGTTGGTGACTCAAGATGGACCACTGGTATGGTCTGCGGTTCGGTTGATTGGATTGATGATCCTAGATTTTCAAGTGCGTCTGCGTGTGAATTTTCATTCCTCGGAACTTGTAGTATTTTAAATTCCTCAAAGGAGCCCCCAAGTTGCTTTGCGATTTTTAGGTACTCAACCATTCTCGGCCCCTTAGCCTGGTAAGTTCCTAGAAATTGATTTACCACCAGCTGCGAGTCCGACCGGACAACAATTTTATCAATCTTCATCCGTAAAGCAAATTTCAAACCAGCTATCAACGTCTCGTATTCTGCCTCATTGTTGGTGGCTTAAAGCCGCAACGTATAGATTGCTGCACGACAGTACCGTCGGGTGAAGAAAGAACTAAGCCGAGGCCACTCCCCAGAACATTACTAGATCCATCCACCCACAAAGTCCATATGTTCTTTGTCGGTTCGGAAATTGGGAGCATCTCGGTCAGTTGGTGTTCTACAACAGGTGGAAATTCCGCAATGAAGTCAGCTAACACTTGAGATTTTATTGCCGTACGGGGTCTATAACTGATATCATGCTCACTCAATTCAACAGCCCATTTTGTTAGTCGCCCAGAAACATCTGCTTTATGGAGAACTGTCCTGAGGGGAAAGGAAGTAATCACGACGATCAGATGACATTGAAAGTATGGCCTCAGCTTTCGAGCAGCGGTGATCAAAGCTAGAGAGAGCTTTTCTAGGTGAGAATATCGTGTCTCAGCATCGAGGAGGCTTTTGCTCACATAGTAGACCGGAAGCTGTCGTGCACCTTCCTCTCGTGCAAGTACTGCGCTTACTGCTGTCTCTGATACTGCTAAGTACATCAACAATGGCTCGTTATCATTTGGTTTTGATAGTAGAGGTGCGGACACCAAATACTGCTTCAATTGTTGTAGTGCCAACTCCGTCTCGTCCGTCCACTCAAAGTCCTTAGATTTTCTCAGAATATCATAAAATCGGTGGCACTTGTCGGACGACCTGGAAATGAACCTTGTTAATGCCGCCACTCGACCTGTCAATCGTTGAACATCTTTCCTGTTTTTTGGCGAGGGGATGTTCAGGACCGCACGAATCTGGTCTGGATTCGCTTCTATTCCCCTTTGTGTTACCGTATAACCCAGGAACTTGCCTGCAGACACCCCAAACGAACACTTAGCCGGATTTAACTTCATGTTGTATTTTCTGAGTATGTCGAACGCCTGTTGCAAATGGTCCAAGTGCTGTTCAGCAAACAAAGACTTCACCAGCATGTCATCGATATACACCTCCACTGTCACACCCAGCATATCGGAGAACATCTTGTTGACCAGTCTTTGGTAGGTGGAACCCGCATTCTTTAACCCGAACGGCATTACCTTGTAGCAGAAAATACCCCGCTCGGTGATAAAAGAGGTTTTCTCTTGATCACTGGGGTGCATAAGAATTTGGTTATATCCTGAGAACGCATCCATGAAGCTCATCAATTCATGACCTGCCGTAGCGTCGACCAATATGTCGATATGCAGCAAAGGGAAAGGATCTTTTGGACATGCTTTGTTGAGATCAGTGAAATCTATACAGACTCTCCATTTGCCGTTCTTCTTTTTCACAACAACCACATTGGCTAGCCACTCCGGATACTGCACCTCCCGTACAGACCCAACGTCGATCAGTTTTTGAATTTCCTCATTTATAACCCGATTTCTCTCAGAGGCAAACCTTCTCCTCTTTTGCTGGACTGGTCTAAAACTCGGATCAACCTGAAGTTTGTGGACAGCCACTTCGGGGTCGATCCCTGTCATGTCTTCCTGCGACCAAGCAAAACAATCACGATTCTCCGTTAAAAAATCAATAAGTAACCTTTTTATGGTACCGTCGAGCTGTGCGCCAATATGAACGATCCACTCCGGATGGTCAGGATGAACTTGCACATCATCAAGATCTTCCATTTTTGCATTATTCTGATCGTCATAAGAAGAAATGCTGACCGGTAGCTCAGAGTGTTGTAATTGCTATAAGTCTTTTGTTTTGCCTTTCAAAGCCGTACTGTAACTACTTCGGGACGCCGACTGTTCCCCTTTGATCTCCTTTATTCCCCATTTCGTAGGGAAGCGTATAATCTGATGATATGTAGAGGGAACCCCTTTCAACTCGTGGATCCAAGGTCGCCCGAGAATGACATTGTAGGGGGACGGACTATCTAGGACCACGAATGTAGTATTTAGGTTCACGCCTTCACTGTATACTTGAAGAACTATTTCTCCTAAAGTATAAGATTGTTCCCCCCCGAAACCTATTAATATTGTTGGTCGACCACAAATGTGTGAGTCACTGATCTCCATTTCCTTCAAACATTTTAGAAATAGGACGTTCGTCGAACTGCCATTGTCGACCAACACACGCCTGATGTTACAATTGGCTATCAAGATACTGATCACCAAAGCATCGTGGTGCGGATTGATCAGTTGAGTAGCTTCGTCATCTATGAAGCTGATAATCTGACCGGAAGGATTTGGTAAATTAGTCGAACGAAGCCCTGAATTTTTGGCACTTCTCTCATTCCTCCGGGCAGCTGTATGGGATACACCGCTGACCTCTGAACCTCCTATAATGACTCCAATATCCTTTCTTGCTAACGGTGGCTGAGGTGGGGTTAACTCTCTCCGTTTGGCAATAGTTGTTTTCCCTCTGTCGGAAAACAAGTCCTTCAAATGTCCACGGTTAAGTAATTCAACCACTTCGTCTCGCAAACCTTGACAATCCTTAGTCAAGTGACCGTAGTCTTTGTGGAAGTCACACCACTTTGTTGTATCTCTCCTGTCGTACGGAGATCTCATAGGCCTAGGCCACTGCACTTTGTTACCTAGCCCTTTTAACATAGAAATTAATTCTGCGGGTTCAACATTGAACATATATTCAGGTTTTCGGGGGCTGCGACCAGTTATTCCGGATCGTTCAATCGACCGATTATTCTCAAAGGGTCGACCTCTCCTACGTTGAGATTCATCCGGACGACGGTCTGGTACAACACTCTGTCTCACAAGTGTCATTTGGTTCCCATCATCTTCCTCCCATTTAACCTGAGACCATGCCCGTGCTAGTGCGTCCTCCATATTTCCGCATGGAAACTTGGTCAACTCTTTGTAGATTTCACTACCAGGAATCATGGATTTGCGAAAAGCCGAAACCGCAGTTTCTTCGTTGCAATTTGGGATGAGAATCTTCTCAGCATTAAACCTTCCCAAGTGCGTTCGTAATGTCTAACCAGCTGCATGTTTGATTTTATACAACTCATCTGAAGACTTCTTTACTCTGCGACTACTAGCGAATTGCTCCACAAACATGTCGGACAGCTGAGAAAAAGAAGAGATGCTATTGTTCGGAAAATTGATAAACCATTGCAAAGCTGGTCCAGTCAAACAACAACCAAACCCCTTGCACATGCATGCCTCTCTTGCATCTCGTGGGATGGAAATAGTAAGCATCCTTTGGCGATAATGCGCAACGTGGGCTCACAAGCCTTAGATGTCGTACGGGCACACATGCCTGACGTGGGCTCACAAGCCTTTAATGTCGTACGGCACGTATGTCTGACATGGGCTCACAAGCCTTATATGGACACACATGCCTGACG
Organism: Euonymus europaeus; assembly: GCA_963580455.1. NCBI lineage: Eukaryota > Viridiplantae > Streptophyta > Magnoliopsida > Celastrales > Celastraceae > Euonymus > Euonymus europaeus. The sequence continues at coordinate 22,454,493 of OY756971.1, read as the reverse complement.
TGGGCTCACAAGCCTTATATGTCGTACGACAATTGTATGACGGTTTTTTGCCCATAAACTACAGTATATAGAATTCCAGAAAACTCAAATCTGTCGATTTAGCAGTGTACAGTAGTGCAGAGAAAGAGAGTACCCCTCGATATACGCAAGTCACATAGCAGTCTCGCCTCCGACTCCTTGTTAGCAAGGGAAAGGGAGTAGTCTCGTGTTTTTTTAAATTTCCCCTTCACCACTCACTCTGCTTTACAAGCCTACATTTCCTTTTTTTCCCCTTCTCTTTCATACTCTTCCGTCTCTCTGACTCAAAAGTGCTGGTTTGTGTGATCGGTTAGGCTGTAATGGCGACGCCCAGGGAACACATAGAGCAAATCAGAAAAACAAAGTTTTCAATCTGTGGAGAACCCAATCCATTAATTGAAGATCTTCACCAAGCAACGAAGCACCTCTCTGCTGAACTCTACGCTAAGGATGTCCATTTCTTGATGGAACTCATTCAGGTATTCACCATTGTTTATGCATTGTTATAATAATTTAGAGGAGGAATGAGAAGTGAAAGGAGGTGAGAGAGGTTACCCCGAGTTATTGTTCGTTTTGGGTCTCGCACAGAATTTATTTGTCTTTGTTAAAAGGACCCTGAAGATGAGGGCATTGCTTGTGGGACAAACCCTTGGTACTCTCCAAGAGACGTGGGACAAGCCCTCATCTTGTGGGGTACCCAACCACTTGAGTTGAGGTATCATCTACACTTGACCGTGTGACTTTGTCCTTCCAACTCAAGTGTTAAAAATTATATTGGACCACGTTTATAAACCATATTGTTTGGCCTTCACCAAGCGATTGTGGGTCGTTTTGTCTTTAATATTTATACCATGTGCGATTGTGCGTGTGATTCTTACGAGTGAATCATTCTTGTTGGCTTTTTTCGGTCTTTGATGGTGATTTTCTTCTTTTCCTTGTTTCTTATTCGTAGTTGCAAATCTTGTTATTGCTTTTAGGGACCAGTTCGGTTTTGCTGGTTTAAGATAATATTTTGTAAAAGATGAATCAATGAAAATTTTAAAGCAGACTTAATTAGGCGACATTGTTTTGAAAATAACGAATACCGCATAAGTTAACTTTAAGAGCACCCAACAATAAGCAGAAGCAAGTTCTGACTTCTGATAAGTACTGAACAATTTGTTGTCCTTTGCTTTTATGCTTTTAGTTTCTTTTGTTGGAACATATGATTTTGTCATCAGATGATGAATAGTGAATTTTATTTAACAGAATGCAGAAGACAATGAGTATTTGGAGGGTGTGGATCCTTCACTTGAGTTTGCATTGACATCTCGTGACATAACGGGAACAGGGGCTCCTGCTACGTTGCTAATATTCAATAATGAGAGAGGTTTTTCATCAAAAAATATTGAATCCATCTGCAGTGTTGGAAGGTCTACAAAGAAAGACAACATAAAACGCGGTTATATTGGCGAGAAAGGTGCCCATCTCATTCTAAAATTCTTCTGCTGGTGTTATGAACCTGTTCTTAACATTTTAACTTTATCTAACCCTGTGCATTTTTTTATTTTATTTTGAGTTTGTGGGATATATGAGTTGTGTTTCTGTCCTATAAGAAAAGGCATCAGGTAATAAAATCTAGTGGCTATGGTTAAACAATCCATTCAAAAGCAGATTTGAGTTCTTGAAGAAGTTGATTGTCTGGTCATCTTGAAAGATGAATGGAAATATGCTAAGAAAGGCCCATGATATGAGTTTGTTACACAGGGCATTTTGATATCAAGTATCAACGGATGATATGATGCCCATTTAATGGGACTTCTATAATTTGTTTTCAGTGCTTCTTTCTTTCTTTTGTTGTTGTTGTTATTGTTCTTCTTCTTCTTTTCTTCCTTTTGTTTTCGTTTTACTCTTTTGGCCACGGATAGAATGCGACTTATTCTTCTTTTTGAGTAAACCTTAACTTTTGTTTTTCTGCAGGAATTGGTTTTAAAAGTGTCTTTCTGATCACCGCTCAGCCTTACATTTTCAGTAATGGCTATCAGATTCGGTTCTCTGAGAATCCCTGCCAACACTGTGGTCTTGGGTACATAGTTCCTGAATGGGTTGAGGAGAATCCATCTCTTTCTGACATAAAAAAGGTATACGGTTCAGGTGCTACCTTTCCAACCACAACATTGATTCTGCCTTTGAAGTCTGACAAGGTCAAACCTGTGAAGGAGCAGTTATCAACGGTTCACCCTGAAGTTCTGCTGTTCCTTTCCAAGGTCAAACGCCTTTCTGTCAGGGAAGATAATGAAGATCCGAGGCTGAACACTGTATGTGCAATTTCTATTACAAGTGAAACTAACTTTGTGACGAGGAAGAACATTGATGCAGATTCCTACACCATCCATCTATCTGCAGAGGAAAATGGTGACAACTCAGAAAAAGAATGTAGCTACTATATGTGGAAGCAGAAATTTCCTGTCAAGGAGGGAAACAAGGTGGAAAGGAGAATGCATGTGGAGGAGTGGCCAATCACATTGGCTTTTCCTAATCAAGAGCGTCTCAATAGAGGAATGAGCTCTCCAGGAGTCTATGCATTTCTCCCAACAGATATGGTTACAAACTTCCCTTTCATAATCCAAGCTGATTTTCTTTTGGCGTCATCAAGGGAGACGATTTTATTGGATGACAAGTGGAACCAAGGAATTCTTGACTGTGTTTCCTCTGCTTTTATCAATGCATTCACATCACTGGTGAAAATGACGGAAGATGCTCCCGTATCTAGTTTGCCTAGAATGTTTAAGTTCTTGCCTGTGAAAAGCTCATCCTATGTGAAGCTGAATGCTGTAAGGGAGTCGATCAGGGCAAGGCTCATTGAAGAAAGCATTGTTCCAAGCGAATCGTACACTAAACAGAAATTCTTCCATAAACCTACTGAATTGGGTAGACTAAAGCCCGTTTTCTGGAATATTTTGGAAAAGGCAAGGAAGCAAGGTGTTGGCCTGCATAATCTCTCATCGCATGGATGCTTTATACTTAGTTCATCATTTGATAAGGCAGAATACGATGAAGTACTGAATTACTTGGGTGTGAAACCAGTCAACAAGGAATGGTATGCAAAGTGCATACAGAGTTCTAATCTTATACTGGGCGTGTCCGAGGATATATATCTTGAGTTGCTCCATTTTCTTGTTGATAATTGGTCTGAATTTTCCTGCTCTGGCATAAAGAATATCCCCCTTTTGAAGTATGTGGGTCTTGCTGGGAATGTATCATTGTGCAGTATTAGTGACAGCATTCAATCTGCTCAGAGGAGTGACAGGAGAAGGTTGTGCCTGTCACAACAGTATTGTCATGCAGCCTGGCTGATTGATTCAAACGGGGAATTTTGTTGTAGGGCCAACCGCTTCTTCATGCCTAAGAGTTTCCAGGAAGCTCTCTTGTGTGGCAATAAGCTGTTGGATTGGCTTGTTAACCAGGTGAAGGTTGCTGTTGTCGATGTGTATAGTTATGCAAAAGTCGCAGTTAATAATCTCCACAGTGATCGAAAGCTTGTAGTTGCCTATGTTCACTTTTTGTACCACTCGTTCAAGAAGGGTTACCTCTCAGCACAAGAGGTTACTTATTTATGTGGCACCATGCCTCTTGTAGATAACTATGGGTATGTGACCAAAAACAGGAATGGGGTTCTTGTACCAGCTAATGGAAGCAAATGGGCGAACTTGTTTGGGTCTAATCCCTTTAGAGGAGAAGACTATATCGAGTTAGGAGAAGATTACTTATTTTCAAGCACTTTTGCAGGCAAGTGCACACCTTCAAGGCATCTCATGCCATTCCTAGAAACTCATGTTGGAGCTTCTGATATTCCACTCATATCTCCTCCCAATATGGTGATTCCCACTGTTTCTTCGCCACTTACCAGAGAAAATGCATTCTTGCTGTTGGATTGGATTCATAAACTGAGATATGTAGGGATTCCCATTCCATATAGGTTCTTGAAATGCATAAAAGAAGGAAGCTGGCTGAGAATTCGAATGAATGGCTCTTCTGGTTACAAGCCTCCATCAGAGTCATTCCAACTTGCCCCATCATGGGGCAATGTTTTGCAGAATGGAGCAGTGTTCGTTGATATTCCATTGCTTGATGAGAGTTTTTATGGTGATAAAATTAATCAATACAAAGAGGAATTGAGAATAATTGGGGTTAGGTTTGAGTATAAAGAAGCATGCGAGTTCATTGGGGAGCGTCTTATGTCTCTAGCAGCTTCCTCTAGCTTAACTAGAGGCAATGTGCTTTCTATACTTGAATTCATCATATTTCTGAGAGGAAATTCTCTTCCGCCAGATGATTTTATCAAAAGCATTAAAGGAGGAAGATGGCTGCGGACATCTCATGGTGACAGATCACCAATTGGCTCTGTTTTGCATGGTGAGGAATGGGAAACTGCATCACAAATTAGCAGCCTCCCTTTCATTGATCAAGATTACTATGGTGGGGAAATCAATAGTTTCAGAATGGAGCTCCTGTCACTTGGCGTCATAGTTGACTTTAACCAAAATTACCAGCTTGTTGTTGACTACTTGAAATCGTCCTCTGGCTTAATTTCTATGGGTCCTGATGCTACTGTTTTGATTCTTCAATGTATTCAGCATTCAAGTTCACCGGGAAAGGTTATTCAAGCACTTAAACGTACAAAATGCTTGAAGACTAATCTTGGATACAAGCCTCCGGATGAATGTTTCTTGTTGGATTTTGAATGGAGTTCCCTTCTAGCAGTTTTCAGTAGTTTTCCAGTCATTGATTATCAGTTTTATGGAAGCCGAATCTTATCGTACAAAGTCGAGCTGAAACAAATCGGGGTAGTGGTGGAATTTGAAGATGCAGCCAAGGCATTTGCCCGCTATTTCAGGCAGCAAGCATCGGTATCTTTCATTTCAAAAAAAAATGCTTTGTCATTTCTGTCATGCTACAGACAATTAAAGAAAACTTCTCATAAACTTCCATCAGATTTGAAGGACTGCCTTCGTGACGTAAAGTGGTTGCAAACTCAGTTTGGCTTTCAATCTCCACGGGATTGCATTCTATCTTGTTCTGGCTGGGAATCAATTTCTCCCATTGCTGTGCTTCCTTTTATTGATGACAATTATTACGGTAGGGAAATCTATGAATTTGAGAAAGAGCTAAAGAAGATGGGAGTGATTGTTGAAGTTAAAGATGGTTTGGACTTTGTGTTTGATGGTCTAAGGTCTCCTCGGGATCCTTGCTTCATAACTAGAGAAAATGTGTACTCGTTATTGAAATGCATTCGCATGTCCTTACATGAAGGGAATAATTCCTTACCAGAGTCTCTTCTGAAAAAAGTTTCTCAAAAATGGTTAAAGACCCGTGCTGGATATAGAATGCCTAAAGAGTGCTTATTGTTTGATTCTGAGTGCGTTTTACATTTGAAGTTGGCAGATGGACCGTTTATAGATGAAGATTTCTATGGTTCTGATATTGTGTCCTACAGAAGGGAGCTCAATGCAATAGGAGTTACCGTTGGAGTGGAAGAAGGATGCCCATTGCTTGCCAGCTACATTAATATTCATTCTGAATTTTCAACCATTGTTCGAATATATAATTTCTTGAGACGATGTAAATGGGAACCAGATATTGATGCTGCCAGAAGAATTTGGGTACCTAATGGATCTAAGGGAGGGGAGTGGGTTAGTCCCGGAGAATGTGTCCTACATGACAAGCATGGTCTATTTGAAATGAAGTTGAATGTTCTGGAGAAACATTATGGCCCAAAATTACTGCTCTTCTTCGCCAAAGCATTCAACGTAAAATCAAATCCTTCTGTTGATGATTATTGCAAACTCTGGAAGCAGTGGGAAAGTTCAGGACAACAATTGTCACATACCGAGTGTTGTGCATTCTGGGGTACTGTTATGGAACACGGAAATACCAAAACAGAGAAAACTCTTGTTGATAATTTGTCAAAGCTGCCTGCTATTTCCGGCTCGGGTGGAGCCATACTAGTTGACAAACGTGACATTTTTATAGCAGATGATCTTCAACTGAGAGATCTTTTTGAAAACAATTCTCTTTGGCCAATGTTTGTTTGGTATCCTCAGCCAAGTTTGCCTTCCTTGCCTCGGACAAAATTGTTCGAAGTATACAGGGAAATTGGGGTTCGTACACTCTCTGAAGCTGTACAGAAGGAAAAATTATCATTAATGGATGACATCATAATGAAGCCGGTGAATCCAGTTGAAACTTTGATCAAGAAAGGTCTAGTTAAAGTCATTCTTGGCTTTCTGGCGGCTCATCCTTTGAATATGGAAGCAGAGGAGAGGCATGCGGCTGTCCAGTGCCTCCTCAATCTCTCGGTACTGGAGAGTGAAGAACCGGTTATTGTGGGCTATAGTGTGTCACTCTCTTCAGGAGATGTTGTAAATGTGGAAGCTAGGCGAATGGTTCGGTGGGATAGAGAGACTTCAAAGCTTCTCATACAGAAGATGGAAAAGGACAATGGACAGAAAAATCTCATTGAGTATGCCACATATTTCTCTTATGTAATATCCGAGGCACTGTTGTGGGATAAAGAAGATCATATCAGTGCACTCTCAGAGTTGATCAAGTTGTCCTTCCTGCTTGATTTTAACGAAGAAGCAACGGACTTCCTTATGAACTCAAAGAATCTGCAGATTTTCATGGAGGATGTTGAGTTCTTAGGTTCTGCCTTTCCCTCCGACTGAGAGCTACTATTGTCTGGAGACTGGAATATGATAATCGCCCTCTACCAAACGTGGTTATGGTGTCGCAGTTTTCTTCCCATAGAAATTAAAAATTTAGAGTATTTTGAACAGGCCTACTCTCTTTTCTGTGGCCTAGTCATTCTCCTGTAATTGGGTTTAGTCACAAAGTAATTAACTAGTTCTTGTTAATGCATCACAAGAACACTTGTTAACGAGTTGAGAAGAAATTGCAGCTTGCAGCTTTTCATAATCTGATCCTCTTGATAATGATGCGTCAGTGATCGCACTTGAGCTTGAAGATGATGAAGAAGAGGCAAGACTCCAATCAGGTTTGTCTATTGGCATTTCTATCCTGTTCAATCTGGTTATCATCCTTGCTTCAACTTCTCTTCTTAAAAAATATGCGGCAGAGAACCCAATTATTTCCAATGGAGACACTGTTGCATTCATTTCAACAAGAAATTGCGTATAATCTAGTCAAGATAACTTACATTAGTAGCTCCTGTCGCAGTGAGAAGGCGATATTCAAGCATAATCCAATCTGTTCTGCACCAATGTGGAGGTCTCCCTCTATGAAAAACCATCAATTTCTTTCTAATCCCCAACTGCTTAATCACTGAAGACAAAATGTTCTTGTCTAATCCTGGAAGGCAAGCAGTTGCTCTGTTTGTTCTGTTCCGGTTTCAATACTTTGCTTCTTTGTTACTGAGAAAGTACCTCTCTTGCTCCACATTCCCCAAACACACAGAATTCTTTACTTTTAATGTTTAATAGAAGTACTTTTGTTCCCGATCCCGCTCACTGCCAGAGTTTTTTGCACAGGAAGGAGTTGTGTTTTAATTGAATTTTGAATCACTGAAGTTTAATGCTGGTACTTGGATACTAACCAGGCAAGTCCCAAGGATCATACTTGCAGATGTTAGTGAGAGATATTCTATCAAACGGATCACATTCACAACCTCTAGCTTCCAAAAAACCAAAAGTAAAAAATAAAAAATACTGAAGTCGAAGCTTATTTTAGGACTTTTTTCTAATTTTTTTTATTTTTTATTAAAGAATGTTGTATGTCCTGGAATTGGTAACCGTCTCAGTGGGCCGACATCTTTCCTACCATGGAATCTACTGGGCTTAGGCCCATCTGCAATTGCCACAACAGCTGTTGATCGGCCCAGTGGGTTTACCCGTTTACTACATCACAAAGGCCTCCAGATCGCCTTTTGACGGTGATCGTGTTTTGTTCATAAACCGGTTGGCCAGCTTCGTTTAGGGGTTTTCAGGTGTTATCTGAGATTTTTGGAGTCATAGGCTTTATGCGGTCAATCCCAGTTCCTCCAACTCATCTGAGATGCAATTAGGCAACGATTCCTCAACGTTTCTGAGAATCCTATATTTTTAAAACAAAGCGCCAAAGACAGCATCAAAGCGGTTCTATGGTGTAGTGGTTAGCACTCTGGACTTTGAATCCAGTGACCTGGGTTCGACTCCCGGTAGGACCTTTAGCATTGTTTTATTTTTCACTACTTGACTCCTTGGCCCATGCAACGTACGTTTATCGCCTATTGGAGCCCAAATGGAGTAATATTATATAGTCCAGCCATTCGGAGCCCAAAAGAGTTTAGTTGCTGTATCTGTTTCTTCCATAAGGAGCCCAATTTTGTTTCTTCTGGTTGCCCGGTTGGAGCCCAAATTAGTAATCTTTAATCTGGTAACTCTTGATTGTTAGCCCATTCACTTGAGTCGAATCCAGGCCCAGCCATGAATTGTGTTCCGATGAGTCCACTTCAAATTGCTGTATATTAATATTATTGTGGTACCCAAATGATCGACTTGCACGAGAATGTGATTCTTTTAGATTATCCTTTTCTCGATCTACTCTTTCTAACCTGTAACCTATCTCATACCCTCTCTTTTTTCAACACCCGAAATCTGGGATACCCAAACTCCCTTAAATCTAATCAAAAGTCGTTATTTATTCCATCTCTCTCTTCTCTCTCTTCCAATTTCTCTTCTCTATTCTCTTGTATAATATTAAAATAGGGAATGTGGGTTGGAGTGGTGTTAGAAGAATAGATATAACTTAAAATAAATTTTTGGATTAAAATACGAGAAAGGGATAAGTAACGAATTAGGCCATGTATTTTGCAAAAAAGGGTCTGGAATGTAGGAGCTAAAGGAGATTCTTTTTCAAATAGCAGGTGGTTATTTGGCCCAAAACAAAGTATAAGTGTATGTTTGATCCTTTTTGAAAGTAGAAGGACTACTCCGTTACTTATCTCCAGGAGAAATCATGTACCCATTTTGAGATAAGGATTGGACTTGCTCTTAGCTGAGTCGATTTTTCTAGTCAAAAAGTGCATTATGCATTTTTATTATTATTATTATATCCCAATCCATTGTTAACATACCAATACTACTAAAAGATAACATAATTAAGATTTAATTCAACCATCTACTAATTTTGTAAAAACATTATTTTTAAACTTCAGGGACAATTAAAATTTGAAATTATTGTCACATAATATATTTGAAAAGGTTGAAGCGACACTAGAGAAAGATTGAGACGTCCACCCCAAACAAACATATATATTACTCAACTGAATAATGAAGCATACATATTATATTATTTATCCCCTGTATATGGGATAGCTTTTGATAGTGTACATTGTCAATGAAATAGTTCAATTCAATCGTGGAAAATACTTGTTTTCTTGTCATGGTTCCCCTCAATCCCCACTTACCAATCATTCTTAGCATTGATGCGTAGTGGATTTTTATTAACTTCCTCAAAAATTAATGTAACGGATTTTTAATTTTGAGAATAATTTTTTTGCTTTGACTTCTTTTTAGAGCTCTTGTATTTTTTCTTTCTTTTTTTGAAGTGCTTGTATGTTTTGGCTTTGGGTTATTTTTCAGAATTTTGAACGTTTTTAGTTTTGATTTTCTTCTTACTTTTATCGTTTTCCGGCTCTACAGATGAGGGTATTAATAAATCTCGAGCTATCGTCTTCTTTATATATAAAATAAAAATCATATATGAGATATCAAAAGAGCTGTGATTGGCAAATCTTATCTCTTTCAGGTGGGTCTCTCTTTTTCCGTCTGTCTCTAATCTTCAACTACCACTACAAATCCAATATCATCCCCACTGAAGCCCCCAGACGTCATAAGTACTTTTGTATTTGATCATATTTGTATTGATCAGGAGATCATGCGAGAGTCTGGGATCATGCGACACTTGTAACAGTTTGAAGCCAACCTTCGAATCCTCTATCCACGCGTGACAATCGAAAGCAAAGCGATATAACGAGGTGTAGTGTACCACTGAGAATATTATTAGTGCTTTTAATTTGCACAAATGCCACGTGTGACAGTGTGAGGGATGACGTGGCTGTAATAATTGCTCATTTTTTAAGGGGATAAGGGTTATAATTAGCCGTAATTAGGCTCTAAATCCCCTTTTAAATGAATATATATTTTTTAATTTTCTTCTATGCATTTAATTATTTTAGTGATTCAAAATTTATAATATATTTGATTTTAAAGAAAAAAAATCATAAACCCTAAATTTCATAACCTAACTCCTAAATCTCACATGCTAAATCCTATGCTGAACACTAAACCTAAATCTTAACCCCTAAATATTAATAACGCAAAAAAAAAACCCAAAAAAATTATTTGGGGGTCATTTGAAGAGTAATTACGACTAATTACACCTAAACTAATGACAACCTCTCTTTCCCTTTTGAGGGATATTTCATATTAGGGTTAGGGTTTTGATGGTTATGTAAATGTCACGTGTGCTAGAATTACAAATGGCGTGTAAACAAAAAATAGCAGCCAAACCCATGAAATAAGAAGGGTGACACGTGGTCGGTCACGTGAAAGAGGTCGAACTGGAGAAGGAAAGTTATGCGGGCGTAAGTATGGCAGAAAGTAATTTACCTTTGTGTTGGTAGTGAGTGAGTGCATGGCTCATGCAGACAAAAAAACTCTATATATATGTGTGTGTGCGCACTTCCATTCTCCTTAAATTTGTAGCATGGATTGTAAGTAAGAGGGAGAGAGATAATTAAAACTTCCCTTTGAACCAATCTGTTGCTCAGTTTCACGTTTTTTTAGAGGGAGAGGGAATTGTACTAGAAATGGCTGGTTTTCTAGCTCAAAATCCATGGGTTTTCACTTTCGGTCTTCTAGGTAATAACATGTTTGCACCTATATATATATATATATATATATATATATATATATATATATATTCATCCAAAGAACTAACTTTTTTTTTCTTTTAAATTGGCATAGGCAACATGATTTCCTTCATGGTTTTTCTAGCCCCAGTGTAAGCATCTCTTTGTTAAACTTGCTCTTTTGATGGATTCGAACTAAACTAGGAAGTAGGCTCGTTGTGCAATATATATATATATGATCACTAGATTAATCTCTTATCTTTTTTAAATAAAAAAAAAACTAGATTAATCTTGATAGCTGAAACCAACTTCAACATTGCAGGCCAACATTTGTTAGGGTTGTCAAGAAAAAATCAATAGAAGGGTTTCAATCATATCCATATGTGGTTTCGCTCTTCAGCTCGATGATTTGGATATACTATGCATCATTGAAGTCCAATGATTACCTTCTCATTAGTATTAATTCATTCGGATGCTTCACAGAGACCATTTACATTGCCATCTTCATTGCTTATGCACCAAAGCAAGTTAAGGTACTAGAACCCTAGCTTGTACTTATTATTAGTGCTTATATATATATGTGTGTGTGTTTATTATATGATTGTACTATTGTAGTGAGAAGATTAATTTTTGATGCAGATGATGACTTTAAGGCTTGTGATTCTGTTGAACTTTGGAGGATTTTGCTTGATTCTTCTTCTCTCCCACTACTTCGTGAAAGGAGCAAAGCGAATGGAGGTTCTGGGTTGGATTTGTGTGGCATTCTCTGTTAGTGTTTTTGCAGCACCTCTAAGTATTATGGTACGACCTAGCAGTACTAGTTCTATTATTTTGTCATTCTTTTGGAACTTAATTAACTACTGATTTAAATTAGTGAACCATTTGTGAAACAATATTACAATTACATGTTTAAAAAGAAATAATTAAATATTATTTTGTGCAGAGAGTGGTGATCCGAACAAAAAGTGTGGAGTTCATGCCACTTTATCTATCATTGTTTCTCACAGTAAGCGCTATCGTGTGGCTCCTTTATGGTATATCATTGAAGGATTTCTATATTGCAGTAAGTGCTCCCATATCTAACATTACGTAACACCTGATCCTGAAGTTCATATATATATATATATATATATATATATATATATATATATATTATTTAATAATATCATGAACTCTTTTATTTACGTACATGCATGATATATATGTATACACACACACACTAATTGATATAATCTTTTTGGGTTTGTAATAAACAGTGTCCAAACGTAATTGGTTTCATACTGGGGGTGGCACAAATAGTTCTGTACGTAATCTACAAGAAGTGCAAGACAGTGATAGAGGAGCCCAATATGGTACCAGAATTCAATGTGGATATCGTGAAACTGAGCAAGATCACCGCTTCTGAGGGAGAACTAGGGTTTGGAGATAAAGAACCAAATTGCAAATGAACGAACCGATGATTAAGACCACCTTAACGAATGTGAATTTCAATAACTTTTGACTGATTCACATGTTATGTATCTGTAGTTGACTGCCTTGTATTTATCCAAAAAAAGAAGTTGACTGCCTTGCTGCCTTGTAAACGAGATGGTAGATATATGACGATGCTTTCAATTCTTGTGTTATATATTTTTTTTTGGGTGATGAACATATATATATATATATATATATATAGCTTTTATAATCGATATATGGCTTGTGTGCTTGATCACCTTATATAGAACACGTGAATGGAACGTGAGTGTAATATGATACTATCTGTAATAATAATGATGAGCAACAGAATGAGTGTTTAATTATTATGGCGGCTACTTTTAATGGGTCAACATAAAAGGTTGATCATTTTGTTGTTAAACTAAAGCAACATTATATATATATATGCTATGATCTATATTTATCCAACGTTGGATTGCTTTTATCATGCCAAATGAGCGAATGTACCAAAATCGGTCATCACCATTATCAATCGAGTGCGATTACACATTTGCGATTCAGAGAAAAATTCATATTCATAGAAATTTTAGAATCCAACAATGATGAACTTTAATCGCATCATAATTTTAACTAAGTAGATCTCATTCTTAAAAAGTTCAATAAAAAATATAACATTTATGAGTACACTAATTCTAGTGCACTCCAATTATTAACCGTCTTTACTCGTTCTCATCATCCTCTCCAGTTTGCATGCCCTCAAAATGTCGGCCTTTCTATCCTTGGACAAGAGTGCCTCAACGACTTACGTCAATCTTCTTCCTTCGGCTTTGTGCATAAATCCCCCTCCACAAGCTTATCAAAGCTTACCTCAAAATGACGAAAGAACTATATATCAATCTCTATGACACTTTCTTTTGCTACCTCGTGTCTCTGCCGGATCTATACTTCCAGCGGTTTCTTGACGGTTAGTGATGCAGGACCTGACACAGTCAAGAGCCCAAATGGGAGTGCAATGCCCAAGTGAGGGTGGCAACCCACAAAGAATGCACGAGCCCACATGGTGATGGTGCGGGGGTGAAACTCAGACACAAACCTAAGTAAGCACCAGAAAATCGATCGATTAACTAATGTTAATGTTAGGTTTGTCCATAGTTACAACTAGATATTGAACCCCTTCACAATCCAATGTGGGACACCGCATCAGTTAGGCTCATGAGTCACGACCCATCCTCTATGATTGGTGCCACGCTCAGACTCACGGCATAGCGGCCAACAAAAGCTTCCTTGCTAACATCGTTTTCGGTGAGCACCTTCGCTATTGAGATTGTTCTCTTAATTTCTTTGAATTATTGCTTATCTTTGTAGATATATAGGTGGGTAGAACCGTAGGAAGAAGAAGATTAGGGCACAAAGAGGGAAGAATGAAGAAAAAAGATTAAGGTAAAAATGGTACGTAGAGACAAGAGATGTGTTCATATATAAAGTTTTTGGATATTCAATGGAATGAATATGAACTTGGCTAAATGGGGTACCAATAACTCTCATCCTCAAGATAATCACTATCAATAATTTAAGCAATAAATATTAAATTTTTATCAGAATTTTTATCTACAAATTTTCATGTTCTGAAAAAAATAAATATTCCTCAAACTATTCATTCGATAATATTCAACACAAATACTATAAAAATTGATAAATAGTCAATTCAGAAAACTTATCTAATACCCAATCGGATTGACTTAGTGTAATCACAATTGTAACTTCAGACTTCAAAATACCTAAATTTATTGAAATGACAGTCATTGAGAGATCAAGCCCCGATTAGATATATATATATATTTTGGACTTTATTTTATGGGGGGCTTATAATTTTTCATTGGAGGCCCTTTATAATTTTCCTCCTCCCACTTCTTCTCCTCCATCCCTTAATTAAAAATTGATTTATCTTTTTAATGAAAATAATAATTTACCGACATAAACGGCGTCGTATCCACGCATTAGAATTTAGAAATTAATGAAAATAATATGGAGCGAGAAACTGACTTCCAGAAAAAGAAAAAGAAACACCAAACTTGACTTCACTTAAACGGCGTCGTTGGTTGATTCGGTGCTCGTTCGATGCGACTTGACAACTCCTTGGCTCTCCTCAACTCCGCAACAAACACCGATAATTTCAAAACGAACCGTAGAAAAATTGCAGTGGACGACCATGTGACTCAATCAACGCTGATAAACTGTCAGTTTCGATTTGTAAATAGTTTCAATTCCGATTATTCAACTAATTGATTAGCTACTCAGCTTCGGCATTTCAGGTTTTTACGTCAATTCTCTGTTTTAATTATACAAATTCAGGATCAAAATCTGTTGAGCTCGCCGGCAATCGCGTGTTAGAAGGTTTGTACGGACGCGTAGGAGAGATTGTTTCTTAGATTGAAGGAGAAGTCAACTCAAATGCCGGAGGAGGGTTTGGTTGATATAAAGTTCAGGTTGTACGACGGGTCCGATATTGGGCCTTTCCGGTACTTTTCATCGTCAGCAACCGCCATTATGTTAAAGCTGAGAGTAGTATCCGACTGGCCCAAAGGTATTTCAATTCCTTCACTTGTTCCTCGCAGCTTTTTGTCTTACTCTCCTTTTGATATAATTAGTTTTGTTGGATGTTGTTGGCTATTGGTTTTGTGTGCTTTATCATTCAATCGATTGTAAGAACTAACAAGGTGGGGAGCTTACGCCAAACAGTTGCTATAATATCTATGATTTCGTTGTTTTTGACATGAACTGTCCAAGATTTTGAAATAAGTCTGTTATTAAAGACTGAAATTGTGGTTTGAACTTTAACATCCGGATTAGTCTTTTTTTCATTAAAATTATTTTCATTTCAAATTTGATGAACCAATGGGTTATAGTTTTTATGAGTCGTCGGCAATGTATTATCAAAGCAGCAAAATATGTGATGGTTTTATAGCTCTAGCAATATGTGAATTTCATGTCCAAAGGCACTCCTAAATCAGTACTTTAAAAACTGGGGTTTGGATTCCTTCGTATATATACTGTTGGTGCTTAACTACTTATGCTTCTGAAAGATTGTAATAGATCTTGATATTGATTCCCAATCAATTGTGATATGTCTAAAATAACCCCACGAATAGAATGATAACACGTGTCATCATTGATGTGTCCCGGAGGACAGATTCATTTAATGACCGGCCCGACCCGGCCTTGGGATGGCCGCCCCGGTTTAATGGCCGGCACGAGGTATAAAAATACGATATTGGTACGCCGGTCCGGCTGGTGAAAAATCCTTGAGGCCTTGCATCGGCCCGGTCACCCATGCCGGGATAAGAGTGCCGTGCCATGACGGACACAAGACAATAAGGTTCTAACCTGTGTCCAACCCTTAGTGGGACACTGAAATTGCAAGAGTCCCACTCCATATAAGAAAATGTGTCCTAAAAGGACTGTGCCTCCGAACAATACGCTCAACCAATAAATCAAAGAGTTTTACCATCCGTAAAACTCGGACCAGTTGACCCCTATAAAAGAGAAGCCTCATTCTCAGGTAAATTTCTAATGACTGTTTTGCTATTCAAACTCATAGAACAGCTCTGCATACCGGGACACTTCTAATAACTAAATCCATACTGACTTGAGCGTCGGAGCGCCTACGCCTGAGAACAACCTCAGGCCCGGGTCTTTAAGCTCACGTTTGTTCGCATTTATTTCAGGACACTCACCAGATACAGCCCCAGCCTGACCGATCGTTATTATGGCACTGTCACCTTTTTGACGTCATCAAATTGCAATGTCAAATATATGTGGAAATGCAAAGTAATCTTTACAGAACGAGAAAAAAAAAGAAAAAAAACAGTTCTCTTTTGCGACTCTGTAAAAATTGGTCTCTTCAGGTTCATAGGCAATTTTGTGCACTTAACCCTGAAATAAAGACATAATTCTTTTGGGTATGCAATTGGCCAACTATATTTCTGTCTCAATGGTCCCAATCATCATCATCAATGTTTTTATCCCAAAACATGTTGCTGTCTCAAAGTTCTTATAAGTTCTGAAAATAAGTGAATGTAATCTCACATGAGGAAGTCACTGATCTATCTGGATAGTCATTCATTTGCCAAAAAAAAAAATCAAACGCTCTGGCCATAGCAAGTATCTAGTGAACACAAATTCAAAGGAAAGACAATTTGGCTGCAAACCAAGTTGTCAGTTCTCATTGCTGTGGTCACTTTATTATTGTTCCACTCATCATCATTTTTGTAGAAGATGAAACGAGTCTAATGTGCTGGTCTACTGTTCAGTATTCAACATTTTGCAATTTTCTGATCAAGCACTGGTTTTTCAAGAACTGGCAAATGGGTTTCTTATGTTGAACCTTTATAGCCTTTAGGAGATTTCTGCAGAAAGAAGGCCTCGTTTAAGGAAACTCAGTCAAGACTGAACTTTTCCCCTCTTTATTGGCTCGTGTAGTCTATACAGAACCTAGCAAGCAACCCTCTGTCTGACTGCTTCAGTCCCAAATGTCTATTGCTATAGGGCTCGCTGCCTAAAGCCTGTCTCGCCTTCATCTTACTATACGAGCTAGCCGAACACTAGCAATGTGCTGAGCTGGTAGCCTGTATTTATCGCTTATGAGAATGTGAAATGATGGAATAAATGAGCAATTTGGCTGTGACTTGTAATTGTGAAGCATTTGAAGTTTATTCATCTTCTTTTGACAAACTTCATCTGGAGAACTTTGAAAGTTTACTTGAAACTCAAAATTCTAAAGGTATAGTTGATACATATGGATTAAATTGACTACTAGGATCTTAATTTGTTTTTATTTATTTATTTATTTTTCTGTCATGTGCAAATATTGTGACTTTCCTGAATACTTTTTTCTAATCTTTTGCAGGAAAGACAATTACACCAAAGACAGTGAATGAGGTCAAACTGATAAGCTCTGGTAAAATTTTAGATAACAGCAAGACAATTAATCAGTGCAAGAACCCATTTGGTGATGTAGCCGGTGAAGTAATGATTATGCATGTTGTTGTACAGCCATCTTTAGCCAAAACTAAAACAGGTATGTTCTTTTATTGTCATTGTAAGCATTCTTTACTATGTAGGAACAGGGACTATTTCTACAGTAATATGGTTGTTGTCGTAAAATGGGTAATTAACTGCTGTGCATAATGCTCCCATTGTGGAGGCATGGTTACGGAAGGGTAAGATGTACATTTTTATTTTCTCATTATGATTAAAAATTTATTGGGAAATACATAATGAGTAACTTTTACATTTCTCATATTATTAAAAAAAGCTCTATTACCACAGACTCACAGAATCAAATGTCTTCGCCAGTGAGCTGTTTGTCCATCAAGTAGTATAAAGTACAGGAGCCAAAGTGAGGTTTAGGCTAATGCAGACCCAAGTTCATCAGTTTCAAATTTAAGCTAAGTAGCTTCCAACTTCATAGAAATTAAGACTAGTTTTATTTTTAAAAAGGATTCATAGTCTTATGATGGAGAATAACTGTGAGGAATTTGTAAATAGCTCATTGATTTTTATCGTTCAATACTTTCCCTGTGTTCTTCTCATCCTACGTGTCATTTTACATGCATATTTAGTGCAATCTCATTTGATCTTGAAAGATTTTGAACTAGAAGCAGTTCAGTATGTTGGTCAACTTTAGAGCTGCATGTAAGCTCAGCTATAGTGTGGCATTTACTCTTACTAAATGAGAGTGTGAAGTCATGTTTTTCTTTTTTGTGCTGAATATGATTATTACTATCTTTTTATGATTCTTGCATCATTTGATCCTTGATTTGAGGTATTATTTTGGTGGTAGGTCTCCGTTCTTGGTACTTTACCTTAGCTTGATTAATAATTCTATCCCCCTTCCCCTCTTCCTTTTCTCAAGGCCATAAGATGTTGCATATCAGAGGATTGGATTCTCTTGGAGTTGAATAATTATGCTTGCTATGTGGTTGCTATATTCATCTTTGTACACTTCCTTTCACAATTCGCAGATATCCTCAAAATTCATTACTGATAGCATTGTTCAATTGACTCAATTTATCTCAAATCGTTCTTCGTTTTTTGTCCTTGGAAACTTCTTACTGTGACACATTGATGGTGGTTTTTGTGAACAGAAAAGAAGGTTGATGATTCACCGAGGAAAATTGTATGTTCGTGTTACATATTATGAAGGGGCAAGACACTCAAGATTTCATCACTGTTAACAAGTGCCTTTTTGCAGTGATCATGTTTCTTCTTCTGTCTTTTCAATATTTTTCTTGTTATTTTGGTTCCTTCCTTATTACATAGGTCGAATGATTTGTAGCAGTATGGAAACCTGTATAGCCCCCATTGATGTAAAAACATATTCCACTATCAAATTTACAAAGAAATGTTTTTGTTGTCATTTGAAAAAGAACAAAAAAGGCATTCTAAATTTGCTGGAAGACATTCTCAGCAGCTGCTATTGTCCCTTGGATGTCATCAGAAGTATGAGTCAAGCTTGTAAACCCAGCCTCAAACTGAGAATGTGCGTAGTATACACGTTCCTCCGGCATTCCTCTGTAGAACCGATAAAACTAAAACGAATAATATCGGTGCAAAGCAGTAATTATTGAACGAACTTTTACTTTTCCATTTGTTGGATGTCATATGACTCAGTTCATAAATGCGGGTGGAGTGTGATAATACCTCACATTGAAAGATTATGAGTTACCATTTTAGCTTATCGAGATTATGAGTTACCATTTTAGCTTATCGAGATGACAAATCTCACATTGTCAACTTTAACGTTTGTTAGATGTCACATAACTCAATTCATAAATCCGGATGGAGTGTGATTATATCTCATATGGAAATATTATGAGTTATCATTCTAGCTTATCAGAGATTACAAATATCACATTTTTAACTTCAGTTTTCAATAAAAAAAATATTTTTCACGTGTGCAGGCCTGAAATCATGGTCTTCATCAGAGTTTTGAAGACTTCCAAAAGATATTTTTGAAGAAAGGAGTTGTTCAAGTGAGAACTTGACAGTCCAGTGGGAGAGTGGGTTCATTAAGGGTAACTATTGATTGACGGACCGTTTTCGTCAAAGGAGATCTGGTCATGGGCCGGGCTTTCTGTGCAATGGGCCCAGCCCAAACGAAGTGGGCTTTGCCACGATTCAGCCCACGGGCCAAAGATTCATGAGACCCAAATTATTTAAATTAATAATATTATATTATTGGGCAGGTTGACTTGACTCTGCCTAATATGATTTTAATTATTGGTTTAGTCGCCAACTTGTTCGGCCACCATTACTCGAAATTTCTTAATAATCACATGTTAAAACAAACAAAAATGGAGTCAAAAGATAGGAAGAAGAAAAAAAAACGGCGTTGACTATTTGACTCATCATTTTTCAGAAGAATCTTTTTACAGTAGTGAGTAGATTTAATGTGGCAGAATTTTATTGGTTTGACTTATTTAGCTCGCAGTAGCAGTGGGCCCTTGTTTCGTAATTAATAGCGCAGCATTTGGTCATCATTTTAACGGGCCCGGTCCATATTCTAGAATTTAGACTAGTAGCGTCAAGGTAGTCAAACGGTGCCTAGTAGCTCCATCTTTATGAAATTCCGAAGCTCTGCTGCTGTAGTTTTTTTTTTTTATGGCGGTCGGAGTTCGCTATAGATGACTTATAGGTTCGAAATTTAAAAAATTTAAAATTCTGAAAAATTATGTTCATATTTTGTTCATCGATTTTACAAATCTTTTTTATGTGTTTTTATTCGAAAAAAATCAAATTCAACATAAAATATGTATGATAATTCAAGATCATCTAATATATATATAAAAAAAATCCTACATTTTTCAGGAATATCCAAAATAGACTACACTGTAGAAAAATTACAGCAAAGCCCGAGAACTCAATCTTTCATCTCCCAACTCTCAAGAATGTTAAACCGTTAAAAAGTCTGAGAATAAATGTTTATTAGTCAACAACATACTGATAATAAGATTTTTTTATGTAAAAGAGGACGATACCTCATTAATTTTATTAATAGCCTCGCTTATGATAAAAGAATAACATGGTTACAAGCAGAAAAATATAATCACAAAATGAAATTAGAAAGGACAAAACCAAGACCATCAAGAAGAAAACAAAATAGATTTGAACCCACACCTGCAAAATCACGAAACAAAGCACACAAAAAGAATAAAAGCCAACTGACGTCAATCCAGCGAGCTGACCTTCCTCGCAACTAATCTTGCCCAAACCAACAAAAACCAAAGGCGAGAGAAAATTCAAGGTGCTAAAACTGACTTTTCTCTCCATGAAAACCAAAGACTTGGATTTTGAGAATCCAATCCGTCCAAAGAAGTTGCCAATAAACAGAAAGATACCACAGCACTACCAAGCTACTACTACCAAAACCGAAGTCATTATTGTTTTGTCACTCCCATTGGGTCAGCTCATATGTAAAATAGGATGTATAAATCATTAGGCCTCCTTGTTTATGTTGGATCGATATTTCCCTCTTTGGTATCAAAAAATAGATGTGATGATGCAACAAATGAGCGACGCATATTTATTAAAATAATATTGCAATATTAATTATCTCTTATTGGAGAAGGGCAAAAAAACGTGTGGAATAACACATGTATGACCACCCTAGGAATCACTCTTATATAGAAATAATAACTTGATTATTTTCCACTAAAATGCGCAGATGGTTGAATTTGAAAACATAATAAGGACTAAGGAGTGGGTGATCACTTGTCTTTTATATTAAAGTCTACCATCGTATGTGTGTTGACAAACTACATAGTAATCAAACGGTGCCAGATCTTAAGCTCTTCTGGATAGCGAAGACCCCGAGAGTCACACTAGTAAACCAAATACCAACTCCCCCTCCCCCCCCCCCCCCTCTCTCTCTCTATATATATATATATGCGTATGTATATATATATATGTGTATGTATTTGTATATTACTCATCTTCTATAGTCCTTAACTCTTACAATCAACTTTGTTTTCTTCCAAATGGATATCATGAAGGGGAAGTGGAAGAAAAATGGGGTATTGAAGGCATTGGAACGATGTGGTTCGCTCATGAGTTTGGGCAACAGAGATTTACCAAGAGAAGAAAAGAAGAAGAGGAAGGTTGAGGTGGCTCCGGCGGGTTGTTTCGCGGTGTACGTTGGACCGGAGAAACAAAGGTTCATAATCAAGATTGAATTCGCTAACCATCCCTTATTCAAGATGTTGCTTGACAATGCTGAGTCGGAATACGGGTACGATAGCCCTGGACCGATTCTGATTCCCTGTAATGTTGATTTGTTCTATAAAGTGTTGGCGGAGATGAATAACTGCGACGAAGACGACGACGATGATCAGGTTAGTAGGTATAGTGGTTGTGGTTATGGCGCTGTTCTTTGCATGAGTCCTTCCCGTCGTCGCAGCACTGATAAGGGTTGTGGCGATGGCGGTGGCGGCTATAGGCTTCTTAGTCCTATAATTAACCACCGGCCCTATTCAACAATTTTCATGCATCTCCAAGAAGCTTCTTACAATCGGCCAAGTAGTTGTTCTAAATCAACAGATTGGAGACACGTACGCTTATATTAATCTACCGTTTCATGCATATAAATCTAAGTTGTTCCAAGTGTGGCAAGTGCACTATTCTGTGACAAAATACAACCATAATGAGTCTTACTTTGTATTGTCGGTAGAATTGTCTGTATATTATAAGTCTTCGTTGTTTGGCACCCAGTACTCCTTAGGATTGACTGATTGTCCATTATTGTTTAAATATTACTAGGCTATGATATTCAATGGGACGGACAACATATTTCTTTCATGATCGAAAGATTTTTCAAATACTAAAGTTCGAGATTGTTTCAAATTGATAACTCGAACAGATTTTATAACTTTTGACATACAAAAGTTAATTTTATACTGATGTGAATCGCAAATTACCAACATAAAAAAATAATTTACCGTACCCCTTTGGAACCAAAGTGACTATAGTCAGCTCTGCTTAATACCATTTTCAATTCCTCTAGAATTTGAATGATTGGAGTCTTCGGAGATGGAGATACCATATGGTCCATATCTCGATCACTACCGACCCACCTAACCACCATGCCGGAGACTAGACTTGTATACTTCTACTTCTAGATATGGACTACTGCTACTCTAGTGTGTGGACACGGCCGCCTTATGTGACTAAATTTCTGAGCCGTCCTTTAACACGGGCCCACTGGGCCACTCATAATCTTAAAAGCCCGGTCCAATTGCGAACCCAAGGTTTTTCTCTCTAATTAATTAATAAATGGACAAAAAATAATGTAAGGAGATAAAAAATGAAATACAGCTGGGAGATGCACTTTTTTCTGGTCTGATGTTGGTAGGGTGTCGACGGTAAGATTTGGTGAAATTTTAATTATATTTGGTCTGATGTTGGTAGGGTATCGATCTAATTTTTGGTCCATTTTAAAGAAGAATAGTATATAATTTTTTATATTTAAAAAATGACCAAACGGTTCAATTTAGAGGAAAATTGATGATCTGCTAGCCGGAATCAAACATATTTCTTTGTTGGTCTGCTAATCGAAAAAGGTGAGGATTCGGGGGAGAATCGCAGCAGTAATCCTCCACAAATTTTTAGCCGTTGATTTAAGAGAATTAAATCTGACCATCTATAAGTGGAAGTGGTGGATCAAAATATTGGGCCTTCTCCCTTCAACTATCGCTGTCCCAAGTCCCAACAAGTTGAGTCTATTTTATAAGTCAAACCCAAAGACCCAAAATTTGTCCTTTTAAGATAGACAATCCGATCTACCTCTCTTAATGCAACGATCGAAATTTGTACAATTAGAAGACAAACAAGCTTAGGCCACATCACATTCACCGACTAATTCATAGTCGACGGTTAGTTGTTCAACTACTACAATAATTTGTTGTCACAAATTCATATCCTATATGTCCTTTGGGGTTGGACAATGTACATATGGATAGACTTGTTCATATGGACAGTTCCGGCGGGGGGTCAACGGTTAGTTGTTAAACTACTACAATAATTTGTTGTCACAAATCCATATCCTATATGTCCTTTAGGGTTGAACAATGTACATATGGATAGACTTGTTCATATGGACAGTTTCGGCGGGGGGTCAACGGTTAGTTGTTAAAGGACATATCCTTTAGGCCCTGCTTGGCAAAATAGAGGGTAGCGGAAATGAGGTGTTTTAAAGTAGCGGTTCTAGCCGGTTATAAGGGTAGCTGTTTTAGATGTTTTTAGTAACGGTTTTAAAAATAGTCAATTCCAGTGCTTGGGAAAACAGTAAAGCATCGATTTTGAAGAGGTTTTATAAGCTTAAATTACAATTCTGCCCATAAAGAATAACTAAGCATAACTACACAAAAATAGAAAAAGACAAACCAAACATATAGCTTGAAAATCAACAAAAATTTGCTCATAGAAGAGATGAGATGAGATCCACTCAACAAAAGACTAAACAAGAGCAAAACTGGAAGCGAAAACGACCACTGCTGACCCAAGCAAAGAGGGATAACGCCAGCCCACAAGAATGATGAAAAAGCAGATCCAAAACCAAACAGAAGCGGAGAAGGCAAAAGCAAGCAAAACTGCAGCAGAAAAGAAAGGACAAGAGCAGGCCCACAAGCAAAAAATGACAATGAGATTAGCTTGAGAGAAGAAGACGAAGCAGATCAATCGGAGAGAACGCTGTGCGGGAGAACTTGCACGAGAGAGATAGCTCAAGGGTAAAGATGACATGAATTTGTAAAACCAGTGAATTTGTATTACACTGGTTTTGAGGGATTTTAAAACCCCTCAAAACCAGTGAGGCAAAATACAACCCAAGCAAGGGTTGATAAAACCATTCTCTTTAAAAACCTCCCATTTTCAGTGAAAAACTGTCATCCAAGCAAAGCCTTAGGGTTGGACAATGTACATATGGATAGACTTGTTCAAATGAACAATTCCCACGGGGGAGCTTAAATTCCTCCCCTATGGTATATTTGTTAAGTGTCTCGCATCGATTTAGTATGAGTTTACGATATAGTATATAAATGTGAGCCCAAACTTCAAATACTAAAGACATATTACAAATAAGTCATACGGGCTCTTCGACTCAAAGTAGAAACAATATCTGAAGTGAATTAGAACAAACATCTATAACCCTGTTTTTTTCTAGCTTCTTTATCTCCTTTCCATCTCTCAATTTCTTTAATTATATTGTTTAGTCGATTATCGATCTAATTTTTGGTCCATTTTAAAGAAGAAGAGTATATAATTTTTTATATTTAAAAAAATGACCAAACGGTTCAATTTAGAGGAAAATTGATGATCTACAAGCCGGAATCAAACATATTTCTTTGTTCGTCTGCTAGGCGAAAAAGGTGAGGATTCGGGGGAGAATCGGAGCACTAATCCTCCACAAATTTTTAGCCGTTGATTTAAGAGAATTAAATCTGACCATCTATAAGTGGAAGTGGTGGATCAAAATATTGGGCCTTCTCCCTTCAACTATCGCTGTCCCAAGTCCCAACAAGTTGAGTCTATTTTATAAGTCAAACCCAAAGACCCAAAATTTGTCCTTTTAAGATAGGCAATCCGATCTACCTCTCTTAATGCAACGATCGAAATTTGTACAGGACTGGCCCCCGATTCCAAAGGTGGAGCACCGATTAGATTCTTGTGTACAATTAGAAGACAAACAAGCTTAGGCCACATCACATTCACCAACTAATTCATGGTCGACGGTTAGTTGTTAAACTACTACAATAATTTGTTGTCACAAATCCATATCCTATGTCCTTTAGGGTTGGACAATGTACATATAGATAGACTTGTTCATATGGACAGTTCCTGCGGGGGTCGACGGTTAGTTGTTAAACTACTACAATAATTTGTTGTCACAAATCCATATCCTTTATATCCTTTAGGGTTGGACAATGTACATATGGATAGACTTGTTCAAATGAACAATTCCCACGGGAGAGCTTAAATTCCTCCCCTATAGTATATTTGTTAAGTGTCTCGCATCGATTTAGTATGAGTTTACGAAATAGTATATAAATGTGAGCCCAAACTTCAAATACTAAAGACATATTACAAATTAAGTCATACGGGCTCTTCGACTCAAAGTAGAAACAATATCTGAAGTGAATTAGAACAAACATCTATAACCCTGTTTTTTTCCAGCTTCTTTATCTCCTTTCCATCTCTCAATTTCTTTAAATAGTGCACACAAAAAATTTCTTTTTGCTTTTTTTTTTTTGCCAAAGAACTAAAATACAATAACTTCAAATAACTAATAACAAATGTAATTAGAAAATCAAATAAAGCAGCTCAAAGAATTCAAGTTATCAAACAATATGACTCAATCTCAGATACACATGTGAAGAACATAAATAATAATAATAATAATAAACAATCAGGAGACACAAATTTGAATTCTTGCTGCCTCATCCTTAGCAAAGCAAGATCCATCCTTGCATTTCCAATTAGAGTTATTGCCCTAAACTCTATATTTATTCATTCACCATCAAACAAATTGGCATAATTAAGCAATAAAATATAATCAACATATTAAAAGTTTCATAGCTGCATTAGTTCTTCAAATGTTTTCATTGCTGAAGCTGGGAGACCCAGAAGAACATTTATGCTCTTCCTTTGTTTTCCATGAGAAAGGAACAGAATCACTTCCTTCTCAGGCAATGCCACAGGCCCTGAGAATACTGGTTCTCCCCATCCAAAATCTGTTGTGTGGAATGATAGCCTAGACCATGTAGTAATCAGAAGAGTTGCAGATAAAGAAGGCCTAGCTCTTGTCATCTCAAAATAGTCGATCGCGGATCTCATATAACTGTCTGTAACCACATTGACTGCTTCTTGTACTTGCCCAACTGCATAGGACATGGGGTTCTCCATCAACTCCCCAGCACTACATAGTGAGTTTGTTAACACAATTCCATTGCCAGAGTAACCTTCAGGAAGTGGAGGCACAAATTTAGGCCGTCCATCGACTGCAAAGAGTAGCTTAGCCTGTTGATCAGGCCTCATTCTCAACGCCTTACAACGAGCGCTCCACACAAACGCCGAGAGGGCCTCAAATGTAGTGCACTTGGTTAGAACTCCATCCTCCATTGCTTTTTTCTTGAGTTTTTCAAGCTTCTCTGGCTCAAAACAGAAGGAACTATATTGCATTTCTTCCTCATAAAGTTTGTTGGTTTCAGATATGTCTTCTATCTCAGCAAATTCGCGGTGGGGGAATTCGATCTTCAGGGGGTTTCGGGCTTTGAGTATGCTCCTGTCAAGAAATGGAGGGACTTTTAAGAGCAATCCCCTTGCAGTTTCCCCCCATGAGTTTACAAACTCCATAGCACCAATACCATCAAACAAACAATGGTTCATGCCCAGTCCCAGAACAAATCCTCCACATTTGAACCTAGTCACCTGGAATACAAGATATTAAGCTACACTACACTGATTTATTCCTTTAGACTCTGATTGCCAAATATAGTAAAAGCAATTAAGCAAATAACTGGTGGATTTTTTTGGCCTATGGAAAGGAAAGACTATATTATATATATTACTGATAACCAGATATTGAGATTTCACATACCTGGGCCACCAGAGGAGGTATCTGAAGTATGTTCTGTGCACCAGGAATGTCATAAACCAACTTTCCAAGAGTGACAGGATCCGGTTTTGTTATGTTTCCTATCGCATCAATGTTACAATTTGCTTCAGCCTCCACAAAGACAGCACCCTCGCCGGTGCAATCCACTATCAGCTTTCCTTCTGAGCTAATTGTGAGTCGCCCGGCAGCCGGGTAGTAGTGTACAAGAACTCTTGACAAGGCATTCTTGATAACCTCCACAGCTTCCTCATTTCCTTTCGTATCTGATTTGAAGCAGTAAATGGTCCGAACAATCACCGCAATGTTCTGGTCTAGATTTGAGAGAAAATACAGGCCCTTCTGTGTCTCCTCAACTGGAGGAACCAGTGTTGGTTCTAATTGCTTCACGCTAAGTTCAAACTTCTTGTTTTCCATATCTTCCATTGGATTGCACTACTGAAGAACCAAACCTGAACCAAAAGATTTTCAATTAAGGATGCTTGGTTTTTCATCACAAGAACAACAAGCTCTAAATCACAAAGTAATTGGAACATACCTGAAAGTGAAGCCGTAGAATGTTGTTAACTCGGAGGCAGATGATGAGTGGCAATGAAATGGAAATCTGTAGAGTCCTTTGGGAAAGGAGAGATATATATAGAAAGAGTTTGGACATGAATTAGAAAATTAGCTGTTCTGGTTTAACAAAAAGTTGGGACATGATAAAGACAGGTGGCGATTCCTGTTTGAAAGAGTTCATACGTAAGAACCAGAGCCGGTTAAGAGGAGAAAAATCTCTTGTTTATTTTGGAACCTTGCTTTTGACATTGATCTTTTCTGCATATTTTGATAAGGTCATATGGGTTGAGGTAGGCTACTGGCCAAGGAACCAATACATTACCAGTCAGCAATCCTGGCGTGAGAAAGAGAAGAAGACTGGGGTTTGGTTGGTAGAGTTGGCATCCAAATTTTGGTTACTTGATCTACTTGCTATTAAACTATTCCACAAAGAAAATCAATCGAGCCAAATCAAACAAATTCGTAACCCCAGTGTCAGTGACAGTTTATATTTGATTGATGACAAGAAAGATTTCTTAATACACGGCTACTAATAACAATCATTATAATATACACTGCGTATATTATTGATTCACTTGTTCGACAAGAATTCCATACAAACCAAGAGGCAAGCAGTTGAAACCAGTGTTCTGAAGTCCAGTCCAGCGTCGGTATCTCCAGTTTTGTCTTAGACCTGGACGGGACCAGCATGAAACAGATGACCCGGGGACTTTACCGGGTCATTCTCCAGTCAGGTTTTAAGACATTGGTTGAAACAGAACTTTGATAACTTCTGAGAAAATCTCCACAAATACATCAGCACAAAATTTGCTTAATGGTGATAATCGCCTGTAAAAAAAACCTTCACAACAAAGAAGCTCAGCTTCCAATGTTTTCATCCACAAAATATAGTTACAAACTAGAACTTCAGAAAAGCCACATCAATTCAAGTTATAGATCTTAATCGTTAATGCTCCAATAAGGACACCATCGCTACTAGATTCCAGACTGAAGAGAAAGGAAAGGGGAAGACTGAAGAGAAGGGAAATTCAGAAAACCAAAATTCAAAGAAGACTTCGGCTTTAAAGAGGGGCGATCACTCATAACATCTGGAGAAAAATAAAGTTACTTTTCAATTTAATTGCTTGTTCTAAGCAACATCCTTCTAGCAACCAAACCATGTATAGCACAGGAAGCTTCAATCAAACGGACAAAAGAACCATTTACCAATTTATACGGAAACATTAAAAAGAGACATCTGAATGACTATTTCAATAGACATTAGAGTTGAGAAGAAAAAATTAAACCTACCCATAAATATGGTACAATCCCACTTGGGAATTTTCATTTTAAAAAAGCCGCAAGGTCAAAACTCTAACACTTGCGCAACATTCACAGAAACTCCCCATGAAACCAGTCCAGAAGGATGACACTTCATAAATCCTCATGTTCAGGGAGGCTCATTTATGCACTCACTTGAATGAACTAAGCATCATCACCTCCACCCTCGTTATTTTCTGAATCACTGCCACTCTCAGCATTATCATCTTCCTCTCCTTCATCTTCCTCCTCTGACATGTTGTTTATTACGTCTGTGATGATGTCCTTCACTTCTGCTTTTCTATGGATTAAATCAACACCAAAATGTGTACCTGATGAAGCAAAATATCATAATAAGTGGAAATTAACTGAAAGCACCATAAAATCTCCCATCAATAATAAAAACGGTCCATACCTAGTTGCCTGAGAATATCAGATAAAGTTGCCTGGGACAAAATAACACACAGATGCAGTGAATAGTATATAACAAAAGGTCCAAAAATTCACTCTATTGAATGCTGTTTGAAGGTAATGCTTACAATATTGAAGTCCACCTCCTTCAGAATTTCTACCACCACTGCATGCATCTGTTCTCTGCTGGGTTCCTTAGATGTCTTATTAACTTTTCCTTTACCTGCACCACCATAAATCCAAAAACAAACATAATAAGCCTAGCGACCAAATAAACAACACGGACAGATTCAATAGAAGTTGATGCAAGTGTGATTCAAGATAGATAAAAATGGCAGAAACAAATACATGTGGTGGATTCTCATTGATTATCTCAGACTCGTGAGGCTGACCTAAACTTTTGTGATGAAGTCTCGGATGATGTCGATGATGAATTGAAAGGGGATTATACAATGTACAACTTCGGAACAAAAATGCACAACATAAAATAAAGTTCACCAGAGATACCCAAACAGCATAAAGTCAATTCAAGCGTTAAAAGACAACAAATAACAAAGCAACAAAAAGCCATACACCTTTATCCATGATAGAAACCTTTAGAAGTGGCTTACCTGATTGTTTCTTCCCAGTATTCTTGCCCTTGGTGGGAACACTTTGGTCCTTCGCATTCTTCCTTTCACCTTCGGGTTTCTTAGATGTAGATCCCTTTGATTTAGAAAGGGAACCAGAAGTCCTATCAATGCCTTTTTTTGAAGATGAACTAGAAGCTTTTTTGGAAGATTTCTTAGAAACTTGGACAGGTGTTTCTGGGGAACTCTTCTTTTCCAGTAGAGCTTTATCCGTGCTTTTAGCAGAACCCTCTTTCACATTCTCCGAGTTCTTTTTACTTGATGTCTGCTCCTCTGATTCGCCATCATCGTCCTCAGACTTGGTATCCTCATGATCACCCCCTTCTGGTACTGTAGTGTCATCACCTTCATCCTCGGAACCATCTTTAGCATCCTTGTTATCGTCTTCCTCAACTTCGGATGAAGGCCTTTGTTTTTCTCTAACTTCAGATGTTTTCCTTTGCTTCTGGTGAAGCAGATGGTCAACAAATGAATGGGAAAGTGTAATCAATAAATGCAACAACAGTGAAAGAAAAAAAATCATGCAAACGAGCAAAATTACTCCAAACAAAAGATAACAGTTAAAAAACATAAAATAATAAAGTTAGCATGGACACTTAGAGAGTCATATCACTCACCACTAACACTACTGACTTCACAAAATAATAAAAATAAAAACAGACCAAAGTATTCATGTTAAATTCTCTGATTCAGATACAACAGAAAGGCACCATGCCTCTGTCATCAATATTTAAGGTTTAGAGACAGTGGCAGAAACATGTAATAACAGCAAATTAGATTCAAAGTCAACTCATGAAAATAAAAGGAGACACATTGAATGAGACCAGTGAATCCTCGAAGGAGGAAAATAACAGTCGAGTCAGGGAAAGCTAAAACTGAAAATCTGGAAATGTCACCAGGAAAAAGTTCAAAATAAAAATCTGATCAAAGAAAACCAAGAGATGAGGGAAAGAACAATAGTTAATAGTCCTTCATGATAAAGTGTGGAAGGTAGAAGAGACTGACAACAAGAGAAGGCCACTTAGAAAACCTAAACTTTCTTTATCCTTTTTCCTGGATAAGAAACAATATAACCTACACATAGATATCAAATGGTCACCACAAATAAATTTATTCCAAACACGAGAAGTACCTTGCCCTTCCATGCATTTAAAAATTACCACAAATATCACTGAGATCATAGAGTAAAATTTGATGTCAGAACCCAAACTTCTACTTAGAAGACAAAGGAAAGATCAGTAAAATATAGTTACTTCAATTCAGGACATCACAATTGTGTTGCATAATGGTTTGAAGATGAACGCAGAAAAATCAGAGGATAAATGCCCTACATTCATAATAAATTAGTTTCTGTTAAACTAGTCAATCAAAAATACATCTTCTCCAGCAAGGATCCAATGGTAAATAAATCGAGCACAGGAGATGTTTAAATTTTCGAACTTCAAGCCACCAACATCCTAGAGATATCATACTATACCAGCCAAGATCATACATGCAAAATTTTAATTTGACAACGTTTACAATTAAAAATTCCACTTATAGATCTCTGAGTAAGCAAATATTGTGTGCTTAACCCTCCATGCTATAAATAATTTTCAGAACCATGTAAAGGTTCTAATGTCAGAATACTCATTAGAGAACAAACCTTGGCTGATATGTCTGATGCTGCTCCACGGCTTGCACTTTTGCTTGTTGTGGCCTTCTTACGCTTCTTACCTTTCTGAAATTAAATTATGAAAATGAAAAACAGGTTCACAAAACTCTGTTCCCAATAGCTGAATGTATCTTATCCCAGAAGTAAGCAAAACCAAGAAAAAAACAAAACCTGCTCCTTATCAGCAAGTAAAACATCAGTTGTGGTATGAGGTGCTTCCAAAAATTCCAATAACTTAACAGAGAGTTCTTCCTGAAACATACCGCAACAAAGCAAAACGTAAGGAAAGTCCCGAAGCTGGCCAAAAAAAATATATAAAACTGGTTACAACCACCTTTTTCACGTTGGACTTATTTATTGGAATATTAAGAACATCACAGAAATCGATCAATTTTTCTTTCACGCATTTGTCAAGCTTTTCCCTCACTTTTGCTTTCTGTTTTTCCTGCCAAAAGTAAATATTTCCAGTCACATAAGGACAGGGGAAAAAATCCATTTACCACCTTATGCATGAATATTAGGGGATTTTTATGCACAAATCAATAAAATATATGAAAAAAAATTAAAATGTGTTAGATAAATACCTCATCCACAACCCATACATAGCCTGAAAACTGGCCTATGTTCCTCTTCAAAACCTGCGCCTGCATAAGAACAACAATATAAGCAGGTGACACAATTATTCAAAAAAAAAATTGATGGGAAGAGAAACGAAAAGGCAGCTTCACAGAACCAGATAGAGAAAATTGGACAATCACCTTTGCTTTCTTTCCAAATAGAATTGTGTGAAGTATTTGCAGATTGTCATCGGGTTTTCTCTTTGACAGTTTAAAAGCCACTGAAACAGTTTACAATTTCAGACGATAAGTAGATAACATCAGCTGGTTGTCTGCAGGAAAGCAACCCTGCAATTTTCTACCGCGTCTTGCATAAAAAAGTTCCAAATGCAAAAATACCTTATAAGACTAAAATTGGCCAATATGAACCAGAATTTACAAAACATATAATGTAAGCAGCTTTCCCCAGACATAAAAGACAAGAAAATGAAACAGTCCAACATTGGTTAGTTTTTAAGAAGGGAAGCAGATCTAAGTACATATCGTGAAACTAGATGCTTAGCCAAATAATATAGTGGAGCCCACACTCTTAACATTAATAACTAATCACACAAACGGTATGAAGCTAAATCTTCAGACAAACAATGGCAATCTTAATGAAAGCTAACGCAAAGACAATTAAGTAGATTATTCTGGAAAACTACAAGAAGCACCGTAGACCTTGCCAACTTTGGGCAATTGCACCAGAGCCAAACAATTATCAACAGGAATGAGGAAACTAGAGTGGTTCGCCATCACGTTACGCACTCAATTTTGCTCTTCAATTGTTTTAAATGGAATAACACAATTTTCACTACTGCAAACAGACATACCATTTGGAATATCCCTGAGCTGTGTGCCACGTCCCTGCCACCCATCAAAACAAGTCCAATGAGAAACCATCAACTATCTCACTCCATTGTACGTTTGCCATCAGTCAAAAACTAGCAAAAACACATATTTCAGGGCTATACCTTATCGATCGATAGTCCTTTGCTGGATGAAGATCTCGCCAGAGAGGGCGCCGAGTACCTCTCAACTGTCTTCCTTTCCCTCGTCGGCCTGTCGCTAGCTGGTGTTGTAGGCTCCTTATTCTCCAAAGATTCATCATCTAGTTTTTGTTTTTTCTCCGCACTGACATCCTTAGCTCCACTAGAGTCGCTCTTTAAGCTCTTTTTTCGTCCCCTCTTTGGTTTCTCGCTTTTTTCAGCTTCTTCCTCCTTCGATTTCTCAATTTTCTGTTCGACGCTTTTTCTCTCTTCAGTCTCCTCCTTGGTGTCCCCAGATACCTCTTTCTCGGGAACACCTTGAATTTCTGGCTCAATCACTTCTTTCTTTGGTGTTTCTTTATTATCTTCGTCTCCTTTCGGCTCCTCTTTCTCTTCCACCGGAGCCTCTTCCTCCGGCTTCTGATCTTCTAGGGTTTCGCTCGTCATGGCAGTGAAAATCAAAGAAGAAATGGAACCCTAGAGAGATGGCGGATACTGAAGTAAATTCGACTTCGTGTTTGCCAAAGAAGGAAATGAATTAGCGATTTAGGGATTTGGATTGAGGATAATTTTAGGGAAGAACGAAAAATTGGGGTTAGGGCGGGCTCAACAGGAGGGATTTGGGGTTCAAAAATTTCATGCTAAATTTTCGAGAGCGGGCTTTTTTAGGTCTCGTCTTTTTCAGTTTTTCCTAGGCTCTCCCGGCAAAACTGGAATAAGAGACAAAATTGATAAATATTACATTTATATTTATATATACTGCTGTTTTTTAAATATTTTATGATTAAAATGCATCAAGTCTACCCCATTAACGAAATCACGAGTCATATGAAAAATCGTGTCAAACATCAACCTGAGCTAAGGATTGGGTCACTGATTCAACTAGTGAATCGTCAGTTGAATCACATGTTTAATTAGAATTATAAAATAATGTATTAATAAAAAAATTATTACTAAAATTAAATGTTTTAATAATATGTTAATGTTAATTATACATACAAAATATTCAACACATTAAAAAAACAAGTCCATATCATATATATGAAAAATAAAATTTTCAGCATAGTCAGGGGCGAAGCCACCCTTGGGCTAGGGTGGGCTATAGCCTGGTCTAATTTTTTGAAATTTTTTTAGTATATATACTTATATATAGCCCAGTAAATATATGCCCCAACTAGTATATCTATTGATTTGTAAACTTAAGCTCAATAGCCCAGCCCAGACTTCAACTCATCACAGAGTTTATGTCTCAGATTAGTTGAGACGAATTAGTTTCAGTATTATAATTTGATTGACAATGATAGATTATGCTTCAATAACTCAGCCCAATAAAGCAGTGAAGGCTGTTTGGTAGTGTTTGTAATGTATCCGCAAGTTTTGTTTTTAACAGCTTTTTATTCTGCTTGGTTATGTTCAACTTTTCATTCTCACGTGTGAGTACTTTGTTGATTACTTTTCAATTCAGTTTTGATAAATAACACCCCAAAAAAAAAAATCGGGGGCGATGCCCCCGAACCCCCACCAACCTATCGGCCCCTCGAGTATGAGCTCCTAGCTCCATCTCTAGTGTGTATCGTTGCTACTTGATAGCCCAGGGTAGAAAAAAATTCTGGCTCCGCCCTTGATCGTAGGCTTACAATATATAACAAAAAAAAAATCAAACAATTGCCAAATTATAAAAGAATACATATTTGATCACATTTCAAAATTTTAAAATTCTTTTTTTAAAAAAAAAAAAAACTGCCAGATTTTCCCAATTAAACCCGTCGATTTTTATAAAAATTGGCCAATTTAAGGAGTTATATAACGGTTTATTGCTTAAGCGGTAGAATTGACTTAATTACCATTCTAGTCTGGCGGTCGGATTATCAGATTCAACAATTGCGTGCTCATAGTTGTCGAGCTCAAAGGCTACCTGCATATGATTCCAGTGTGCTTGCTTTGAATTGGATTGAGGTTAATTTTGATATTGCAATGGCTTACAATCTCAAATCTTTTGCTGTCATAGCTCGCTATTTATCTGGAGAAGCTTTGTTCATTTCTGTTTGTAGTAGACTAGTAGTTGCTTTAAAAATGAGAGTTTAACGATGTTTAGATTTTCATTTTTAGGATGTTTAATTTGAGGGAGATTTTTTTAATTACGGTAAATGTTGTTGCTCAACATGATTTGGTTTCTCAGTGGGTGACAGAGAACTTGATTGAGGACATCAATAATGTTGGAAATTTGGATCAAATGGTATAATCTCAAATTCTCATCCCAGGAACTTCTTTAAACAAAATAGAAAATACACAACACAAGAATTATAGTGGAAACTCCAAACCGGAGAAAAACCACTTTTGTTGTCAAAAGACAACCAGAGACAATTTTACTATGTGGAAAATTGTTACAACCACACTCTCCGTAACTTTCTCACACACCCAAAAACAAAGAAAACAATTACAAGCCCAAGAGAATTTTCCCACAAAATTCTCTCACTCAAAACCACTCATACAAGTTTTTCTCTCATTTTTGGATGATCTTTAGCACCTAGTGAACTACTCAATTTATAGATGCATAAAGTTCATCCTTGGTACATATTTTCAACAATGACATTTGCCAACCATTTAACAATGGCATTTGCCAAACTTTCAACCATTCAACAATGGTTATTGGCCTAACAAGCTTGAATTCAACAACAATGGTTGTTGGCCTAACAAACTTGAATTCAACAACAATGGTTGTTGGCCTAACAAGCATGCATTTTGCATGTGGATGTTACTAACAAACCAATATTATTTTTCATCAATCACAACAAATAACAATTTCAATGGGATTAGGAGCTCGATTATTTCGAAAGCGAACATGCTTTAGAATACTTGGGCGGATGCTTTCATCAAATGGGTTGCTGCCCCATGAGACTCACAGACAACATTAGTTAGATAATAATCATGATACTCCGAATCATTGTTCAGTCTATCGTTTTTTGATAAGCAGTAAGATTTTATTAAAACCAACAAAGAGCAAAACAGTGAGAGAAACACAACAAATGGGATGGGATGACGAAAAACAAGAAATCGAAAGTAAAGCAGGACAAGTGTATCTAAAACCAAATAACTAAGTTAGAGGTTCTCAAGTCTCAACAACCCTTCCTTTGCTAGCATGTCAGCAATATCATTGCTCTCCCGTAATATGTGATGCACTTGAAGATTCGGTAGCTGCATTGAAGCCAAATGCACTGAGTTAGCAATATGAGATAATCTCCATGATATTTCTCCTTGCCTTGTGGACCAGCTATATGCATTGAAAGAATCGGTCTCAAGTAGTAGGCTCGATTTGGATGGTAAGTGAGATGATAAGAATAGATCTAAAGCCTTCTTGATAGCTTGAAGTTCAGCCTCGTTAGATTCACCCATTCCCACATACACATGAGAAAATGCAGATGAAAGAACTTGAGGCTTCTCTCAAAGCCCCTCCAATAGCAGCCCTACCTGGCTTGCCCAAAGATGAGCCATCAACATTCCACTTTTGGAAACAAGTTTAAGGTTCTTGGGGAGGAGGATACCATTGCAAACAAGTTTGATTGATTTTTTGAGGGTTACTCCAGCTTTTGATGTCGATAGAGGAGATGTTAAGCTGTGAGTTCGAATATGGGAAGTGAGGAATCAGACTCGTGATCCATTGTTTTAGTCGAAAAGATCATGCTATGCTTCTGAACCTTAACTTATGAGGCTTCGATTCCTCGTTGGCCCCATCACTGGCCTCATGTAATTGACTTCATTAACATTGTTCAACGTTATATCTCAAACATAGGTTAGATTATTATATGACCGAGCATGGCTTAATAAGCACAAGCTGTCCTATTGCCAATATGATGAGAATGCCGTCCTCTTGAGAGTTGTTCATCCCATCGCATCTCAATTCGGGAGTTCGCCTTTTATACTCTTTTCCGGTGTCCACCACAATGTGTATATCATCCAAAAATCAGTTACGACCTATATTATTATATGAATACTTTATAAAAAGCTTTCGCAGTAGGGATGGCAATGGGGCGGGGCGGGGACGGAATACCCCTGCCCCGTCCCCGCCCTTCTGGGCAACTTTTATGCCCCATCCCCGCCCCGCTAAGTCCCCGCCCCGTTCTGCCCCGCCCCGACCTAATCAAAGTTTATTAATGTAGTTTATACTATTAATGATAAATGATTCAAATTTTACATGATTCAAATTTATTAATCTATTACATTATCAAAAGTACTTAATTAGTATTTAATTAATCAAGAATCTAATATAACATATGATTATTTCATCGAGGACTTAGGATTAATATAATTTTATATAGATATATGTGATACATTAATATATATATATATATTTCTATTATACATTCATACATACACACACATATATATATATACACACCCTATAAACATATATAAAAATCTATATGTGTGTGTATATATACATATATCTTAAGGGGAGGGGTGGGGCGGGGCTGAAAGTTTCGACTTAAACCTTAGGGTTAAAGAGTTGAAAGTTTAAATTTTAAGTTAATTAGGTTTAGTGTTTGTTTGTAATTTAGATATTAGATTTAGGATTGAAAACTTTAGGGTTTAGACTTTAGATAAATTGAGTTTAGTCATTAGTGTTTAGACTTAAACCTTAGGGTTTAGGAGTTGAGATTTGGGATAAGACTATAGGTGTAACTGAATTATTGGATTAGGATTAATGTTTGCAATTTAATTCATTTATACAAATATGGTACATACATTAATATATATTTATATTACACATACATATATATATATATATATATCTCTTAACTGCGGGGAACAGACAGGGCGGGGAAAATTGAAATCTCATCCCCGCCCCGCCCCGCCTTCGGGGTAAATTTTTGTACCCCATCCCCGCCCCGCCATAGATTCGGGGCGGGGCGTTAAAAAATTGCCACACCTATTTCGCAGTCATGTTCCATATATATTTAGGCCGGACGAGACAAAATACCAATTTCCTCTCACCACTGCTGCCCACATCCTCAACCTTAGTCCATTGTCTCTTATCCATGCATGCTAGTGATCTCGCACCAGGAGCCGTAATGTCACAGGCTTTAAAGCCAAGCCCAGCCCATAAAAAAACTGGATTGCCATTGTGGCCCAACCAAACACATGGAAAGCCCAATCACTAGTGCACAAGCATGCGTGATCAAGAGAAAAAATAGTAAAATACAGTGGTAAGAGTACGGGTTGAAAAATACGACAATAGTGAAGTGGGCAGTATGGGGCCCACACTACTTATTAATTTATTAAAGTTTCCTGGCACTGCCTTCTGTTTCCGTTCCGACTTCGAGCGTACAGAATCACGCGTCAGTAAAGAGCGTGGATTTGTGAGTACGAATATTCCGTTTGCGTCACCGATGAGACTTGAAGCTTCGACACTCAGATCCTGACACGTCGGATTTTTTAGAGATTACGTTACCAGCTTATGCTGACGTGGCAACGCCCTAGTGGATGCTGGATATTTCCCTGGGAATGTGGTTATTTAAAGCATAAAATATAAGAGGAAAAATAAAAAAAGTATCGGTTTATGATCACAATAATCATTGTTTGGACATAATCCACCGACTTTTCATTTTTCATTCACGGTCACCTACAATTCATGTGTATTGTCGCATGAAAAAATACAAAAAATAATAAATAATAAAAATTGGCCGATGATTGAAAGATGTGCACCCAGACCCACATATGGATGACACTTCAGTTAAATTCCACAATCAATCCTATATTAATCTTAATCACAATCACAATCACAATCAAACTACTTGAGTTAAATTTCTGTCTAGTTTTCACCTGCTGATAGATTGGTGGAAGTGGTGACACGATTCTGAATATGTGACGCAAACTGATTGCTATTGTGGATAAGAAGCAATACGTTCCAATAAAGTCATATTTATAAAGATAAATGGATAAATCATAAGTCAAAACCTTCACA
The DNA here is from genome assembly GCA_963580455.1 of Euonymus europaeus. Taxonomy (NCBI): domain Eukaryota; kingdom Viridiplantae; phylum Streptophyta; class Magnoliopsida; order Celastrales; family Celastraceae; genus Euonymus; species Euonymus europaeus. The sequence goes on along the minus strand of OY756971.1, from coordinate 22,415,387 downwards.
CACAGATTTTGCTGTTGTATTCGTTTTTGCTGTTGTATGGCGTGTGAAGTAACTCTCGATGCCCTAAATCATAAAAAATAAACAACACTTGACAAGAACATCACATATCGGTGGATTATAGCTCTATACATTTGTATAAAAAGACAACCATCTCTTACCTTCATCAAGTCTTTTGAAATACGACAACACTAGTACTACTGACTTGGTGGCCTTTTACATACAATGGCAGCGGCTGTTGTAAACTTAAGAGCCATGAAGCATCTATAACGGATGTTCGTCAAATACACGCAAGTATTTGATGGGGTGAAAAATCATACTCCCTCCGTCCCATTTTAATTGTTCCCTTCATTTTTTCACACAGTTTAAGAAAATATTTAATTCTCTTTCAATTTGACCTTTATACCCTTATTTATAATGTGCATGATTATTGAGTTAATTGTTGAGTTTTTCAAGTTAAGGGTATAAATAAGGGTAAAATGAAAAAAAATGGAAAAAATAGCTTTCATTAATTGAAATGGATATGCATTTTGCGACATCTCAAAAAGAAATAAAGGACAATTAAAATATAACGGAAGGAATACTTGAAATAACTTCTCATTTTCTCTCATTTAGAGCCACTTTAGTGGAGAAGAATAATACTACAATAATACATCACTTGATACGTTTTGGTAATCGTGCAATCAAGAAGTTGTAAGTTTATTTGATTGTTCTCTCAGTGACAACTTTGATATCTTGCAAAACACCAACTTGAAGGAGTAAACATCGGGCAGTAAAAGCAAGCAGCAATTGTAGACTCAATTCAACAGACTACAAAGCACGTACACTACAGTATCGTAAAAATGCAAAAGCTGACCTCACCATCACTACACACAAATAAAAAACCACAGAATAGTGTTTTGTCAGTGAGAATTTAGTAGCCCTGCCGCCCTGCCAGTGCCAAAAAAAAGAATCTGTTTGGGTGGACCAACTTGATATTGTGAGCAGTAAATAAGTTTGGTGATTTAATTTACCATTTTCAATCTGACAATTGCCATTATTGTTCTAGTCCTTGGGAAGCGGGCTCGAATGGTCCAACCCGCACAGTGAGGTCAAAGTCAGTCAACAGAAGGCTCCTTAACTGTGTTCGCAAAATGATAAAGATCATAATAGTTTGGGATCCTGCTGAAGTGTATGTACGAGATTCAACAGTGAATAATTCAATAGTTGAGATAAATGAAATATCAAGTGTTGAGATCCTATAATATGCTATATCTAACTGTGTACACACACACGTCTATATATATATATATTATACTTCCAATTGTAATCTAAAACAATATTATATCCCTTGTTTTTTTTTTTTAATTCAGCCAAATACGACATGTGCCTAAACCTAGGGCAGGTCCCTTAGGTAGGACAATCAAAGCAAAGTCTTTGGGCGTCAGGCCACTCAAGGGACTAAATTTTTTTATACTTCCATTAACGCCCAAGTCCACAACAATTCACATTCTATTCATTTTCGCCAATTAAGTTGGTTATTTCCATGAACCAGAATAACGGATAGATGCGAATGTTTGAATAAAATTGTTAATGAATTTGGGTGGGTGCACTTATAAGTTCAATTTTATCGGTTCAAAATCACATCAATTATATATCAAAAAAATTCTTTCAATTTTTCTTATTGTTTCCGTTCTCTCACACGTTTATCATTTTATCTCACAAAATATCGTAAAAAAATTACATATTCAAACTCAACGCATAAAATTATTTAGAACAATACCTATATTCAATAGTTTTTATTTCATTATTAAATTATTTATATATCCACAATAGTAAATTGACAGTTTATATACTATTAAAATTTATGCTCAACAAAACAACATACATCTCATTTAACAATTTATATGATACACAATTTATTTATCAATTTATACGTTGTCAGACAAACTCTCAATCTCGTGTTTGAGAATTTATTTATCAATTTTTTACCATACTTAATTTCCTAAACTGAAGTCTTGATTTCAATGCTAAGAAGCTTTCAATGAAGTCACACTTGTATCAAAAAGAAGAAGAACGATAAGTAAAAGGAAATTATTTCTATCAAAACATGAATTTTCCCATTCATACTTCTTTGAACGATTCTTCCAGGAAAGCATGAAAATCCAACACAAAACGGGTTCTTTAACAACTCAACGAAAATGGCAAGAAAATTACAGGAAGACAAATTTAACAACGTTTGAGACTTTCAGGTCATGTATATATAGACAAATTTATATTTCTTTACCTGGACAGACGACAGAACTTTGTATTTTGTCAAGTAATTCACAGGCGATTTTCTCACATTAATCAATAGAAATCTTGAAATGGTGCCTCTCAATGATGTTAAGGGTTCGAATCACCATAAACGCAAAATTTATTTCAACTTCTTATGACAACAGCTCACAGTCTACCTGAATTTGTTACGATCCGACAGTCCAATTGAGTCTAGATTTAACATGGTTCCGGTACACCTTCACGGTCCAAAACAATGTTTTTAATACTGTGCCGGTCATCGGACCGGTGTGATGACCGGTTCACGGTTCAACCGGCGGCAAGGGTAAAAATGAGATTTCACATTTTTAACATGTCACTGGTGTGCCACTGTGCCCTGTCATGCATTGCTCCTCCACATCCACATTCAAAAAGCTCAAAAGTGCTGGAGCCTGGAAGCCTGGAACAACCGAACAAGACCACTGTGCCCTGCCATGCTTTATGCCTCTCTAATCAACCTATCAAAGCTCAAAAGTAAATCCATGAACAAGAAACTTGCAAGTTAGATCGGAACCACTTACTGTTCTGGTTCTGGCGACACACAGAGCACGGGAGCTCCTCCAGCTCCAAGCTCCAGCTACGGGTGAAGACTGAAGAGTCGCACAGTTGCAGACGGCAGCAGAGTCGCAGACGTCAGCAATAGAGTCGCATACAGCCGGAGACGCAAAATCGCAGACGGCGGCAGCAGAGTAGCAGAGTCGCAGATGTTGGCAGTGGAGTCGCAGATAGCCGGAGACGCAAAATAGCAGACGGCGGCAATAGAGTAGCAGAGAGCCAGACGCAGCAAAATCCCAACTTTTTACCGTTTTTTCGATTTTTACAACATTTTTAGACCTAAATCGGAATTCGCCGGTTTAAATGTCTCTTCCGGACCGGACAGGTCACCGGTTCACGGTTTGACCGGATCGACCGGCCGGTCCAGCTTCAAAAACATTGGTCCAAAGAGCACAATTCATTTTAGGGTTGGGTCTTGAAGATGATGCACTAATTAGTCTCACCCACGAGCACGCCTACAACGAAATTTGGCCGCAACAGGGACCAACCACTAAACTTACATGTGATGTGTTATTAATCATGAAGGCATCACAACTACCCATAACTCCTGCTCTCCGACGTATCATTAAACAAATTTGAGACAAGATTTATAAATTATATGTACTTTTTCTGAATACTAGCTATCATGCTTTGGTGGGGACTCATGAGTGTTTACTTTTATTAATTATACGTAAGTAGGGACACATAAAATCTTGATGGCGAATGTTGAAACCCACTAAAAGAAAACAAAACAACAAAACCTAATAGCTGGAGTTATGGAATTAGCATGTGAAGGAGGAATCTAACGCAGAAGCTTGGTAGCAGTCAGACAACCTTTTCAAAAAGGGCTGAATATGAATATGGCCTTCCAATAATCTATATATATGAACATGATTTAACTTGTATAAACACTAACATGTTGCGAGTTTGGAAATTAGTACACTTTTCCCGGAAAAAGTCGGTTTGTGATGCCAACATATTGCTAGACAATACATATAAAACACAACCGACTGATACATGCATCATTTCTTTCACCATCGATCATCATCCGAGCTTTTATCTGAAAGATTGAGATCGATTGCATCAATCTATGAAAGAATCCAAGAAAATTCACTGTCTGTATTCATTTTCTTCATTCAATTATATTTAAGGCTTTATACCTCTCGGCTTCCTACAAAAAATGTCACCACGACGACGACGTCAGTTTTGGAAGACTCTTTTTGACCAAGTTACGGCACCACTAAACTGTTCATGAATATAGAATCTCATAGACAAAACCAAATAATAACACACAATCAAATCGAAAAAAGAAGAACGTGGTTTGATAAAAATGCTTACGTTCATGATCATAGACTAACACCAAATAATAACACACAATCAAATCCAAAAAAGAAGAACACTAGAGAATTCTACTTGGTTCGATAGGTTCGATAAAAGTGCTTACGTTCATGAGGTCTGATGTTTCCTAGTATCCTCTTTATACCACATTACTAGTATTCAAAAATACAATCATACATCCCATGATAAAAATAATTATCAACACTCATCAGTAATACCGTAGCATAACCTGATTGGCATACGATGGACTACCTGAGTCTTGAGCGACTCGATGTGACTCTAAAAAATGGAGCCCTCACTAGAAAAATAATTAAAAGAGATTTAAATGAGTTAATTGTTATTTTTAAATTTAACAAGATGAATATTATTGTGCTATTTTTTCCTAAATGTGATCACTTAAATGTGTTTGAGATTATAATAATACTACTAAATTTTTTAAAAAATAAGAGCACTTGAAGGCAGTCCATCTCGCCCCACTTTTAAAATTTAAGATTATAATAATACTTCAAATTTTTTTTAAAAAAAGGATTTGGACAGCTGCCCATCTCGCCCCACCTCATCCAACCTCATCCAAGGAGGTCCATTCTGGTACGTTCTGCTCACCCTCGTACAACTTTTTCTTTCCTTGAGTTTTCATTTGTCGAGTATAATTCTTCTACTAAGAATAATTTTATTTAATACAAACAAACCCTTGAAATGAGACAAATAATTAATTAGTTTTGTCTCTCCCCCTCTCACAGGGACCTCTGAAATTATTTTCTTCTCACTCAATGATTTTGGTGGATGCACATTACGCCACACCATAAAACAAAGAGCTGTGATTCTGTGGACATTGAAAAGTACCCCGTCCATATTACACTCATTAACTACCTCACCAAACCCACTTACTCAAACAGAGACCACCTACCTAGAAAAATTAATAACAAATTTCACAGAAAGCCCAACTAAAATTTACACATTCTTACTATAAACATTCTTATTAAGGAAAATTATATAAAATTAAATTAAAAGTAAACAAGGGAGGAGAGAAAGTGCAAATCTCCAAAAACACTATAGTTTTCATCGCTTATTAATTTACCACCCACGTTTTTCTCATTTCCAATTTTGCCCCTAACCCCTACAACTTTTTACATGACAGAACAAGCATTGGGGTTCTCGTCACTGAACATCTGAGGAGGGTACGCGTATAATTCCATAGCATACCTCGGTGGATAGTAGCTGTACGGATTCCCCGTCACCTCCACCACTTTCGTCTCCTCCTCCGCAGCAGCCTCCGCTTTTCCCTCTCCGTCTCCACCGCCTTCTTCTTTCTTGTCTTTGCTCTCCTCGCCGCCTCCCTCCGCTTTCTTTTCCTTTTCACCCTCTTCCGCCTTTTTCTCTTCTTTGGATTCTTTGACTTTCTCTTCCTCTTTCTTTTCTGCTGGCTCGGTCTTCACTATCGAAGCGTGCTTGCCAGTTCTTTTGTACACGTATTCAACCAGCTTTTCTGGGTCGAACACTCCCTTCACTGTCACCTGTGAGCTCTTTAGATCCGGCTCCGCCAAATTCACTCCTGTATTAATTAATTAATTCATTCAAATATCTAAAAATGAATAATCAATAAGAGATTTCAATTCAAGCTGGGTTAGGTGGGATTTTATGCTGCATTAATAATATATCAAGCAACGATAGCGAACATGGATTGATTTTCTAATAAAAATTTACCATTTCTGGAAGAATAAAATCCTCTGAGAGATTCAAAGGATCTAAAGTTGGATAATACCTTTCATTCTCTGGATCCGTTTCTTGATTTCCAATGCACAAGCTTCGCAATGCATGAACACCTTGAGCACCACTGTGATCACTTGAGGCTGGAAATTAAGAATATAAGTCAAGCAAATTAATCAAAATATGACAAGAAACGATATATAATATATATCAAGGAACTTTTGGGGTTTTTTTTCTTTCTTTCAATGGAAACCTCTTCTTTCTTCTCTTCAGTCTTGGGTTTTTCCTCTTCTTTGGCCTTCTTCTCTTCCTCAGAGGGCGGTTTTGGGATCGGTGAGAGAAGCTCAACCTGCCTATGGCTCTTCTTCTGTACTCTATCCAACACCTTCAATGGATCCGCCTTCTCTCCCTTCACAACCACCTTGTGAGTCTTGCAATCAGTAGTTACAGTTTCAACACCTATAACAACAAAAAACACACAAGAGGTTTTGTAAATCATAACGGTGTGAGTCTCTGTGAATCGAAGCTGGAGAGAAACGGAGAGGAATATATGACCTTCAAATCCTTTGAGGCTCCTGCGGACCTTGCGAGCACAACCCTCGCAATGCATATAGACTTTCAGGACGATTTCTTGAGGCGGTGGTGGAGACTTTTGGTCTTTGGATTCCTCTTCCCTTTTCTCTTCTTTCTTGTCCTCTGCAGGTTTCTCGGGCTCCTTTTCCTTCTTCTTTTCTTCATCTGCTTTCTTCGGCTCTTCTGGTTTTTTCTCCTCCATTTTCTTCTCCTCTGTCACTGCTGCCGCTGGTTTATTTTCCTCCTAAACAAACACAACTTGGTATCAGTATACCAGTCCCCAATAAATTAAAAAAAAACAGTAGAATTTTGAAAATAAGGAAAAAAGGGAAAAGAAAAGTTAGAGTGCAGAGATTTCAAGACCTCCCCCATTTGTTTACTTCACAAGGTTCAAAGCACAGAAACTTTGTGGAGATAGAGAAGTTGAACCGCTACTAGTTCTTTCTCTGGCTCTCTCTCTCTGTCACACACACTCTCGTCTCTTTCTTCTTTGTATGCTTGTCTTGTAAGGGAGTCTTTTCAGTAAAAATACAAAAACTTTCAGTATGTAATAGAGCACAATAAGAGACGCTTAGGACCATCAGATCTGAGACGTCTTATTATATGGGAACCCAAAATTATGCACTATTCACTTATCAATAGCTTATGAAATTGTGATGTAATCTGTGACCCAAATTCTATTTTGTCTGATCCGAAAAGTTCGGTATTATAATTTTTATTGTAAATCTGTCACTCAAATATATCTTGTACATATCTTTTTCACATAGTGAAATCCTCCTGCTCTATCCGTGATTCTTAAGGATTTTCACTTAAATATGTGTGTTCTTGATTCTTTATTGTTGTTTTCACTGATTGTTTCACATATATAGGAGTTGAAGTGCATGGTGATATAAGATTTCTTGATTTCATCGTTTATTTTAAATCGTGATAGACTCAAAGATTTTGCTCTTATGATACATAACCATGCATCTAACGATTTAGACGTTGGGAGTTGTGAAGTCTTCTGTCTGCTATCTGCTATCTGCTATCTGCTATCTGCTATCTGCTATTGTTCATGTTGATTAGGCACGATAACTTTTACTCATCTACCTTATCTCATCATCATCGTCATTGCTCTCACATGAGGACGTGTTTTTTTTTTTGCATGGGTTTTGGCGCTTTTCATCCGGGGTAGTTTTGGGAATTCATTTTATTGTTAAAATACAATTGCATTACCAGCAATTGATCTTCTTACATTTTAAACATCGATTGGTCAGCATGAGGGCATGACCTGGACACACGTGTAGTCAAAAGGATTTACCTGATAACCACGTGGCATCATGGCCGTTGGATTTGTGTGTGTGTTCAACTTGATCCCAATCTCTGCACCCACCGGATTAAAAAGTAAAGTAATGTAATGTAAGGCTGTGATTGCATCATTATGACGGCGACCCACTTTCCAACAGTGGCGTAAACCGCTAAAAGCAAATGGAGGAGTTTGAGGCTTTCAGCTGTGTGAATGACTGTAAGTTTCCTTAATTTCGTTTACTTGGATGATGTGACGGGCATACCTTTTGTAAAAAATAATAATAAATGTCCAAACCTATAATATCTGGTAATAAATAACAACTGACATGAACCGTAAGATTTGGAATCAGGGTGTGGGACCGTGCGATCAACGCCCTGTACGAGAGCCTCCTCCACGAACTGAAATGGACCAGCATGCACATATTTATAAACTGGGATAGGGTGTGTAATTATTTTAGATGTATGTTTTTACCCTTGTGGGCTACTCTGCTTGGTTGCTTCTATGTGTACGCTTGGTGTGTATCCATAATATATCTATATATATATATATTAGATGTAATTTCTGCTAAATCTCCTTAAATCATTTTTTCCTATTGGTTATATTGAGTATTTTGATGAATATAATATTATATTTGATTGTAAAAAAAAAATCCTAAATCCTAAACTTTAAATTATAAATCCTAAACACTAAATCCTACTCCTAAACTTATAACACAAAAAACGACAAAAACAACCGGCTGTAATTACAGTCAATTCTAGCTAAAATATCACTTTTTTCCTTATGAAGTGCCATCAATAATTACAAACTAGCAATCACAAGGATCACAATGACTTTTTGGTCCCTGTTATCTCAAATATTGAGATGAATAGATGATGGACACACAATGTTATATGAATTATGTGAGATTCACGATTTCACATGAATCATGTGTTTCTATCCCTATTGAAAACCTTGACATTTTTTCTTTATTATTATTACAAAACACGTGATGTTAAACATTAATCGGTCAATATTCGTACACAAAAAGAAAATTAATTTGCGGTAAAGTAGTGCAAGACATATATCACACACATATATATATGTATGTATATGTACATTATTGGTATTCGATATATATGGATGCACAATCTCTCTATACATGTGCCATTTTAGTGGCTATATATGTAAAATTTATGTGCTTGTCTTCTAAGTTTGGTGGTTTTTGGTTGCAGGTGATTCGGTCGGTAGTGAAGGGATCGACTCGATCCCAAAACCATTCCCCATATAGGAAAAACATGCATGTACCTACAGCTTAACTACTTCACCCACCCTGCAGATCGTCTTCCACGTGAATTACTTACACAAAACTAGTAATATATGGTCCAAGTCTTTTTCAACAGTTTATATGAAATCTCTACTGATTACTGACCCAGATAGCAATAGAGACCCCTACCCTTCACCAGCAAATCTGGTATCACTACTGCATGCCCTTCAAATATTTCTGAGAATTGCTTTGTTTTCCTCATTCAGCTAGACTTGGTGAGACTGTATATTATAAGATAATATTATCTGTTATTAATTCGCTATATTATTAATTACACTGACGAACTGGTTCTCAATTGTTTGACCAATATTCCAAATTTTTTACTCAACATCCATGCATGTCTCACGTTTCGTTCTCGAAGACTAGACAATTGTTTTTTGCTGTTTGAGGAAAATGCATGCATGTGAGGTTAGTTGTGTGCAATTAATTATTTAGCACACCATTCAGCCTTCGAGCATGCGTTTTTTTTTTGTTGATAAAAGAGGGCATGCCTTTTCGGACTAAAATTGTTAGGTTTTTTAGGTCAAAACAGTAATGTGCATGCTTAACGGCGAAACCCTAGAATTTTAAAAGAATGACTAATTTCTCTCTCTCACTGCAGTAGGGTGGTGCAGCTCTGAATGACCGAATTTATCTGACCCGTATAAAACAAAGTTAAAATCGGGTTTGGTTTTAAATACAAAATTTTCTCCGATTTAGTTATTCAGATATTAATCCGTATACAATCTAGTTCCAGACATACAAAGATTTTGTAAATTCTTTATGTTATTCAACTCGAAACCGACCTGAAACCGATTTTTGCCATTGCAGCAAAATGTATACTGTAGATCCCACCTTGCTTTTGTCGGTGAACGGCATTGCCTTGACCCTTTTCCTGGTTCCTGTTCTTTCTACCTGGTGATGACGTACGTGTCAAAACTCATGGGCTTTAAATGGTAAAAAGAAGGTGAGAGTAAATAATGACTTTCTTTCGGCATATCAAAAGACTTAACGTAACATGTTAATGCACATCGTGTTGTAATTTGTAAAAAGTACAAACAACAAAAAGAACTCAGTGAGTTGTCTTTACTCTTTTGATGAATCACCAAAGCAACTCGTGTTGGTTTTGTACACGTGAATAACAGGAAAGTGTGTTGACCAACCTACCAATCGAGGAGTGTGGAAACTGGAGATAGTCGGTGGAATTTCAGCCACCGGAACTGAAGACAATCAGCAGCGCCAAGACGGATCCCACTTAAACTTGTCTCACTAGTATTCCAAAACCTTAAAGCAGAAAACTTTCTGATTGGACCTACTGGGCCTCAATTTTTGGGCCCATAGACTAAGTGAAAAGCCTTAGAACCATTCCTTTAAAC